>CM052885.1:51382734-51512734 GCA_028534135.1 Potos flavus | reverse complement strand
CATACATAGGGGGCAGTTTGTACTATTCACTTTTAAAAACATTTGTGGAGTAAAGGAGGTTTTAAGAATCACCTTTGAACAAATTCCTAATATCAACTTGTAATATTATAGCAGTTTGTTTTATATCAATGTACCACATAGTTATAAAGGTTTGAAAATATGAACAGCCTTAGAGAGCATCGGTTTTCTTTAACTGATGAAAACACTGAGGCTAGAAGAGACTGGCACAGAGCTGTTAATTTCTGCCTCCCAGTCTCGCGTGTTTTCCTTCTCCTAAACCATGCTGTTTGTTATACAGTTCTTTTTTTTTTTTTAAGATTCGATAACCAAATGTTTCAAGAAAAACAATGTAGATTTTTAAAATGTATTGTTAAGATTACACAGGATGATTTGCTATAATGTATACACAGATAAACGAATCCCTAATTTGAATCCCCTAAGTAAACTAAAAATTTATATTCTACTTTGCCTATCTCATGTAGAGTAAACCTGTTGTAGCTTAGACTCTGAACATTAAAGAATATAAAATATTACCCATAATAAAAAATACAAATTTTTAAAGATTCGTATAGGAAAATAACACATTTTAATGTGGTTAACTGGCACTGATTTTGTGATAATTGAATGCGTTTCTTAGGTTCCAGTGGTTTCGGGTTTTTTAAAAAATAGATGGATGTATACTGTTAAAATATTGTTGAAAGTAATTGTGTTAATATTGTACCATGAGCATTATAGGTTTATTACAGTGTGCTTTAAAAATCCTTAGAGTATTAACCTATATCTTGATTCTTTTCATGTATTTTTTCAAATTATATATGTATACAGCCCCTATTTAGCTTAGTAGGGTAATGAAAATTCTAAGACATTTCATTGTACCAGTATGCAAATGTACTTACATAGGAATAAGTCTAGGTTTTCTTAAAGAGGGCAACAGAATTGAAAACTGAGGCCAGCAAATAAATGAAAGTTTTTCTAAATCCATTGGATAATAGAGGCAGTGTTAAGGCTAACCATAGTGTTGAACTAAACAGAGGGATTATTCCTGGGTTTTGCATCAGTTGTTTTCTGCCGGGTGGCCTTACTTGTCAAAAAAAAAGAAAAAAAAAGAAAAAAAAGTTTAACAGGCAAACATTCACATAGGCACATTGAGAAAAGAAGTATGCTTAATTCCATCAAAGCTTTAAAAAAATCAATCATTAATTTATTCTAACTACAATTGTTGGTCATTTGTGAAAAGCATCTGGCCCTTAAGTCATAGGAACCTAAACACAGTACGATGTGAACACTTGTGAAGAAGCTTCAAATTTGATATAATGTAAAAAAAGCTGTGTTAGCGTGTGTGTAAGCTGTGTCTAACTATACAGCTGCGTTTGTTTATTCAAAATGTTTTAACTCTACTTTGTTCCCTGGATTTTGAAAATATTTTAAGTGCAAATGTAATGGGCTTTAAAAATTAGAAAATTGTTAATTGGCAGCTTTAAAAAGTCCTGCTTTTTTTACATCTTTTTGGGTTCTTTAAAAGAGTGATATTTCAGCAATCGAAACATTACGACTCAGAAATGGTTTCTAATGAAGTCTAAATTCAAGATAGAAAATATATTTTTAAAATGGCTTCAGGAAGACATACCCTATTTTCCATATGGCTAAGTAATTGTTAAGATATTTGTTTTAAAGCTGGACTTAGACACTCCTGACTGCTCTCTAATTTGATATAGCTAGTCCAAATGATTTTATTCAGGAAACTTTGGTAGGAGAATGCAGTGAAGTAGATAAATAATTTTTCGGCTATACTCATATTGCAAAGTATAGAACTAATTCAGTCATTATTACTGTAGGTAACATCCACTTTTTTTTGAGCTTTAAAGCTAGCAGTAGAACAGCTCAATGTTGGGATACATTAAAATATTAAGCTTTAAGTTAGTCAAGTTTCATGTTCTAACAGTATATAAATGGGATCACACCATAACCTCATAATTATATGTGGCGATTTCTTATGGGTTTTGTTATTGTTATTGTTTGTTTTAAGAATGAGCTTTCAAACTTTAAAAGAAAGCCTAAGAGAAGCCTTCAGTGGTGAAAATTAGAGCTTTAATTAGGAATAAAGAAAAGTTGCATCGTTTTAATTACATGTTCTACTATAATATGAATAGTTAATATGGAAAAACTGCCTCCCCAAGATGACATACTACTTAGTCTAGTGGTTTCTTAATGAAATTTTGTTTCTTAACAAAAGAAATAAAGGGTGATATAACCAAAAGCTGTATGTCACAGGCTTCCTATAGAAATGATCCATTCTCTTACAGTCAAATTACTTTTACCAGATTATTCACATACTATATTTCACTCACTACTGCTCTTTAGTTTCTCCTAAAATTTTAATAATTACAAATTAAGAAAAACTGTAAATACTTAACCATAAATAAGGTTGGATTCTAAGTAAAATAATAACCGGTAATAAAAAGCACTTTTTTCCACAGTAGAAAAAAATAGCAATCATTAGACATTTATCTCATTTAATGCCATAAGTATATTATTGTAATAAGATGACTATGTTTTTAAAATGTGTATTGAAAATAAATTAAAATGTTATATGCCATATGTAGCATTCATGTGTAAACTTTGTTTAGCCCTCATTTCAGAGGCACTGATGTCCAAAGTATGATTAGGATGCTAGAGATGAGAGGAAAATCACTTAAAACTGCTTGTGAAATATAATGTTTGAAATGGTTCTTTGAGAATGTGCAGATTATGGCTTGCATAGGGACTCCTTCCAGCTCTCTGGGAAATGAGCTGTTGACATTCTTTTGGGTCATCATCCAAGATAGGAGGGCAACCACAAGGATTTAGCAGATAAATTCATCCCCAAAGACCTTTATCCATTTCATTGCAACTTGGAAACATTCATGTTGAATAGTAGCATTAATGTAGCCCATTTAGCTCTTCAAAGTGAGCTTTATGTATTTAAAAAAAAAAAGAAAAGAAAAAGAAGATGACGATGAAGAAAATCAAATGACTAGGGTAATAAGTTATTTAAGTCTTCTAAGAGGTATTCTTTATTTACATAATTCTAAAGCACAAACCATTTTTCCCTCTATACCGTTTTCAAAAATAGAATCGAGTTCTATTATAGAGAGCAGCGAGCTTTTGAATTTTAACTAACTGAATCAGGACTGCATGTGTCTAGTTGTTTATGACAAAGAACAGAAAATAGATGTTTTAGTGTTGTGTTCTGAAATGAATGGCAACATTTTTTAAAGATTGAAAATTATGTCACTTAGATTCTGTTTCTGACTCTTTTTGGACTTTGTGATTCAGGCAAAAGAGGCAAGCAAAGCAGTGATAAAGGTATTGAGGGCATGCACTAAGATTCACACACATGTCCTTTCTTATAAGTGGTGAAAAAAAACTTTTTGACTCAAACTGGAATGATACTATATAGGGCTGAATGTGCAGGAAAGGTTCCCACAATGCATTGTGCAAACCTAGGGCTAACAAATACCCTGCTGCTTTGAAACACCCCCCCCCCCCCAAAAGACAAAAGCACAATGAAATAGAAAGCTTACCACCGGTAGCTTTCAAAACGACAAACTAGGCAAACTATACATCTCCACCACTCCAATTTTGTCAGAATGCTAATGAGCTTGCTCTGATCTTTACTCGGCTTCCCGTGTTTTCTACATCTTCAAGGACCACATGGCGCTAGCAAAATAAAGACAACTAAATGAGAATTTCGAATGCTTTTTGTGTTAGGACCTGGTGCTTTTCAGTGGACGCACTCGTTGAATATTCTCAACTTAAAAGAGTACAACAGGGGGTTGGGTATGAACTTTTTAACAGGAGGAAATTTGTACAAAAGTAAATTAGTGAGATGAGGAAAATATGAGAAAAATTTCTGATTAATTTCCACTCCATAATATCAATGACACCTTCAGCCCCACTCATACTCTTCTAACAAGAGATGCTGATAAAAGATGAATGATTCTGTGTTGTTCACAGTGAATGTTTAGTGGTTTTTTAATAGCAGCATTCTACATAAAAGGCACCAGGAAGTACTCCGCATTAGCAGTTGAGATCACTAGTTAATAGGATGATGTCTTTTAGCTTTTGTCACAAGATTATTAGAAAGGATGGGTTTCTGTTCTCATCGAGGCATAGTTGGAGTGCCTGTTGAGTACAAGTGCTAAAATACAGGTTTCTCAGTATTGTTTCACATGTAAAGCAAAAAGCCTTTTAATGCAACACCTTTTTCCTTTTTTACCAGGTGATTTTGTTATTGATCTGTAATCTGCCCCTTTTGCTGTATTGAATGCTTGAAGTGTTCCTCTTTTCACTGTAGCCTTGACGCTAGCTATTTGTGTCTGTAAATTCATTAACATTAAAACAGGGTCTATATAAACCATTTGATTCCATGATTTAGAAAATGGCAGATTATGTAGTTTGTATGGATATTTATGTTATAGATAACAACATAAAGGTAAGATTGCTTGAGTAAATACCATAAAAATATGTTTTTTGATTTAAAAAACCTATATTTTTATGAGATTTAAATTATATATTTGTAAGGAACATATTTTTAACTAGCTCTATCTCTTTTCTCTGGCAATCACTGTATACTTACTAGGAGATTAAGGTACTCAGCTACATCTCTCACCATACCCATATCTGTAGGAGGAAAATGAAAACCAAAACTGGGCACGTTTTTATATATAAAGATATCTGAACTTAGAATTAAACTGATTCTTTTCAGCTAATAAATAGCTGGGAAAGGAAGTTTGATACAGCAACACTTCTCAGGTTTTGTGTGGAGAAAATTCTTGGCTTAATACATATATTTCTGATATTTCTATATTCTGTTCTTTAAATTTCCTCTTATCCTGAAAAATTGTATTTTTGTACATTGAACATTGAGCACATGGCTTAAGATCTTGCCTCTTAAGATACTAATTTATTCATTCTTCTAACATAAAGAAGGAGGAACACCCTACTGTAATAAGAATAACATGGACAACTATAGTTAATAAAGTCAGCAAAAATTAGAAAGTATCTTCTAAATATAACAACAGAGGTGTTTTTCTGTCCGGTTGTTCTATATTCTGTATGATTTAGCATGATAGTTCTGTGCTTCTTACAAGTATGGATGGGAAGTAGTATTCATGTAATAAAATGTCTCCATTTTGTAGAGGTTCTTTTTTAATAGACATAAATATGTCTACTTTCATACAAATTACAATGAGAAAAGAGGCCATGTCACTGAAAAATATGCGTTAAACTAAGTACTAAGTGAGATATCTATTTTGGCATGATAGCTACAAAACTAAAAAACTATAGAATTTTCATTAATGAAAATTTTTTCCAACTTTGTATGACATACTATGATAAAATAGAAAATGAAGTTTTTAGCTTATTAAAGTAGAAAGTTTCCATTTGACCTCCATAGACTTAAAATCTAATGAAGTAGACAAACTAAGATATCATATTGTGTCTACAAAGGAACTTTTCATAGGTACGAACAAAGTAAGTACGGGAATCTAGGGAATCTGGTCCTATAAAGTAAATAGAATGATCTCTAAGGTTCTGAAGTAGTATAGACTTAGCCTGTAGTTTCTCACTAAAATAATTACTCCTGACGATTCATAGGGCATTGAATCTGTAACATAATAAAGAAGTCAGTGGAAAAGTTAACATTTTATGTCTGAAAATTTTCTACAAATTGAGTAGCATAATTTCTAGAGGCATCGAGCCACATCCTTTGATAGATTCTAAGAGTTCATAGAATCCATTCCTTTTTGGAAGTAAAATGTAACATATTTTTGGTAAATGTGGTATTACAGGTCTGTTTTGTGTGTCTTTGTGTTTTTAGCTGTGTCAAAATTTTTAACTTTATGTCACCTAACTCCAAGAATGCAAAATAATATAAAATCATTTTCTAATTGCAAAAAGTGACATAACCTTATGCAACTATGTTCTATTTTTTTTTTAAAGATTTTATTT
This sequence comes from Potos flavus, assembly GCA_028534135.1. Lineage (NCBI taxonomy): Eukaryota > Metazoa > Chordata > Mammalia > Carnivora > Procyonidae > Potos > Potos flavus. The sequence goes on along the minus strand of CM052885.1, from coordinate 51,506,743 downwards.
ATTTATTTGACAGAGAGAGAGAGAGATCACAAGTAGGCAGAGAAGCAGGCAGAGAGAGAGGGGGAAGCAGGCTCCCTGCTGAGCAGAGAGCCCGATGCGGGGCTCGATCCCAGGACCCCGAGATCATGACCTGAGCCGATGGCAGAGGCTTTAACCCACTGAGCCACCCACGCGCCCCTATGCAACTATATTCTAATCCAATATTCAGAAAAATTAAAAGCATAAAAGAACATGTCATACAATTGGTTCTGTCACATCTTTGATTAGCAGAATCATAGCCAGGTAGAACAGTGAGCCAAGGCCCAGCTCTCCAAGGTCTCCATGTGAATCTTCTCTCCCATGTCCTTGTCCATTACATACCAAAGTCCATCTGTCTTCCATTGCTGTTAACATAATTATAGGAGTGGCTTTTCTTCCATATTTAATCCTCAGTATACCTTTATCTGATAACATGGGCTCTGTCCTTCCAGTAGTGAGTTGGGACCCTGGCTGGGAGAATGCGAGCCATTCTAGTGTTTGCTATATTCATTCCTGTTTATTAGCTCAGCTTCATAGTTTTGAGCCTCAGTTTCCACTTTAACAGAATGAGGACACTATGGCTTTAGAAAAAATTGGGGGAAAGAACCTAACTTTAATTCCCATAAAGGAAAAAGTTCACTTATTCTTTTATGTCTGGTGATTTTCATTCAACAAATATTTTTGAGCCCTTTTGTGCCTAGGTACTATACACTGAGTGTAGAAACTTAACCCTGGCTAGTGAATATAATTAGTTCAAACTTGGTCATACTGTGTCAAAGTTGATATGATGTGGCAGCTAAGAGAATTGCGAGAATTAAATTAGGTACATTATATCAAGCATTTGCACAGTGCCTTGTGCATATATAGTGTTCGATAAATGTCAGCTATTATTATTTACATAATCTCTTTCATATTTAAATCTGTCAGGGTCACCTTTGAAATAAAAAATACCAAAGGATGAAAAACATTAATATGTTAGGAATGTTACCTATCGCCATCAAGCATTAAATAAAATATTTGTAATAAATTGGCATTGTTCTCTTTGCACATATATACATTTTATTTATTATATATTGCATATATAATGGAATAGGCCTTTGATTACTGAAAATAATTATGAATAGAAATACAGTATAAAGAAACCAGTTTGTTTTAAAAAGAAAGTTTTCAGGGGTGCTTGGCTGGCTTAGTTGGTGCAGCAAGTGACTCTCAGTCTCAGGGTTGTAAGTTCAAGCCCCACATTGGGTATAAAGATTACTTTTAAAAAAATCTGAAAAAAAATAAATAAGAGGAAAGTTTACATCTTAAGGTGCTTACAGGGCTTCTGCTGTTTACTTTTTTACGTCTTCAGTGTTTAAAATTGGTAATATTCCTAAATTATTTTGTCTTTAATATTTTCCTTTTGTAGTTACAAGAAAAAGTAAAACTATTGTCATACTTTCAGAATATCTTTATTCTCACAATTCGTTCAGCTAATTCACACATCTTTAATATCTTGTTTCTATCTGCATTTCATTATTTGGATTATTTAAAGGAAAATATGTAAATTATATGGAAGTGTAGTAGCACTCAACTGTTGTTGAATCATTCTAGTTCATGCAATAGATATTGGATCATACGATTTCTAGAAAGGAATCTCTCTGATTCAGAATATAGAGAACCTCACAAGGTTCTCATTTCTAACATTTGTTTCTTTCTTCCTTGGCACTCACCCGCCTTTTACTATATAGTCTTAAGGTGACTCTTTCATTTGCTGATTCATGTTTGTTCATTTATCCAGAAGAACAAATGTGTATAATTTCTACCAGTGATATTTAGAAAGTATTTTCCACTACTAGAAATTTGAATTGGAAATATAAAATATAATTTTTGAACCTAAAGAATTATCATATCACCATAATTTTTAATTTGGAACATGTCTATTGCCTAAAGTGAGGTACATCCTTATTCTAGACTGTAATAAAATTTTTTAACACTTAAAAAAGTAGAAATTCCAGGAAAATGTGTTTTTCTCAGCAACTATCTATGAAACAAAATTTAGGCATTTGAACTGATTTGGCAGCAACATGTTTTTCTTCTGAATGTGAAATTAAATTTGTGTAATGTCATGCCAATGCTAAAATAACATCTTATACATGAAATATCACCCTTTCTTTAAAAAAAAAGATCTTGGTGACTTATTTGTAAAAGGGCTAAGACAGTGGTTCTCAAACTTTTATCTGCATTTAAAAAAACCACCTGAGGAATTTGTTAAAAATACAGATTCTGGGGCGCCTGGGTGGCTCAGTGGGTTAAAGCCTCTGCCTTTGGCTCAGGTTATGATCTCAGGGTCCTGGGATCAAGCCCTGCATCAGGCTGTCTGCTCAGCAGGGAGCCTGCTTCCCTCTCTCTCTGCCTGCCTCTCTGCCTACTTGTGATCTCTCTCTCTCTCTCTCTCTCTCTGTCAAATAAATAAATAAAAATCTTTAAAAAAAAATACAGATTCCTAGGACCTACCTAAAAGATTCTGAATCAGTGGATCTGGGGTGGGGCCCATATTCTAGGCAATTTATAATACAGGTGATCCACAGATCATGTTTTGAGAAACAAGGGACTAAGATAAGTCGAATCCACAGTGCAATAAATGCTAGGGGAAGTAGCACAGCATAAAGATATCAGAGCATAGACTTGAAAAGCAGCAGACTTGAAACCCAGCTAGACTCTGGGTGGTCTTGGACCACCCCTCTTACTTACTTAACCCCTCTGAGCCTCTATTTCTTCAGCCATTAACTTAAAAAAAAAAAAAAAGGCTGATAAAACCTATTTCAGAAGGCTAATGAGAGTGTGATATATTGATACAGTTATAGATAAAATTTATATAAGAGTACTTGGCACAGAGCTCTCGGCAGAGGGTTAGTATCCAGTATAAAAGTAGCTGCTGCCAACAGCTATAGCAGTCACTTCATTATTTATTATTATTTCTACTTTTACTTTAAAATTTTCCTCAGCTTCTAAGTAATATGCACATCTCCCATTCTATCCTCTTTTCTTCCCTCAACACACATACATAGACTCTCTGAGTCCCTTTCCCTTCCCCCCCACCCAAAAAATGCTGATTAAGACCTGATTTGGCAATTTGACATAAGACTGAAAAGTTGTTATGCGTTTCTTTGTTTGTTTGTTTGTTTAACCCTTAGCTTATACACAAAAAATAACTGATAACTGTGAACATTTTCACAACTAAATAGCTAGGAGAAAACCTTAGGAATTTGCTAGTCCCTCAATCTATATACATTTCATAGAATTGATATACTAATTTTATGAGTTTCGTGAAGCACATACAGAAATAAGTTAAGCCTTGTATTTTGAACAATTTATTTTAGGACATCCATGTAGGAACCAACTTTGCAAATGCATTTTCTCCTCTTCTATTTCATCCTGACACTACTATCCCAAGAAGCTTAATCAAGACTTCATAATTTGAGGGGCACCTGGGTGGCTCAGTGGGTTGGGCCTCTGCCTTCAGCTTGGGTCATGATCTCAGGGTCCTGGGATCGAGCCCCGCATCGGGCTCTCTGCTCAGCGGGGAGCCTACTTCTCCCTCTCTCTCTGCCTGCCTCTCTGCCTACTTGTGACCTCTCTCTCTGTCAAATAAATAAATGAAATATTTAAAAAGAAAAGAAAAAGACTTCATAATTTGATTTGACAAAGAATGACATCAGAGATGGCTAAGCATGTGTGAATTGCCTCCTCAGTCCAGAGTCAAAATCAAGGTAGTATATGGAAGGATGAGAGCTCTGCTCTGACACCTTTCTCTGTGTTTCCACAAATGGAAGCATTTTTCTTAAAAATATGGATGTTAATGTACAGAGACGACTGGATAGTTGCTTACCCTTACTAGGTCCCTTCATCTTTGGGATAGGACTGTCAATTGAATAACTGTGAACATTCTTTTTATTCTTATACAGACTTACAAAGTTCTACTCTCAAATCATTATTTATTTGATTGTATAGATATTGTCAGCTCTTGGTCTAGCGGGTTGTAAATTATTATGTCTTTCTTTTAGCAACCAGATAGGTTTTTTAACACTTTCCATAGGCCTCTAGGTACACTGCATAAGAAAACTAAACATATATAATCATTGCATCTGTTCCCTGTCCCCACATGTGATTTCTAAGCTGGAATGTGAAAGACATTCATCCACTCAGGGGAGTTATTTCTTCAGAAGAAGTTTACAATATAAGTTAAGGAAAAAAACGTCAACCTGGTATCTATTTTCAAAAATTAAGGTAGCTTTAAAAAAAAATACTTAGATTTCTTATTTGTGATGTTTATTGCTGATTAGTTTTTATGTAAAGGTTTTTTTTGTGTTTGTTTTAATTGGGCGATTTGGATGAATGTTGTAGAAGGAGGAAAATTAATCAAAATTGTGGGGTTATTTTTATAGCTGCATTGCCTGAAAGGATAAAGTTTGGTACAAATATATACGTAGCTGTTTTCCTGAGGGAGTACAGTGGACTTTACCATCAAAATAAGAGTATATGAATTAGTTTTCTTTTCTGTTTTTATACTGGCGACATCGGGAGAGGATATGTAAATTCACAGTACAGTGAGTTATGAACATCCAACTTGTGAGTGTTTTCTGCATTTATTGACTGTTTATATATTTTACCCACCCCAAAACCACCCAACCCCACTCCCCCAATGCCAGTTCACTCTGAATTAATAGCACCACTTGGTGGCCAAAGCCAGGAATTGTGTAAAGTACCAACATTTCTTCCCCACCAGCATGTTCTCCCCAAATAGACACTTCTGTTCTGAAACTTGATAGACCTAGTCATAGCTCTATCTCTTGTGCTTTTGAAGGATCTACCTCTGTAAGGAAATTTAAAAATAACTTTTAATTTTAAAAAATGAGTTTATTATGCATTTCAGTGCTTTAAACAATAGCAGCAGTTAAACAATAACTTTCCACAGAAATAAATTATTAAGGTAGTCATAAATATTTTAATTTCTCATGAGTTTAAAATTAAGGGTAGCTAAAATTTCAAACTTTTAATACCACTTGTTTTAAATCAAGTACTTATTTTGAAACTAAGTAAAAGGTTAATAAAGTTATACTGAACATTGCAAAATTGTCAGTGTTGACTAGGTAGCTATTTTGCTAAATTCTGAAATGTCTAAGATTAACAGAAACATTGTGAGGACTAAACACACTTGGAGTTGACCATGACTTTGGGTGAGAATGTAGGTAAAGTGTGTTAGTTGCGATTGCTCTAACCCTTTTTAAATAAGCTACCGCTTTAGAAAGAAAGGGAGAGGACATATAACATAATAGAAGAACATATAGCTAACTGCTGGAGATTGGCCCATAAGACTTATGCAAGAATCTGAGAGGGACTATTGGGGTAGCATGATGTTCTTCAGTCTAAGGGGTATCTAAACATTTCTATCATGATAAAAAGGGGGATTGAACATATCTTGGGTATTAAGTTGAGGAAAAATCTGAAAATCATCTTTGGAAATTCTAAAGATTCTGGGAGTTACACACTAGATTTTTATTTTCTCTGGATTTCTGACAAGATACTGCTATTAGCAAGGGTATCTTTGGAATACACTTAACAGAACATGTGTAACCTTGGGCAAGGGAATATCTGATATTGGATTTGCATTTGTGTTGATCCTTTAAGAAAAGAAAAATGGGTAATAGGAAAGTCAATGGGCGCCCATACTTGAGGGGAATGAGAAACTTGAAACGATGGTAGGATGACTTGTCCGGTGAAATGGACAGAAATTTCTTGCTCAATGTACCTAACATCTCAAGATTTGCACCAAATTGCCCAATGTTTACTTCTACGGGTAGGCCTTTCTGGTGTTTGCATAGGCAGTCAAAAAACTGTACGACTCTGCCAAGAGAAATCACCATTCCTTGCGCCATCAATAATCCCAGGAATCAGATAGAGAGGACCCTGAAGCTTAAATAAAGAATGTGGCTCCTTACTGTATGTGTGTATGTGGAGAGAGAGATAGTGAGAAGGAGAGAGAGAAAGAAGACAGCAATAGCAATGTAACAGTAGCAGCCACCATTACATAGATTAAATAATGTTATATGCCAGGCACTATTCTGGGTGTTTTACATGTATTAACTTACTTAATCTTCATAGAACCCATGCTGATGTAGTACTATTATTTCCAATTTTACAAATGAGGAAGCTGAAGCATAGGGAGAGTAAGTAATTTATCCGAGTTCTCATAGCTCCTTAGGAGCAGAGCTGGAACTTGAATACATTTGGCCATTTTCATTGAAGGATGCTTCAAATGCTCAGATGGAATCACAGTGGTTTATAGTTGTCCAAGAAGTGAACAGGTCTATCCCTGGAATCATGTTTCTAGAAGGCATTATGTACTGACCTGTAATTCAAGGATCGTAAAGGTATATGTGCATGGGAAGAAAGGCTGATTCGCCTTGACATCTCCTAATGAACTGCTTTGAGATCATTGTTAAGTCCCAATGGCCTACATTAGAAGAGCAAACAAAATCCCCACTACTAATGGATGAACTAAGGAAGAGAATGGTTTTTGTTTGTTTGTTTATCAGAGATTTGAAGGTTTGCTTTTTGCTTTGTTTTGTTTTGTTTGTGCCATTTTACTTATCAGAGCCATTCAGAAGGCTTTGTCAAGGTTGGCCTGAATTCTAAATAAAGGGCCTGTTCTTTTAAGACTGGTTACCCTGTGAGTGTCAGGTGGGGTGGCTGAGAGTGGTGGTTTACAAGACAGACTGCCTGGATTTAAGGCCTAGTTCTACCACTAGCTAGCTCTAAGTTATACAGCCTCATTAAATATTTGATGCTATTATCATCATCATAGTTATCATTATTATTCCTAGCCTATGAGAAAGTTACTAGTTGTCACTGATCTGATGAAAGAGAGATATTATACAGAGTAGCTTCTGTGCTCTTAAGTTTATTTTTATTTTTTGCTATTTTAAGTTTGCGCCAGGTTTACCTTTGAGAAATCTAGCACTGACCTTTGGCAGAAAAAAAGGCTAATCAGACTCTATTAAGGAGTTGATACAAGAAGACTGCTGTTAATTTCCAACCTTCAGAAATAGCTTCTTTTTATGTCTAAGTTTATGGAAGAAGAACTTTGGTAAAGTTGTCTATACCTCTTCCTGTAAGAAGTACATGCTAGAAGTCTATCAGAAGTCATCTGTAAAGAGACGTTGCCCTGAATCTGTTTTACCAAATGGGTAAATAAAAGGTATTTGAGAGAGTGCGTTAGTTTTTATTTTACTGCAACAAAAGGAGATGGGATTTTCCCCCAAAGTTTATATTCTTAATACTACAATGAATATATCATGTTAAGCAAATAGTTTTTAAGACAATTGCTGCTGAAAACGTCAGTAAAGATTATGACATTCTTAAAAAAGAAAAAAAAGATTATGACATTCTTCATTTATGTTGATTGCTGTTTGAGGATATTCTTGGGGTGGAAACATTTATCAGCTATTTGCTTATCCAATAAAATTTCTTTTCATAGTAATAAGCTCCATTTCCTAAGTTTAAAATATTTTCTAAAACTGATGCACTGGAGTCCTGCAGGAATATTGGCTTTAGGAGTTCATGTGTCCATGATCCTACATAACTACGGTAAATTCATCTTTCTTGTCCATTATAGAGATCTACCAGATTTCACTTCCTTTGTTATTAGAATGTGTTTCTCCAGTACCAGTATGTCTCTCTATTGTGATATGTCTTTCAAAGGTCATCATATTGGTGTTATCATACCATCAGGACAATTTGTAATGGCAACTTTTTCGTTTTTATGTTTGGTTTGGCTTTGTTATGTTGTGTCCTTTAAAGGCCATATGTGATCACTACTCAGCAGTCTCCACTATGGGGCTATGGCAAGATTTCAGCATTTTTTTTTTTTTAAAGATTTTATTTATTTATTTGACAGAGCATAGAGGTCACAAGTAGGCAGAGAGAGAGGGGGAAGCAGGCTCCCTGCCGAGCAGAGAGCCCGATGCGGGGCTCGATCCCAGGACCCTGAGATCATGACCTGAGCCGAAGGCAGAGGCTTTAACCCACTGAGCCACCCAGGCACCCAAGATTTCAGCATTCTTTAATGTTTTCATGGTAGAAAATCTTGACTTTGTTTATATGTACAACAGCAGCCTACATCTTTGTGTTTTCATTCTTTCCCACTGAATTCATCTTCTGTTTGGGTAAAATTGTATTGTTCCTTATTTTGTATTTACATAAGAATTCACTGTCTAAAACATATCTTTCTAAATAGATACTAAGTTTATGGTGAAAGATTAATTAGGAAAGGTAAATTAGTAGAAAATTATTGAATAAATGATTTATAAATTTAGGTTTTTGATATCACTTTTCTTTTATTCATTTAAAAATTTACATTGAAAATACTGCTTCTGAAAAAATAAATGAAAACTACATACATAGTCCTGGATGAATGAATGAATTCTTGAATGAAATTAAATCTTAACTAAATTTGAATCATTTTTTGGAGGAGATGAAATATAAAAATGGTTGCTATAGTCAACCTGCGTTTATTAAGTATTTATACTGTATGTAGTGCTGTGTATTACGCTGCTTTCTGTTAAGTGGTTTTTGTGAACTATGTCATAGGGAGAATGGTTTGAAGTCGTATTTACAGTTACTTTTCCTGCTGTTATCATTATTCTTGATCATTTAATAATTTTTACAAATCATATCTTAGTTGCGTAGTAATTGGTTAAAAGAAAAAACTGATGTTAAGAGACTGTGATGTCAGAAAAGATGTTACATTCCTAGAGGCAAAATAAAAAACAGAAGTCTTTGAGGGAAAAAAAGTAGGAAAAATATTGCCAGAGATTGTGTTAATTAGTCAATACTTTAAAATGTTAATGTTAATGTGATGTTGTTATTTGTAGTATATTTACATGAGGCACTGTAAATGTGTGTTTATACTGTGTTTTAAAATACAGTATAACAATCCAGCCATGTTTTTACATTTTAGTAATTGTATTAGTATACTGACCTGTAGTATTTTGTCACTTTTTATTTCAAGATGGTCTTCAATTGTATATGTCCTGAATTTTTCAGTTCATGAAACTGAAAAAACATTGAGATTTTTTAAAAAGTATCCATATTCCACTCTAAGGTGACAAAAATGTAATTGTATTACAAATTAAAGATAATTTTGAAAGACAAATAGTTAACCAGGTGAGGTTAAATAAGATAAAATGATTTATGGCCATTTTATAAAATAATGACAGTCTTCATTTTAAGCTACAATGTAAAGTGCTTTATTCTGAGATTATGTATTGTGGCAGAAGCTAAAACTGCCTTTTTTCTAACAGTGCCAGAATACAACCTCTTTTTCTTTTTGCACTAACAAGACTGCTTTACCACCACAGCCCACTCTAAGTAATTAAATCAATCCTTTGTACTTACCGTATTCTCCTCTAGTGACGGTACTAGATCTGATTATATGCTTCATGCATATTCAAAGTACCGCACTGACAGCTCTTTAATGAGCTCTTACTTAATCAGTATGAACAATGTTCATCTTGTTCTTTTTTTCCTCATGCATTAGAGCTAGGAACAGTTGGGAAAAATGAAACATCCAGCATTCATTTGAAAAATATATTGTACTTTGAAAAGTGTCTAAGCTGAGGAAGTTGCATTCTGCCCTTTAAAAGTCTGATGGACAAATTGGATTACTAGTATTGGATTAAATAACAAATGGTTAGAGGAGAAATGAGAAAAGCTCACTGTGATCACAGGCTTTAATATTTTTTGTTACTTATAAAGCTAAAGGGGTCTTTAACCAGTTATTAAAGTCAGGATTAATTTGTAATGGTTCAACTTACTGGCTTTTAAAAGCTTTTTAAATTTAAAAAATTTTAAATCCTGAAAAACAATAGTGTAATGATGTATTAGAAGAAAATTTAATTTTTTTATTAGTAGGCTAAGTATAGATTTCCATCATTGCATACTATCTCAGATAAGGAGATACTGATACAGAATTGATTTAATCTCAAATATGTTTTTTCAGTTAATTTATATAATCTATGTAGCAGAGTGTAATGTGTCTTTAAATATTTGTTATTGTTAGGCTTATTTCCTTTTGAAACATGAGACTCTTGTATTATTAGTCATTTCCTAACAATTAGGGGAGGGGTATCTTTTATTCTTACCTAGAAATCTTAGGCAGGAGTTAAAATGAAAATAACACAGTACCATATCAATATTGTTATTCTCAAGGAAGCAGTCTTCCATTGAAGAAAATGATGCTAATTCAAGAGTAGGCTAGTTGCTTCTAGTATTGCTGAAAGCCTCAATTATAGGTTAAGTTAAACTCAAAACAAAGTTTTAATATGTCTATATTTTTAGAAGCCATTTATGTGATGAACACAAGAACTAAGTCTCTAATCGTAAAATAAAATATCATAAAAACTGCACCTATTAATATTGCACACATGTGTCATTTCACTGATCAAAAAGGCCTTCACCAGGGTACAATTGGCCTTTTTCCAAATTGCAAGCTTTTTCTCAGCTTTTTCTTTCTACTCTTTCTTCTTTTGTTGCTACCCAGGGATTTGTGCGTATCGCAGCCTGTATCACAGCCTGTATCACATGACCAGTGTCAAGACATCACATGGTCCAAAGTGAATACAAAACCAGCTACCCTAAAAGAGAGATTAAAAATACTGTAAAACAATAAAGACTTTTGTTCATACTCCAAAAAGATCTATCCTACGTCTGCTTCATACCATAAAGTTTTAATAGCATTTAATGAAGGCACATATCCTCACTATTCTCCCTAACGATGAACAACAGATATCTATTTTACAGGGATGCTCTGAAGTACATGTTTAATCTTTTGCACGCAGATCATCAGCTTTTTATATTCTATTTCCATTCTAAAAATCTCTTCAGATTTCTGTTAATGTGGAAATAGTCATTAGCTCTTTATATTCTATTTCCATTCTAAGAATTTCTTCAGATTTCTATTGTGGAAATAGTTAAATAAATTGTGGCACGCCCATAATTTATGCAAGTATTCAAAAGAATGAGGTAGACCTTCGAACAGCATAACAAAAGCAAATCACAAGGCAATATATAATATGATCTCACTTATGCTAAAGAAAAGAAACCTGTATGTGTCTATAGATAAGGTACATGCGTGTGTTTGATACACATAGTAATCTGTGTGGTCTGGAAGGAGATGTGCTAAACTGTAGAAGTACTTACTTCTGGAGAAAGGAGATGGAGAGGGGAGTGGGAGGGGTTTGTGAAAGACTTGGCTTTTCTCTTATTTTAGGTATCTATTGTCTGAATTTTTAAAATGGGCTGGTCATGTGTTTGAAAGGTAAAAGAAAATATCTTGCTTAAAAAGAAAATGAAACTAGACTATTTTATTTTTTGTTAGATATTTAAGTTAGCCCTATGCATCTATACAGAAGTGGGACTGAAGTATTAAATAATGGCCCAGCAAAACAATAAACTAATCATGGGTGAAAATCAGAAAAAAAAAGGAAGTCAAAGAATTATAAATTTGACTAGCTACAACTTGAATGGAGAGATGGGAAGAAGATAGGGAATTAATATTTTTCTTGAGTGTGGTTGTGGCCTACTTCTACATGAACAATAATAAATATATACTATTCATTATAACCCTTGATATACTGGCCTTTGGTGGGGAGTGGTATAGACGATAGAAAGTGAATTTTAAATGTGCAATCGGTGAATCTAAATTTTAGATCTTCTCTCTGCTGAAATGTTTTGTGATTTACTGAACATTATTATTTTCATTATAATGTGTCTTTTCACAGATAGTTATAGGCATTTTTTGTAGCCTGGTCATTTACAATGTATTTAAAATAATTTGCATGTGTTTGCCCTATTAGAGATGATGAGTTCCAGAATGGTATAGGAACATATATCTTTAGTTTACTTTTGGGGAGGAAAATAAGAAAAAAAGCAAGTTGTTACAAGTGGAAGCTTTCACGAAATCTCTGGACTTCGCTGATCTTCCTGCTAGTCTTATAATTCTCATAATGATTTTTTCATGTGTTTTTTTTTTTTTTTATCATGACCCTATGTCTGTCAGCACCATGAGTTCCTCATTGAAACATAATAACAAATCAGCCTCTGGGGAGGATTTAAAAGTTGGAACACTTTTTTTTTTTTTTTTTTTTACTGTACTTAATGTTAGTCTGATCTGTAGATATGTTCAGGAGGACTGAAATATACATGCTGAATAATACCAGCTTTAGAAGATTGGCTTATGAATTTTTAGATGTTGATTTCTTTTTTCAGACCCTGGACTTTTAATATCGTGTTATTATAAACAGTTTAATTTGTGCTATTGGGGTAGCTATAATATGTTTCATGTTAAAAAAAAATACTTGTGCTAAATTATTATTTGGATTGTAAAATGTCAGAAAATAAATAATTTGCTGAATTACAGGAAGGAACACAGAAGAAGAAGAAGCTATGATGCAGGAATGGTTTATGTTGGTTAATAAAAAAAATGCCTTAATAAGGAGAATGAACCAGCTTTCTCTCCTGTAAGTACACATGACTATGCTTGTTTTTCCTACAACACTGATGAATCTTAGGCTTTTTGTCATTGCCTTCTTTGGGATTTCATATTCATTAGGCTTAATATTTTTCTTTCCTTGGAGATTACAGTATAGTTTATATAAAAATAAAAATTATAAAGAGTATATAATCATTTCTCATCTGAACAGTAAGTTTTTAAAAATCGTGATATATACTGAAAAATGTTTATTATACAGAAAGCCAAGGAATATAAACAATTTGTGTATTTAAGAAATAAAGCCCTTGTGCACAAAAAGGAGATTTGGATTATGTTAAGGGTTAAGGACAAAAGAAATAAAATTGAAGTTTATTTAACATCACATATTAAGTTAAAAATGAAAATAACTCTTAATAAGGACAAAAGTACATTTGTATTCTATAGATGATGTTATCCTAAATTTGGGTAATTCCTCCAATCATAAAAATATCACTTTTGTGTACAGTAAAATGGAGACCAGACCAAATGTAAGCATTCTTGGTCTTTAGCATTTAGTTCACTATAGGATTTAATGCATGTTCTTTTTGTTCACGAGCAATATTCTTATATTATGCCACCTAGTGTGGGAAGGAGCAGGCTTACATTTTTTATTTTAGTGAAAACTTCTATTTTTGTCGTCTTTTCTGCCATGCCTGAACTTGATAAAAAGAGTTATGAAGAAGCACAAAACTTAAATCCTCCTGGATTTTTAATTGTCTCTGTATTAAATTTGCACTGGTAGTACTTACATGTTTCTTGTATTGTTTTTACATGGCGTTCAGACATGAGTGTTTATGGTGAGCTTTGAAAAATATTTTACAAAATAGTCTTATGCCTGGCACTTAATACAAGAAGCATTGAAGAATGAGACTACTTATCTGAAGATTAAAATATACCTCCGTGCAATTCAAAATTGAAGGAGAAAAATAATAGCACTAGTAAATATCCAACCTGAGGAAGGTTTTAGGTTTGTGTATCATTTGTTTGGAGTAGCTTAAAGTTAAAGAGAAAAGTCGGTTATGAGTCCTAAAATCAATGTAACCTAAAGGTTCTTTTAAGTGTTTAATGATTTAGTAATTAGCATATTGATGAACTTTTGCAACTTGCCTAGGGAAAAAGAGCATGATTTAGAACGACGGTATGAGCTGCTGAATCGGGAATTGCGGGCAATGCTAGCCATTGAAGGTAAGAAATGGCTATGATGGAGTGAGGTATGTGAAGTGTCAACTGTCAAGGAGATTTGAAGAGTGTAATACACTTCTGGTCTCACTAGGTGTGGCCTGACTAGGAACCAACAGGAATTACAGATAAATGCCTTAGAGTTAGAAAGCATCAGTCACATAAAACCTAAGAACCCTAATTCAGATAGATAATCATTATGTGTACTATTAAACACAAAATTGTCTTACTTTTGTCAGTAAGCTGAAATGTCCGTAAAATGGAAAATATAAGGAGTTAGATGATTTAATTACATTTTACCGTGTGAAATTTAAGGTTGTTTCCAGGAGAGAGGTAGGGAAAGATTGATCATTTTGATATTTCACATCAGACTCTAAATTTTACGTTAATATTTAATTGATGTCAACATTGAAATATGTCTGTAGTCCACCATAGTTCTTAAGATTCCAACTCCTATTAAGTGAATATTCAGGCAAAAATTGACGTAAGAGATAAATAAAACACTTTCATACTTTTCATAAAGCTTTTATGTGAATTATATAGTAATGCTAAGCATCGTTCATAATATCAGTAACATCAGCTAGTTTAACTATAGCATTTGCTATATATGATTTTTTTTTAAAATTCTTACATGTTTAAGAATGCACTTCTCCTTATGCCTTTTAGTTGAAAATGTCTTGTAGTTCAAAGATGTCTGCTTAAAAACTAATCCTTTGGGCTCTGTAAAATGGACCTTTTGTCTAATCAATGCAAATTGATTTTCCTATTCTGTATTGACCTCTTAACCCATTGACTGTCCCTAGTAATTTCCTTCTCTACCTGATAAGGTACCTGATCCATAATAAGCCAATTCTAATTAGTTTAGAAACTAGAAATTTAAGTTTGTAAGGGAAAACCAAATGAAACCATATATTTTAAAAATATTTTAATTAATATTATGATTGAATAAAATATATGCTATTTATCTAAATATAATCTTATACATCATAAAAGTTATATTTTTAATTACTTTCAACCTGTAATTTCATTTAATAAATATGACTGACAATGTTGTATATCCTCATTTAAAAATCAGATTTCTTTTTAAAGGCTTCAGATAGCTAATTTCCTTCAAATGGCTATCCAAATGAATCAAATTATACATTGATAATGACTAAAAAGTTTGTCAAAATTATTTAAGAAGTCCTATAAAAACTTACCATTGAAATAAAATGCACAGGTATGCTCAAAGGTATTTTTCCTCTTGATACAATTTTTGTAGTCATGATGTAGTCTTTAAAAGAGATTGGAAAGCTAAATATTTGAAAAGTGGGTATAGCAGATACTATTTATATGGTATATATATGTATGTGTGATAAAAAATGTATGTATATATATTATGTATACTGTCTGACTCATAACACAGTTTATTCTTTATAGATTCATTATATATTATACTCGATACAGAGTATTAAAAACACTCTCTCATGTATATTAAGTTAAATTATCCCTAAAACGCAGCTTGATACAATACAATTGACTTTTAAGGCAGATATTGTTTCTGTCCCCAAACCAGTTATATTACCAAATACCATCTTAATAGGAGGGGCATGACACATACAAAAGATCTTATTTTTATGGTAGTCCTATGCCTATATACCAAACCTACAATCCTGAATAATTGAACATTTTATCTGCCTGTTCTTCTTGTACATATCAGTACAGTCATATTTTTTTAAGAAGGAGAAAAGATGTTTTTCAAACACTTTTAATACAATTGGTAGTTTTTTGAGGTTTTGTTTGGTTTTGTTTTATTTTTTAATTGAGATCATTGTCCCATATGTGATTGTGCCAGTTACCGTTGCTGGTTGAGGGAAAGAAGAGATTTGAGGGAAAAAGTAGCCTGTTGATGACAAATAAAGGCACTTTCTTCTTAAGAGGACTGTCCCGCTAGCCTGGACAGTGCATGGGCTGGGCTGCCCTAGACAGGTACTGACTGTTGTGATCATCATTTCTGTGAACGCAGTGTCCTCTGAGCCAGCCCTTAGAATGTGCACACATGCAGTTTAGTAGCCTTTTGGAATATTAAAACCCACAGAAAAACACATGAATAGGCAACGCTAGTTGGTGGTGTTTTGCTTTCCTTTGTTTTAAGGTTGATTTCTCTTTTTGTCCCCATCTCTTCTACTAGGTAGCCATAAGATGGTTTTCTAATAAATAAACTAAAATCTTTTCAAATAAATCTGCACCAGGAGAAAACACAGAATGTTAACAGCCATATAGCACATTGAAAGAAATATTAACAGCTTGGTTTGAGAGGGAAAAAAAAATTCAATATATCCATTCTTCTGAAAATCCATAATCGCTTTGGCCTGTTTTTGCCTTTTTTTTCCTTGAGGTATTTTTCATAGCAGGAGTTTCACTCTACTGAGCTAAGTTGTAGGATCCCTTAAGCTAACAAACATCTTTTAGATACTTTTCCTATAGTTTTTTTGTTCCAGATTATTTAATGCCCCCTCAGGAAAGATAAATTCATTTCTGCACGCATTGGGGTGGGCTTTTAGAAAGTGGTGTATTCATTTTCTGCACAAGAAATGAATCTTCTCTAGATTTTGTACATCTTGATTTATTCTTGGCTTAGAGTTTGAAGTGGGTGCTCTTCTAAAGGGATTTATGCATAGGTTCACTATTTTTGTAGTTATGGTTTATATGATAAGCTTTTTATATTTAAAATCAATATGTAATCCTGTGGAGGAGCTTATCCCCTAAAACCCCATTTGTAAATCTATTTTAGCTTTGTTACACAGCACAGCCACAGTCTTCCATAGATTGATTAGGTACAGCAGTAGAATCCTATCAAATGGCCTGCTCTGATGATGATGCAAACTCTTTCAGGATTGCTAGTTGACTGAAACTAAAGATAAGACTTGACTGCAATCCCCCAATGTGCTCTTTACAAAACTAGTGTTAATTTTCATCAAAGTGCCAGGCTTATTTATAGTGGCAAGGTTGAAGGTTTACTACAGGAACTTTAGGTCCTTTCTATCAAAGTATTTATAGGTATTTCTTTTGCCTTTTTTCCAAGGCAATTATCAACTTCAGCAAATAAACTGAATCAAGGAATGAATAATTGGCCCTATATATAAAAAAGAGATTTTTAAATTAACAAAACAGCTCAGTGCAGATGGACATAAACAGAATCTCTTTATTTCAACACTTTGGCTCAAATGCAGCATCAAAACTTAATCCTATTTGTTGCAAGAGGATATGGCTTTTGTAGCAAAAGTACACTGGAATCTTTAAATTAATCAGAAGGCACATTGTAGTCTGTTCAAGTCAAAGTCAGTTTATCTAGCTAGCTGTGACTGGTGTTATAGGTGAGTAATCCTTTCTTAAAATGCGTAACAGGTAACATATAAACTTACAGGCAGGTTTTTAAAACATGACATTACATCTAGTTGAAGCTACTAAAAGGGGATTTACATTTTTTTTTTTTTAATTTAAGCATGAACATACAAATATGGGTCTTGATCAGTTTTAAAGGCATTATGAATTTTTTTAAGTCATCAAAATAGTTTAATTTCCCAAATCAGCATTCAAATATGTGTGTGAATGTGTATAAATTTACTCCCATGAGAAGGCAAATGCAAAGTAAAAGTAGTTTTGCTGTTTGTAAAATCTACTCAGTGTACATAGCTGTTTCCTCTACAATTGACTAATACCTTGTAAATAGATATTAATATAGCAATGACAAATTTAATATTAAAAATCCTTAAATTTATGCTGCAGCATTTTAAATTCTAATGTCAGTTCAATTTGTGAAATGATGAAAATAACCTAAATATTCATAACTTTAAAAATGTTTTTGTTACAGTTACAGAAATGTCAGTATCGAGCTAGGAAAAAGTTAAGATTTTTTAGATTATTCAATACTTCAGGGGTTAAAAAATAAAAGTTTTCTCTCATCCATATTGTTATGGATTATTTATCTTGATATTTCTAATTATTAGTTAAAGCCTTAAAAGTGGTCACGTACAGAGAAGGAACAATTTAAGAAAATTATATGTTGTTAAAATTTCTTTCCTGATTTTAGAAAATTTTGTTATTTTCCATTTAATTGTATTTTTTATGTGTATGGTAGAGGAAATTTATTTCCCAGTTGTGAAGCTCTTATCAAAATGTTTTAGAAGTAAATAATTATGAAGTTTATAATCAGAATGATTTCTGGAGGTTGAAAGTGGAAAATTAATATTCATCAAAACTGGTAATCTTACTAATTATAAAATTTAGCTATAAATCTTTTACAAATTTAGCAGGGTTTTCTCTGAGTTAATATTTCTAGAACTACAGTTACCTGAAATTAGACTAGATGACCTTGAAGATCCTTCCAACTGGAGTGTCTATTAATTTTGCTCCTGTGTAGAATAAGACTGATTAAGAACCAAATTAGAAAATTGTCTAGCGTTCCTGACCACAGTTGCATTTAAATCCAAAGGACAAAATTGTGATAGATATGGTTATTCTTCAATTTTGCTGTTTTGTTATTGTTTTTTTAATTCTTATATTCAGAAAAAAAACTTTCCATAGTAATAGTTTCTTTACTTCTTCCCATGCTATAGAATATTTCACTTCTTTTTTTTATAAGAATGTAATGTGACCAGTTATTTAATGTACCTGTGTGATTTTTGTATCACATGTGGGTAATTAATACATGGCATGTTTCATATATATGTATGTATGTATTTGAGCTTATAAAGAAATGAATAGTGGTAAAATTGAATAAACCATTCTAGCTTTTTGCTGCTATTCTAACCTTTATTGCATGATGATGCATCTAATTTTTAATTTGTAAATACAAGATAGAATTCCCTCTAGCACCATTTGCTTTCATAAAGCTGCTGAGCAGTTTGCTGTCTTGAATAAATTTTGCTTTGGAGGGGGTCGGGGGGGTTTGAACCAGCACATTCTTCTGTGGTTTGTGAAGATTCACATGGTAACCAGCGGTGTGTATTGTTAGGTTTATCTGAATAAGCACCAGCCATGTGAGTTTTAACATGATTGCCCAGGGCAATGGAGAGAGAAGAGAGAAACCAGAAAGGATTGCACTCCTCTGTTTTTTGGAAAGTGCATTTGCTGGGGGAGGGGGCTGCATGAGTCAGTGGCCCTGGGTTGTTTTTTTTTTTTTTTTTTTTTTTTTAAGCTGGTGTTCTGTTTCTCTCTAGGTCCTCATTTGTTCTGCTATCTGCCTCATCATCTACTTCTTCTTTTCATTGTTTACCTTCCTAATGAGGGAGGCGGGGTAGACTGGGGGTTGATTGACAGCTACAAGCCCTTACAGTCTGGCCAGAGAGCAGTTGGCATTGGTTTTAAAAGTGCTTTAAATGTTCGATTTGGTCCTGTTTTTATTAAACGAAACTGCTGCTCATCTTAAGGAAATTATCAGACCAACGAAGATTAGCAAATATATTATTGGGTCCTAAAACCTTCAAAAAACCTGCCCCTACGCATGGAAAGAGCACTGGCCATCGGATTTTCCAACCCTTAACGTGGGGTTTCAAAAAGAAGTATGTAATTTTTCCTTTGCAGAAGTGCTTTGATTTTAAACCACCCAGCAAACCTCTCCAAAAGAAAACTGGCTGTGATGCGATCGAGAGCTGCAGTGTAATATTGCAGAGCAAATTTATTTTTTACTTCAAAGAAAAATGCTAATTAGCCGATTCACTACTTTTAAAGTTATTGTGAAGCATATGGCGCCCAGTGTGAGATACATCCAACTGCTAAAATAGAGCGAAGAGGAAATTAGCGAAGAATGGGCTGTATGGGGTGAGCATGGGGGTGGGGAAGGAGGATAGGTTCTCAAGCAGATTCTCTAGCCTTTTCAGAGTGATTTTTATCGCCTATCTCTGCTTCCCGCCCCCTCATTTGCCCACTTCCCCCACCACCAACCCTCCGGCCGATTTTTTCTGGGCCTCCAAGTCTCCCTCCCCCCACTTCGGCGGAATCAGGTGCGCACCTCCGGCTGGCCACCCGCTCACACCTGGTCTCTTTTGCAGGTTCCAGCCCTGCGGTAGCCATCTCCATCTGCGGGAAAGATTTAGGAAGTTGGGTTTTAGGGTGAAATACTCATCACGACGGCCAAACTCCCCGTAAAACACTATCTAGTGGCTCTCTAAGATGGTTTGCGGAGAGATACAAGGAAATTGGAAAAGGCGGGAAGTGGGGGAGGGTGTGCCGAGGCTCTGCGGGTCGGTAACGAGCCTCCCGTCCTCTGCAGACTGGCAGAAGACCGAGGCCCAGAAGCGACGCGAGCAACTCCTGCTGGACGAGCTGGTGGCCCTGGTGAACAAGCGCGACGCGCTCGTCAGGGACCTGGACGCGCAGGAGAAGCAGTGAGTGGTCCGTGGGGTCGGGGTCGAGTCTCCGCCGCCAGCTGAGGGGCCATGAAGTTTTCGGAAAGTTCAGTCCAGAGGTCTTCGTTGGGCCGGGGCAGCCCCCCGCTGGCCCCAGCAGTCTCATTCCCGCTGGGGCTCGGATTGCGAGGTGAGAGGAGAGTGCGGGTTTGCCCTCCACGAAGAAAAATAAATTTGTTTCCTGTTTGACTTCCAGGGCCGAAGAAGAAGATGAGCATTTGGAGCGAACTCTGGAACAAAACAAAGGCAAGATGGCCAAGAAAGAAGAGAAATGTGTTCTTCAATAGTATCCGGATCAGAATCGTCCAACATTTTAATCTTGGATCCCCAGACTAGAAAATGTCAGACTCGTTGTTGATGTAAAACTTTTAACATTTTGGGGGCTGGATTGTACTTCTTTACCACCACCACCACCACCACCACCACCACCCCTTTTCCTCCCTCCTTTCCAGATAATAGAACTCCAAAAGAGCTTTGTTTAAGGATATTTTTTTGTGAGTTAATCATTTCCTTGAAATCATGTGAAATAAATTTGCACAGATACCTTGTGAGTGATTGGTATTGAGAGTATTCAAGAGAGTGCTCAAAGAAGAAAGAAAAGAAAACCCTTCCCTCATTATTTTCCCTCAGTTTTTGATGGGAGGAAAATTTGGAACATTTTTGTTGTTGTTATTGTTGTTGTTCTTGTTGTTGTTAATAGCATAATGGTGGGGGGAGGGGGTAAATGGGGGATAAGAAAATGTCATGATTTTTCCAGTCCTGCCATATGTAACACTTGACTCTGTTACCTAATTTTATAGTTAGATCATATTCAATCTACTTATTAAACTGTGTTCTATTTACCAGTGGGATTTTCTACAGTTGTTTTGCATTTCACTGTAAGGATAATAGAGTTCCTGTCCTCTGTTTTCCTTAGAGGATGGTCCTTTAATGTAGCCTGAGACAGTCCTGTGATTCGAAGGTGAGCTGTGAGGATGGGACTAATTGACATGCATCAGTTTACAAAGACGGTCTTATCATCTGAGAATGCGCCATCTTTTTCTCTGCATAATTATTTATTACATCTAGCTTGGTTCCTACATTTTGTTGGGTCTCAACATTGGCTCAAGAATGCTGTTAATATTTATTCTGTATTGATAAAAGTCTGTCTTGCCACTATGAGTAAATCCTCCAATTAATATTTTCTTCTCTAGCATAGCACTGTCATTTTTTTGTGAAAATGGTTATGTTTATTTATTACAATACTGAGTCATATATAAATTTTCAATAAAAGCAGAAACTTTCTTACCTTAACTGCTTACCACTGCTGCTACTTCCTTACAATGAAAACTTGACACTGGTTTAAGAGGTTCCTAGATCCATAAGTCTTTTCATGTGGAAAAAATGGTCGTCTTGAATGCAGAACAGGATACTGGGCTGTGTTTGGAGCTGAGTAAGTTTACACCATCCCAAGGGGGCCCTGCTGACACACGAATGCAAACTAAAAAGCAGTTAGTCATATTTTCAAAAGCAGTGTAAACTATCATCTTTTGTAAAGGGCCCTCTCTGTTGTTAAAGATTTGAGGAAATTTGTGATTCCACAGCACTGAAAAACGCTAATATCTTGATGAATTTTCCACATTATTTTCCATTGTTAATGTTGCACTCATGAGGAAAAATTATGACTTCTGATGCCCCGAAAGTCTGTAGGTGCTGAAGTGAAAGAAAGAAGGTTATTGTTGGCGGGGAGGGTAAATGTTTGCAGGTGTGTGTGAATGAGATGAAGGAACGAGAACTTTTAATAAGTTCTAGGCTACAGAAAAAAACTGGCGATTTTATAGTAGTTGCCCTCACTCCTCTACAGAGGTGTCGGAAACAAAGAAAGCTCGTTCAACAAGTTTAGAGACAGAGAACAGTCCACTAGCGTTTATACTTTAGCTTAGATCATACATAAGCATATACGCACATACATATGTGTACATATGCACACAAATCCACACAAACACACACACACAAATTCCGTTCGAAAAGTACGCAGCCGCCTTCAACTGACAGTCTTTCAAAATGATAAAACTTGCTACAGCAGATTTCTTCACGAAAAGGATTTTAAGAAGTTATTGAAAAGTTACCAGAACTAAATTAAATTGAGTCTCTTCATTCAAGCAGGAGAGCGGAGCTGGCTGCCGTTCTCCGGGGGAAGCTCTCAGAACCCGACTCTAACCCCAGGGAAGCTGCCTGGGGCTTGGGCGGCCAGCATCACCATCCCATTTACGCCGGATTCGGGGAACCCTCCCTCCCGAGGAGCCTCGCGGACAGGCGGCTCCCCATTGCCGCTCCGGACCTGTCAAGTGACAGACCTTCCCAAGCCCCACACTTGCTGTCCCTCCTGCCCCAGTCCCGAGCCTCGCGGGGTTTCCATTTGGGCTGCTGTGTGGCGCCCGCACGCCCCGCAGCGGCGGCGGAGAGCGGACCCCCGGGACTAGTAGGGTCAGGCCCGAGGCGAAGGCGCCGCGTCCGGATTTTGTCGCGTTGTGCCCAGAGGCTGCCCGCCGAGCGCAGGCGCAAGCCCAGCATGCCGAGAGGCCCGGAACCAGAAAGCCCGCGCTGCGGAAAAAACTGTGGGCCCAGGGGTCGCTGAGGAGGAGGAGCGTTGGCAGCCTGCTGGCTTGGGCACAGCCCGCGGGCCGGTGCAGAACTTCCGCCCCTGGCCAGGATCCCACGACCCCGACGCCAAACTCCTCCCCCTGTCCCAAGTGTCCCCCAGAGTCTGGCCCGGCCTCGAGGTCACCTGGGTGCTGGATCCGGGTCCCAGGGCCCAGGTCCCACGCCCCCCTCTCCGGCCCGGGGGCCTGGAGCTGGGTGGACGTGCTCTCCCTCGGTGATGCCCCCACGTCCCCCTCCCCGCCCTGCGGCCGTCGCTGGATAGGTCGCGGCTTCTGGCCCAGCGTTTCCCACCTGGACATTTGCCTAGCGACGGCCGGCTCAGTCCTCCACGCCGCGTACAAGAAACTTTCATCTCAGTCTCTCTTCCTCTCTACACTCCTCCCTCTCCCTCTCTTTCTTTTCTTAATCCCGGGGTTTTATGGGTTGAGCATTAAGAAAATTCGCCTGCAATTTGGGATTAGATAAATACTCTCATTAGGGGGAGAAAAAAAAAAACAAAACTGTGCTACTTGATACCTCCCAACTTCCCCGAGACCGTGGCAGCATCTGGAAGCGAGAGCGCCGAACTCCCGCGTGGCGGGCCCTGGGGACTGCCTGAGCACATTCCAGCGCGCAGAGCCGCTCCACCTCGCAGCGCCGGACCTCGGCCGGGCGCTGCAGCTGCAGGCGAAATAGGGCCCAGAGCAGGCAGGAGGGCGAGAGGTTGCGGGGCTGGGACTAGGGCAAGCACCCTGGCAGCAGAGGGCTATACCCAGGCACAGAGCGCGCAGGCCTGGGCTGGGCTGCGCCGCCTGGGGACGCAGACGCGGCCGCAGCGCACCCCTGGGCTCCCGCATAGTCTTCCCCAAAAAACTAGTGCCCTCCTGCCCGCGCCTTTCCCCAGAACTGGAGGTGGGGATGTATTTCATTTCTTTCTTTAAACCTCTGCACCGCCGCAGGGGCTCCGAGCCGCGGGCCCCGCGGGCTACTCCCCGAGGGGGCCTGCGAGAGCCTAAGTTGTGTCCTCGCCCGGGTCAGCGCAGCGCTCTGCGCAGTTTCTTTTCCTGTTAAAGCTTTTTCTTTCTCATGTTTTTCCTTTTCTTTCGTTCTTTTATTGTTTTTTTTTCTCTCTGTCTTTCTTTCCCTTTTGTAAATGGGCTGCGGTGTCTTTGTTCTGGAGAGAAATGCCCGTGTCGCTGACTTTTGTGAACCAGAGAAGGATCTTGTAAAACCTCCTTTTCTCCTTCATACTCCCCCACTCCCACCCCTCCTCCTTTGCCCCTTTGATTAGATGTTCCCTCATCGTCCAAAAAAAAAAAAAAAATGTAATTTCGTTGGTCTGGCGGCCACTTTCTTTGAACATTAGCTCGCTTTCAGCTCCAACTTCAATTAGAAGGAGTTGATTTTGAGAGATCAACAAAAGAACCGACCAAAGCCTTATTAAAGGTCCTAAGAAGATCTCCCGGGTCCTTTGAGAAGCAGTTAAGGAAACAGTGTGCCCTCCATCATATTCTGTTACCGTATTTTATTCGGACTCCAAAGGAAAGTGTCGCTTGGGGGAGGGGGAAGCACTTTGATGAGCTGCGGCCGCGGCCGCTTTTCACTCAGCGGGCTCCCCCTTCCTCCTCCTCCTCCTCCTCCTCCTCCTCCTCCTCCTCCTCCTCCTCCTTGCCCAGAGCCCAGTGCGATCTCGGTGCCCGACCTCGCCGCCCCGGCAGCGCTGGCGCTCCCCACCGCGCTGCGCCTGGCGGCTCCTTGACTGGCCCTCACACTTATTCCTGTTCAAACTTTTCACTCCGCCTGTTGGGATGGAGGGGAGGGGGGATTAGGAAAAAGGGGTAGGAATTCCTCGAAAGGGAGTAAAGTGGTGCCCAATATTCAGAAGGAGGTGCCACTTACAAGAATCGCCTTGCTCAGGGTTGGGGCGAAAACATTTTTTTCTTTTTTTTTTTTTTTTGGCTCTTTGAAAAGTCCACCAGGTACACGGTGTTCAGAAGTTTGTTCGGCTGGGAAATGGGCTTCGCCAGTACGAACAATCCGGGGAAATCGCCCCAAGAAGACTCCTTCTGCAGTGTGTGAGAAAGAAATTGAGGGCAGGGGTCTGTGGCCACGTTTTCCTCCGGATAGTCCCTAGTAGATGGAGACCGGGAAGTAAACAGAGACTGAGTGTGAAAGAGAAAGTTTCCTATTAAAATCTTTCGATTCAGAAGTAGAGTGTGTGTGAGGGATGAGACGCTGAGCTCCAACATTTGAGAAGAAGCGTTTAAGATTTGCAAACACCCTTCGTGGGGACTGTGAACCCCAAGAGACGCCGAGGAGCAGGTAAGCGGCGGTGCCTCCCCGGCGGGTGCTGTTCCCGGGCGCCCGAGTCCCGAGGCGCCGAGGCGCCCAGAGCCGCTCCTGCGCTCGACAAAGTAGCCTGTACCAGCACGAGCCGCCCGCGGCGTCGGTCTGCAGGTAGTGTGAGGTGAAAGAAGACGCCGGGGCCCGCGGCGTCGCGAGAGGGGCCGGGGGCCCCCTCCACTCCAGCCCGCGGCTCCGAAGTCCTCGAGCCCATAGCAGGGCCAACGAGCCGAGTGCCTCGCGGGAGAGCGAGGGAACCGGTTCTCCAGCACCTCGTCTCCTCTCTGCCACTCCCTCACGGGCGCCCAAAGGGCGAGGGTAGGGCGGGGACCCCGGGGCGGCCTCCGGACTGGCGTCCCCCTCTGCGGACGGGGCTCTGGCGCAGCGTTCGCTGTCTTCGCCTCGCTCTGCGCGGCGTTTGTCAGCCAAGCCCTGGAGTTAGCGCGCGACCGGGGCGGGGCGGGCGGGCGGTGAGGGCGGGGTGCAGGGGGCGGAGGAGGGCGGGGGCGCGCGGAGGTAACCCCCGGCTCGTGCTGCCATTGCCCGGCTCCCTGTCACTCAGCCCGCGCGGGACCGGGGATTGGCAGCATAGCCCCGTTACGCACTCACCTCGCGTTCACATACCCGGGGAGGGCAGTAGAAAGGTGATCAATCTTCATCAGGCTACATTTCCAATCACCTAAACAACCCGGCAAGACAAGCCA
The DNA here is from genome assembly GCA_028534135.1 of Potos flavus. Lineage (NCBI taxonomy): Eukaryota > Metazoa > Chordata > Mammalia > Carnivora > Procyonidae > Potos > Potos flavus. The sequence goes on along the minus strand of CM052885.1, from coordinate 51,480,917 downwards.
CTCCGACAAGGTAAATCGCTTGATTTATTTAGTTTGCAAAGTGCCTCTGCAGGACTTCCCTAGCCCCCACCGCCTCCACGTTGTATCGGGAATGCAACTGCAACCGCGAGCCGCCTCCCAACTCTACCCCTTTCACCCCCACCCAACCCTTGCGGCCCCTCCGCAAGGTCCTGGGCGAGGTAGTGTCTCGGGAACGCGTAGGGCTTTGCAAACAAAGTGTCTGTGCAATAAAGTGAAACCTGGAGGGACACGCACAAAGCCACTGGAAAGAAAGAGAAGGAGGGAGGGAAGTTGGGGAAAGAAAGAAATCCGGGGATCCTAGACCAACCGTCCGGCCCGGCGAGTAATTCCTGTGCCGCTCTGTTTTGCAGGTTGGCTGTCCCTCGGGTCTGTGTTTGGGCGCGAGGTAGATGGTGAGCGGCCCCGGCAGCTGAGGGCAGGTAAGGAGAAAGCCGTGGGGCCGCCCTGGACTCCGGGAGCGCGTTGGTCGTTCTTCCCTCCCCTTCCTCACACGGGTCTCGGCTTCCCAGGTCCCCGGCAGGTGGGCGGGGCTGGGGGGCGTCCTCGCTCCCCGCTTAGTGCGCGGAAGACCCCAGATATCTGCTTCGGCCCCGCGCCCCCTCCCCCGCCTCCTCCGAAGTAACCGAGCCGAAGTGCTAAGTTTGAAGAAAGTCTTTGAAAACTCACGCTGCAGCCTAGCAGAGGCGCCACGGCTTGACGTCCTATTCTCTGTCGGCCCTAGAGCCCCGGCTGCTTCCCTTTCTTTCCCTTCCCTGCAAACTGTGTTGCCCCAGCCCAGACCCTGGGTCCTGGAGGATAGGAGCCGGAGACTTCTTTAGCTCTAACTGCTCTCCCTGAACTCCCTAGCCCGGGCCCCAGGCCTGCTTTGACTTCCCGCGACGCTGGGTGAAGCGAAAGGTCCCCTGGGGCCCGATCCGCACTCCCCCAGCTCCACTTCCTACCCCTGAGAATAGCGCCTCAGGTTGGAGGCAACCGGGAAGCGAGGCTTCGACCTTCCAGTCCCGGTCAGCGCGAGCTACGCCGCCGAGGCCTAGTTGTCTAATCTCCATAGGGTCTTGGGGCTGCGGGTTCATCTAGTAGGATAGGGAGGGAGCACACGGGAATGCTGCACTCAGGCCTCCCAAATCTGTGAGACCCTTTGGGGCGCTGGGCGGGTCACCTTTCAGCCTCCGCCAGGACGACATTGTCCGCAGCCAGGACCCTGCAGAAAGGAGGACCCGCTCGCGTTCGCGAAGAAGGGCCTACGGCCGTGGTGAGGCGCCCCTCACCTCCCGCCGCGTCTTAGAGCCGCCACCTCTACTGTGGCCCCTTCTGCGTCTTCTGGCCGCCTCTGTGGGCCCTGGGCCTGTAACTGCGGTTCAGGTGTGGTGGGATTCCCGGTGAGCAATCTTTCAGCGCCTGGGCACTGAGAAGTTAACTGGAGGGTTGGCTGTGGGCTCTGGGGCCGAGACCCAGTGGCGGAGACCTTGGAAGTAATGTACTCTTCTAAGTGGGCAATGCGTCCCAGAGAGGCCCAGGTGCTGCTAGCCCCCCGCAGTGCCTCACCTCAGCTCTCTGGAGTCTCTACCTTTTCGTCCTGCTTTCAAACAAAACGAAACAACCCCTTATGCCCTGGGCAGCCTGCCTCACTGGCACCGAGTAAACGTTTGCTTTTGCAGTATTGAGGACGGCTCCTACCAGACCAGAATTTTGCCTAGACTTGGGACCTTGTACACTCCGCGTTTCAGGCTCCCACCTTTCCCGCTTGGCCCTGCTTTTAACCTCTCACTCCTAGAGACGAGTGTCTTTTACCCATTCCAAGCCTGAAAAGAGGCGATGATGATCCAGAAAAGCTTACTTTTCAAAGAAGCTGTGGTCTTTGGGCTAAGGCCTTGTAGAGCCGAATTGACTGCCCTGCAAAGTTCCATAGCCTGCGTCCCCTCCCCATCCCGGAGGAGACCGGGTAACCGAGATGGCTCCCAATTACTGTTTACATTGTCTCCATAGGCTGGGCCCCCAGACGGAACAGAGCTCGAAGGACTGCGCAGTGGGAGCCCCGCACTGCGCCTGGCTCCGGCCCCCTGGATCCATCCGGGTGCCTCCACCCGGCTGTTAGCATGATGTCTTACCTCAAACAACCCCCATACGGCATGAACGGGCTGGGCCTGGCCGGGCCAGCCATGGACCTTCTGCACCCTTCCGTGGGCTACCCGGGTGAGCACCGGTCCCTGCCCCCAGCCCCTGCAAATCTTGGGGCCCCCCAGACTCTTGAGTTTGAGCACACACTTTGTGGCTGAGCAGGCCCAGGGAGCCGGTTGGCTAATCTGCCTACAATGCATTGCACATTGCCGGCTCACGGGGCAGTCGCTGGTGGGTGAGGTGGGCCAGGCCAGTGAAGTTGTGCAAGGTATGCCCTCCCAGCCTGACCATATGGGCAACCTGTCTCTTGTTGTCTTCCACCAGCAGCACAGGGCGCATTTATCCACGGATTTGTTTCTCGTGGGTGGCGTTTTTTTGGGGGTGTGTGTGTGTCTCTTCCTTTCCCTCCAATATTGAATGAGGAATCTGGACACTCTCTAGGCCCTGACAGGAAGGGCCAAGAGATGAAGAAGAGGGATTCTTCCTCTCTAATTAAACTGTCCTCTCCATCGGTGGTCTGCACCAACTTTTGCACTGCCAATGTGGAAGGCTTGAGCTGAACCGCGGCTTTTTCCCCCCTAGCTCCCACTCCTTCACCTCCATTTATTCCCTAGGAAAGTGTTTTCCAGGTGGTTTTTCTGCGCACCCCTTCCCCATCCTCCAGCCAGGGGATGAGGGGGGGGGGTAGTGAAAGAAAAGAAGGGATATTGTATAACTTCTTTTCCTTTCTTAACCTCCGAGAGGCAGGGAAGGGGGCAACTCTAGTCTTGAAGACACTGGCTCCCAGTCGCACACATGCACTTTCTCCCACCTGTGGCCTCTCAGGCTCGGCCTTCCGGGGGAGTTTTCTTTCGCTTGGAGCTCGGCTTTCTTTCGCAACGGCCTCGCACAGGGCCTGCCAGGGGCCCGTCTGCGTCCTCTAGCGTGGGTCCGCGTGGCCACCGCTGACCCGAGGTGCCCCCGCGTGTCCCCTCAGCCACCCCGCGGAAGCAGCGGCGGGAGCGCACCACCTTTACACGCTCGCAGCTGGACGTGCTCGAAGCGCTTTTTGCCAAGACTCGCTACCCTGACATCTTCATGCGCGAGGAGGTGGCGCTCAAGATCAATCTGCCGGAATCCAGAGTCCAGGTGCGCGTGCCCAGGGCTCCAGGGTTAGGGTAGGGGCCCCGGTGCTGCTTGGAGACGGCCAGGGAAGGGTGGTCTGGTGTGGGACGGGCCTACCGACTGGGCAGCCCCTCTCAAACTCCCCCTAGCGCTCAGGCCGGGCCTGGGAGAGGGGCAAAGTTAAAGTAACTAGCTTTAGTAACTGGATTCGGCCCTTGATCCCAGGGCGCCTTCGATATTGAAAGTCCTTTTTAGGATTTCGGGAGGACAAGCAAGGCCCTTGAAAGTAAAGTGCCTAGAGGGCCCGACACTTGCCCCTGCTTCTTCGGCCATTCCAGGATTTGGCAGTTTCCTTCGGGGTCTTGAATTCTTCCCCTGCTTTTGCCTTGCATCCCGGGGATCCTGGAAATGGAAGAGTGGAGCTTGGCCAGAGCCTGGTGCCCTGTCGGAGTGCACTCCACGGGTGGCGCCGGTGTGATTAGACTCTTCCTTTAACCAGAGAGGATGCCGAATGCAAAACCCGGCTACCGGCTTTGCTGTTTCTGGTTTTTGCGATAAAAATACTGTTTGGATTATAACTCAGAACTCTCCTCAAGGGCCTTTTATCTCCTCTTCTTTCCCCCGAGGCTCGAGAAAGAACCAGGAATGTTGTGCCATGTACCAGGGCCCTCCAAGAGGAGTGAGAACTTTGCCCCATTTGGTTTCTCACTTGGAGCCAAGAAGCCCAACGAAATTCTGCTCAGGCTTCCTTCCCTGGTACCCCGAGTGTACTGACTCTGTTTGGCCTCCTGGCCTTGCCCAGCGCCAGGCCTCCAGGGGCCGACTGGCTCCCACCTCAGACTTGGTGACTGTCCCGTGCTCTGAGATCTCCTTCGTGCCTCTCCACAGTTTCGTCAGCTCTATTCACAGAAGACAGGGCCTCCAAACATACACGACGCTGTTGGGAAGCAGCCAACGGCAGCAGTTTAGAGATGGCTGAACTTCTGGCTGCACAGACGCAAATGTTCCGCCCTAGGGCAGAGTTGGGCTGGGGGGGGGGGAGGTGCACGTCCCTACTTTGCCAGAGGAGGATCTTTAGTCAGAGGAATGGGGGAGGGTGGAGGAGCTGGGACCACTGGGACGTGGGCTGGCCAGGCCGGTGATGAGGAGGGGGTGAGGCCTCGGTAGGAGAGGGATGAGAGACCCGAGGATGGGTAGTGGGTACAAGAGGTGGGGGAGCAGCAAGCTCAACTCGCTCCCCTGACATCCTCTTCCCGACTCGGCCCACTGCAGGTCTGGTTCAAGAATCGCCGTGCCAAATGCCGCCAGCAGCAGCAGAGCGGGAGCGGGACCAAGAGCCGCCCAGCCAAGAAGAAGTCGTCCCCGGTGCGGGAGAGCTCGGGCTCAGAAAGCAGCGGCCAGTTCACGCCGCCCGCTGTGTCCAGCTCCGCCTCGTCCTCTAGCTCGGGATCCAGCGCCTCCGCCAACCCAGCGGCGGTAGCGGCTGCAGGCCTGGGCGGGAACCCGGCAGTGGCAGTCCCGTCGTCGTTGAGTACGCCGGCTGCCTCATCCATCTGGAGTCCGGCCTCCATCTCGCCGGGCTCAGCGCCCGCGTCGGTGTCAGTGCCTGAGCCACTGGCTGCGCCTAGCAGCGCATCGTGCATGCAGCGCTCGGTTGCCGCAGGCGCCGCCTCGGCCGCAGCCTCTTATCCCATGTCCTACAGCCAGGGCGGCAGCTACGGGCAGGGCTACCCCGCGCCCTCCTCTTCTTACTTTGGCGGCGTGGACTGCAGCTCATATCTAGCGCCCATGCACTCGCATCACCACCCGCACCAGCTCAGCCCTATGGCACCCTCCTCGATGGCCGGCCACCACCACCACCACCCGCATGCGCACCACCCGTTGAGCCAGTCCTCAGGCCACCATCACCACCATCATCACCACCACCACCAGGGCTACGGCGGCTCGGGGCTCGCCTTCAACTCTGCCGACTGCTTGGATTACAAGGAGCCTGGCGCCGCCGCTGCTTCCTCTGCTTGGAAACTCAACTTCAATTCGCCCGACTGTCTGGACTATAAGGACCAAGCCTCGTGGCGGTTCCAGGTCTTGTGAGCCCAGGAATGGAAGGAAGAGGAGAAGAAACGCAACTACCTGCGCCCTCCGTGGTCCCCGTCCTGTTGCTGCTGCTGCACCGCCCGCCTTCACCTCGGCTTCTGCAGACCTGAATTTTCATGCCCCTAAAAGATGCCCTTTGCCTGCACTGCCGCCCTCATCCTTCTGCCACTTGTTTGGGGGATGTGCAGACCCGCCCACCCTTTGGATGAGGGGACCGGTGCCTCGGCTTGGCCCGCAAGTTCTGTGTGGGGAGAGCTGTGTGCTCTCCTCCTCAACCCCTAACGAACTCCTAAGCCACTCTCCTCCAGTCTTTCTTTCTGGGCAGTTATTATGCACTTGCAGCCTTCGGAGGCTCTTTGCTCTGACTCGCTGTTTGAGCCCTACACTTTTATTTATTCTTTCTGGACACTGGAATCACTAACTGGCATGTGTCTGCCCATTGGAGTGCACCCACACTCCACCCCAAATCAAAACAACCACTAAGTGTTTCCTGCTTGCAGACTACCGCTCCTTCAGCTGCCCTCGGCCCCGCTCCCCGCCTGCAGGCCAGACCTTCCCGGCGTTTTCTCCTCCCCAGCGGGGTGCACTGGGACAAGGCCCGAGGGAGGAGCTCGCCCCTAGCCTCTCGCGCACAGCCCCGCCCTGCGTAGAACTGGCTCAAGCTTCCGCCTCGGCGGGAATGCTGTACATAGTCGGGTCCGTTCCAGGGACCACTTAAACTTTTTAGTTGCTGTTGGTTGAACTGAACATATCTCGTCTTAGCGCCCAGGAAATAGAACTTTAAGATATATACAGCATATATATACATATATATACACACATATATATAAAACAAAAGCAAAAAATATTTTCCCTCTGTCCCCCTTCCTCTCTTCCTTAAACGATGGCGCTTTTATTTTTTCAGTTTTGCAAAGCTGACCTGCCCTCTCACACTTTCTCCCTCTGTGTATTTATTAAAGAGAGCCTTTTTGGTTCCAGGAAGCTGGGCGCGGAGGGTCGGGAGGGTCCGAGAGTGTGGAGGAAACAGCCAAGTCAGGGTACAGGGGAGGGGGCTAGGCTAGGCGAGGACGTAGGACTGATCCCTTCACCAGGTCGAAGCACAGAGTTGCAGTTCTGGTTTGGAGACCAATCACAAAAGAAAACAAAAAACAAACAAAAATAGGGCATTATGGAAAAACAAACAAACCGATCCAGACTCCAAACCCCAGTTCCAATTCCTCTGTCGGCTTCTCTCTCTTTAAGCAACGTTGTTTTGTCTAGTGAGTTTTTTAGTGCACCTTCATTCTCCGAAATCTGCGGAGAGCCCGCTCCTGTGTATCAATTTTGGCTTTGGCCTTTTCGTCCAGTAGGTGGGAAAGTAATTTGTAAATTTGATTTGTCCAATGTGAAGATCACAAATTACTTGTTGAAATGTAAGGCAGTCCTCCCCCCCTTATCTACATTATTTCCCGAAAATAAATGCAAATTAACGAACGGCTTGTCAGTGTCGCTCTTCTGATTCCAGCCCCAAGTCCTGGTCTCGGGAAGCCTAAAAGGAGGGAAACTCCCGTGTTAATACCCTCGCGTGTTAATGACCTGTGTGAAGCAGGAGGACAAACGATAAGGAGGGAGGACGTGGCAAGAGGAGTCTCCAGAGAACATTCTCTTAGGGAGTGTCCCACCCTCCCGGTCAGCTTGGCCTCTTCCCCCAGGCGTTTTGACCCCGCATCCCCTCTCGCCATCCAGGACAGAGACAGGTGTCAGGACTCAATTCCCGAAGCAATTCCTTTCTCTTCAGAGGCAGGAACCTGGCACTGATTTCTTCACCCTAATTGCCTGCACCAGACAGAAGAGGGGGAGGGGAAGAGGGTCGGAGGCGGGAAAGGATAGCTCTGTAATGCTCTCAGAGCCGAGCCAAAAAGGAAAAGAAAACAAAACGACAAAAAAACCGATCCGTGTCCAGCATATTGGCAGCAGACAACCTTCCTTTCTGCTGAGCTGTCCCGGGTGGCTTCACGGCGGCTACGCGATCCGAGTCATTCCTTCCACGTGCTAAGATGTCCCTCTAAACCCTCGGGCCCTTGCCAGAAGTAGCCAAGTTATCTTTTGTGTATTGTGAAGTTTCTTTAAAACGCAAACATAAAATCTAGAAAAGTCGACAAGGACGCGTTTCACTTGGCAGGGGAAGAAGACTCCCCACTTGCAGCAGGGGGTCGCAAAGGACGGTTCCATCTTGCCCTGAGAGAAGACCAGGAAAGAGGTGGGGAAGGGGTGGGACGATTCCTCCAGAAAACCCAGAGCCGGAGCTGTCCAGATTGTTTGGCCTGAAATCTCCGGGGTGTAAGGCCGAGAAGCTGCTCAACTTGTCCACAGGCGGGAAGGAAATAAGGAAACAACGAAAAGTTTCCTGCGAAGTGACCAACACACCTTATTCTCTTTATCCCGTGTGAGACCTGAGAACACAACGTGAGGTCGGGTTTGGAGAACGACCCCTCCCTCAGGGTCCCGCGCGGAGCAAGGTCTTAGGGCTGCGAGCTCCGGTGGTAGAAAAGCCTTGTCGGCTGCGTCCTCCCCCCGCCTGGACTCCGTAGGCCCGGATCCCGCGCACTGCGCCTTCGCACTCCAGCAAACCCATTATCCCCGACTCAGCCGAGGCCCGCGGGAGGGCGCAGCCCGGGCCCCGCCGAGGCCGGCCCGCCGGCGCCGCCCCCGGAGGAAGACCCCATGCGCAGGGTTGGGCCGCCCCCGCGCGGGCTCCGCCCTGGGCAGCGCCTCCAGTTAAAGGCGGAGCCAAGGCCGACCCGCCCCGGGAGCGCCGTGGCCCCTCGGGTGCGGGGCCCGCACGTGTCGGAGTGGCCGGTCGGGTGGCCGGAGCCAAGAGGCTTCCAGCCCGCGCTGCACGGGCCTGGGCACGACTGCTGGAGGGCTTCCCAGGCGCTCTCCTCAGCCGACCCTGCCCGTTCCGCCCCGGGGCCGCCCTGGCTCACGCAGCAGCTGCCAGTGCCGCTAGAGGCCCAGGTGCTAGGCTGCCCCCACCCGCAGCTCCGAGGCGGGTTCTGGGGGGGCGTCTAGCGGTCCTCTTGGCTGTTCCGTGGAAAGAAACCAGGAGACCCGGCTTTGCGCCTGCTCGGACAACTGTGTGGCCTCCGGAGCAAGGTACTCAAACCCCTGGGCCTCAGTTTCGTCGCATTTGTTAGTTCGTCCCGCTTGGCCTGGGACGCTCCAGAACTTCACACTTCGGGCGGAGGTTGCTGGTGGGTAGGTCTGACGCGTCCCCGAGGCCCGGCCACTCGGCGGCGTCTAGAAGCTTCGGCGCCTGCGTACTTAGGCAGACGGGAACCGGTGGCCAGGCGCTCGGAGGCCCGGCGGGAGTTCCCGCCCGGGGGACGAAGCTTCGAAAAGAGGCACGTGCTTTTCCCAGGGCCTCCCCGCCTGTGCCGAGGCCCCGCGGCGCCGGGTGGAAACCAGGAGCCCTGAAGGCGCTGGAGCAACGCAGGCCCGCAGGACGCGGGAGCTTGGGGGAGCGGGGTGAGTGTGTGGCCGCGGTGGGGGCGGCCCCAGGTGGCCAGGCCCAGTGAGGGGAGGGCGCCTTCGCCGGCGGAGCGTCCTCGGGAGGCGGTGGTGGTGGTGGCGGCGGCGGCCGCGGCGGCGGGAGCGCGGAAGGCCCCTCCCGGCCGGCCACCTGTTAATGGGCAGAACCGCCCTCAGCTCGCCCTTCTTCCCGGGGGAGAGAGGTTTGCCTGGTTTGGGTTTTGGTGTTCGTCACACACGTGAAGCAATTTAAGGAGATTTAGCAACTTCAGAACATTCAGCAATGTTAAGATGTCAACAGTCTTTTTCGTGGAGTGCTCAACGAAATCTTCGTGTTTTTTACCCATAGCGTGTATTCTCTGCTCCAGCCCCAGGGGTGAAAAAGTTTACCCTTTCGTGAACATGTGTGAGGTGCTGTATGGGTAAAGGATAACTCATATTTGTGATTTTTAAAGAATTTTAAAACTTAAAGTCATCCCGAGAGCACCGCATTAATTTCCTGAAGCTCTGAAAAGATTCAGTAAAGTAACCTCGTTTGTTGTAGAACTTTTCAATATTCAGTAGCTACTGAGAGTATATGGAGACATTTCCCTAGATTGTGAAAACAATTTTTTTTTGAGAGAAAAAAAATCCTTAAAGCTAGAGAATATTAACGCGAGAAGAAAAACCGGTGAAAAGACACTGAATGTCAACAAATTCGTGTCTGCTACATTATTGAGAGCAAAAAGCAGTGGTTTCATTTATTGTGTCAAAAGAAAATTACTAGGTTTTTTTTTCATGTATTTTGTTCAAAATAGCAGTTTCACAAATAAACTGATTTTTTTCGATTGTGAAAATAAACGATAAATTCATTACTCTGGCAAAATTGTTACTGATGTCATTAAGCATTAACAGGCATTAAGGTTTTCTTTAGATACAGAAATAAAATGTATCTGATATATTAAATGTAGTTAATATATACATTATTGGTAAAGAAAATCTGTGTCATTACTATTCAAGACCAAAAAAATCACTTGGCTTCTGATGCAGAATTAATTTAAGAACAGCAACAAGATATCTTTATAAAATTCCTTAATTGAAAACCGATCAAATTCTCAACAAGTTATTCTATATTTTCCACACTTTCCCTTCCCCCATACATTTTAATATCTAAAAGAGAATAAAAAAAAACTCCTTAGGTTTAACTGAAGAATATTTTATTCAACAATATATTACTTAAAGTAAAAACCAACTAAAAGGCGAATACGAAATGATAACAATGCATTTCTTATTTGGCAACAAGAAAACATCTCCGTTACCTTTAAGAAAGAACCTTTTTAATTAAATGGGTGGGTGTCTGGAATACTCTTTTTTGAAAAGGAGAGGCTTTATTTTTGCCTTTTTGGCTGTATTTTTAGTAAATTGTTCCTGAAAAGGCAATTATGCCTTAATCATCTTGTTGATATTTACTGATACCTGAAAAAAGAATGAGATTGTTTTGTGAGGGAGGGGAACATGCCATTTTGACCTAATGATTGTTTAATCATGCTTTGAAAATGAGTTGGATTTTACTTAGAACACATTGGTTGCAGTCTTTCAAAAGCTTTTGAAAATCAAAAATATTTTCCAAAAATTCTTCAGTAACTTAGGTGAAATGGCAGTTACATAATATAGCCAAAGTTGAAACTGCTTTTAATATACATGATTTTTTTCTTAGAAAAAAATAAAGCACAGTAGTGTATGGTGTGCTCACAACCAGCATCCATATTCCACTAATTATGAAATTGTACATTCAGGTTTCTACGACTATTACTTCAGAGAAGGATATGCTTTAAAATATTTTGGAGTTCTTTCTAATCAAATAGGATTTAGCTTGATTTAATCAATGGTGACCCATCAAAATTTAAACATTGACAATCTATTGTGTTTCTAAAAATTGTACATCTCCTATCCTCTTTGGGTAATTTACTTGGTGGCTAATATAATCAGACACAAAGTTCCATTTTATTCCAAAGGTCATAAATACTTCATTTTCCAGAGGTTAATCTTTATAGAACAGCTTATGAAACTATTTTAGAAAATTTTAGAAATTCTTTTAAAGTGGATTGTGAAATTAGGATTTAAGGAACTTGAGTCACAATTTTTTCAGGATTGAAGTGGAATATAAATAAATCATAACTGATTTTGATAGTTGGCTTAAAATTAATGAAAGTAGGAATAAATGGCCTCTGATTCAACAACGTTTGTCTAAAGAGCTTATAAAATATTTTTAGTATGCAAATATTCTCATGTATGTTCAAAGCGCCGAAGGCTTATACAATATACCATCGTCTGTCATAGCTATTTAAGTGTAGGAATCAAATTTTCTTTTTAAAGTTTACTTAAAAAATTTTATTGTGAAATATACATAGAAAAGAAAGTATAAAACATACAAACCTTAAAGTGGAAAGAAAATTTACATGGAGCGACATGTTTTGAAATACTTTGAAAGGTAGATTTAGGGTTGGTTACAGCATCAGTGTGTAAATTTGTTACATAAATTATTATGTCTATTTGTTTCAGGGATTTTGTTAAATCCTTCAGAATAGTGACTATTCATCTATAGGGACACTTTTTAAGGCAGAAAAACAATTACAATCATAGCATGTAGAAGTTCCATAGGCCTTTGAAAATCTGTAGGGTTTCTTTTTTGATGTAAGAATTGTATTTTATGTCTATTTATGTTTTTAATGAAGGAGCACCAAAAATACCTATCTTCTTGTTTCTTAAGCATGGATATTTGACTTCCATGCAGAGTATAGCTTCAACTCTCGATTTCATTACTGGCGGCCCTCAAATCCATATTCCTAGCTCACGCCTCTCTGTTTGACTTCATATACCTGTACACCTACTGAGAAGAAGTCATTGGATTTTAGCTCTTAGGATGTTAATGATATGATGTCCGCGACTTGCTTCAAAATAATAGAGGAAGAGAGGAAATGAGTGGAGGACAGATAAAACCAGATTAGCCACGAGTTGATAATTGTTGAAGCTAAATGAGAATACATATAACTCATTATGCTGTACTTTTGTATATTTATATTTTTTCCATAATAAAAAGTGAATATAAATATGCATTAGTTTGCTAAAAGTAGTTTTTGTAGCATGTTAAGAAAACTGAGCCTCCCATACTTTTGGAGCTCATGCAGTATTATTTGCATGTGTTATTTTGTTTATTTGCTCTCAAGTCTTGCAAGATTGGTTGGTGTGAGCTTCAGAGAGGTTTGATTATTTACTCAAGGTTACATAATTGATAGGTGGCAGAACTTGGTACTCAGGTCTTCAGATCCCTTGTTCTTTTGCTGTAAAAGCTACCTAAAAGTTTCAGTATGTTAGCAAACATTAATTTTTAAGAAACCACCAGATCACTTGACGGTCCAGTTACCAGATTACCAAAAAAACATGCTTTATCTAAGTTTGAGTTATAAAATTTGAGCTTTGATAACTGAGAATTATTTCCTGGGACATTATTACCTTTATGTTTCTGGGCATCACTTAAATCTAATTTTTATGAATATTCGGAAAGATTTTAATAGAGCATTAACTGAGAGTCTAGTCTGATACCAGGTCTTTCTATTTACTCTTTTAATTTCTTATTAATTTTTAACTCCTTACTAGTTGTTTATTTCGAAGTAATTTTAAAATTCCTTACTGGCTGGCTCATGTTTATGAGTGGTTTTTCATTGTTGTTGTTCTTGACCAAATCTTTTTTGCTCCTTAGAATATTGCTTCGCTACTTTATAGGAGTTTTAACCAGGGAAAGCTGTGTAAACCGGATAAGGAGCTGAGATTAGATTAATGGCTCTGTGTGTGAGGCTTAATTTATTTGTAAACAGATATTTGGAATCTTATATTCTAACTATACTAACTTGGGAATTCCTCTTTTGAAGTTTTGAAGTTTGTACCTTAATTTTTAAAATCTGACTGATTAGCAAATCCTGTCTTTTTAAGGGTAAATTTCATTTTTTCAGAGCTAAGTCTGGAAATTTAAAATGGGTTAACAAGTTGAGTAATAGAAATCATGTCACTTTATAGATACAGGTTTCCTTTATTGAAAAGTGAAAAGCAGAAGTCTTGTTTAAATTGTATCTTTATTTCTTCAGTTTTTAAAAATCCCTCAGGTCATGCTTCTATTCCTGCTGCTAATCTCTTCAGTCTTCCTCTTACCTAATGGAAAAAATAAAGGTTGTTTGTTCATGTTCCTTAATGTTTGGAAAATAACACATCTGTATCCGTATTCTTCCTGTATTTCCTCAGTTGAGGCATAAACTTTATCATATACTCAGAGTAGCACCTGATAATTCCTGCATGCTTTTGTATTTGTACACTTGGAACCAGGATTCTCCCCACCTCATTGTATTCCAATCAATAAAATAGCTAAATCTTTTATCCCAAGAGAGATTAGAAGTCAAGGGGGGGTCCTAATGCTGAGAGAAGCCTAAGAGGTGGGACTAAGTTTTCCTGTACTCGAAGTCCTTGGCACAGTGCCAGACACAAGGTAGGTCTCAAATGAAAGAATGAAATCCAGTCATCAGCCTTGAAACAGATTTAAATGTAATTCATCTCAGATACAGAATTGTCTTTTTTCTTTGTGGTATTCAGAGTTAGTTCTGAATGAATTCAATAGGATGTTTTCTTAATCTCTTTTAATCATCCTTAGAATCAAGACCTTTCTGGTGACTTCTCACTATTAGATCTCTTGTTAAATATCAGACAATTTCAAAATTTAGTTCATTAAAATTTAAAGTTATAAACTTAAAAGTCTATAAAACTTACATATACATTTGATTGAATAGTTATTAACATCTTGTAATTACCACCACCAGAGTCAAAGAATAGAACATTATTGGGACTGCAGAATTCCCTGAAAATATCCCTTGCGCATTACAATCACTTTTGTCTCCCTATAAGTAACCACTATCCTATCATTTATAGTAACTATTTTCTTGCATTTCTTTTATTTTTTTCTTGCATTGCTCTTTTAATTTAACCACTGGATATGCATTCCTAAACAATATGGATTTGTTTTGCCTATTTTGATTTTTACATGAATAGAATTATATTGTATTATTTTTGTAACTTTTTCCACAAAATTGTAAGATTCCTTCATGTTATGGTGTGTATCTGTAGCTTCTTCATTTTCATTGCTGTATGCTGTATAATATTCCATTGTATGAATATACCACAATTAATTGATCTGTTTTACTGTTGATAGGCATTTGTAATGTTTGCAGGTTGAGACAATTATAATGGTACAGCTCTGAACATTCTTTTATGCGTATCCTGATGCACATAAAGATTCAAATCTCAAGACTATAATCCTAGGAGTGAAATTTCTGAGCCATAGGGGGTGCATATTTCCAACTTGACTAGATATTGGCACAGTTTTTCAAATTGGTTGTGTTAATTTATATTCCCAAATAGGGTGTGAGAATTCCAGTTGCTCCATATCTTTGCCAAAACTTAGTATTTTTAGACTCTTAAAAATTTTGTCAATTATTGGGTGTGTAATAATATCTTATTGTGGTTTTAATTTGTGTTTTCTTGATTAGTGGTGAAATTGAACCCCTTATGTTTATTTGGGTATCGTTTTTATGAAGTGTCTATTCTTATATTTCCCTTTTTTCCTTTTAGATTGTCTACCTTTTTTCTGATTTGTAAGAGCTCTTTACATATTCTGAATACTAGTCCTTTGTCGGTTATATGTATTACAGATATTTTCCCCACTTCGCGCATTGTCTTTTCACTCTTATGGTGTTTTAAAGTAGCTGAATTTATTTATTTATTAATTTATTTATTTAAAAAAAATTTTTTTTAGAGATTTTATTTATTTATTTGACAGAGAGATCACAAGTAGGCAGAGAGGCAGGCAGAGAGAGAGGGGGAAGCAGGCTCCCCGCTGAGCAGAGAGCCCGATGCGGGGCTCCATTCCAGGACCCTGAGATCATGACCTGAGCTGAAGGCAGAGGCTTTAACCCACTGAGCCACCCAGGCGCCCCAGTAGCTGAATTTATTAATTGTTTATGATTGGTGTTTTTTGGGTGTCTTGTTTAGGAAATCCTTTCTTATCTCATGATCATTAAAATATTTGCCCAAATTTTCTTTGAAAAGATTTAAGTTTCGCCTCACATATTAATCATCTGACTTTTTTGTAGTGTGCAGGATTTGGCAGCCTTTCCCCCTTTTGAAACTTTATCTGCTCATATGACTGCAAATGTCCTCTTTAAAAAAAAAAGATTTTATTTATTTATTTGAGAAAGAAAGCATTAGTTAGAGAGCACAAGCAGGGGGAGCAGCAGAGGAAGAGGGAGAAGCAGGCTCACCACTGAGCAGGGAGCCCAATGTGGGACTCGATCCCAGGACCCAGGGATCATGACCCAAGCTGAAGGCAGCCGCTTAACTGGCTGAGCCACCCAGGTGCCCCGGCAAATGTCCTCTGTATGTTGATAATTCCAAAAATCTGTATTTTTGGTAATGACTGGATTCCTTAGCTGAGACCCATATTTCCAACTGCCTCCTGGGTCTCTCCACTTGAATGTCTTGCAAATATTTGCTAATATGTCAGTTCAGAGCTCATTTTTTTAAACTTTGGTTTTGATTCAGATCAAATCATCAGATAAGCCAAAATACATGATACAATCTTTGACTCTTCTTTACTTATCTTCTCCATCAAAACAGCCATCCTGTCCAAGTGATTCTACTTATGAAATGCATGTTAAGTCCATTCATTCCCTTCTTTCCAGTTCCACAATTACTGCTCAGAGTTCCACCTAGTCTGGTACGATACCTTCTAATTGGTTTTCCTGCCTTCTATTCCCCTTCTCTAGTCATTCACTCACACAGCTCCAAAGTTTTCTTTATAAGACACAAATCCCATCTCTTTCCTGCTTTTATGGCGTGTCATTGCCTTCATTATAACAGAAAATTCAAATTCCTTCACACAAGCTCTTACCATTGTTCTGCAGGAATCTCGTGTTTTAGACACACCAGGCTACTTACTGTTTCCCAAAGAAGCCATGTCCTTGTGCCTTTTTTCATGTTGTCCCGTTTGCTTGGAATAGTCTTCCTTCCACCTATTCCCACTGGGAATATCCACCATCATTTCCAGAAAATTAATCCTCCCTGCCTGTGGGCTTTCCATAGCACTTTGTTCATACTTTTATTGCAGGGCTTATAATAATACTGTGTATTTATTGATCTCTCATGCTAGATTATGAAGCTTTTGGAGACAAAGAATATGCCTTATTACTCTTTCTAAGAACCTAGCGATGCTTAGTACAAAATAGTAGTCAGTAAATACCTGAAGAAAAAAATATTGAGGAATTGTGTTAACTTTAGAAAAGAATATAGAAATGTGTGCTTTGACTAAAAAGCCATAAGCAGAAAAATATGTTGTCGAAAATGTACAGTGGGCTGTTTTATATGAGTAGGTTCTAGCTGAACAGATTAGGACTATGCTGCTCTGGTCCAGTGCTAACTGAAGGGACAAAAATAATTTTTTTTTAAAATATTTTATTTACTTAGTTGAGAGAGAGAGTGCACAAGCAGTGGACAGGGAGAAGCAAGGCCTCCATGGAGGTGGGAGCCCGATGTGGGGCTCCATCCCAGGACCCTGGGATCATGACCTGAGCCAAAGGCAGACCCTTAACTGACTGAGCCACCCAGGCATCCAGGGACAAAAATAATCTTAAAAGAACAAATTGAGTTCTCATTTTTAAAAGGGCCATTTACATATCAAACAGACTTAGAATACAAAGTTAAATGAAATTAGTTTCAAAAAATAAGAAATTCACAATACTGCTGAAGAAATTTTTGACTTTCAGGGAACACACGAATGAGCATAGTCTATCCTGTTACAAATTTTATAATATCATGAATTATATCTGTTTTGACAGCACTTGCTAACTCTTAATCTGGAAGGTGCTGGTAAATTCAGGTCCCCCTTAGGTTTAATCAGAACAGTGACAAGTTAACCGTTGTTGCATGTGCTGATTCTGCAGATTCCTGTGACCAATAAAACCTCCGGTGACTAGAGTCTGAATATTTACTCAATGTTTATACAGCAAACACACAACACAACTGAATCATGGTGAGGCAGTTTTTTACCGCTTCCTCCAGAAGAAGCACGGTTAGTGTTCAATAATATTATCTTTCTTTTCATGTTAACATAACTGATTCATTGTATGCACAAGAATATTCTAAATACAAAATGTTCGTAAAGAAACTTTAAGAGCAAAATGAGTTTTCATTAAAATATTATATATCAGGGTACCTGGGTGGCTCGGTTGTTGGGCGTCTGCCTTCGGCTCAGGTCATGATCCCAGGGTCATGGGATCGAGCCCCATGTCGGGCTCTCTGCT
Organism: Potos flavus; assembly: GCA_028534135.1. Lineage (NCBI taxonomy): Eukaryota > Metazoa > Chordata > Mammalia > Carnivora > Procyonidae > Potos > Potos flavus. Next base: position 51,463,692 of record CM052885.1, on the reverse strand, counting down.
CAGCAGGAAGCCTGCTTCTCCCTCTCCCACTCCCCCTGCTTGTGTTCCCTCTTTCGCTGTGTCTCTCTCTGCCAAATAATAAATAAGATCTTTAAAAAAAAAAAAAGAAAATACTACATATCATTTATACCTGGATTTCTGATTGGAGTAAATCTTTAAAGAAGCTTGAAAAAAGTTCGTCTTTATCTGCAGATAAGTTTTCTTCTGATGACGAATTTACAGATTTTGAAATAAACCAGCCCTTTAATCATAAAAGCAACTTCTAGATAAACATGGTCAATTGAATACATGTTTTATTTTTGCTCTCTCTTGAAAACATAAATAAAAGTCAGGGAATAAAGAAAGGCATAAACTCTGTAAAGACAAAGAGAACATGAGAAGAGATGTCAACAGACTTTTTGGGAACTGGGCCATTGGTAGATGGATGAGTGGTAACTGTCTTAGTAAGGAAAGCTGACCCCTCAGTTGTGCACACCTGGCTGGCTGAGATAGTGACTATCAGCCAGTGGCTGTTTAGATACTGATGATCTCCAGACAAGAGGCCAGCATGAACTTAGTAGGGAACTAGAGCTCTATCTTGGATGATCTGATTATAATACATTTGTCTAGATTCTTTGAGCTTGGGATTAACTGATCATTCATAGATGAGGTATACTATGTAAGCATATATTATGAATGATATTATTAATGAGTATAAGGAAGAACTGCAGTGGCTTTGTTAATTCAACAAGGATACAGTAATTCTAGATATTATACAATCATAATTTATAGAGCAACACTGTCCAATACTGTGGTCACCAGGCATGTGTGGCGTTTGAGCTTCTGAAATACTGCTAATCTGAATGAAGATGCAATGTAAGTGTGAAATTCACCTTGGATTTTAAAGACTCAGTATAAAAAACATAAAATATCTCCTTAGTGGGGCTTCTGGGTGGCACAGTCCATTAAAGCTGCAGACTCTTGGTTTCAACTCCAGTCATGGTCTCAGGGTTGTGACAGGGAGCCCTGGCTCAGGTTCCACATTCAGCGTGGAGTCTGTTTAAGGCTTTTTCTCCCTCTCCCTCTGCCCCGCAGCCCCGTGCTCACTCTCAAATAAGTAAATCTTTAAAAAAAAATCTCCTTAGTAATTTTTTATTAGTTGCTTATTGAAATATTTTATATAGTGTATGTTATGTTAAAACATACTATTAACAATGTTTCACCTGTTTCTTTTTACTTTTCTAATGTAGATACTAGACAATTTTAAATTTTGTATGTGGCTCTTATTATTTTTATATAGCTGTGAATAGTGGTATTGATCCTTGGGTGGCTGGTATGGTTCCCTGGTCTGTGTCTTACGGGGGCCCTTTAAAATGAGGCCCTTTAAAAATAAATATACAAACAAATGGGGACCTGCTCCATATTGTGCAACACCTTTCTGTAGTACCTAAAGTATTGCAATGTATCCTTCTAGCAAACTACACTGTTAGTGGAATTATGAGTCTGTTTATTGAATAAAAGAAAATAGTCTAAAGGTATCAATAGGTATCTTGGCAAAATCTGTAATTTTCATGTTACCCACCTACCATGGTTCTTCAGCACAACTCCTTCCTTGAATCCATATAATTTTACTTACCTGATTACTGATTGCTTTCAGAGAAAACCACAGATTTGATCCAACTGAGAATACTGTAGAGTCTTGGTTACCAACCTGGTCTTTGGTTCTCAAGCTTTCTAGCACTATTTCTGTTTTCTAATACTTCAGTCTTGATAGCGGCTACTTAAAACCTTTCATTCTTCTCAAACCTCCTATCCATGTTCTCAGCAGATGACCCCATATCCTACTTCACTGATAAAATGCTATATAGAAGGTGTCAGAGAAGAATGCCCTTGACTTTCAACCACAGATCTTCCTTGGGGTTATGTCCCAATAAACCCATTGTAAGTTGAAAATATTTTGAGTGAAATGCATTTAATACACCTAACCTACCAAATGTCGTAGCTTAGCTTAGCCTCGCCTACCTTAAATGTGCTCAGAACACTTACATTAGCCCACAGTTGGGCCAAATTATCTATTAGAAAGCCTATTTTGTAATAGAGTTTTGAGTATCTCCTGCAATTTCTTGAATACTGTGCTGAAAGTGAAAAACAGAATGGTTGTATGAGTACAGAATTGTTGTTGGGGTATCAGTTTCTGACCTTTGTGGTCACATGGCTAACTGGGGGCTGCAGCTGGCTGCCACTGCCCAGCATCATGACAGAGTATTCTGCTGTGAATTGCAAGCCTGGGAAAAGATCAAAATTCAAAGTGTGGTTTGTACTGAACGTGTTTCACTTTTGCACCATTGTGAAGTCAAAAAATTCTAAGGTGGGGATCATCTATATGGCTACTCTTGCTATGTACGTATGTATGTATGTATGTATGTGCCATGCCTACAGTTTAACCTGTACTCACAGCCATTCTTTACCTCCTGTCCACTGCTAGGTGTGGTGGTTCTCTTCTCCTGTCTGAGGATAATCTCTTTCTGTGTTCTGCATCTTATCCCCTTGTGCTTCCCCAGAGCCCTCTGTTTTGGCATGTTCAGTTTCTTTCTCCTTCTCTATTAGCTTCATCTCAACAGTACTTAAACATGCTTTAACTTCTTCCATCTTTAAAAAAAACCCTCTCTTGGGGGTGCCTGACTGGCTTGGTCATTCGAGCATGTGACTCTTGATCTTGGGGTTGTAAGTTTGAGCCCCAAGTTGGGTGTAGAGATAACTTAAAATCTTATAAAAACAAAACTCTTGACTACTTGTCCTGTACCTACCACTATGTCTTCCTCTAACAGTTGAGCTTCTTGAAAATATTTTCTATTTGTTGCTTCCACATTCTCCCTCTCTTTTTATTATTTAAAAAATTTTTTTTTAAGATTTTATTCATTTGACACAGAGAGAGAGATCACAAGTAGGCAGAGAGGCAGGCAGAGAGAGGGGGGAAGCAGGCTCCCTGCTGAGCAGAGAGCCCGATGTGGGGCTCGATCCCAGGACCCTGGGATCCTGACCTGAGCCGAAGGCAGATTAACCCACTGAGCCACCCAGGCGCCCCTCTATTCACTTTTTAACTCACTGTAGTAAATAAAGTTCCCACCCCAAGACTGCTTTTGCCAAAGTCACTAGTAACTTACTTTTTTGTGGTCTGAAACACAGTTTTCAGTCTTAATCATCGTTCATCTCTCGATAGCATTTGATATTGGTAGTCATTTTCTCTTTTATGAAATACTTTTTCTTTTGGTTTTGGTGATACTCTACTATTCTGGTTTTTATTCTAATGTTCCTTCTTCTTAGACTTCTTAGTGACTCCCGCTTTTCTGCTGTATTAAATAGTGTTGTTCCTCAAGACTCCACATTGGGCTGTCTTCTTACTTAACAAACTCACCCTGGCTCATTAATCTACTACCATATTTTCAGTTCTAAATTTGTATTTTCAGCCCTAATCTCTAGATCCAATTTCTGTCTGGAAATACCATAGTATCTCTACTATCACATCTGTTCTTCTTACTCTATCCTTTATCTCCATGAATAACAACTCAATCAGCCCATGAGCTTAACAAGGAAACCAGAGGGTCATCTGCATTCTAACCACTGTGATCCTTCCTCAGCACTCATTGTCAGTTATTCATCAAGTTTGGTCCCTTCATCATTTAGCAGCTTTTTATTGTGTTTACCTGTCTACATCCCAAATACAAATGCACCATATCATTACAGTCTCTTAGCTAGTTTATTCTAATGATGTTCTAACTGGTTGGTTTTTCTCCAGGTTTGCACCTATGCATAAAATCCGCGGTAACTAGTTTCCAAAGATGGCCCTCAGTGAACCGTATCTCCCAGGATTCAGGCCCTTGTTTAGTCCTCTCATTCTGAATCTGAGCTTACCTTGTTACTCACTTTAAGTAATGGAGCATGGCAGAGGTAACATTGTGTCAGTTCCAGACTTCAGCCTTAAAGATGCCTGATAGCTTCAACTTTTATACCCGAAGTTCCTGGACATCCCAGCATCCCAGCTGAATTCAGACTTCTAGATGTCCCTTCCAAGATGCCAGACCTAGAGGAGTGCTATTATATGTGCTCCATACATGGAAAACTCCTAGATGACGTCAGCCCCAGTTGACGTCAGATAAGCTAGAGAATTGCCTGACCGAACGCAGTCAGTGCGTGGAGTAATGAGAGATAACAAAATGAGTGTTGTTTTAAACCCCTACACTTTGTAGTGATTTATTTCACAATAGATAAAACCAAAACAAGACCTCTCTGTTCTGCCTCCTACTCCTGTCTCATCTTTGGCAATTCACCTTTGACACTTTAAGCTCCACCTTCACTAAGCTGCTTGACGTTTCCAGAATGAACTCTGCTTTTTCTTCTAGACTTTTTACTCCTGCTGTTAGGAACATTTTTAACATGCCCTTCCTTGCCAAATTCCTACCCAGCTTCCGAGTATTTACTTAGACATACCTAAAACTGTGGGTGACTAGGTTAATTGCCTTGCTTAGGTCCTCTCATAGTAGCAAATCCTCTTTCTGCAGAATAGTGGTTGAGAGTATGGAGTCCAGCAATGCAATATTTTGCAAGGTATTCGTTCTAAGCTTCCGTTTATTCATCTATAAGACGAGGATAATAATAGCAGTTTGTTGGGAGCATGTAAGAGTACCCCAAAAATGTTAGCTATTAACGTTATTAACACATTATCACAAGTGCCTGTTTATCACTTTATCCCTAGAATCTAGCCAAGTGCCTGGCACATAATATGTGCTATATAAAATGTCAGTGACTGACTGAATGTATAAATAAATTCAAATCATTTGGATTTCATTATACTAATCCAATTAAACCTAATTTCAAGCTTGTTTTTTTTATTGTGGTGAAATATCTATAGCATAAATTTGCTAGTGTAACCATTTTTAACTGTAGAATTCAGTGGCATTAATTATACCCACAGTGTTGTATAGTCATCACCGCAGTCTGTTTCCAAAATTTTGTCATTACCCCAGATAGAAACTCTATCGCATTAAGCAATAACTTCCATTTCCTCCTCCCACTCTGAGTCTGGTAACCTCTGATCTACCTTCTGTCCGTATGAATTTGCCTAATTTAGATGTATCATGTTAAGGGAAACATACATTATATTTCCTTTTGTGTCTGGCTTATTTCACTTAGCATAATGTCTTTAAGGTTCATCTATTGTGTAGCATGTGCCAAAATTTCCTTCCTTTTTAAGGTTGAATATTTCATTGTATGTGTATACAACTTTTTGTTTATCCATTTATCCGTTGATGGACCCCTGAATTGTTTCTACCTTTTGGCTATTGTGAAGAACACTATGGAAACATGATATCCAAATATCTGCTAAAGACCCTGCTATCAGTTCTTTTGGATATATACACATAAGTGGAATTGTTGGATCATGTAATTTGTAATTTTTTGAGGAACCACCATACTGTTTTCTGTAGTGGCCGTACCATTTTACATTCCCACCAGCAATGCACTTTTTCCGATTTCTGCATAACCTTGCTGATATTGGTATTCCCTCCCTTTTATTTTAATATAATGGGCATCCTGATGTGTGTGAAATGTTACTTCACTGTGGTTTTGATTTGTATTTTCCTAATGACTAGTGATCTTGCACACCTGTTCATGTGCTTCTTGGCTATTTGTGTGTCTTCTCTGGAGAAATGTCTTTTAAATCAGGTCGTTTTGTTGTTTGCTATTGTTTTGGAGTCGGAGGAGTTCTTTATGTATTCCAGATATTAAGCCCTTATAAGAGATATGATTTGCAAATATTTTTTCCCATTCCATGAGTTGCGTTTTCACTTTGTTGATAGTGTCCTTTGGGAAACAAAGTTTTAAATTTTGATGTGTTCTAATTTATTTTATTTTATTAAATTTTATTTATTTGAGAGAGGGAGAGTGAGCAAGAGGGATGAAGGGCAGAGGGAGAAGCAGACTCCCCCGCTGAGCAGGGAGCCTGACATGGGACTTAGTCCCAGGACTCAGAGATTGTGACCTGAGCTGAAGGCAGATGCTTAACCGACTGAGCTACCCAGGTGCCCAGTGTATTCTAATTTATTTAATTTTACTTCTGTTGCCTGTACTTTTGGTGTCATATCCAAGAAATCTTTGCCAAATCCGACGTCCTGAAATTTTCTCCCTATTTTTTTTTTTATCCGTTTTGTCGTTCTAGGTCTTAAATTTAGTTCTTTGATCCATTTTGAATTAATTTTTGAATGTGGGGCAAGATAACTGTCTAACTTCATCTTTTACATGTAGATATCCAGTTTTCCCAAAACTGTTTGTTGCAAAGACTGTAGTTTCCTTATTTTATGGTCTTGGCACCCTTGTTGAAGATCGTTTGACTGTATGTGAGGGTTTATTTCTGGGTTCCCTGTTCTGTTCCATTGGTCTATTTGTCTTTATGCTGGTACCACACTCTTTTGACAACTGTAGCTTTTAGTAAGTTTTGAAATTGTAGATGTGAGTCCTACAATTTTGTTCTTTTCCAAGATTATTTGGCTATTCTGGGTCCCTTGAAATTTCATATGAACTTTAGGTTTTGTTTTATTTCGCATTTCTGCCATAAATGCTATTGGGATTTTGCACTGAACCTGTATATTGTATGGGTAGTACTATCATCTAAACAATAGTAAGTCTTCCAGTCCATAAACATGAATGTCATTCCATTTATTAATGTCTTCTTTAATTGTTTTTGGCAATGTTTTATAATTTTCAGTGTGCAAGTCTTATACCTCCTTGGTTAAAGTCCTAAATATTTTCTTTTAAAAAAATGTATTTATTGGGGCGCGTGGGTGGCTCAGTCGTTAAGCGTCTGTCTTCAGCTCAGGTCATGATCCCAGGGTCCTGGGATCGAGCCCTGCATCGGGCTTTCTGATGAGCGGGAAGCCTCTTCTCCCTCTCCCACTCCCCCTGCTTGTGTTCCCTCTCTTGCTGTGTCTCTCTCTGTCAAATAAATAAATAAAATCTTTAAAAAAATGTAATTATTGCAACAAAATACATGTAACATAAAGTTAACCATCTTAACCATTTTTAAGTGTACAGTTCAGTAGTATTAAGCACAGTCACATTGTTGTGCTACCAATCTCTGAAACTTTTTTTATCAGGCAAAACTTAAACTCTGTGCCCTTTCTTCTTTAAAAAGAATATTTTATTTTATTTTATTTTATTTTAAGTAAACTCTGTGCCCAATGTGGGGCTCAAACTCATGACCTGGAGATCAAGGGTCACATGCTCAACTGACTGAGCCAGTCAGGCACCTCTAAAACTCCATAGCTATTAAACAACTCCGTATTCTCCTTTTCCGCAATCCATGGCAACCACCCTTCTGCTTTTTGTCTCTGAATTTGATTGACTACTGTATGTATCTCATAAAAGTGGAATTGTACAGTGTATGTCTTTTGTGACTAAGTTACTTACCTAACATAATGTCCTCAAGATTCCTTTATGTTATAGTATGTCAGAAATTTCTTTTAAAAGCTGAGTAATATTTTATTGTATGGATGTACCACATTTTGCTTATCCATTTATCTCTTGATGGACCCTTGTATTGCTCCCACCTTTTGGGTATTGTGGATAATGCTGCTTTGGACATGAATGTACAAATTTATTAGTTTAGTAGAACTGCCATAAGAAAACAGTATAGACTTAAACAGCAGTAATTTATTTTCTCACAGTTCTGGAGGCCAGTAGTCTTAGATCAAGGTGTCATCAGGGTTGATTTCTCCTGAGGCTTTTCTCCTTGGTTTGTAGATTACTACCTATTCTCTGTTCTCTCACATAGCCTTTTCTTTGTGTATGTACATCCCTGGTATTTCTTCCTCTTCTTCTTCTTCTTCTTTTTTTTTTTTTAAGATTTTATTTATTTGAGAGAGAGAGAGAAAGAGAGCGAGCGAGAGAGAGTGTGCGCACAAGCCAAGGGGAAAGGCAGAGGGAGAAGCAGACTCCCTGCCAAGCAGAGAGCCCGATGCGGGGCTCGATCCTAGGACCCTGGGATCATGACCTGAGCTGAAGGCAGAGGCTTAACTGACTGAGCCACACAGGTGCCCTATTTCTTCCTCTTCTTAAAAGGACATCAGTCAGGGGTGCCTGGGTGGCTCAGTGGGTTAAAGTCTCTGCCTTCAGCTCAGGTCATGATCTCAGGGTCCTGGGATCGAGCCCTGCATCAGGCTCTCTCCTCGGCAGGGAGCCTGCTTCCCCCTCTCTCTCTGCCTACTTGTGATTTCTCTGTCAAATAAATAAATAAAATCTTTAAAAGAAAAAAAGGACATCAGTCATATTGGAATAGGAACTCACCATATGACCTCTTTAAATGTGTTATCTCCAGATACATTCACATTCTGAGAGGTACTGGTTATGAGGACTTCGACATAGGACTTTTGTGGGGACACCATTTAGTCTCTAACAATACAAGTCTGTTTGAGATTCTGCTTTTACTTCTTTCAGGTATATTCTGTGGAAGTAGAATTGCTGGATCATGTGGTAATTCTATTTTAGTTTTTTTTTTTTGAGAAACCATTGTACTCTTTCTATGGTTTCACCATTTTGCCTTCCCACCAATAGTACACAAAAGTTCCATTTTCTCTACTTCCTCCCCAACATTTGTTATTTTCTATCTTTTATTGATAGTGGCCATCCTGAGGGGTGTAAGGATGATTTTATTCAATACCCTTATGAATGATACTGTTTTCTTAACTCTTTTTTTCAGATTGTTCATTGCTAGTGTGTAGAAATATGACTGATTTTTTTGCCTGTTAATTTGTATCTTGCAACTTTGCTGAATTTATTTCTTAGCTCTAACAGGTTTTTTTGTTTTGTTTTGGTGGATTCTTTAGGGTTTTCTACATAGATCATGCCATCCGCAGACAGAGATAGTTTTATTTCTTCCTTTCCAATATGGATGCCTTTTATTTTTCCTACCTAATTGCTCTTGCAAGAGCTTCTAGTACTGTGTTGAATAGAAGTAGCAAAAGTGGGCATCCTTTTCTTGTTCCTGATCTTAGAGGAAACAAAGCCTGTTGTTTCTGTAAAGTAAAAACTTGCACATGTGGAGGATGGTCTTTCATATTTGGTATACATTTCTCATTAGTTTGGTTTGAATTAAGGACACACGAGAGCTCATTAAGAGTAAGAGGAAGAGGGACGCCTGCGTGGCTCAGTCGGTTAAGCGTCTGCCTTTGGCTCAGCTCATGATCCCAGGGTCGTGGGATCGAGTCCCACATCAGGCTCCTTGCTCAGAAAGGAGCCTGCTTCTCCCTCTGCCTCTGCTTGCCACTCTGCCTGCTTGTACTCTCTCTCTCTCTGACAAATAAATAAATAAAATCTTAAAAAAAAAAAAAAAAAAGAATACGAGGAAGGAAAGTATGGGATGGGAAGAGCTGGAATGAAGCTGATAAGTAGGTATGGGGGAACATAACCAGGCTTGACAAGATGTTGTTCAGAGGTAGGGTCAGGAACATCCAAGAATCACCCTACCACTAGGAGGCAGTCCCTAGCTATATCAGAGCTAGATCCTGACCTAGTAAGCAGGACTCTACAAGTTATTAGCAGTTATAATGGATGTTCATAGGATATGAAAGGTGTTTTTATAGATTAGGCATAAACATGAAGTAAATAAGTGTAGTTCATAAAAATTCCCTGTGTAGTTGGCTTCATTGATATGAGATCCATGTAACTTATTACCTACACTTTAAGAGTGGAAGAGGGTGCTACTAATGATCCTTCCTAAAAAGTAGGTGTGGGGGTGCCTGGGTGGCTCAGATGGTTGGGTGTCTGCCTTCGGCTCAGGTCATGGTCCTGGGATCTAGCCCTGCATCAGGCTCCCTGCTTGGCGGGAAGCCTGCTTCTCCTTCTCCCACTCCCCCTGCTTGTGTTCCCTCTCTTGCTGTGTCTATCTCTTTCAAATAAATAAATAAAATCTTTAAAAAAAAAAAAAAAAAAGGTAGGTGTGAATTGACTGTCCCAAGGCAACTGGGTCATAGGTTATCCTATTTATTGAACTCTTCACATTCATAGATTGCAACTGTAGTTAACATTTAATCTTGGGAATGTTTAGTCATAATAGCAGGTTGATTAATTTCTGTAGAGAATTGGCTGCTAAAACAATCTAGAGGTAGATTCATAAGGTTGAGGAATTTAATGTAAGTAATTTCAGATTACAAATGAACATCGGTAATAAAGGATAATTTATGAGGAATGTAGAGATCTCTTCTGCTATAACCTCTGTTATTGCATATAACTAAATCTGTGCTCTAAGCTGGACTGCCCTTTAGGCAACTTTTTTGTCTGTTACATTGAGTCACAGTAATCCTTATGGTGATGCAACTTTTTGTGATGATTGATTACGAGTTTATAGCTCATTTCTGCTTACTGTTATTTTCTGAAAGTTTGTAATAGCATCTATAGGTCATTGACTCACCTATATATGACAGAATCCCTTTTCTGTAAGCGTGTGTTTCTTTTAGAAAATCTTTCTTCATGGAACGATGTATACATTACTTATCTAAAGGCTGTAATCTTTGATATAAACCTAAAAGTTAGGGATTTATGTCATATTTGTAAACTGTCATGACTGTTTCATAATCTTTCTTAATTCTTAAAAAAAATTATTTATAGTTTTAGTTTCTACCACTTCCCTGGCAAGAGTAAAGCTTTCCGTAGTTTTATCATTTGTATGTAAAGTAGTATTCACCTTCTTTGGCTGTTTTGTGGTTCTTCTGGTTCTCTAGCCAGTGAGTGTTGCCCCAGGCCCTATCTTCTACCCCTGTCTCTCTCTGTATTTTCTGTCTGAGCTCATTCATTCTGTTGATGAGAGATTCAGCTGTTAATTTTATGTTGGTTTGGTTTTTTTGTTTTTTTTAAGAGAGAGAGTGTGCGGTTGGGGGGGAAAGGGAGGAGAGAAAGGGGGGGCAGAGAGAGAATCTTAAGCAGCCTGCATGCCCAGCAGAGAGCATGACGTGGGGCTTGATCTCATGACACTGAGATCATGACCTGAGTTGAAATCAAGAGTTGGATGCTTAATCGACTGAGCCACCCAGGTGCCCCCCTTTATGTTGGTTTTTAAAACTATTCAAACTGATCATCTCAGTTTCATCAGACCTAAAACTTATCTTTGTACTTAACACTCCCCGTCCCACTGTTGTGAGATTATTTACACGTCTTTCTCTAAGTAAATCTATTCTATATATTAGTATTAATCTTATCCTAAGTAATTTATCTTTACTACTCTCTATAGGAGCTTCCTTTTCTTGTGTTATTTTAAATGAAGGCTCCTATGCCTTTCAAGGCCTTTCAACCTCTAGTTCCAGCATTTCTTTCTTACTGGTCCTCCCAGGATCTAACTTTGCCCCTCTTCCTCCTCCCTTGGCAAATAGGCTGGTCTTTTTTTTTTTTTTTTGGATCACGTAAACAACTTGCTAATGCTGTCCAGTTAATTCTGGAATGCATAGCAGAGGGTCTCTGTTATTCTGAGGCTTTCCTGACCATACCAGGCTCCTAAGACTGTTGCTCAATTATGAACATTTGTTTCACAAAAGTTTAGAAGTTAACTGGCATTTAGTTCTTTGTTTTAACTGTGGCTTTGTCTCCTTCAATTCCCTGTAAGTTCCTCGAAACAGGCAGACCTGTGTTAAACCTCTTTGTCTATCAGTTAATCAAGTGCTAGGCACATAGTAAAGACTTGCTGATAAATTATTATATCTTTTTTTGTTATTTGTTTCAAGTTTTTTTTTTTTTAATTTTATTTATTTATTTGAGAGAGAGAGAGAGAGCATGAGAGGGGAAGAGTTCAGAGGGAGAAGCAGACTCCCCGCCTAGCAGGGAGCCTGATGTGGGACTCAATCCCGGGACTCCAGGATCATGACCTGAGCCTAAGGCAGTTGCTTAATCAGCTGAGCCAACCAGGCGCCCCTTGTTTCAAGTTTTTAATTAAATTCCAGTTGGTTAACATATAGTATAATATTAGTTTCAGGAGTAGAATTTAGTGATTCGTCACTTACATACAACACCCAGTGCCCATCATAACAAGTGCCCACCTTAATACCCATCACACATTTAATTCATCCCTTTCCCACTTCCCCTCCAGCAACCCTCAGTTTGTTCTCTGTTGTTAAGAGTCTGTTTTCTGGTTTGCCTCTCTTTATTCCCTCTATGTTTATCTCTTTTCATTTCTTAAATTCCACATATGAGTGAAATCATATGATGTTTGTCTTTCTGACTGACTTATTTTGCTTAGCATAATACAGTCTAGCTCCATCCACGTCATTGCAGTCGCAAGATTGCATTCTTTTTATGGCTGAGTAGTATTTATTCCATTGTGTGTGTGTCTGTGTGTGTGTACATATATACCACAACTTCTTTATCCATTTATCGGTCAATGGATATTTGGGCTCTTGCCATAATTTAGCTATTATTGATAATGCTGCTATAAACTGTTGGTGGGAATGCAAACTGGTGCAGCCACTCTGGAAGACAGTTTCGAAGTTCAACAAAAAGTTAAAATAGAGGTACCCTATGACCCAGCAAGTACACTACTAGGTATTTACCCAAGGAATACAAAAATACTGATTTGAAGGGATACATGCACCCTCTGGTGTTGATAGCAATGTCATCAACAATAAATTATTATATCTTAAACATGCTTTAGGGGCACCTGGGTGGTTCAGTCGTTACGCGTCTGCCTTCAGCTCAGGTCATGATCTCAGGAAGCCTGCTTCTCCCACTCCACCTGCTTGTGTTCCTTCTCTCACTGTGTCTCTCTGTCAAATGAATAAATTCTTAAAAAAAATACTTTATTTCCCAATATTTATCTTTAAAAAAAATATTAGGTAATCTCTACACCCAATGTAGGGCTCAAACTCGCCATCCTAAGATTAAGAGTTGCGCATTCTACCAACTGAGCCAGCTAGGCAACCTCCCGGCAACCTCCCGGCAACCTCCCGGCCACTGTATTCATATTAACCACACCATATTTATAGTTTAATTTAATCATGCTTTTGGTCATAGATTGTCCTAATTCAAATCTTCATCTTTAGAGAACCAAAGGTTACAGATCAGTGGTTCTTAATCTCATCAGACCGAACACCATTCTTTTTTAACATTCACTTTATTATCCTGAAATAAAACTTACAAACAGTGCAATGTATTTATACATCTATTTTAAAAAGACATTATAGGGGTGCCTGAGTGGCTCAGTTGGTTGAGCGACTGCCTTTGGCTTGGGTCATGATCCCAAGGTCCTGGGATCAAGCCTCACACTGGGCTCCCTGCTCAGTGGGGAGTCTGCTTCTTCCTCTCCCTTTGTCACTCCCCCTTCTTGTGCTCTCGTGCTCTCTCTCTCTCAAATAAATAAAATATTAAAAAAATAAAAATAAAAAGACAATATAGGGGTGCCTGGGTGGATCAGTCGGTTGAGCGTCTGACTCTTGATTTTGGCTCAGGTCATGATCTCAGGGTTGTGGGATGGAGCCCCACGTCAGGCTCCATGCTCGAGTGGGGAGTTTGCTGGAGATTCTCTCTCTCTCCCTTTCTCCCTTCCCAGTGCACACATACGCAATCTCTCTCTCTCTAAAACAAATCTTTAAAAAAAATAAAAAGACAATATAATGTTTGAAATCCTATTAAAAAGCAATAAGGGAAACTGACTTATAATAAAATATTAGATATTTCAATGTATATGTGCTCAGGCAGGACTACCCAGAAGTTCCAAGGAAGTAGTCAGATTCTTGTATTTACAACAAAATCACTGTTAAAATAGACTGTACACACTGGTAGAGGTGCATTTTATTGATATTTAAAATATCATGAGTGGTGTTTCCTTTAGTAGTGTGATTTTCTGAACTGGTGAACTGAGATGGTGAACTGCTCTTGAAAAAGTTCCAAACGTCGCATTCTTAAAAACTTCAGCACATGAACAATGAATCTTGTAACACTGAAAAAATAAAAGTATTTGGGGAAAAAACAAACAAACTTCAGCACATATCAATAGCCTGCAATAGTACATTATGTTTATATGAAATTTGTATTTAGATTTGAGGCTCACACAATTATAAATAGGTTTTTCCCTTATCATAGAGTTTGGAAGTTGTGGGATAATTCTTTGTTGTATGGAACTATCCTCCTTCTTGCTCACTTGCTTCTTGTCCACTAAAAATCAGCAGCACTTCACCCTTTCCAATAATTATAATAACTCAAATGCCACCATAGAGTTCCAAAAATACTTAAAAATTTTTAAATTGCCGCATGTTTAATAACCAATTCCCTTTTATTAGGGGTGCCACACCTTTGAGAATAATGTTGAAAATGATTTTGATTTCCAGATAGAATTAGCATTCTTCAAACTGTGTTTTGTGATAAACCAGTTTTTGACATGATAGTAGCATACCCATGAAGGAGAAAACATTCTATAATTAAAACAAAATAGTCTTTTTTTTCCTCTTAGGGAGAAAAGATTCTATGGTCGAAGCAAAATAGTTTTTCTTTTCTTCTCTGAACTGCATGACTTTCCATAGTCTTTATTTAATGTGTTAATAGATGTTAATTTATCAGAGGAAGATGCTGTATTTCCTCAAACTATCCCATTGTGGAGTCTTTTTGAAATTGCTGAATTAGATTGTTTAAAAGTAAAGACCCTTTAGACATATTAGACTCTGTGGGTTGCATTTTGAAGATAAAATATGAATGTCTATAAAATGTTCTATTCATAGTGGGAGATAGGCAGCCCTTGGTCAGCTAGAGAATTTTTAGAATTGTGTATGTCTTGCCACATGTGAGATTTCTATTCCACCAGAATATTATAGAACAATTCAATACTGGACCGTGAAATTTAATAAACTTAGGAATAGTTATGAAAAACTTGTGAAAAATCATTACCACACAATTGACTTTGGTATCATTCTAAAAGTGGCAGGAAGATGGAATGGCCAAAATTGGTGAAATAGGTTTATACCAAGTCTCCTTTGTTGAACGATCTGGTCTTAAATCTGTTGTGGATTGTTAAAAATTTCCTTTTGTTAATAATTCAAAAAAATTCGTGAAGAGATTATATGCAAATTGGAGAAGACAGAACTCAGTGTAAAATATATAAATGTATCTCTAAAAAGGTACCAAGGGGGCACCTGGGCTGGCTCAGTCCGTAGAGCTTGCAACTCTTTTTTTTTTTTTTTTTTAAGGTTTTTAAAATTTGTTTATTTGAGAGAGAGACAGAGCTAGTGAGGTGGGCCAGGAAGAGAGGGAGAAGTGGGCTCCCTGCTCGATGCGGGGCTCAGTCCCAGGACCCCGGGATCATGACCTGAATCAAAGGCAGCTGCTTAACCTACCAAGCCACCCAGGTGCCCCTGAGCATGCAACTGCAACTCTTGATCTTGGGGTTGTAAGTTCAGGCCCCACTTTGGGTGTAGCGATTACTTAAAAATAAAATCTTAAAAAAAATGCTGAACATAGAAGTAAGCTCGATTTTTGGAGAAACCCCGAGGGAAGTCGATGGTCAGATGAAAAGTCAAAAAGAATGAAATGCACTAAAGACTAGAAAGAGCACAAATAGAATATATAGGCGCTATTACTTCTTGACAAATATTTGTTGCAGATGTTTTCAAATAATAAAATTTCCTACTAATTTCCTTCACCTACTTGAAGAGGTGATTCTGGTTCTTGGTTGATAAATATTGTAGTTTTGTACCTCATGTGCATTATCATCATACAGAGGATGCAGAATTACTAATTTCAAACTACCTAGCTGGCAGGATATCTGTGATGATCATACCAAAGTTTCAGAGAAAATAATATAATAGAGGAAATAAAGACTCCAGTCTTTATCCCAATATTGGGAACTCCTCACTCTTCATCAATAATAGAAACAACATGATTGGATCAAAAAGTAGACTCCACATTTGGGTCCATTCGACCTCTGCTTCTAAAATGCTCCTAGGGGCGCCTGGGTGGCTCAGTGGTTAAAGCCTCTGCCTTCGGCTCAGGTCATGATCTCAGGGTCCTGGGATCGAGCCCCGCGTCAGCTCTCTGCTCCGCGGGGAGCCTGCTTCCCTCTCTCTCTGCCTGCCTCTCTGCCTATTTGTGATCTCTCTCCTCTCTGTCAAATAAATAAATGAAATCTTAAAACAAAAATAAAATAAAATGCTCTTAGTTCCTTTAACAGAATGTATAATAGCCCTTTGCTATGTTTAACAACACATCAGTAGTTCCTTTAGAGTTGAGAGAGGATAATCAATAAATACTTCAGATTAATTGTGATTGGTTTCTTTCCTCACTGGACTGAACATGATGAAAAAAAAAAAATAAAAACTATTTTTCTAATGAATCTTGGAACACTGAAAAAATAAAATTAAAAAGAAAATAAAATAAACACTAAAAAAACCCACAAAAAAACAAAAAACTCTTTTTCCATATAATGCTGGTAAGACCTTACTTAGCATGGTACAAGAAGATGTTATCTTGGGGTGCTTGGATGGCTCAGTCAGTTAAGCAACTGACTCCTGGTTTTGGCTCAGGTCATGATCTCATGGGTCTTGGCATCTAGGCGGAGTAGGGGTGAGGTGGGGGGTGGGGGAGTCTGCCCACAGTTGGGGGGTCTGCTTGAAGAGTCTCTCCCTCTGTCCCTCCCCCCATGTGCATGCTTATACATTCTCCCTCTCTCATATAAAGAAATCTTTTTTTTTTTTTAAGATTTTATTTACTTATTTGACAGAGAGAGAGATCACAAGTAGGCAGAGAGGCAGGCAGAGAGAGAAGGGGAAGCAGGCTCCCCACTGAGCAGAGAACCTGATGCGGGGCTCGATCCCAGGACCCTGAGATCATGACCTGAGCCGAAGGCAGAGGCTTTAACTCACTGAGCCACCCAGGCGCCCCAAGAAATCTTTTTTAAAAAAAAAAGAAAGAAAAAGATGTTATCTCGCTGTTTATCTCTGAGGAAAAATGTGGTTGACTTTATGGAGAACTTGACACCCCACCATGATCATATACAAATTTGTTGGAAGAAAATGAGAAGGAAACAGTGACTCTGGCACCTCTATGCTCTACATCCAAAAGAAGCATCAGGCTGGTGAATTTACCTGAGAAAAGTAGTATTGTCATTTCCCTCACTGAATTATTTGGAATGTTTGTCAATAAGAACAGCTGCAGAATTTTCCAAAGCACTGTTTGTGATAATAACTATTTTCTAAATATTATGCCTGTTTTTAAAAAAGAAAAAAACGAACATTAAGGAAGTGACTATTACGTACAAATAATATTGTTGTTTTAAGTATTCATATTAAATAGATACATTCTGTAGGGAGCTTGGCAGAAACACTAAAAAATAACAGTAATTGTAATTCATAATTCATACCAATCAGTGTTGAAACTTAACAATGCAAAAGTGGGAGGCAATATCCCGTGATTAACAACTTCATAGTTTTTGCACATCTGAGAAGTGAGTGCTCAGATGAATTTTGGCAACATATTTTTATAAGAAATGTGTGTGTGCCTATTTTAACAATTGTTTTTCTATATCATGAAAAGTATTCCCCACAATTTTAAATGTTTTAGATTAGAGAATTCTTTAATGCACACTGATTAAATACACACAGACACACACACACACACACACACATACACATAGTACTCATACTACCTTTTTATTTTTTGTTTTAGGTTAAGAGCATACACATATGTTAGGTACTTACATAAATTGTTACATTATTTTTTCTTATGTAATACCTTTTTGTATGTATATTCTTCCTTTAAACTCTTTTTAAAAAAAAGCAACAGTTGCAGATAAGATAGCAGATATTTACAAAAGTGCTTTTACTTTTAAAGCATCCATGTTCATCTTAGAAATATTTCCTAATGATGTAAGTGTAGCAAAACTGTCTTTTCTAAATGGAGAAAACTACTTTGCTACTGGGGAATTCTGACCATTGGTGACAGATGATCCACAGTACCAAAATGTGATGAAAAAAAAATCCTTGAAGTTTATCAAGATCAAATGTAGGTAAACCAGTATATGAAACGACAACTGTAGGCTATTGGTCCCAGATTCCTTCCTCCCGGGGTTCAGGAAGGAGACAGCTTGTCTCTCTTAGGATGGCAAAGTAGGTGATTTCTACCAAATATTAATGACGTAGAACTATGTTGTTTCTGCTCCAGGACCTGCAAACGGAAGCATGAGGTTTGAGTTCTCCTAAATGCAGTTGTCAGGGAGTATTACCTGTTTTGAGGGGGGATGCTCTAGCGGGGAAAGAAAATGTAAGCACATTTATGATGGGAGAAGCAATGAGCTATTTAATTAGAGTTGGGCATCTTTGCTTTCTTAAGGCAAAACAGCAGAGGAGTCCAAAGGAAACAAGCTGATTAATAGGAAGATGCCTAGGTAGTTGAAGAAATTTTCCAGAACCCTGACTCTGTCTAGTTTGGTCTAGCACTGGAGTTGAAAACCTGGAATGATGATATCTCATCTGGCCAGATGACCCAGAACTGTCTGCTGCACACCAAGGCAGCATTCCTTACCCACCCCTGGACAAAAGGGGGCAAGTGGTCAGTCAGAGTGGACAATTTACAATTACACAGGGGCACCTTTTTATAATGAAACATTGCTTGAAAAAGCAGTCTTTGGCCCTCACTTAGCAACAAAATCCCTCCACTTAAGAGAGCCAGGAGAATTCTGTTTTACTACATTTGCCAATTTATAAAGTGAATGGCAAACTACTGATATTTAGATGCTACATACAAAAGTTGAAGAAAAAAATTTTGAAGAAAATGAGGGAAAGTAGCATTTATCACTTATAAAGGCAAGTACATGAACATTCATTTGTCATGCAGTCTGCCTCATATTTTCTCCCAGGTTAAGTAAGGTACAAAATAAGGAGGAACAAGACGCAAATGTTAGTTACTATAAAAATGCCTGCATATCTATAAAATCCAAGGGCTGGCAACTAAAACATAGTCAAATGATTTTAAGATTTTTTTTTCAATATTGATACATAAGTATTCACTTATACTTCCAAATAAGAGAAAAGTTTTTGATTTTTTTTCTTCCTCCTGCAGGAAAATTCCAATAAAGTAGTAAATTGAGGTTTGGGGTCTTTTAATTTTTTGAGAATTTTAGTGAAAGACCTATAGGCTTATATCAGCCATGTTCATACCATGTCTAGAAAGCCACCTATTTTGGGAAACTTAATCTGAAAGCTTTCTCTTGAAAATGAAGGCATCAAATTAAAAAATATGTGTGTATATATGTAGTTTTTTTAAATGTGATGCAAAGATAAATCTTTTTTTCCCCCTGTTCATATTGTTTTAATCCCTGTCAGATGTAGTTTATGAAGGGAAAGGACAAGTACTCTTGTATAGAATGTACAGACACAGCACGACACCATGGGACCCATGGGAGCAGCATTTCTAATCCCAGAAGTGGTTCTCGGCTCAAGGCGGCAGCCAGGAGCATAGATAGCTTATTAAAGTGCTGCTGCACAGTGGCTTCAAGTATTAAACTGTAAACAGTCAGTCATTCTCACTTAAACTAGTATGACTCTTTCTTTCTCGTGTTGGGTGTCCCGAGAATCTTGGGGGACAGCTACTAGGATTGACTTCTCAAGGATGGCAGGGCAATGCAGAAAACACTCTTACGGGCTGCCAAGTAATGGATCTAACATTTATGAAATTTCCATTAGATCTAGGCACTGGGACAGATTCTTTTCACTTAATTCACATAATCCTCAAGTAAATTTAGATGTTTTTATTCTCCTTTTTATAAATTATAATAACTGAGATAAGGGAAGGTTAAATAACTTGTCAAGATCATTTAGCTGTTACTAAGTACTTGAGTTTAGATTTTTAATCATGGTTAATCTGATACCAAGCCAGTTATTTTGCCATTTTGCGTAATCTAATACCTAGTGTTAATGCAAATTATTTCTGTTTGTCAAAAGCAGGAACAGGGGCGCCTGGGTGGCTCAGTGGGTTAAAGCCTCTGCCTTTGGCTCAGGTCATGATCTCAGGGTCCTGGGATCGAGCCCCACATCGGACTCTCTGCTCAGCCGGGAGCCTGCTTCCCCCTGTGTCTCTGCCTCCTTGTGATCTCTCTCTCTGTGTCAAATAAATAAATAAAATCTTTAAAAAAAAAAAAAAAGAGGAGGAACAAATTCTTATGACTGGGTTGGGTAGGTCACCTTCTGGAGGTGACACTATATCCCTTTACAAGTGGGGAGATTGTTGATGACTAAGAGGGAAAGAGGATCATGTCTAGGAATAATATCCATGAGTAGGAGCCCCTCCCACAGCAGTCACCATTTGACAGGGTGTTGATTATCAGATGTTGGGTGAAAACAAGAAATCAACCATTTGGGTCATGGCTACACTGGAATCTCAGAGTCAAAGCAGATTAGAAAAGGGGTAATCCTGTAACTTCTTTTCTTGAAATCCTTCATTTTGGCATTCTGTTTAACACATTGTAAAGCTAGTTTTCATAGTGGCCTACAAGGCCTAATCCTAACATATCCTTTTCCCTATTGTCTTTCCAACCTCCTCCTCCACTATTTTTTTTCTTGATCATTATGCTCCAGCCACTCTGGCATTTGGCTGTTTTTTTTGTTTGTTTTTTTTAATACATCAGACATATCTCTGCCTGTTCCGTATTCTAGAACTTTGTCTAGATATCCACACGCCTCACTTTCTTTTCTCTTTCAAGTCTTCAGTCAAATGTCATTCTTCTCAATGAGGCTGTCCTGATTATCCTCCTTAAAAATTGCCACACCCCCTATTTCAATGCTCTCTTACCTTGCTATATTTTTTTTTTACCATAGCACCTATCACCCCCAACATACTAAGTAATTTATTTATTATATTTATTATCTTCCCACTCCCTCCCCATTAGAATACAAATTCTATAGAGATTTTTATCTCTCTTATTTATTGATGCAACTCCAGTGCCTAGAACAGGGCCTGGCACAGAATAAGTGCTTAATAAATATTTGTTGGATGAATGGTTGAGTTAATGAGTGGCCTCTTCATTTTTTTTAGAGGTTTTCTGACATCTGCAGCAAGTATTTTGAAAAATCCCTCAGTGTGTCGTCATCAGACAGTGACCATGATAAATAGATAAGTCCCAATTTCTCTGAGTGAAAATATGGTCAGTTCATTTTTGGTAGAGTGACTTTGCTGTGATGATACTTGAATTAACATATGTGAAAGATAAGTCTTGATTTTTTTGTTTGTTCATTTGTTTCAGTTTGTATAGTCTTAGGCTTTTTTGGTAAGTTGTTTACTTTTTTGGAAAATTTTGGATATAAACTAAAGTTGGGAAATATAGTGAACTCTTAGGTACCTATCACACAACTTCAGCAGTTAATACATGGCTAGCCTCACTTTGTCAGTACTCTTCCTTGTTCACTGGCCCTTCACCAAGATTATTGTGAAGCAAAGAGCAATGATAGGAAGATAACACATCATTTTATTTGTAAATTATCTGAAAAGTTTTAGATAAAGTTGAGTAGTGTTAAAAACTCTTAACATTGCAACTCATGATTTGTTTTAAAATATAGTTAAATCACTGTTAAAGCAAGTCACTCATATTCTGGAGTTTTACTATACTTGTATCTTTCCATCTAAGATCTGCTGGACCAGTTTTCTGACTTTGATTTGAATGTGACTTCTTCTGTTTCAGCTTTCTAGATCAATGTACTGGACAAAAAAACATAACCTCCTTTTAAGGTTTTTCATATGAATGGCCTCTTATGTAAAATGATTGGATACTTTAAAAAGGGAAAACTGTTTGTTTTTAGGGAGGTAGAATTATGGGTAATATGTTATTTTCCAAAATTGGACTATAGTATTACTGTTAAAAGAAAAAAGCATTTTGTAATTAAGGGTTCCCTACTTATCTGTGGAATATGAGATGACCAAATCAGTGATGCATGACAAAGGTCAATTTTGTTGTACCAGTGGCTGAAGAAGAGCTGGATAAAATACTTTGTTCAGAGCAAATGAGCTGTGATTTTTATCTGAAAGCTTATTTTTTGAAGCATAAATTCTGTCTTTGCTCTGGGGTTACTTCAAGACATTCTCAAAGCATGACCAAAGTCAAAGTGTTTAATTTGCTGAAAGTTGTTATAGACCCCTATAATGTGCAGGTATTTTTTAGATTGGAGAGCAGAGGTGAAAGTAAGCAATTTGTGTAACCATCACAGTGTGTGCATTATTAAAACAAAGTTTTAAAAATTTAAAATTCCTTAAGTAATATATCTCATATTCAATTTTAATCTTATTAGACTTTACATGTGGTCTTAATAATTTTCTTAGCTTATCAGTTGTGAAGGTATAATAAAAAATTAGTCATTTGCTGTTACTAAATTATAGTCCATGTTAAGGAACATAGTCTGCTTAGAAACATTTGAAAGTTTTAAGTGCTGACTAGGACATTTTTAAATGTTATATTATTTTAAAAAGATTTTCTTGACAGACAAATCAGCATCTCTGCCAGTTTTTGCATCATTATTTTTGGCAGGATAATAAGCTGTAATGCCAGGATTCAGATATATGGTAGTTGGAATTATAGATGATCCAAAAATTCATTCTCAAACTGTGATATATCTCACACCCATAGGAAGTAGGGTGTAGATTACAAATAACTAGGTGTATACATGATTTTAAAGCTACCCAAATAAAGATAAGTGGTTTCTAATAAGGGGATAACTTTTGAACTACTGTAACTTCGATCATGAATTTTAAGTTAACAGAACATTCAAAGCCTTAGCACTTTGTCAGGCTTTGGCAGTACATAATGGTAAATATGTAATAATGCTCTCCATTTCCTATGGAGAAAGGCATAACTTTAAACAGATTCTGATGTGCATGTCCTTTGCTAAAGAGGGAGCAGCTGAAGTCACAGGAGAGGGTTAGTTGATGGAGTACAATTTCCGAGGAGGCAGTTGGTAAGGCCATCTTAAATGGTTATGTGTAAGGATGCTGGGCCAAGTGGGTGAGGAGGGGCTGAAATCTGGTGCTTTGCCTGCTAAATTTATGCCCTTGTGTAGAAATCATGTGTCCAGAGGAGGCACTTTTCTCTTACACAGTTTATACATGACCTTTCAGAGGCTCTGGTGGGTAGAGATGTGCTCCAGAGCTCAGGAGAAGTGATTCCTGTTCCATAACGACAATAGGAGAGCAGAAAGCAAAATCTAAGTAGACATTCTTTCAAATATTTATTTTACCGAGGGTAGGAAGATACTGACTTTCTAGTAAAAAAATTTACATATATACATCTATCATTGCGTTTGTAATAAATTTACCAGATGCACAGAACATGGCTTAACATTTTTAACTTTGTTAAAAAAAATTGTTTTCCTATCACTTATGACTAGATAGCATTATCTATATACACTCATTAAGATTTGAGTGGCCCATAAAGCCTTACTTGGTCTGACTTCTCCCTGCCTTTCTACCATTTTTGCCTACAGTTTATTCCTTTGCTGATTATATTTCAGCCACAGAGAAGTCTTTCTTCAAAGTCCAAGATCATTTTTGGGGGAGACTTGGTATTCCCTTTGCTTGGATGTTCTGTTTCTGCCCCTGCTCTACCTTTGCATGGTGGGTTTCTTTTTATCCTTTGGGTCTTTTGCACCTCACTATGGCCTTCCCGTCCTTACTTTCAGTCTCTAGTAGCCTTGCCAGCCAAGTCTTCTCTCTCATATCATCTGTTTTTTTTCCAGTAGTATGTACTATTATATATTATTGTCATTTATTTATTATCTGCTTCTCCCAGAATGTAAGTCTTCAAGAACAAGGACCCTTGTTTGTCTTGTTTCCCAGAACAGTAACTGGCACATAATTGGTGCTCAATATATTGTTGAATAAATTATTAAAGTGGGAAAGACTTGCTCAAAATGTATTTTAAAGTTTTTTTTTTTTTCCTGGTTTTTATGTTGGCAGCATGCTTCTCACTTTTCTATATTTTGGTTCTTTAGTCAATTTTCTTATGCTGTTTTCTGAACCAGACAGCTTCCTGTGAGGCATACTAAAGTTTTCAAATTTAGGTTAAAAAATAAATTGCTTGCTCCTGGTAAATAGCACCATGCAATGCATGGTTTATTTCAAATTTTCTGCAGATTTTGAGTGTAAGTTTCAATGCCTGTTGGTTATCTAGATCAGGATTGGTAGTGTAGCCTTTAATATCACTGTATGATTTAATAAATAGATACAATTTGCAGAATACTTGATGGTGTTAGGTTAGTGTTAACAAGAAGTATTTAAAA
Organism: Potos flavus; assembly: GCA_028534135.1. Classification (NCBI taxonomy): domain Eukaryota; kingdom Metazoa; phylum Chordata; class Mammalia; order Carnivora; family Procyonidae; genus Potos; species Potos flavus. Next base: position 51,439,438 of record CM052885.1, on the reverse strand, counting down.
AATTTCTACCAAATGCTGTCATTTGAAGTAGCTATGAAGTAGTTGATTTAAATGGTCTCGTTACCAATTTATTCCAGTGATGTTAAAGTACTTCTTGTAGGGAGACTGGTACTCAGGCAGCCACTTGTTCAGTCATCCCTGCAATCCAGCCTTAGGAAATGGATAGGTTGGGTATGGGTCAGTTTAGTGTGATAGCAAGAATTTGAGGAGTTCCTGACCGGATGTCCCTTATCAGTGAATTAGGAGGCAAGTTCATTTGCTCAGATTAACAGGACAAATAGCTGGATGGGAGGGTTGAGGAAAACAGCGTAGAATGGAAAGGAATTGACTAGGAAAGTGGAGAAAGGTTATTGGATGGAGCTGAGGACTGAGATAGATAATGATATATTTCAGTGGTACCAGTCTGTTCGTTTGTACAAATAACTGGAATGATAAATTGTTGGGTAACATAATAGACAATTCTTATTTTTTTCTCAAGTTCCCTAGCAAGCTATGTTTGACAATTGGGGAAAAAAACCCTACTATCAGATGGGGTTTTCAATATATGTTAGTGTAGTTGATGAGATAATGACAATATGAAGGGAGAGGGTCAAGGGATCTATATGATAAGATTCTGTATTTCATTTGAATTGTAAATATAGTGATTCTCTGTGGTTGCCAGGGGCTCGGGGAGGGAGAACAGGGAGTTATTAACCAACAGGTATGCAATTTCAGTTACGCAAAATGGGTAAGTTGTAGTGATTTGCTGTACAACATTTTGCCTATAGTTAGTAGTACTATGTTGTACAGTTAAAAATCTTTTAAGGACATAGACCTCATGTTAAGTCTTCTTAGTACAATAAAACTTGTTTTAAAAGAGAAAAAACAGTAATTTTAAGAAGTGTGCAAAGTTAAGTAAATTTATTGTAAATCTCTACAACAACCACTAAAAAAAGACATAAAAAAAACAATACATTAAAATGAAATACTGAAAAAATATTCAAATAATCCCCGTAGAAGGCAAGAAAGAGAAAACACAGGAATGAAATTAGAAGGACAAACAGAAAACAATAAAATTATAGTCTTAATTCCAAACATCAATATTTATATTAAATATAAATGGTCTAAATACAACAATTGAAAGATAGTAGTTGTTAAAGTCAGTAATTTTTAAAAAGATTCTATTATATTCTGTCCACAAGAAACCCATTTTAAGTTTAATGCTGTAAGAGGTTAAAAGGAAAGATGGAAAAAGATAGACCATTCAAATACTAGTAAATTATTTGGTGTGGCTATATTACTATCAGGCAAAGTACACTTCAGAGCAAGGAAAATTACCAGGGATATTACATAATGATAAAGAGCCAAGAAGACTTAACAATTCTAAATATTTATCTACTTAAGAACAGAGCTTCAAAAAAATACATGATGCAAAAATTGGTAGAACTGAAAGGAGAAATGAGCAAATCCACTTATAGGTGAAAATTTCAATATTCCTTTCAGTAAGTGATAAAATCAACAAAAATATAGAACAAATGTGAATAATATCAACTAACTAGATCTAATCGAAATAGAGAATACAAGACCCAAAAGAATAAAATGTATATTCTTTTCAGGTGCTTGTAGAACAAATACAAAGAATAGGATCAGCAAATGTTTCATGTAAAAGGCCAGATAGTAAATATTTAGGCACTGTGAGCTATATGGTCTCTGTCACAACTATTCAAATCTGCCACTGTAGTGCAAAAGCAGCCTTAGATAATTCATAAATAAATGAGTTTGGTTATGTTCCAATAATAGTTTATTTATGGACGTTGATATTTGAATTTCATGTAATTTTCACAGGTCATGAAATGTGCTTTTGATATTTTTATCATTTAAAATGTAAAAATAATTCCTATATCATTGGGCCATACAAAAGCTGTCAGGGACTGAATTTTGGTATAAAGTAGGCCATAGCTTGTTCTCCCCTGGGCAAGATAAACCATATCCTGGGGCATGAAACAAACTTTAAGAAATTTTTAAAAACTTAAACCATACAAAGTCTGTTCTCTAACAATAATGAAATTAAATTCCAAAACAGTATAAAAAGGTGTCTGGAAAATACACAAATATTTGGAAATTAGATAACATAGTTCTAAATAACCTGTGGCTCAAAGAAGATGAAAGAAGTCTCAAGGGAAATTACAACGTAGTTTAAATTGAATTAAAATGAAAATACAGGGGCGACTGGGTGGCTCAGTCGTTGGGTGTCTGCCTGTGGCTCAGGTCATGATCCTGGCATCCTGGGTCCTGGGATCCAGCCCTGTGTAAGGGCTCCCTGCTCGGCAGGGAACCTGCTTCTCCTTCTCCAGCTCCACCGTGTTTGTGTTCCCTCTCTTGCTATCTCTCTCTGTCATAAATAAATAAAATCTTTAAAAAAAATGAAAATACAGGCAAACATAAATACTTGTGGGGTGCAGAAATAGAGGGAAATTTATAGCATTAAATTTATAGCACTAAAATAGAGGGAAATTCAGAGTACCAAATGCTTATATTAGAAAATAAGAAAGATCTTAATAATCTAAGCTTTTATCTGTAGGTTTTCTATATAGAAAGTTCATTTCTTTCATTATGCTGTTATATGATTTTCTAATTGACTTGATATTTCTTTTATTGTGCCCATTCTTAAGATACGGATCTCTCTTCTTTCTATTTTCTTTAATCCAATATGGCTAAATCCTCATTTTTTTTTTTAAGATTAAAAAAAAATTAAGTACTCTCTACACCTGGTGTGGGGCTCAAACTTACAACCCCAGGATCAAGAGTCACGTGTTCACGGACCTTGCCAGCAATATACCCCTTCTTGACTTCTGATCTGTGGCCAGGTTATCTTCTCTGAGCTAGAGTTTGGTGGTTGGGTAATGCTTTGTATTTACTTTCTATACTCTTATAGTTGGGAGGGCTAGGGGAATAAGGGTAATTCAGCTGGGGTTTGTGTAGCCTTTTCTAAAGGCAATGGATTGTGGGGGCGCCTGGGTAGTTCAGCTGTTAAGCGTCTGCCTTCAGTTCAGGTCATGATGCCAGGGTCCTTCCTGGAATCAAGCCCCACATCGAGCTCCGTGCTCAACAAGAAGCCTGCTTCTCCCTCTCTCACTCCCCCTGCTTGTGTCCCTCTCTCACTGTGTCTCTCTCTGTTAAAAAAAAAAAAAAAAAAAAAGGAAATGTGTTCTGCTTTTTCTTTGAAATTTCATTAAGTGTCTGAACCAGGGTTCATTTCTTCTAACAATGGGATGTGCTTTTCCTGTGGAGGATATCTCAGATTTCTGATGGTTTCCTCCATTTTGTTGTATAATCCTGGCGCTTTTTCTTCCACAGGGAAGAAACATTCTACTCCATTTTACTTTTGAATTTCTACTTCAACATTTATAGTTTATATATTTCACTTTCCTTTTAGTTTTTGATTTTGGTATATTCTGATTTACTATTGAGTACTGTTAGCTATGCTTATGTTTTAAACAGTGGGCCTGAAGTTTCCTCATTTTTTCTCTGGGATATAGGCACTGTATTTGGAGTTTGTCTACTCTGAAGACCTTTTCAGTCCCTCTTTCCTGAGCTACCTACTCACTTCCTCAATCTGCTTTTTTACAGAGAGGGCACAATTTGTGAGAAATCTCATGATTTTTCTGACATTTCTTTTTTCAGAGCTTCTTTAGGGTGGAGGTGGGATGAAGATTATAGCCATCACACACATTTCTTTAGTCAACATTTTTTGAAACTTGTGGCAAATCGTCAGGAAAAAATTTTCCTCCGCCCTCTTAGATTCGGTCTTGAGGGGCCTGCAGATTAAACTACCAAAGACATATTAGCAAGAGGAAAAAAACAGATTTAATTATGTATGTTGCATTGGAGTTAAATGTGACTGAAGAATTTGGAATTAATAGGGGGCGGGAGGGTAGAAGGGCATTTCTGGGAGAACAGTGACTTCTTAGAGGGGCATCGGGAGAAGGGGCACTTATGAAAAAACAAATGACTGGAAAGATAAATGGGCCCTTAGGAGAAAAGATGATACATACATAGTTTTGTGACAAAATCTGACTGCATGTAGTGCTGACTTCATTTTTAGGAAAGAAATTAGAATTGTTCCCTAGGAAGGTTTTTATGACAATTGAATTCTTTTGGAAGCTCTGATTTTGGCAAATAAGAGGTTTTAGAAAGTCAAATGCCTATAGCTCAAATAATTTTTATACCACAGTGGCTTATTTGGGACCCCTTCAAATGGTTGTTTCTCCTTTCTTGTTTGGTTTCTCTGCCATTTAAAATGTTCTTCAGTTGTTTTTGTTAGATTTTGACAAAGAAAGTTTATCAGTTTTATTCTCCTTTCCCCCTCATTTTCGGAATCTGTAATATTTTAGTCAGCAAAATTAACAAAGATACTTCCATTGAAGAGAGTGCAAAATAGATCAAGAAGCAAGTTATGAAAGAATAAATGAAATGCTCACACATATTTTAAAAATTGTTCAAAATAAAAGCAGTGCAGTGAAATAATCTATCAAATTAATAAAGAAAAATGAAAATTTATTGAAGATGAGGTAAAAAAAAATCATATTCAAACATGTTTTCTGAGACTTTGTGTTAAACTTTGCGGAAAACAGTGTGATATGTTTCAAAAAATTTTTTTTTAAAGATTTTATTTATTTATTTGACAGAGAGCAGGAGAGGACAGGCAGGGGGAGGGGCAGGCAAAGGGAAAGGGAGAAGCAGACCCCCTGCTGAGCAGGGAGCCCATGTGGGGCTCCATCCCAGGAGACCATGACCTGAGCCGAAGGCAGTCGCTTAACCAACTGAACCACCCAGGCTCCACTGTTTCAAAATTCTTAAAAATGTTAATTTTCTTTCACATACCATTTTAACTCTAGGGATTTGATTTAAGGAAGTACTCAGAAATAAGTATTTAGAAAAAAAAATAAGTATTTAGAAATAAGGTAAATATGTCAATGTTAATATAAATTCTAAAATGAAACTTATCTAAATGCTGATAAACAGCTGAGTATTAAAATGTAATTGCAATATACTTAACTAAAAGCAGGACTCTAAACTATATATGTTATATGATCCCAGTTTTATAATATACAGGCATACCTCAGAGATGTTGCAGGTTCGGTTCTAGACTACTGCAATAAAGCAAATCAAGTGATTTTTTGGCTTCCCAGTGCATATAAAAGTTATGTTCACACTATAGTTTAATCTGTTAAGTGTACAATAACAATATATATAAAATATATATATACCTTAATTTAAAAATACCTTATTGCTAAAAAATGCTCACCATCATCTGAGCTTTCACTGAGTTGTAATCTTTGGTGATGGAGAATCTTTCCTTGATATTGATGGCTGCTGACTGATGAGGGTGGTTGTTGCTGAAGATTCAGGTGATTTTGGCAATTTCTTAAAATAAGACAACAATAAAGTTTGCCACATTAGTAGACTCTTGCTTTCACAAATGGTTTCTCTGTACTATGGGGTGCTGTTTGATAGCATTTTACCAACAGTAGCAGACTTCTTTCAAAAATTGGCATCTATCCTCTTATACCCTGCCACTGCCTTATTAAGTGAGTTTATGTAAATGTCCTAACTCCTTCGTTGTCATTTCAACAGTCTTCATAGCATTTTCACCAGGAGTAGGTTCCAACTCAAGAAACCACTTTCTTCATACATAAGAAACTTTCCTAATCCATTTAAGTTTCATCATGAAATTCAGTCACAGAAACTTAGTCCCATCTTCAGGCTCTGCATCTGGTTCTCGTCCTCTTGCTATTTTCACCACAACTGCATTTCCTTCCTCCACGACATCTTGAACTCCTCAAAGTCATCCATGAGGGTTGGAATCAACTTCTTATAAACTCCTATTCATGTTGACCTCTTTCCGTGAATCATGAATGTTCTTAATGGCATCGAGAGTGGTGAATACTTTCCAGAAGGTTTCAGTTTGCCTTGTCAGATCCATCAGAGGAATCGGTATCTATAGCAGCTTAAGAAAAATATGTCTTCAGTAATAAGACTTGAAAGTTGAAATGACTCATTGATCCTTGGACTGCAGAATGGATGTTGTGCAAGCAGGCATGAAACATAATAAATCTCATTCTACATCTCCATCAGAACTCAGGTGCATTGGTAATGAGCAGTAATATTTTCAGAGGAATCTTTTTTCTGAGCAGTAATTCTCAACAGTGGGCTTAAAATATTCAGCAAACTATGTTGTAAACAGATGTGCTATCATTAAGGCAGGCTTTGTTGTTCCATTTCTAGAGCACAGGCAGAGCAGATTTAGCCTAATTCTAGAGAGCTCTAGGATTTTGAGAATGGTAAGTGGGCATTGGCATCAACTTCAAGTCACCCCTAAAAAGAGAGCCTGTCCTGTGAAGCTAGGCATGGGCTTTCCTTCTGGCTATGAAAGTTCTAGATGGCACCTTCTTCCAGTAGGAGGTTGTTTTGTCTACACTGACAGTCTGTTTTCTTAGTGTAGCCACTCTTATTAATGATCTTAGCTAGATCTTCTGGATTACATGCTGCAGCTTCTAAATGAGCACTTGCTGCTTCATTTTACACTTTTATGTTATGGAGATTGCTTCTTTTATTAAGTGCATGAGCCAATTTCTGCTAGCTTCAAACTTTTCTTATGCAGTTTCCTCAACTTTCTGAGCCTTCATAGAATTGAAGAGTTAGGACCTTGATCTGGATTAGGTTTTGGCTTAAGGGAATGTTGTGGCTGATTTCATCTTCTATCCAGACCACTAAAACTTTCTCCATATCAGCAATAAATAAGGCTGTTCCTCTTTCTTACCATTCCTGTGATCACTGTTGTAGCACTTTTCATTTCCTTCAAGGACTTTTCCTTTGCATTCACAATGTGGCTAACTCTTAGGTGCAAGAAGGCTAGATTTTGACCTGTCTCAGCTTTTGACATGCCATCTTTACTAAACTTAATCATTTCTAGCTTCTGATTTATAGTGAGAGACCTGCAACTCCTTGTTTTAGTTGAACACTTTGAGGCCATTGTAGGATTAGTGATTGGCTTTTTAATATTAATATTGCTGTGTTCCAGGTAATAGGGAGATCTAAGGAGAGGGAGAGAGACAGAGGAATGGCCCGTTGGTGGAGCCGTCAGAACTCACAGAACATTTATTAAATTTGTCATCTTTTGTGGGTTCAGTTTGTGGTGCCCCAAGGCAATTACAATAGTAACATCAAAGATCACTGATGATAGATCATCATAACAAATATAGTAATAATGAAAGAGTTTGAAATATTGCAAGAATTATCAAAATATGACACAGACATGAAATAAGCAACGACTACTGTTGGAAAAATGACTTACTCAATGCAGGGTTGCCACAAAACTTCAGTTTGTAAAACAAAACAAAACAAAACAAAACAAACCCCCATAATTCCTGTGAAACCCAGTAAAGCAAAGTGCAATGAAATGAGGTATACCTCTAGTTGCAGAAAAGGAGAGTAAAAAGAAACAGAAGTTTCAAATTTTATTCTTTAAAAATTTCATGTATTTTAAAAAAACATTCTATAAAATATAGTTTAAATTCAGGGAAAAAATAAATAAGGTTAAAAGGTATTTAATCTGGGGGCACCTGGCTGGCTCAGTTGGTAGAGCATGTAACTCTTGCTCTCAGGGTCAGTTCAAGCCCCATGTTGGGCATAGAGTTTACCTAAAAATAAGTAAAAAAAAAAAGTTATCTAATAAGGGTAAAATAAATATAAAGAAACACTTGAATGAAAATTTAAGAAATATTAAATAAGAGGATAAAAATAAGAGTCTAAAGGTAAGATAGCAAAAATATTAAGACAATAATATAAACTAAGAATAACCAATTTAGAATAACCAGTAAAAGATTAAATAACAAAATGATAAAATATGTTCAAGTGATACAAAGAATAAAATAGTCTAAGATTAAGAGATTGAAAAAATCACAAATATGGAGGAGGTAGGTAGATACTCAAATTAAATCTAGACATTAACATCCTTAGATATTAACAGGTTTTGGGTTGAGGAAGTTTCACAGCTTGAGTGCTTTACTGCAGATTTTGTTTTTTAAAGTAAGCTCAATGCAATGTGGGGCTCAAACTCACAGCCCTGAGATCAAAAGTGGCATGCTCCACTGACTGAGCCAACCAGGTGCCCTTTTATCACAGATTTTTGAGGGTTAAAGGGCAATATCTATTTAATGGTGTCATTTCTCTCATGCTTCTCATATTTGCAAAAGCAGTAGTTCTCAGATATTTTGAAGGAAATTTGAGTGTGTTTCTTTATTCTGTCTTGTTTTTGGAAGTCCTTAATTATTTTGTAAAACTCTGTGTATGAAATGTTTTCTGAATCATTGTCATAATCAAGGAATGTTTGTTTATGAAAGCAGAAAGCATTCAAAAAGGCTCAAGTAAAACTCTCTTGGAAAGAGTTGATATCTTAAAGGGCATTTCATTTCATTCAATTGCTGGCAGCCTTTAAGAAACAGCTCTCTGGAACCAGCTGGCTTGTTGACATTTCTCTGCATGTTTGCTTCTCTCTTCTTATTCATTATAAACTGACTTTCCTGCTCACATATTTACTTGCATATGGCCTTATGAAGACCATTTCAAAATGATAGCCTAAGACCTGTGGTCCACATGACTTCTAGCTCTTCATCCCACAATTAAGTGTCTCATCTTCTGATTCCAAATTCCCAGGAAAGAATAATAAATTGCGTTCTGGAGGTAGGGTTGGGAGTGAAGGGACAGGGTCAGTTGGCACAAGGTATCTGTCCCTTCCAGGGTTATGAGCAGGACAGGTTTTCAAAGAAGAAATTAGTGGCGTCTCTTGTATATGGCATGAGTAATTTTATTTTTTATATATAATGTGAATAATTACAGAGTAAAGCAAGGGATCTTCTTTTAGTCTGACAGCGCCTTTTAGTCTTCTTATGAATTACGTGAGCACATCTCTCCTCTCTTAATAGTGGTAACTTCATTAAGTGACACAAAATGAGAACATGCTGACTTCTAGCTAGTCCTCCCTTCAATAATTTTCTGTATTTAAGATTTAATTTTTTATGTAAAATGTTATCAAATGAAGACTTCAGTTCTACCTCTTAAAAATTAAATAACATTTATTTGACATTTTATTTTTTTATTTTTTTATTTTTTTTGACATTTTAAAATAAAGAAGTCATTTGTTACCTGAAACATTTTTTGACATTTTTGACGTTTTTAAATAAAGTCTATTCATGTTATATAGACATTAAAACTTAATATTTTAGGAAAATCTTACTCTGTGTACATTTCTGGCATCACTTCCTGTATAATTTTTAAATCTGAAATCCTCTTAACATGCAGAATAAATAGATTATGATATACTGAAGGATTAAGCTTTACTGTCTTGTGTCAGATTAATCCCTCATATATAGATCATCATTTGAACTGACAGAAATATGGCTGCAATTCAGCAAAAAAGCTCAATGGATAAATTATTTTATGTAGGATGAATTCTACACTTTTTGACTAGTTGTATAATTCTCCAAATTTAAATAGATCTCACAAACGTTTTTCTTAGACTTTTGTAAATATTCATGGAAAAGGTGTCTCTGATGGTTTATGTGGTGAAGTAGTGCCATTAAATATTCTATTTGGATTTTCTCACTTTATTGAGGTAACTCACTTGGTAAGGATATTGTTAAACATTTTTACATAAAAGTTGATATTATTTTTAACTTTATCTCATAATACAAGTACAAATTTGCTTTTAAACAAAATAGTTAAATCTATAAAAAACATTGCTCCACTTGTTTATGTTTTTGAATGAAACAGGTAAAAACTAAATGCATATAGGTGAATATTAAAATGGACCACGGAAGATAAAGATAGCTGTTATAGTATGAGGATTGTGGTTTGTAATTAATGGACATATATTTTTAAAATATTTAAAGGAAATTTAAATAAAGCATACTTTTTTCCTAACAGGAGATGGCCTGAAAATGATTTTTAAAAAATTTTTTTAAAAATTTATTTATTTAACAGAGACCGAGAGCACAAGCATGGGAAGCAGCAGCAGGAGAGGGAGAAGCAAGTTCTCCGCTGAGTGAGGAGCCGGGTATGGGGCTTGATCCCAGGGCCTGGGATCATGACCTGAGCTGAAGATAGATGCTTAACTGACTGAGCTACCCACGTGCCTCTGAAAATGATTTGTTAACTATCCTTTTATGTAAATAGTTGAGTGGTAGAGTAGAAATGCTGACTTTAAATAAAATTGCTTATTTTATTTATTTTTAAAAGATTTTATTTGAGAGAGAGAGAGAGAATGAGCAGGGCGAGCAGCAGGCAGAGGGAGAAGTGGGCTCCTTGCAGAGCAAGGAGCTAGATTAAGGACTTGATCCCAGGACCCTGGGATCATGACCTGAGCCGAAGGCAGCCACTTAACCAACTGAGCCACCCAGGCACCCCAAAGTTGTTTTAATAAATACTTAAAAAATAAAAGTTTTGGGGCAGCAGGGTGACTCAGTCAGTTAAACATCCAACTCTTGATCTCAGCTCAGGCCTTGATTTCAGTGTTGTCAGGTCAGGCCCTGTGTCCGTGCCCAGCTTGGAGCCCACTTAAAAATAAATAAATAAATAAAATAGGAATAAAATAAAAATAAAAAATTGAAGTTTTAAGGGCACCTGGCTGGCTCAGTTGGTAGAGCATGTGACTCTTGATCTTGGAGTCATGAGTTCAAGCCCTGCATTGGGCATGGAGCTTACTTACGAGAAAAGTTTTAAGAAACTTATGTAACTCATGAAAATATTTGTGTGTAGTTTATATTAGAATAATTGTGAGAGTGGGGTGCCTGGGTGGCTCAGTTGACTTAGCATCCAGCTCTTGATTTTTGGCTCAGGTCATGGTCACAGGGCCATGAGATCAAGCCCTGTGTCAGGCTCCATGCTAAGCATGGAGCCTGCTTAAGATTCTCTCTCCCCCCCTCTCTCTGCTCCTCTCCTCTCCCTTTCTTAAAAAAAAAAAATTGAGAGAATTAAGGAATACTGCTTGTTTTCTTTGAGAACAGAAGTAGAATGTTTTTTTTATAAGATTTTATTTATTTATTTGACAGAGAGAGATCACAAGTAGGCAGAGAGGCAGGCAGAGAGAGAGGGGGAAGCAGGCTCCCTGCTGAGCAGAGAGCCCGATGCGGGGCTCGATCCTAGGACCCTGAGACCATGACCTGAGCTGAAGGCAGAGGCTTTAACCCACTGAGCCACCCAGGCGCCCCTGGATTTTTTTGTTTTTTAGTTTATTTTTATTTTTTATTAGTTTTTAAAGTAGGCTACACAGCAAATATGGGGCTTGAACTCATAACCCTAAGAGCAAGAGTTGAGTGCTCTACAGGTTAAGCCATCCAGGTGCCCCTTTCTTTTTAAAAATATTTTATTGTAAGTATATACAGTTCACATACAATGTTACATTAGTTTCAGATGTATAACGTAATGATTTGACATTTATATACATTATGACATGCTCACCATAAGTGTAGTTACCATCTATCAGCACACAGAGTTATTACAATATTAATGGACTATATTCCTTATGCTGCACATTTCATCCCTTGACTTATTTTATAACTATTTTGCTCATCTTCCCACACCTCTCCCCTCTAACAATCACCAATTTGTTTTCTGTATTTGAGTCTGTTTTTTTTGAATTGCTTATTCATTTATTTTTTAGATGCCATGTGTACTGAATCATTTGGTATTTCTCATCCTCCATCTGCCTTATCTCACTTAGCATAATACCCTCTAGGTCCATTCATGTCACAGAAGGCAAGATTTCTTTCTTTTTTATGGCTGAGTAATACTCCTTTGTGTGGATATCTTAGATATCTTCTTTATTCATTGCTCTATCTATGGATACTTGGTGGCTTCTGTAGCTTGGCAACTATAAATAGTGCCCCAGTAAATGTAGGGGTGAATCTTTTTAAATTAATGTTTTTGTTTTCTTTAAGTAAATACCCAGAAGTAGAATTACTCAATCGTTATGGTATTTCTGTTTTCAATTGTTTGAGGTATCCTTACTGTTTTCCATAGTGGCTGTAACAGTTTACATTCTTAACAGTGGTGTAGGAGGGCTCTCTTTTCTCCAACTCCTTGCTAATATTTATTTCTTGTCATTTTGATAATAGCCGTTCCTACTGGTGATATCTCATTGTGGTTTTGATTTATGTTTCCCTGATGATTAATGATGAACATCTTTTTATATGTCTGTTCCATGTATATGTTTTTGAAAAAAATGTTAATTCAGATTGTCTCTGCTCATTTTTTAAACTGGGTTGTTCAGTTTCTTGGTGGTGTTTTCTGAGTTCTTTATATATTTTGGATATTATCCCTTTATTGGATATATCATTTGCAAGTCTCCCATTAAGTAGGTTGTCTTTTTGTTTTGTTGGTTTCCTTCACTGTGTAAAAGCTTTTTAGTTTAATATAGTCCTATTTATCTATTTATTTATATTTTTTCAGAGTAAGAGCAAGCGAGGAAGGGGGAGAGGGAGAGGGAGAGAGGGAATCCCAACCAGGTTCCACGCCCAGCATGGAGCCCAACAGATGGCTCGTTCTCACGACCCCGAGACCATGACCTGAGGCAAAATCAAGAGTCAGATGCTTAACTGACTGAGCCACTCAGGTGCCCCTATTTTTGCTTTTTTATTTTTTATTTTATTTTTTTTAAAAAGATTTTAGTTATTTATTTGACAGAGAGAGATCACAAGTAGGCAGAGAGGCAGGCGGGAAGAGGGGGAGGAAGCAGGCTCCCTGCTGAGCAGAGAGGAGAGAGAGGGGGAAGCAGGCTCCCTGCTGAGCAGAGAGCCCAACTCGGGGCTCTATCCCAGAACCCTGAGATCATGACCTGAGCCGAAGGCAGAGGCTTAACCCACTGAGCCACCTAGGCACCCCTGCTTTAAAAAAAAAAAAAAAAATTATTTACTGGGCACCTGGGTGGCTCAGTTGAATAAGCAGTTGCCTTCAGCTCAGGTCATGATCCCAGAGTCCTGTGATTGAGCCCCACATAGGGCTCCCCCTGCTCTGCAGGAGACCTGCTTCTCCTTCTCCCTCTGCCTGTCACTCCCCCTGCTTGTGTTCTCACTCTCCCTGTCAAATAAATAAATAAAGTCTTAAAAACGATTTATTTACTTTGCTTTTGTTGTCCACGATCTGAGGGGTCAGATCCAAAAATATTACTGACAAATGTCCATGAGTTTACTGCACACGTTTTCTTATAGGAGTTTTATGGTTTCAGGTCTCATATTTAAGTCTTTAATCTATTTCGAGTTTATTTTTGTGTATGAATAAGAGCATGGTTGTTTCATTCTTTTGCATGTAAATGTCCAGTTTTCCCACTCCCATTTATTAAGGAGATTGTCTTTTCCTCATTGTCTATTTTTGCCTTTGTTTCCTTTGTCATAGATTAATTGGCCATATAAATACGAGTTTATTTCTGGGCTGTTTATTCTCTTCCATTAATCTATGTTTCTGTTTTCGTGCCAGTACTATATTGTTTTGATTACCATAGTATAGTTGTATAGCTTTGTAGTATGGTTTGAAGTCTGGGATTACGATACCTCTGGCTTTGTTCTTCCTTAAGGCTTGAGATTGTTTTTGCTATTTGGGATCTTCTGTGGTTCCATACAAATTTCAGGATTATTTGCTCTAGTTCTATGAAAAATACTATTGATATTTTGATAGGGATTGCATTGAATCTGCAGATTCATTTGGGTAGTATGGACATTTTAACAATATTATTCTTTTAATCCATGAGCATGGAATAGTTTTTCATTCTTTGTGTCATCCTTAGTTTGTCCATCAGTATTTTACAGTTTTTTTTTTCATCATGGTAAGTGTATTCTTAAATCCCCATCCCTTATTTCCCCTGTCCCCCCACCAACCTCCCCTCTGGTAACCATCTGTTTATAGTTAAGAGTCTCTTTCTTGATTTGTCTTTTTTTTTCTTTGCTCATTTGTTTTGTCCAAGTTTCTATTTAAATTCTAGTTAGTTAACATATAGAGTAATATTGGTTTCAGGAGTAGAATTTAGTGATTCATCGCTTATATATAACACCCAGTGCTCATTACAAGTGCCCTCCTTATACCCATCACCCATTTAGCCCACCCCCCCCACCCACCTCCTTCCATCAACCCTCAACTTGTTCTCTATAATGAAGAGTCTCTTATGGTTTTCTTCCCTCTTTTTTTCCCCTTCTCCTATGTTTATCTATTTTGTTTCTTAAATTCCACATATGTGTGAGATCATATGGTATTTGTCTTTCTCTGACTGACTTATTTCACTTAGCATTGTACTCCTTAGCTCTGTGTCATTGCAATTGGCAATATTTCATTCTTTTGATGACTGAGTAATATTCCAGTGTGTGTGTGTGTGTGTTTGTGTGTGTGTGTGTGTGTGTGTGTGCATCTTTTATTGGATATGTCATTTGCAGATATCTTCTCCTATTCATTAGGTTACCTTCTTGTTTTGTTTGTTTCCTTCACTGTGCAGAAAATTTTTATTTTGATGAAGTCCCAATTGTTTATTTTTTCTTTTATTTCCTTTGTAGAGATTACTACCTGTGCTCTTTTCAAGGATTTTTATGGTTTCGGGTCTCATATTTAGTCCTTAGCCCATTTTGGGTTTATTTTTGTGTATAGTAAAACAAAGTGGTTCGGTTTCACTTTTTTTCATGTTGCTGTCCAGTTTTCCCAACACCCATTTGTTGAAGACTTTTTCCCATTGTATATTCATTCCTCCTTTGTTGATTGACTATATAATTGTGGGTTTATTTCTGAGGTGTTTTTTATTCTGTTCCATTGATCTATGTGTCTCTTTTTATGCCAGTACCATACTGTTTTAATTGCTACAACTTTGTAATATAACTTGGAATCTGGAATTGTGATATATCTGGTTTTTCTTTTTCAAGATTTATTTGGCTATTCATGATCTTTTATGGTTCTATACAAATTTTAGGATTGTTTGTTCTAGTTCTGTGAAAAATGTTCCTGGTATTTTGGTAGGAATTGCATTTAATCTGGAAATAGTTTTGGGTAGTATAGCCATTTTAGCAATATTTGTTCTTCTAACCCATGAGCATGAAATGTCTTTCCATTGTTTTGTGTGTGTCTTCTTCAATTTCTTTCATTGGTGTTTTATAGTTTTCAGAGAATAGGTCTTTCATCTCTTTAAGATACTGTTTTTGGTGTTTTTGGTAATTGTAAATGGGATTGTTTTCTTAATTCCACTTCCTGCTGCTTCATTTTTAGTATATAGGAACACAAAAGATTTTTGTATGTTGATTTTGTATCCTGCAACATTACCGAATTCATTTGTCAGTTTTAGTAGTTTTTTGATGGAGTCTTTAGGGTTTTCTATATATAGTCTTATGTCATCTGCAGATAAGAGTTTTACTTCTTCTTTACCAGACTGGCATACCTTTTATTTCTTTATGTTGTGTAATCATTGTGACTAGGGCTTCTAGTACTATGTTGAATAAAAGTGGTGAAAGTGGACATTCTTACCTTGTTCCTGACCTTAGGGGAAAAGCCCTCAATTTTTCACCATTGAGTATAATGTTGGCCATGGGTTTTTCATATAAGGGCTTTATTCTGTTTTCTTCCATTTGCATAGTGTATCTCTTTCCATCCCTTTGTTTTAAGGTTGTATGTATCTTTTGATCTAAAGTGAGTGTCTTGGGGCTTTTGGGTGGCTCAGTCAGTTAAGCGTCCAACTCTTGATCTTAGCTTAGGTCTCAGTCTCAGGGTGGTGAGTTGGTGAGTTCAAGCCCAATATTAGGCTTCAAGCTGGGCAAGGAGCCTACTAAAAAAAAATAAATACAGTGTGTCTCTTGTAGACAGCATATAGGTTGGTCTTTTAAAATATCTTTATTAATCCATTCAGTCCCTTTATTTCTTTTGCTTGGAGACCTTAGTCCATTTACATTTAAAATGATTAGCGATGGTTATGAACTTATTGCCATTTTGTTAAATTTGTTCTGGTTGTTTTTGTAGTTCTCTGTTCATTCTTGCCTTGCTCGCTTTCCTTGTGGTTTGATGGCTTTAGTGTTATGCTTGGCTTTCTTTCTCTATATTTTCTTGTGTATGTGCTACAGGTTTTTTGTCATGATTACTGTGATGTTCATATATAACCTCCAATGTATATAGTAGTCCATTTTAAGTTGATGGTTACCTGTGTTTGAACACATCCTAAAAGCACAACATTTTTACTTCCCCTTCCACCTTTTAGGTGTATGATACTATATTTATATCTTTTTATTTTGTACATCTCAACTAATTTTTGTAGACATAATTGATTTTACTACCTTTGTCTTCTAAATTTTGTACTAACATTATAAATGATTGCTATGTTTATTGTATGTTTGCTTTTAGTAGTGAGATATTTTTCCTTTCATAATGTTCTTACTTTTAGTTGTGGCCTTTCCTTTTCTGCTTAAAGAAGGGTTTTTAACATTTTTTGTATGGTTTAGTGGTGATGAACTTCTTTAACTTTTGTTTGTCTAGGAAATGGTATATTGCTTCTTCAATTCTGAATGATAAACTTGAGGGTGGAGTATTCTCAGTTGTAGGTTTTTTTCCCGTTCAGCACTTTGAATATATCATGCCATTCTTCTCTGGCCGGAAGAGTTTCTGCTGAGAAATCAGCCGATAGCCTTATGAGGTATCTCTTCTATGTAACTAATTGCTTTTCTCTCACTGCTTTTAGATTGTCTCCTTTTCTTAATTTTTGGCATTATAATTATTGTGTGTTTTAGTGTGGACCTTCTTGGTTCATCTTGTTTAGGTCCCTGTGTTTCCTGGATCTAGATGTTTGTTTTCCTTCCCCAGGTTAGGGAAGTTATCATCTATTATTTCTTCAAATAACTTTTCTACCTCTTTTCCTCTTTCTTCTCCTTCTGGGACACCCATAATGTGAATGTTAGTATGCTCGATGTTGTCCCAGAGGTCGCTTAACCTATCTTCATTTTTAAAATTCTTTTCTCTTTTTGCTGTTCATCTTGGATGGTTTTCACTACTTTGTCTTCCAGATTGTTAATCTGTTATGCATCCTCTATCTGCTTTCAATTCCCTCTAGTGTGTTTTTCATTTTGGTTACTGTATTCTTCAGCTCTTACTGTTTTGTTTTTTTTTTAATATTTTATATCTTTGTTGATATTCGCACTGAATTCATTCACTCTTCTCTCAAATCTGGTGAGCATCTTTATGAACACTATTTTGAACTCTTTATCAGTAGGTTGCCTACCTACATTTTGTTCAGTTCTTTTTTCAGGGTTTGTCCTGTTCTCTTGTTTAGACTGTTCTTCTTTTAATTTTGTCTGACCCTATGTGTTTGTTTCTTTGTATTTGGTAGGTCAGCTATGTCTCCTGGCCTTGAAAATAGTGACTTTGTGTACAAGATGTCTGGGGGGCCCAGTAGGGCAATTCACTGGTCACCAGAACCAGGTGCTTCAGGAATCTCTCCTGTGCGAGCTGCATGCATCCTCTTGTTATGACTGAGCCACAAGTTTTACGGGCATTCTGGTGGCAGATCTGGGGGCTGGCTCCCAGACTGGCTGATTGCAATGACTGGGTGTGACTACTGCCAGCATACTGGTGAGCAGGGCTATTCCCTGGCACAGATGGTGGAGAGGCCTGACTGCTGCTGAGGGGATGCTGGTTGGTGGGATTAGCCTCTGGTATAGCTGGCTGACAGGCTCTGCTATAGCCGTTGTGGACTTGCTCGTGAATGGTGCTGGACCCCCTTACTGGGGCAGAAGACACTTTGGAGGGGTGCCTGTTGAGGTGGGCATGTAGGGTGGGGTGGGTCTTTGGGGGGGGAATGTTGGGGCTGGGAAAGCACTGCTACTAAGTTAGATGGAGATTGTCAGTACTGTCTTCCACCAATGTTGGGCTAGCTAGGCTGAAGCAGGTCAAGAATAATGGTGCTCATCAGCAATTCCATACTGATTCCTGCCCCTCTGGCACATGCCCTAAAGTAAGTAAAAAATTTCCTTCATGTAGAGCCCAGGTGCTTTTTTTTTTTTTAAGATTTTATTCATTCATTTGAGAAGGAGAGAGACAGAGAGAGCACAAGCAGGGGGAGAGGCAGAGGGAGAGAGAGAAGCAGACTCCCTGTTGAGCTGGGAGCCTGGCATGGGGCTTGATCCCAGGACCTGGAGATCATGACCTGAGCTGAAGGCAGACACTTAACCACCTAAACCACCTAGGTGCCCCCGCCTAGGTGCTTTTTGAAAGCTTGCCCCTCTGCTGGGTGTTAGAGTGAATGTTATAGTGTGCTGGTCTTTAAGAGTGAAATCTCAGTTCCATAGCCCTCTGGTTCTTCTGGAGTCAGGCTCTGCTAATTTTCAAAGCTCCTGGAGTTAAGCCCTGCTGATTTCCAAAGCCAGACATTATGGGGGCATGTCCTCCCAGCACAGATCCCCAGGGTGGGGAACATACCTAATGTGGGGCTTGGTCCTCTTGCTCCTTAGGGAGGACCTCTACACTTTTCATATTCCACTTGCTTGTGGGTCACTGCGCCAGGGTTTTGATTCCCAGCCACATCTCTGGCCCTCCTACCCCTCTTAATGTGGTTTTTTCTTACATCTTTAGTTGTGGAAGAGCTAGTCTGTTAATTTTTAGGTCATTTTCAGAGTGAGTTACACTATATGTAGTTGCAGCCTTGATGTATTCATGGAAGGAGGTGAGTTCAGGATTCTCCTACTTCACCATCTTCCCAAATTCTCCAAAATGTGAGGTTTTTTTAGGAAGTGTGTTTTAATTCCCATGACTTTTTAAAAAAGCAAATTGATGTTATTTGACTAAGATTATACTTCTAGGTTATTGAAATTTAGAAAAAATCTTGGTACTTCTGAAATTTAGCTCTTCTTTGGTGTTATTTTAAGGAGATAACCAATCTCAGTGTACTTCTTTCAGAGCCTTCAAGGTCATATAATAAGGTAAACCTGTATGTTACATACGTGCATGTATAAATGTATATTTTATATATATTTATGTATATAACTTATATATATATAATTTATATTATATATAGATATATTTTTTCTTTTAAGTAGGCTCCATGCTGAGCTGAGATCAAGACCTGAGCTGAGATCAAGAGTTGGACACTTAACTGATTGAGCCACTCAGGTACCCTGTTATATGCATATTTTAAAAATTTTTATAAAATCCACATAAACATAAAATTTATCATCTTGATCAGTTTGAAGTGTACAGTTCAGTAGTGTTGGTATATTCACATTGTTGTGAATAATGCTTCTGTAAATATGGGTATGCAAATATTTGAATCCCTACTTTATATTCTTTTGGGTGTATGCCAGAAGTGAAATTGCTGGACGGCAATTTTTTAATTTTTTGAGGAACCGCTGTATATTTTCCATAGCAGCTGTAGCATTTTATATTACAATCAAGAGTTCACAGGGGTTCCAGTTTTCTCTATCCTTGCTGACATTTGTTTTTTTTTTCTTTTTTAATAATCGTCATTCTAATATGGTTAAATAGTATCTCATCCCTAGTCTTGATTTGCATTTTCCTAATAATTAATGATGTTGTATATATTTTCATGTGACTACTGGCCATTTATATGTTACCTTTGGAGAAATGCCTCTTCAAGTTCTTTGCCCATTTTTAATAGGGCTGTTTGTTTTTTGTTGTTGTTGTAGAAGTTCTTACCAGATACATGATTTACAAATATTTTATCCAATCCTGTAGGTTACTTTCTCACTCTGTTGATAGTATCTTTTGAGTCACAGAGTTTGAAATACTGATGTTGTTCAGTTTAATCTATTTTTACTTTTGTTGTCTGTACTTTTGGTGTCATATCCAAGAAATCACTGCCAAATCCAATGTAATGAACTTCCCCCCATAATTCCTCCTAAGAGTTTTATTATATAAATTAGGTTTTAATGTTTAGGTCTTTGTTCCGTTTTGAGTAAAACATTTTGTCTGGTCCAAGATTAGGTTCAACCTCATTCATTGGCATGTAGATATCCCATTTTTCCATCACCTTTGTTGAAAAGATTGTTTTTTCCCCCACTGAATGGTCATAGTACTCTTGTTGAAAATCAAAATCATTTGATTACATATGTGAGGATTTCTTTGTGGGCTTACCATTCTATTCCATTGGTTTGTATGTCTGTTTTTATATACTTTAAAAATATAATTAATAAAGTTTTAGAATATATTACTTGCAAATTTGATAATTCTTATTTTTACAATTGTATAGATACTCAGAAAAATAGTGTCATATTAGTTAGGGTTATTTGGCTTTTTAATGAACCCAAACCATTAAGAGAGAGGTATTGTAAACAGTTTATTCCAGTAAAAGGCACAGTGTAATAGCTAATATGAGTAATTGTGGAAATTATTTGAGATCTGAGAATTTTGAAGAATAGTCAGAAAATCTCATAGATCCATTCCTGATTGAGAAACTGAACCTCTCAGTGCAAGGTGCTACCTAGCTGTCCTTGTCTGTGCCACTATTCTTACTTTAGAGCTGTGATGGTAGCAGAGCAGGAATATTAACTTATTGGAATAATTAATTCGTACACATCCCCGGGTTCATAGTGTTGGGAAAACACAACATTTATAGATGGATGTTGTCAAGGATCTCTTGTATAATATATTCTTATTACTGTCTAGACTTGGTTTTCGATATATTTGAGTTAATTTTTTCAGAGGCATGTGAAGGGGGTAAAATGGGCAATTTAAGAATTAAAATTGTTTAGTTTTCATTTAGGTAACTGGGAAACTTAACATCATTATCGTTATGTAGGACAAAATAGTTTTATTTATATGTATATTTTATCTTAATGTCTCATTTAAATTTTTACTTTTTTGCATTGACTATCTCTATTTAGCAGAGACTATGTCTACTCAAATAGGACCTAGAAATAAAACTGAACTTTTTTACCAGTCTCTCACATCGTCGTGGAAGACAGTGGTGAAATGAATAAAAAGATATGGTAGATCAGGAAATGTGGTTTATATTTTTGGTTAATGACTATTTATTAGAAAATCTGGAGAAAATGTTTGCAATCTTGACAGAACTGTATCTTTCTCAATACAATTTTTTCTTTAAAAACATTAGTTAAGTTTTGATTATTGTGATAAAGAAGGATGGGAATAGTAAAATGAGAATTTGCTGGTAACTCTACATCTCTTTTTAGTATGGCTCACATACCATGTATTACTAAATCTTTTCCAGAGCAATAGCAAACTGAAAAATCTAATTTGAGTTTTACTTCCTTTCATCGTCATACCGTCTGGTAGAAGTACAGATGAATAGGAAGCAGGGAGAAAAAGCTGAAGTATAAAAGCCTTCAATCTAACTTTTAATTATAACTTTTAAGTACATAATTTACTTCATGTATGACATTTGAAAAAGATGTTGATTATTATAGAGATTTACTGTTGTAAAATATATGCTATCTGCTAATGAATTGGTGTCAAGAACTGTGAAGGGTTTGAGATTTTTACTCTACCTGTAAGCTAAGATGTTAACAAGCAACAGTTTCATGCTGGTAGAAGACATGAGACTCCAGAGTCAGAAACAAAAGACAGTTTATTACTCATAGTAATAGTAGCTGGAGTGTCAGCCTTTGGTGGGGGGCATTGTTTCCAAAGCCCATTCCCACAGGGTGATATAAAGAGGGTCAGATGATACCTGCACACTCAGTGGACTATGTAAAGGATAGGATACTGAGCTCAGGAACTTTAAATCTTTTCAAATGGTTGGGGAGCCTGGTTGGCTTGGTCAGTGGAGCATGCTTGATCTTGGGGTTGTAAGTTTGAGCCCCCATGTTGGGCGAAATTACTTAGCAATAAAATCTTTACCAAAAAAGAAAATAAAACTTTTCAACTAGGCTGTAAGCATGCCTGATCTATGCTCCAGAGATGGTATCTCACCCCAAGAGACATTCTTTGCCTCATAGCAATAATTCAAGAGACCCATAGACAGTTGTCTCCCAATAATGGGTCTGGGCAGAAATTTTTGCTTAATAAACATCTTATTCATAGTGCAAATTAATAATGTAAGCAAGATCACAAGAAATGTTTAAAATACTTGGAGAACCAAGTTTAAATATTTCACTTTTTAAGCACTTAATGTACAATTTAAGAAACTTTGAAAATTTTACATTATTGAAAATAAATTAAGGACTTTTACTTGGGATCACTGCTGTTATGCTATATGTTTTTGAAACTAATAAAAGTTTACTTTGAGAATATTCTGAATTTAAAACTCTTAACTAATTCATACTGTCTTTTTTCTTTTTAAACTGTACAGGGAGATTCTAATCTGTATTAGGCCATGAAAAAGTTTAGATGTGAAAAATAAAGGGTTTTTTTTTTTAAGTAAAAAGAAAGTTTTTTTATTGTTTACACCAAGCCAAAGTGAACCATTCTGAGAGAACCACCATCTCCGATTTCCTAAAAGCAAACAAATAAAAACAATTAAAATCATGTTTAAGTAGAGAGTACAAATAATTGACTTAATATTTATATCTTTAATATTTTAATTTAAATATCAGAAAACACTGAAACAAAATAAAATGCACTAAATATATGTACATAAGAGAAATGTGTAATTTTCTGTTAAAATATGGATACAGTGTTAATGAAAGTCAGTAAAGAGAAATAACATATGAAGCATAAAAGGCAAAGAAAGAAGGACAGGATATTAATTGAGATTTGGAAGCATGTGAAGGCTCCTGCAGTGAAAAGTTGCAAACTGTACGTCGTCATTTGTAATTCTACCTATTACCAGTTTGATTTTACAATACTGTCTGTTCTCAAAAGTCCATAGCATGTATTTCTTCATTTTGGTGTTTTTCTGAGTATTTGATAGTGGCTCTTGAGGTAATGTTTCATAGAAAAGATTATGGTTTTCTAATCCCTTCATTAAATTTTATAAAGCTGCAAAGAGATGCAAAGATTTTAACTATTTCCCATTTTTAAACTTTCTTTCACTCCTTCCCCTAATCCCATTAAGTATATAAACAAAGAATTTTATGATAGGATTCTGAAATTGGAGGATTTTAAACATAATACCAAAGGTGAATGATATTATTTGGAAAACAGTACAGTGGGGACATTTTTGAAAGTTTGGAGATAACCTACTGAGAGTTGAAAGGTAAAGGGGGCGGCACCTGGGTGGCTCAGTCAACAAGTGTCTGCCTTCGGCTTGGGTCATGATCCCAGGGTTCTGGGATCGAGTCCCACATCAGGCTCCCTGCTCAGTGGGAGGCTTGTGTTCCCTCTCTTGATGTTTTTCTCTGCCAAATAAATAAAATCTTAAAAAAAAAAAAGAAAGGTAAAGGGGAAAAGTAAAGAGAGTAGGGATGGTGGTTTGTACTTTAACATGTCATAATTGGAGACATTTCTTTTATGTAAAAAATTTAAAGTTATTCCTTAATTATATTTGAAAGTTCTTTTTAGTAAGCAGAAATTTGTCATTTCTAGAAGAAAACAGGTATGGGGTTGGCAAGTAAGGGGAACATGTATGTATGCATGTGCCTATGGATCCTGATGTACACAAAATTAAAAAAACAAACAAACACAAAACCCAATCTGGAAAAACAGGTAACAAGAAGAATGAGTAGTTTAATATTGCCTGAGGCATGGGTGTGTGTGCTGGCAAGTTCAGGGGTTTTAGGTAGCTTTGAATTTTAAAACAAAAAACACTGAAAGCACCAGCATTTTAAAAAACATAAGTTCCAATTCTTGGATTATAAACTACTATATCAAAAATCTATTCTGTACATCAGTAGAATGGTCATCAAGTAACCTGAACTCAGCTTTTGATCTTGTTCACTAACTGGCAGAGATCCTAGGTCAATTATTTTATTTTTCTAATATCTGGTTATAATTGTTGGAAGGCCAGATTTTGCATACTCAAAAAGTATCTGGTTCAGCCAATTCTTGATGTATATATAGTGTCTTATATTAAGAATTACATTTTTAAAAGTAGGAATCTCAGAATTAACTTCTCAAGAATCTCCCAGGACTCAAAAAAAAAAAAAAAAAGTCTTTGAAGAATTTCCTTAAAAATTCAGCCTATTTTTAAAAGGCTTACTTCAGGGCATTTCCCGGATTTCCATGATAATGTGTTTCATGCTACATAATATTGACTTGTACCTTATTTAACTTAGAGGAATATTTTGATGATTAATGAAATAATGTATTTTGCATACTCATTTATTATTTAAAATAAAGTATATTAATTAAATAGAGTTTGGAACACAGAAAAGTATAAAAATTTACCCATATTGTCACCAGTCATATAAAATTGTGGTTTACCATGTATTTGCTTCCAGTCTTTTTTTCCCCACATTTTATTTATTTTTTTAAATATAGTTGAAATCATTTACACAATTCTGTATATTTTAGAGGGTTTTGCCTCACTTTGCACACTTTTTTCAATGCTCCCACAGTCTTTGTTTTTAATGGCTAAATTTTATTCCATTAAATACTATAGCTTTATTTAACTATTCCTTTTTTTTTTGGTTATATTTATATGGTTCCTAATTTCCTCTTTTTTTTTTTGTAATAACAGTGATAGACATTCCTTTTTCTTTGTGATAGACATTATTAGACATGAAATTTTTTTCTGTGTTCAGGATTATTTCCTTGGTATAGAGTTGCAGAATAGAATTATTGGTGCAAAGCTTATGAGATTTCAGGCCTCTGGAAAAACACTGTAGAACTGGTAGTTTTGTTTTGTTTCTTTCCTGGTTTGGGAGGAAGTGATTTTCTCTTTGGTAATAGGAAGTATGGTTTCAGTGGAGGATGATCTTCATCTCACTATGTGCTGAAATTGTGCTCACCCTTGACTGAATGGTTATATGTTAATTACTGTAATAATTTACTGCAACAAAAGGGTTTTCCCCAGACCCTCATTTAATTTCAACATATAGTTATGCGCATTTTTCTAAGCCACACCCTATTGCTGCTACCTAATGTTGGGTGATAGCAGGTCACTCTCTTTTAAATGTACATAGACTTCCATAAGACAAATTCTGTAGACAAGACAACTTGTTCTGTAGACAAGTTAAGCTTTGCTTAGCTACAAACTGGATTTTGACCTGTTCCTCACTTAATTAATACAAATATCTTTTTTTTTTTTTAAATACTAAGTGATCATCTCATTATTTTATATTAGGTTTCCCCTCATGGTCTCATTCAACATTTCTGGTTTGGTTCAACAGTAATTAAATCCCAGAAGTATACTATTTTAGAGATAGAAGAAAGTTTCCTAATTTGCAGTCCTTTCATTTTACAGATGAGAAAACCGAGGCTCATGCAGGTTAAGTGTTTTATCCAAAGTTACTCATTTAGTGGCAGAACTGGGGTTAGAATTTAGTTATTTCTCTGCGAAGTTTTTCCACGGTAACAGGGAACATGTGTTCCACAGGCTGCTTTATGATTAACTCCTATGATTGCCTATATTTGTCATTTAAGACTCTTGTTTACAGGCTTGCCCATAGCCCATCCCTGTGTGAGAGGAGATGCTTTCTTTTCTTTCTTTCTTTCTTCTTTTTTTTTTTTTTTTTTTTAAGATTTATTTATTTTAGAGAGAGAGTACACACATGTGTGTTGGGAGGGACAGACAGAGGAGAGAATCTTCAAACAGACTCCCCGTTGAGTATGGGCCCACTTGCCCACGCCCCCATGCAGGGCTCCATCCCACTACCCATGAGATCACGACCTGAGCCGAAACCGAGTCAGAGGCTTAAACTAACTGAGCCACCTAGGTGTCCCCAGGAGATGCTTTCTTGTCCAGTCAAGTTGTCCAGTAACTCAAGTTTCACTATTGACTTTAACTCTGCTTCTTGCATATTCGGTATCATACAAGGATTTCCTTTCAATCAGTATTCTGGAGTTGTGGTGCTTGATGCTTTTTCTAGAAAATGAAATCTTAAATTGACTACAATCTAGCAGTTGCTAAAGGTTGGCTTGAGACTTGTGATACTTATGAGAGACAGGCTAATAGATAAGCTAGCTATCTAATTTTCCACCTGCTCTGTTAAGTAAACCATCAGAAAGGAATGTACTTGGAACTTGTCCTTGGAACTTGTCCTCTCACCTTTCCACAGAACTGCCTTCACTGAATTGTGATTCAGTGTAATTCCAGCTTTTATAGAAGGCTTATAATGAAAATATGCAAATAGGATTTTTTTTCTTCAAAACTCTACTTGAAGACATGTTTAGGTTTCTAACACAGGCATTCTTTAGTGTGGATCCAGTGCTGGAAAAACATTTCCATCCGGTTGAATTTACTATTTGCACACTTTAAACTCTTAAGTCAGTGAAGACAATAGTAATGAATGGTGTTTGGGAGTTTATAAAATGCTTTCTCATTACCTAATTTGACATAGCAGTCTTGTGATGTTATTAAATATAACTATTCCCATTTTACAGTTTAGGAAATAGGTATAAAGAGGTTATAGCTCTGAGGAAGTAGTGGAACAAAACTGGAACTGAGATAGTTTGCCCATTAATCCTGCATTCTTTTTTTTTTAAATTTTTATTTAAATTCAATTTAGTTAACACATAGTATAGTATTTGTTTCAGGGGTAGAATTTAATGACTCATCAGTTGCATATAACACTCAATGCTCATTACATCAAGTACCCTCCTTAAGGCCCATCACCAAATTACCCCATCCCCCCATCCACATCCCCTCTGGGGACACTCAGTTTGTTTTGCGTTCTTTCTATTATACCATGGTACCTCTCAAAGTAAACCTATTTCCCTTTTTTGCCTTAGCCTCCCCAAATTCAGAGCTAAACTCCATTTTAATTTGTATGTAACAGCCCAGTTATTCAACAGCATCTCTTACTTTGCAAGTTTTAATTGATTTTTGCTTTATGTAATTGTATTTTTGGTATTGTATATAAAATTTTGTGAATTCTGCCCCAAATCTTTCAGAAAGTAAATAGGTCATAAATACTAAGATAAATTGAAAAAAAAAAAACTAAGATAAATTGGTTTATATCTACAAAGAATGATCACTGTTTTATAGCTGTGTTGGCACTTCTGTTTTCTACCTAATAGTTTATCTGACTCTCTGCTTTAGGTAATATGTTGATACACTTAAAAACATTTTTAAAATATTTTTCTTTGGATGAAAGATGTTAAGTATGAGAATAGTTTATCAGTTATCATATCTCAACAAATATTTGAAGATGTTGTTACCCATCAAGTAGATTAGTAAGCTTTATGGTAGTAGTATCAATGAACACAAAAATTGCTATTTTTATCACACTTTTAGAAATTGCATACTTAAACTTTGGTTATATAAGATGCTCTTTACTAAAGTGGGTAATTGTCAATATGTAAATATATTGATATATATGTGTAAATATATATACATATGTATGTATATTATATGTAAGTATATGTATATATTACATATAAATATAAATGTAAGATATGAATATATGTATGTAATATAAATGTATATGTAAATGTGTGTATATATATCCCCAATATTTACATATTGACAATATAGAGACACACACAGATACACTCTCTGTTACTCTCTGTTCTATTTGTACTGCTCTCTTCTGGCTGGAATCAACCTTCCTGGATGATAGAAGGGCCAAAAGAGCAACATAAACAGCAGATTGGTATATCTGTCATAATTCCACATTAAAAGAATGAGTTTCTGGCATTTCCAAGTCTAAGATTTTTTCCAATGAGTATGCCAATGAGTAGTACAGGCCAGACAGAATAGGTATATGACTATGTGATTTATTACCTGTTTGTCTATGACTGAAGTCAGTGGTAGGGAACAAGAGATATGCTCCATACCTAGAAATGTATTCCAGCATGCAAGCCCAACTTAACTTCTTCCAAATTTGTCTATTAAAGTTTAATGGAGAACTCAAATTCTTTTCATCAGCTTTTGTCAATACAAATCCTTCCCAAAATCTTCCCAGGAGCCAGCTAGACCTCTAGTCATTTTATTTCTTTATTTTTGTAATTGTGGTGAAATATACATTATAAAATTTGTCATTTTAACCATTCATGACTTTTCTATTTTGTTTTTTCTTCACCGTGGTTGACTCTTAACTGTATCTCAGCTAAGATCTGCTTAAATTTTTTTTTTAAATAGTTCTGGAGAAAGTGGGTAAGAATCTTCTTAAAGTGTACCATATCTATCAAAGAACAGTCTGCTAAATTGCAGGGCATCTGAGGTTAGTAAGATAACTGTGAAGATGGTCTCTAAACTTTAAAAGTGAGAAGGAGTTAAGCAGTTGTGGAATTGCCTTCTTCTTGCAGGGTAAAAATTGTCATCATTTTTTTATTTTCAGAAAGACTAATTTAATTGTTCTTCAGATGGTAGTTACTTCAAGTTAAAACATGGAACATAATTCCTTTTTTAGGTTTTTCACAAAAGAGAATGTGAACAGGGAAATCTGAAGAACAAACTTTTTCTTGAAAAGTTGTAAATAGGCAGTAATATATACTACTTGAGAAAAATGTAGCTACTGTAGTAACAAAGGTTTTGACAGCCAGCTAATTCAAAGCATCAGAAAGCTTTACACCCTGGATCTCTCTATATATTACCCAGCAGATTCTACCTAAAGAATTTTCTTAGAATTGAAGTACATATTCTGATGAGGCCTAAAACTAAGTTATGGTTAAAATAAGCAAGGATTAAATATAGTACCACTCCTTACTTTAACTAGAAAATAGCTTTAGGCCTAAGCAGAATATGAACTTTAAGTGTTTGGGTAAAAGTCCTCTGGGGATTGATGAAGATAGATAGATAATATATAATAATATTGGTGTAATATATGTTATTTTTTTTAAAAGATGTATTTATTTTAGAGCACACAAATGGGGGGAGGAGCAAAGGGAGAGGGAGAAAATCTCAAGCAGACTCCCTGTTGAGCACAGAGCCTGATTCAGGGCTTGATCTCACCACCCTGAGATCATGACCTGAGCTGAAATCAAGAGTTGGCTGTTTAACTGACTGAGCCAGGCATATAAGGTAACGGAGAGTCTTGCATACCATAATAAGGAGTTAAGACTTTATCCTATGTTTTAGTCAGGGGAATGATAGGTAGATCACTCTCCAGCTTTTGTGGAGGCGAGATTTGAGGTAGTGGTGGCAGTGGGTGGGATAGACTAAAGATGAGGATATTAATTAGGAAGTAGTATTCCAGGTGCAAATGATTAAAACCTGAATTATAGCGGGGCTAGACTCTAGAAATATTTAGGAACAATAATCAATAAAACTTTATGAGTTTTAATAGTTGTGAGTAGGTTATAGGGAATCAAGAGTGACAAATACTATATAAGAGAAGTAAGTTTGGGTCTGGAGGGTAAAACAATGAGTTTGGTTTGGATATGTTATGTTCAAGATATGTTAATAGATGAAATTACTCATGCTAAACTCCACATCATCAAGGCAGAACTTAACTAAGTTTCTATGTGTGGCCCTCCCAGAAAAGGAAGGTGTAGGTCAACTAGTTAGTGCTTGCCCACTTAGCACAAGTTACCTAACCCTTCTTCAAAACTTCCCTTTGCTCCATATAAGGAGAGTAACCCTGCTTTAACCAATTAGCAAATGCCCAGTATAACTTCCTTGTTCCTACTCACTTTGTGCTGTAAATATCTCTTGCCTTGGGGCACCTGGGTGGCTCAGTCAGTTGAACTTTTGACTTGGTTTCAGCTCAGGCCATGATCTCATGGGTCCTGGGATTGAGCCCCAAGTCAGGCTCCATACTCCTAGAAGAGTCTGTTTGAATTCTGTCCCTCTGCCTCTCCCCCTACTCATACTCACACTCTCTCTGAAATAAATTAATTTAAAAAAATCTCTTGCCTTTACAGGTTTTTGGACTTCCTTTCCTTTCCTTTCCTTTTTTTTTTTAGATTTTATTTATTTATTCAGAGAGAGAGAGAGAGGCAGAGGGAGAAGCAGGCTCCCTGTGGAGCAGGGAGCCCTATGTAGGGCTCAATCTCAGGACCCTGAGATTGGGACCTGAGTGGAAGATAGACGCTTAACCCACTGAGCACCCAGGCGCCCCTGGACTTCCTTTCTAACTACCAGACCGGATCCTGCCTGATTCATGTATCATTGAATAAAAGCTTCCTATGTCAGTAAATTGTGGAAAAACTTCTTTTATCTTAAATTGGAAATAACTGTTACATATTTTTTTAAAAGAAAAAAGTTTTATTTGTGTTCACTGGAAAAGCCTAAAAGTTATAAAACCCTAGAGAAAATAAAAATGGAGAAATAGTAGGTTCCACATTTAAAGCAGGGAATATATGAGTCTGGGACATCTTACATCATAAAAAAGTAAAGCAGCTGCCAAAGACTAATTGGTCCATAGCAAAAGGACAAAGGAGCCAAGATGAAGGGAGACGATTGGCACATCAAAACTGATAATTACTACAGGGGATTCAAACATATCAAGCACCTAAAAATCCACGAGTTCTTAGATTTTAATCTCTCTCTTTCTCTCTTTATTGGGTGTGTAGAGATTGCTGGGCCATCAACTCATTACTCTAAACCAGGGGTCAGAAAACTATGGCCCATGGCTCCAATCCAGTCCACTCCCTATTATAAGGCTGTGAGCCAAGAAGAATCAGTTACTATGGTAATCCACTGTAAACTTTTAATAAAATTATGAGGTCTTCTCTGACTTACACCTAACCTTTTAGAAATTGGTGTAATAGTCCTCAAAATGAACTTAGATATGTTAATGGCAGCATATGGAGAGGGACCCCACATGCATTACTTATAAAAATTATACATAAAAATAATAATGAATTGGATAGCCTCGTCATTATTATAAACCTTTTATTTTTAAACTTTTAATTTTGGTGAAATCTTGGTATTTGCAACTATGTGGATGGAGCTAAAGTGTATTATGCTAAGTGAAGTAAGTCAGAGAAAGACAAATACCATATGATCT
Source organism: Potos flavus (assembly GCA_028534135.1). NCBI lineage: Eukaryota > Metazoa > Chordata > Mammalia > Carnivora > Procyonidae > Potos > Potos flavus. Next base: position 51,408,482 of record CM052885.1, on the reverse strand, counting down.
CACTCATATGTGAAATTTAAGGCAGAAAACAGATGAACATAAGGGAAGGGGGAAAAGAAAAAAAGGAGAGAGGGAAACAAGCCATAAGAAACTCTTAAGGATAGAGAACAATCTGAGGGTCGATGGAGGGAGGTGGTGGGGGGATTAAAGAAGGCACTTGTGATGAGCGTTGGGTGTTCTATGTAAGTGATGAATCACTGAATTCTACTCCAGAAACCAATATTGCACTGTATGTTAACTAAGTAAAATTTAAATAAAAAATAAACTTAATTTTGGATAGTTTCAAACATAGTAGAGAAAATGGTATATGTAAACTGCTATTTTATGCATCACCCACCTTCATCAATTATCAACTCATGATAACTTTAATTCATGTATATCCCTCCTCCTTTCTCCCCACTGGATTATTATGAAGTAAATTCCACATGTATAATTTCATTTGTACATATTCCATTATGTGCAGTTTTATTTTTCAAAAATAACTTTTAATATATAACCTTGAAATATTGAAAACCTGAATAGTTATTTAGAAAAATGTTTTCCAGTTAATGTATACCAGTAGGCATCTTTTTCTGAGTTCAAAATAATCGCATATACTATGCTTTTCTTTTGGAATTTAGTTGTCTAATAATAAACGTTAAGAGGAAGTGTTTTACCTGTTCTATGCAGTCTTCTCTCATTTCTCCTTTAAAAATAAAATATCACAACATTAATTATCTTAAATCTAATAAGGCCCGTAATGAAAATTGTTAACAGAACCTTTTACTATAGCCCTAGTAGAAAGAGAAATACTTAAAATCCTAATTTAAACCAGGTTGAAAAACTGAAAACTCAATTAGCAATAGCTAAAACTCAGAAAGTATGAAAGTACCAATGATTGTCATACAAACCTTTAGGGCTAATATCTTCACTGAAGTCAGATGAGTAGACTATGTCTACATTGCTCCTTCTGTTCTTAAAGTGATACCTTAAAACTTGCATGGCAAGTAAGTTTCATCTAAGTGCCAATTCTAGTTGATAAATGGTGGTTACCTAGAGAATTGTGTTGAGAACTTTTATAAGGCCTTTTTTTTTTCTTCTCAGTGGGAAAGAATACAGTATTTGACTGTGGGTTATTTGCTCTCATAGCAACAATATACCTGCTGGCCCTGGTTTAGAATATCAAATGATGCTTTTAAAAGAGACACCTTTGCTTAAATTTATTTGCCATTAGGCTGAGAGAAAAGCTATGTGATAGTACTATAGTTTAATTTCTTATTATTGATACATATTAGGTAGACATTAATTTACATATTCTCATCCTTGAAACAAGCAATTGTGTATAATTGGTGGGTATATATAAGTACCAGTTACATGTTTCTCTTATAGCTCTTAGTGCATGCATGCATATACCACTCATTATGGACTATGCTTATGTTAACTTATTATTTACTTCCTTTATTTAGTCTACCTTCCCAAGTAGATTATGTTTTCTAAAGCTTATCAGCAGCATTTTACTGTATTCCTCCCTGTAGTCTTAGCACCAAGAAATGCCTTGATGACGATTGTATTTCTATAAAAATACACATTACTTGTCTGTCATTAACTCAAAATTACTTGCTATTTTGGGATATTTTTGTATAGACTGGGATGTTTTGTTTAGCTATATAGTTCAAAAATTGCATAACACTTCTAATATGATATGGAATCATGCTGTGAAATCTGGATTGTACTGCTTTCATAGGACATCTGAATTTTTTTTTAAAACAGTAGATAGCTCTTGCCTTTAAGTAGGTAAAAGTATAACTCCTACAGTAAGATGGTTATTCTCTTGAAGATCTTTAGGGATGTAAAAGTTAAGTCTCTCTCAGAAAGTTGTTCAACATTCTCTCTTCTCAGTAGTCAATAAATTATTCTTATGACTAAACAAAACTAAAGACAAAAACAAAAAACCCTACCCTGCTTTAACTTATTTTTTTTTAAATCTTCCTTGGACTTTAAAAACAGCCCAGGGTACTTTGTGTAGTTTTAAATAGAAATTGTTATATCTGTAATCTTGACATTTTTTGAGCTAAAAAACTTTTCAAAACTTTTAAAAATAGACACCGAGTTTCACCTATTAGTCATTATCAATCTTCCTTGAATCCATACCAATTTTTTTACGTAAAGGAAAATTAACTTCCATGGCAGAAGGGTTAAAATATAAGATTTAGATTCTAGGACATCTAAAGAGATTTGTATAATGAAGTGATTGCTTCTGACTCTGGTATGTTACAGTCTTTTAAATATATACCACTGCTGTTTATTTTTCTCGTAAAAGCCAGTAATTACTGCTTCATTTAATTTCTTGTCAACTGTAACAGTCCCCATCTCTTAACTGTATTTGTCTTAGTCACGATAAGGGACCTCATTACGTAAAGGGCCAGACAGTAAATCTTTTAGGCTTTGCAGGCCAAGGGGCAAAACTGAAGATATTATGTAAGTACTTACATATGAAGAGAGAAAGTTCTATAAGATTTTATTGATAAAATTTAAATTATAATTGAGTATTTTGTGTGATACACATCTAATGGGAATATGGGGATAGCATTTAATTTAATTGGGGCTCAAAGTTAGTGTTTTATCAAACTCAACTGCAAATGTCCTGTTAATGCTGATCTCTGTTGATATTTTGTATATTTCACCTTTGAAAATGCCCTTTCAAACAGGTAGGTACTACCAAGAACTGACACCAGCCTATGAGCAGCATCATATTTTACAGAATTCTGTTAGATTCTTCTCTTGATATTTGCCTTTTAGCATGTCATTACATTGCAGATTCATCATTTCCAATTGCTGGTTCTGGGAAGCTCCTCAATTGCACAGTTCATGGATTTTGAAATAGGGATATTTACTTGGCATTTGTATTTAGGTCTGAAAAGTGCTGCTGGAATTAGAGAGGCCTTTTGTTCTGATATTCTGGGACCGAGTGGTTTCCCAGGATTTGGGACTCAAAGTGCTAAAACTGGGACAGTTGTTTACCCTTACTAGAACTTAGTTTGAGATCAGAAAATATATCTACTTCAGATTTATGTGGAAATAACAGATCTCAGTTCTTTTATTAATTCTTGACAACCTAACTTGACATTGCTTTATAATTCAAACAACATTAATCGCTTTACTTCATTCAGTAAAAATTTCACAGTAGTAACTGTTTTGCCTTGTAATTTTAGGTTTAGTTCATCAAGAAACATGATCAAATTTGAAACAAGAGCTGATTTCAAAAAGCTATTCAATTTGATAATAGTCGTCAGTGGTGGTTCTCATTCAGAAAAATTTCAGTCTCAGCATAGAGCTAAAAAAAAAAAAAAGTCACTGCTTTTACCACTGCTAAGTTTTTGAACTTCTGGATAGAAGGGCAAGTCAGGATATTCATCTTCTATTTTTGACAAAAATTCACAAAACTGAAAGTTGTGAAACTCACAGGAGTGAAGTTCACCTTTGACATTTTTGGTTCAGTAACATATGACATATTTACATATTTTCTGCAAGGTAACTGTTGGTTGAGTAATACATTTAAACATTTAAAATTTTAAAATTTTATTTTAAATAATTTAAACACTTTAACTTTTTTTTAAACACCTTTTTACAAACTTTATAAATTATCTTTTTTCCCCTCCACGTATATTATCATAATCAGTTATAGCACATCTTAGCAGATTCCACTTTAGGTTGTACTGGAGTTTTCTCAACTTTGAAAATATTCTTGCCTGAAGTTGTTTTATACAGATTGTTCATAGAGGCTAATTCTTCAGTTACTTCAAACTTGGTATTGACTCCTCAAATTAAAAAAAAAAAAAAAAAGCAGTTGAAAGTGTACTTTTGTTGACCACAGAAGACCACTTGAAATCATCTTCCTTTCTCAACTTTTTGAGCACATGTACTTGCCCAATGGCCAAAGGCTTAAGTTTGTTTTCTCCGGACACATTTCTTTATCTTCTGCGGTCAAACATGATTTAATTAACTCATCATCAGTGAATGGCTTTCTTTGCTTGACTAACAAATGAGCCACTCAGAAACTTACTTTGGTCATACCTCATGTTTATTTTCTGTTAGTGAAGAAATTCTCCTATGATGAGATACTTCTTTGTAAATTTTCTACTTTTTCTCACTGTTGCTTGCCTGTGGGCAGGGGATACTATGATGAGTCTTTGGTAATACTGCTGTATATTGGATTCTTTTGAGCATAGCTATTGTATCATTACATTATAAACACAGTGCTTTACTTTTAACTCAATAACAAAACCACACTCTACAGTGCCTCAAAAGTACGACATTTTAAGTCGAATTTCCCTTTCTTATTTTGATAAGAGGAGTATGCACTGGTAATAAAATAAAAAGTGGTATGGCAATATGTGTGGCACTTGAAATGCTGTACATCTATAGCCATTGTCGCTACAATTGGCAGTGTGCTAAACAGCCAGGTGAAGTGCTACTCAGTTCTGTCATTGTAGCATGAAAACAGCCATAAGCAATATGGAAAAGAATGAGCATGGCTGTGCTCCAATAAAACTTTATTTGTAGACATTGAAATTGAATTTCATATAATTTTCACGTGTCACGAAATTTTGACTTTTCCAAAGTTCTGTTGACTTTTTCCAAACCATTTAAAATGTAAAAACCATTCTAGTTGTGGGCTCTACAAAAGCAAGCGACATATGGGCTATACTTTGTGGAACTCTAGACTAGATAGACTTTTTTCAAACTATGGTACTATTATATTTTTTAACCCTTACATTCATTTCTATCAATTTCCCTTTTTCATGTCATTTAAAAATTTATTTATACTTAAAAAAAAAAAACTGAGTGATAGTTATTCTTCAAATGGAGGATAACTAACTTTAGCATAGCACCTAAAATACTTAGCAGAATGCCTGGCACATTGTAAATGCTCAATGATCGTTTGCTTTACTATTGACATTCTTACTGAGATTGGCCCCTGATAGTGGTAGAGAGGTGTTTCAGATTAAAGAAAGGCAGAAAGACACAAAAGATGCTTTCTATACACACACATACACTTCCCATACCCACACCCTGACGTTCTAGCTTGTTTTGGAATACAGGACACAATCATGAGCCTTTTAAAATCGGGGTATGAAGATTATAACTTAACTATGTAGACTGTGGCAGAAATAAACTAAACTGATAGGATGAGAATTGCTTTCCAGAAAAGCCTTGCTGGTTGTATCCTGGTCTCATTAGTTTTATAGGAAAGATGCTAAATTATTGGATAATTTCTTTCAGTACCTGATCAAGAAAATTGTCAGTGTTAATCTGACCCCTGTGATGCTTTTTTAAAAACAGAAACACTTGTGATCATTAGCCATTATTTTAAAGCCCTTACAGTGCACATCCATTAGGTCTTTCTGACTTGAACACATCTAACGTTTCTGTTATTTCATCACAGATTTATTATATGAGCTTCTTCCCTAAGTTTAATGGGGCATTATTCTTAGACCAGTATTACTCAAAGTATAGGATAAAGAATAATAACTAATCTGCAAACTATTTATTATTGGCCTGTTAACTGTTTATTATTTGTGATATAAAAAAATTAGTAGAAGCAATTATAAACTTTTAGAAGTTTGACATAAAAGCTTGGATAAATTTTATGTATGTTTAATAAAAATTTGGATATTTTTATTTTTAAAATTTTAATTTAAAAAGTTGATATAATTGGTATATAACATATTAGTTTTAGGTGTACAACGAAATGATTTGATATATCGTGGAATGGTCACCACAGTATGTCTAGTTAATATCTAATACCAGTTGTAATTTTTTTTTCTTGTGATGAGAACTTTTAATATGTATTCTCTTAATACCTTTCAGAAATACAATACAGTATTATTGACCACAGTCATCATGCTGTACATTATATCCTTATGACTTATTTTATAAATGGAAGTTTCTTCTTTTTTATTTTAAGGATTTTATTTATTTGTCAGACAGAGAGAGAGTACACATAAGCAGGGGGAGTGGCAGGGGGAGAGGGAGAAGCAGGCTCCCTGAGGAGCAGGGACCCTAATGCGGGGCTTGATCCCAGGATGCTGGGATCATAACGTGAGCCGAAGGCAGATGCTTAACTACTGAGCCACCCAGGCGCCCCTAAACGGAAGTTTCTACCTTTTGATCACCTTCACCCATTTCTCCCACCACTGCCCGTCTCTGGTAAACACTAATGTCTTTTTTGTCCATAGGAGTTTGGGTTTTTGAGTTTTTTGTTTTTTAAGATTCCACATGAGTGGGATCATAAGGTATCTTTCTCTGACTTATTTCACTTAGTATAGTGACCTCAGGGTCCATCCATGTTGTCACAAATGACAGGCTTTCCTTGATTTTTATGGCTGAATAATATTCCCTTGTGTATTTATACTACATTTCATTTTTTCAACCATTGATGGACACTTAGGTTGTTTCTGTGTTGGCTATTGTGAGTGCTGTAATTAACATGGGAGTGCAGATACTTTTTCAAGTTAGTGTTTTTATTTGCTTTGGACAAATACACAGAAGTCGAATTGCTGGTTCAAACAGTAGTTCTATTTTTAATTTTTTGAAGAATCTCCGTCTTGTTTTGTATAGTGTACATTCACACCAATAGTGTACAAGGGTTCCCTTTCCTCCACATCCTTGCTAACGTTATTATTTCTTGTCTTTTTGCTAATAACCATTCTTACAGGAGTGAGGTGATTTCTCACTGAGATTTTGATTTGCATTTTTTTAATAATTATTGATGTTGAGTACCTTTTCATGTACCTGTTGGATGTCTGTATGTCATCTTTAGAAAAATGTCTACTTAGATCCTGTGTCCATTTTTTAATTGGGTTATTTGCTTGCTTTTGAATTGTTGAGCTCTTTATATATTTTGGATATTAACCGCTTATTAGAAACATGATTTGTAAATATTTTCTTCCATTCAGGAGGTTGTCTTTTCATTTTGGTGATGGTTTCTTTTGCTGTGCAGAAGCTTTTTAGTTTGATGTAGTCCCACTTATTTATTTTTGTCTTTGTTGACTTTACTTTTAGTGTCAGATCCAAAATTTGTATCCAGGATAGATGTCAAGGCTTTCATTGCCTATATTTTCTTTCTTTCTTTCCTTCCTTTCCCCTCCCTCCCTCCCTCCCTCCCTCTCTCTCTTTTCTTTTCTCTTCTCTTTTCTTTTCTTTTTCTTTTTCTTTTTCTTTTTCTTTCTCTTTTTCTTTTTCTTTCTCTTTTTTATTTGACAGAGAGAGAGAGAGACAGTGAGAGAGGGAACACAAGCAGGGGGAGTGGGAGAGGGAGAAGCAGGCTTACTGCTGAGCAGGGAGCTGGAGGCAGGGCTCAATCCCAGGACGCTGGGATCATGACCTGAGCTGAAGGCAGACTGAGCACCCAAGTGTCCCATCATCATCTGTATTTTCTTAAGGAGTTTTACAGTTTCAGGTTTTATGTTTTATGTTCAGGTCTTTAATCTATTTTAGGTTATTTTGTGCATGTAAGGTAGTGATCTAGTTTCATTCTTTTGTATGTAGTTGTGACAGTTTTTCTGGCACCATTTCTTGAAGAGACTCTCTTTTACCTTTTGTATATTTTTGTCTCCAGTGTTGTAAATTAATTGATCATATATGCTTAGGTTTAATTCTGGGCTCTCTATTCTTTTCCATTGATCTATGTGTCTGTTTTTTTTTTATGCCACTGCCATATTGTTTTGATTACTATAACTCTGTAATATAGTTTAAAATCAGGAAGTGTGATACTTCCAGCTTGGTTCTTCTTTTTTAAGATTGTTTTGGCTATTTGGGATCTTTTGTACTTTGATACAAATTTTAGGATTGTTTATTCTTTTTCTGTGAAAAATGCCTTTAGAATTTTGAAAAGGATTGCATTAAATTGTAATTCCTTTGAATAGTATGGACATATTAACAATATTCTTCCAATCTGATCATGGTTTATCTTTGTGTATTTGTGCCAGGCCACCTTCAATCTTTCATCAATGCCTTATGGTTTTCAGTGTGCATGTCCTTCACTTCCTCAGTTAAATTGATTCCTAGGTTTTTTATATTTTAGATGCAATTGTAAATCAGATTGTTTTATTTCTTTTTCTGGTAGTTCAATATTAGTATATAAAAACACAACAGATTTTTGTATATGGATTTTGTAGCCTACAACTTTACTGAACTTGTTTATTCTAACAGCTTTTTGGTGGAGTCTAGGTTTTCTATATCCTGTCATCTGCACAGAGTGACAGTTTTAGTTCTTCTTTTTCAATTTGGATACCTTTTATCTATTTTTCTTGCCTAAGTGCTCTGGCTAGGACTTCCAATTCTGCATTGAATAAAATGAAAAGAATGGGCGTTCTTGTCTTGTTCCTGATCTCAGAGAAAAAGCTTTCAGCTTTCACCATTGAGGATAATGTTAGCTGTGGGCTTGTCATATATGGCCTTTATTATGTTGAGGTATGTTCCCTTTATAACCACTTTTTGAGATTTTTTAAAAATCATAAATGGATGTTGAATTTTGTCAGATGCTTTTTCTGTATATATTGAGATAATCATTTGTTTTGTTTTGTTCATTTTGTTAATGTGGTGTATCATAATGATTGATTTACAAATGTTGAATCATCCCTTGCATCCCTGGAATAAATTGCACTTGATCATGGTGAATGATCCTTTTAGTGTTATTGTCGAATTTAGTTTGCAAATATTTTGTTGAAGTTTTTTGCATCTCTGTTCATCAGAGATATCTACCTCTGTAGTTTTCTTTTGTATGGTGTCCTTGCCTACTTTTGGTATCAGGGTAATGCTGGCTTCATAAAATGAGTCTGAAAATGTTCTCTGCTCTTTTTTGAAAGCGTTTCAGAAGAATTGGTATTCTTATTTAAATGTTGGTAGAATTCACCAGTGAAGTCATCTGGTCCTGGACTTTTCTTCTGGGGGAGATTTTTTTTTTAAAGATTTTATTTATTTATTTGACAGAGAGAGAGATCATAAGTAGGCAGAGAGAGAGGGGGAAGCAGGCTCCCCACTGAGCAGAGAGCCCGATGTGGGGATGTGGGGCTCGATCCCGGGACCCTGAGATCATGACCTGAGCCGAAGGCCACCCAGGCGCCCCCTGGTGGAGACTTTTGATTAGAGATTCCATCTACTTACTTGTTACTGGTCTATTGAAGATTTTTTGTATATTCATGATCTGCTTTGGTAGGCTGTATGTTTCTAGGGCTTTGTCCATTTCTTCAGATTTTCCAATTTGTTGGGCTTTAATTGTTCATAGTAGTCTCTCATTCTTTGTAAAGGTTTCCATGATATCCATTGTAATGTCTCTTTCATTTCTGATTTTTTTTTGTCTTCATTTATTTCTGCTCTGATTATTGCTTTTTCTTTCTTTTCACTGGGTTTAGTTTGTTCTTCTTTTTCTAGTTCCTTGAAGTAAAAAGTTAAGTTGTTTGAGATCTTGTTTCCTTTTTTTTTTTTTTTTTGGAGATCTTGTTTCTTAATGAAGGCATTTATCATTTTGAACTTCTCTCTTAGAGCTGTTTGTGCTGTGTCTCAAAAGTTTTGGTATTTTGTATTTCCATTTTCAAATTTCTCAAGATATTTTTTGCTTTTTCTTTTGGTTTCTTCTTTGACTCTTTGGTTGTTCAGCAGAATATTCCATCTTCATGTATTTATAAATTTTTCACTTTTCTTCTTATAATTGATTGATTTTTAGTTTCATACCATTGTGGTCAGAAAAAAATGCTTGATATGATTCAGTTCTCTTAAAAATTTTGACTGTTTTGTGGTCTAACATAGGATTTTTCCTGGAGTATGTTCCATGTGCACTTAAGACAGTATGCTGTTGCTTAGATAGAATGTTCTGTATGTGTGTGTTAAGTCCATCTACTCTAAAGTGTCATTTAAGTACAATGTTTTTTAAATCGATTGTCTGGATGATCTAATTGATGAAAATGGCAAATTTAAGTCCTCTACTATTTTTTAATTGATGTCTCTTTCTCCCTTCATGTCGATTAATGTTTACTTTATTTAGTGCTTCTTCAATGGGTGAATAAGTATTTACAAATGTTATATCCTCTTGTTTGATTCGTTCTTTTACCATTATTTTATGACCTTGTTTGTCTCCTATTATAGTCTTTGTCTTAAAGTGTATTTTGTCAGCTGTATATACACCTACCCCAGCTTTCTTTTGGTTTTCATTTGCGTGAGTATATATATATATATTTTAAGATCTTATTTATTTATTTGACAGAGAGAGAGATCACAAGTAGGCAGAGAGGCAGGCAGAGAGAGAGGGGGAAGCAGGCTCCCTGCTGAGCAGAGAGCCCAATGCAGGGCTCGATCCCAGGACCCTGAGATCATGACCTGAGCTGAAGGCAGAAGCTTTAACCCACTGAGCCACCCAGGTGCCCCTGCATGAGTATATATTTTCCACCCTTTACTTTGATTTTGCGTGTCCTTACATCTGAAGTGAGTATAGACTGCATATAGATAGATCTTGTATTATTATTCACTCTACCACTGTGTGTCTTTGTATTGGAGAGTTTAGTTCATTTTCATTTAAAGCAGTTATTGATGGGTCTGTACTTATTGGCATTTTGTTAATTGTTTTCAGGCTGTTTTTAAGATTTCATCATTCCTTTCCATTTTTCTTGTTCTCTTCCTTTGTGATTCAATGATTTTCTGTAGCGATATGCTTAGATTCCTCTTATCTTTTGTGTATCTATAGGCTTTTGCTTTGTGATTACCATGAGGCTTACATAAGACAACACATATATATTATATGTATTTACATATGTATTATATGTATTATACACATATATACATAATACATATATATTATATGTATTATACACATATATAAAACAGTTATATGTATTTACATATGTATTATATGTATTATACACATATATACATAATACATATATATTATATGTATTATACACATATATAAAACAGTCTATCTTAAATTGATAGCTTAAGTTCAGACACATTTTAAACCTTTCTTTTTTTCCCCCCTCACATTTTATGTCTTGATGTCACAATTTACATCTTTCAGTTTTTTAGTATTCATTTACAAATTATTGTAGTTGTAGGTATTTTTGTTACTTTTGTCTTTTAACCTTCATACTAAATTTGTAAGTAATTAACCAACCACCTTTACAATATAAGATTATTCTGAATTTTACTATGTATTTATCTTGACCAGTGAGATTTATACTTTTATACATTTTCCTATTACTAATAGTACCCTATGTTTCAGCTTAAGGAAGTCCCTTTAACATTTCTCATCAGTCTGGTCTAGGGGCAGTAATTCCTTTAGCTTTGCTTGTCTGAAAAACTTGTATTCCACACCATACCACAACCCCCTGCCCCGCCCAGCCAAATTTGAAGGACAGCTTTGCTAGGTAGGGTATTCTTGTTGGCAGTTTTCTTCTTTCAGTATTTTCAATATATTATGCCCACTCCCTACTGGCATGCCAAGTTTCCACTCAAAAATTTTGATTGTCATGGGCTTTCATTTATGTATAACAAATTGTTTTTTCCTTGCTGCTTTTAAGATTCTCTCCTAGTCTTAAGAACAAATATTTTTAAGATGTCCATACTACCCAAGGCAGTCTGCAGGTTTAATGCAATCCCTACCAAGATACCAACAGCACTTTTCAAAGAACTAGAATAAATGATCTGAAAATTTTTTGGAACCACAAAAGCCATTAGTAGCCAAGGCAATCTTGAAAAAGAAAATCAGAAACTGGAGGTATCACAATCCCAGATTTCAAGTTATACTACAAAGTTGTAGGAATCAAAACAGTATGGTAATGGCACAAAAACAGACACATATATCAATGGAACAGAACAGAAAACCCAGAAATAAACCCATAATTTTATGGTCAATTAATCCTTGACAAAGGTGACAGGATATGCAATGGGAAAAAGACAGTCTTTTCAACAAATGGTATTGGGAAAACTGTGCAGCAACCTGCAAAAGAATGGAATTAGACCACTTTTTTATGCCATACACAAAAATAAACTCAAAATGGGAGACCTGAAACCATAAAAATCCTAGAAGGGGAGAGCACAGGCCATAAAATCTCCGACTTTGGCCATAGCAACATCTTTCTAGACGTGTCTCCAGAGGCAAGGGAAACGAAAACAAAAATAAACTATTTGGACTATATCAAAATAAGAAGCTTCTGCACAGCAAAGGGAAACAATCAACCAAACTATAAAAGACAACCTGCTGAGTGGGGGAAGATAATTTGCAAATGACATATCTGAAAAAGCGTTAATACCCTAAATACATAAAGAACTGATAAAACCAACACCCAAAAACAACCCAGTTAAAAAATGGGCAGAAGACATGAACAGACATTTCTCCAAAGATGACATCCTGATGGCCAACAGACATGAAAAGATGCTTAACATCACTCATCTTAAGGGATATGCAAATCAAAACCATAATAAGATATCATCTCACTTTTCTCAGAATGGCTAAAATAAAAAATACAAGAAATAACAGTGTTGGTGAGGATGTGAAGAAACAGGAACCCTTATATACTGTTGGTGGGAATGTAAACTAGTGCAGCCATTGTGAAAAACAGTATGGAGTTTCCTTAAAAAATTAAAAACAAAACTACCATATGATCCAGTAATTCCACTACTGGGTATTTACCCAAAAAATAAAAAAAATACTAATTCAAGATGTACCCCTATGTTTACCGCAGCGTTATTTACAATAGCCAAATTATGGAAGCAGCCCAAGTGTCCATCAACTGATGAATGGATAAAGATGTAGTGTGTGTGTGTGTGTGTGTGTGTGTGTGTGTGTGTGTGTGTGTAATGGAATATTAGCCATAAAAAGAATGAGATTTTACGGGGTGCCTGGGGGGCTCAGTGGGTTAAAGCCTCTGCCTTCGGCTTAGGTCATGATCTCAGGGTCCTGGGATCGAGCCCTGTATTGGGCTCTCTGCTCAGCAGGGAGCCTGCTTCCCCCTCTCTCTCTGCCTGCCTCTCTGCCTACTTGTGATCTCTCTCTCTCTGTCAAATAAATAAATAAAATCTTAAAAAAAAAATGAAATTTTGCCACTTACAACATGGATGGAAATAGAGGGTGTAATGCTAAAGTGAAATAGGTTGGAGAAAGACAAATACTATATGATTTCATTCATATGTGGAATTGAAGAAACAAACGAATGGACAAAAAAAAAAAAAAAAAAAGACAAACCCAAAACCAGACTTTTAACAATAGAGAACAAACTGATCATTACCAGAGGGGAGGTTGGTGGGGGTATGGGTGAAATAGGTGAAGGGGATTAATAGTATACTTATCTTGATGAGCACTGAGTAGTGTACAGAATTGTTGAATCACTATATTGTACACCTGAAACCAATGTAACACTGTATGTTAACTAGCTGGAATTAAAAAACAAAACAAAACTACATAGATGTGAGGCTGAACCAATTACCAAAAAAAAAAAAAAAAAAATTCTTTCCTTGTCTTTAACTTTAGAAATTTAATTATAACGTGTCTTGGAGTGGGTCTCCAAGGGTAGGGACGTTTTTAGCTTTTATCTCTTCAAGTAAGTTTTCTACCCCTTTCTTTCTGTCTCTTAGAATTCTGGGGCCCGTATAATATGAATGTTGGTTCACTTGATGTTCTCCTATAAGCTCCTTAAGTTTTCTGTTCTTTTTTTCTTTTTGTTGCTCTGATTCAATGAGTTCTGTTGACCTGTCTTTGAGTTTGCTGATCCTTTCTTATTCATCTAGTCTGCTGCTGAATTCCTCTAGTGTATTTTTCAGTTCTGTTATCATATTTATCAGCTCTGTGACTTCTCTTGGGCACTTTCTTATATTTTCTCTTTGTTAAAATTCTTAATTTTGTTCATGCATTTTTCTCCCAAGATTGGTAAGCATCTTTATGATCATTTTGAACTTTTAATCAGGCAAATCACTTACCTGTTTCATTAAAATCTTTTTCTGAGGTTTCATCTTGTTCTTTCATTTGGAGCATAGTCCTCTCTTTCTTCATTTCCTTGACTCTATGCATTAGTTTCTGTGCATTAGATAAAACAGCTATTTCTATCTGTCTTGAAGCAGCAGCCTCATATAGAAATGATCTTCACCTTTCAACCCATCTCTCAAACCTTTGTGCCTGTCCAACCAGTGTACTTCATTCTTAGTGGCTATGAGTAGTTGAGGGTTTGCCAAGACCTGTCAGTGTCCCAAAGGAGAAGATCTTGGTTGGCCTCACAGATTCAGATGGATTGGAAGCCAGATCCTCAGGCAGCAGCTTTTAAAGTACTCAAACATACCTCTTTGAGTGGAAGATGGGAATGTTTTTGTCTTTCCCTCTATGCTGAATCCTGAGGTGGTAGCCTGTGAATGCAGGTCCCACTGGCCAACAGAGTCAGAATATCAAGGGTTTTGTCCTCTGGGCAGCAGACAAAAGTTGGGGCACTAGACATGGAGACAAGCTCCTTTCTCAGAAACACCAGCAACCTGGAGTGAGGCAGAGGGAGAACAAGAAGATAGTGCCCACCCTCCGAGATGTCTGGAGTGGATATAGTTGGTTCTTAGATGTGTATTTAATTAAAAGCCTGTCCCTCAGAGTGCAGCCAAGAAGATACACCAATAGACCTCTCACAGGAAGACTAGGCATTTCAGTCTGCTGCCTGTTGTGCATTGGGGTAGCTGGTTAAGAACTCTTTCTCCATTTGTTGTAGTCATTTTAAATGTAAGCCTTGGTGGCCACCAGAGGTAGGTGATCAAAGGGTATCCCCTGGATGGCAGCTATAAAAACTGGGATGCCAAATAAGTGCATGGTTCCCTTCCAGGAGGTATTGATAACCTGGATCGAGGCAAAAGAACACATAGATGGTTCCTCCCAGTCTCCATCTTTGGAAAGTATTTCCATAGATCCCTAGATTTGTGTTAAATTAGAAGCCTGCCCCTCAGGTTGAAGCTTTACAATAAGCAAATAGGCCTATTTACCAGAAAGACTGGATGCTTTTTCAGTTGGCACCTCTGTGCTAGGCCCCTTTAAGAACTCTCTCCATTTGCTTCAGTGCTGTGGTTTCATGGATGCAAGCCCAATTTGTTCAGGACTTGTCTCAAGTGTAGGTCATTGTCATCTTTGTCTTCTTTTTACATTTTGCATTTTATTTACTTTTTGCTACTTGATTAGTTACTGGTTTACAGATAGATATGCATTCTAGAATGAAATGATTTTTTTGCCACTTTGTATACTGTTTATATGCACCCGACATCTAGCCAGTAAGACCCTTTAGTAAAACATCTACCCCCTGGAAGAAGCTGTAAAGTACATAATTATGCAGTATTATTTATTAATGTATGTTGATCTCTCTGTGTCAGACCCTGTATAAAGAGAGGTATGATCCCATGGGATTTACTTAACATCCTTGAGCCACGGTGTTCTCCTCTATATAATGGCAATAATTATTTATAACACTCAGGGTTAGAATGAGGAGTTAGGAGGAGTTTCTTGTGAGCCACAAATTGCTGTATAAATGTTAGATTGATGTTATTTTCTTTCCTACTTTACTTTCACTTCATTTAACAAACTCCTGTCTCTTTTTTAAAAGCCAAGGTCCTGAAGACTTTTTTTTTAAATTGAAGTATATTTCACTTATAGTATTCTAGTAGTTCCAGGTATATATGGTAGTGATTTGATATTTATATATATCATGAAATTATCCCTATGGTAAGTCTAGTTATCTGTCACCATACAAAGCTATTACAATATAATTGACTATATTCCTTATGCTGTATATTATATCCCAATGACTTACTTATTTTATAACTGGAAGTTTGTACCTCTTAATCCCCTTCACCTATTTTGCCTGTATCTCAAACCCTTCCCACTCTAGTAACCATCAGTTTGTTTCCTATATCTATGAGTCTGTTTTGTTTTTTAGATTCCACATATAAGTGTCATATAGTATTTGTATTTCTGTTTCACTTATTTCACTTATCATAAAACCCTCTGAGTCTATCCACATTGTCACAAATGGCAAAATCTGATTCTTTTTTGTGGTTGAGTTATATTCCATTGTGTGTGTGTGCCTGTGTGTGTGTCTATCTCACCAGTTTGACAGGTGTGGGGTGATACTTCATTGTGGTTTGATTACATTTACCTGATGATTAATGATGTTAAGCACATCTTCATGTCTTTTTTGGAAAAATGTCTAGGTCCGCTGCCCAGTTTTTACTTGGGTCATTTGTCCTGTGCATATCTTAAAAGTTGGGGTACCACATGTGGGGTTTAAACATTCTGCTTTTCAGGGAGAAGTTTGGAATTGTAAGTTCCCTCCTGCTTGTGGATTGCCAAACTAGGGGTGGAGATTGTGTTGAGATTGTGGTAAGATGGTGTCCCAGCCTCTCCTACCTATTTTGGTATGGGGTTTGTTTGTCCAATGTATAGGAGTCACTGAGCTTTTTTCAGTTTACTTCAGAGGAAAATTTTTCCATATGGAGGTGTAGGTTTTCTGTGTCTATGGCGGAGATGAGGTGGGTTCAAGAACCTCCTGCATCATCATCTTGAACCAGAACCTTCTAAGATATTACTTTTTAAACTTTATATTAATTTTTATTTTTAGTTTATTTTATAAACATACTGATCCATGTTGGATTGGAAATTACTTAAAGAAGGAAAGAAACAAAATTGGTCTTTCTCCACATACAAATTTCATTAATGTAGGATTTAGCTAAAGAAAGAAGGGAAAAAGCTTGAAAAGTTCCCATTTTTTCCTTTAGTGTACTTTTCCTCCCCTCTCTCGGGCTGATTTCCACTTTTTTTTTTTTTTAACCCTTCAAATTTCAGTAAAATTCTTAACTTAGACAATATGGTCATTCGTTGGGTTTTTGTTTTTGCTATTTGGTGTATCAATTTAGTTTATAGCTTCCTCATCAGCCTCATCTCTATAGAATTACTGCCTGTTATTTTGCATTAGTAAATATCACCTTTATAATGGTTTTATACTATGTAATTAAACTTGGCTAGGCAGGACCTATGGACAGTTAAGTGTGTATCAGTTTGGGCTCAGATTTTTGTCATGGCGCCCGGTTGTTTGGTCAAACATTATTGTGGGTGTTTCTATGAAGGTGTTTTGGATGAGTTTTCAAGTTAAATTGATAGACTGAGTAAAGCAGATTGTCCTTCTTAATGTACCATCCCCTGAAAAGCCTGAATGCCTGAATAAAACAAAAGGCTCACCCTCTCTTGAATGGGAGGGAACCTCTGCTTGTCCACCTTTGAGCTGGGACATTGGTTTTTATCTGTCTTTAGACTTGAACTGAAACATCAGCTCTTCCTGGATTTTGAGGCTTTTGTCATCAGACTGGAATTAGACCATCAGTTCTCCTGGGTTCCAGCTTGCTGACTTTGGATCTTGGGACTTGTCAGCCTCTAATAATCACATGAGCCAATTCCTTATATTAAACACACACACACACACACACACACACCCCTATTGGTTCCTATTCCTGTGGAGAACCCTAATACGACCCAGGTTCATTAATTTGTTCTTACTGCATTCATCCTTTGGTACTTAAGTGTGGCAGTTCACACATAGTAAGACACAAAGAGAAGACCTGATATGTCATGTAGTCACCTATTCAGAATTGGTTGTTTAAAAAATTCTTTTTAACTTACCTGAATACTATTTCTAAAATAGTTATTAGAAATGACTAAGATCTAAATAGGGCAAAAGAGGATTCAGTGGGCTAGAGAATAAGGAAGGCAAAGATAAGGGTATTTCAAGGAAGGAATAGTCAGTAATATAGAATGCTGCCAGCGGTCATGTGGAGGAGCTCTGGAGAAAGAGCATCAGAATTTGTCAGTAGGAAATGATTAATCATTTTCAAGGTGAATATTTTTAGAAGCATTGGGTAGGAGGTGTCAAATGCATATTGTCTTGCTTGATGAAGAAACAATTAAAATGTGTAGTAGTAAATAAGGATGGATAGAGGTGATATGGACAGATTATACAAGTTCTAAATGGCTTAAGGTCACTCTAATGTAAGTTTGGAGAATGCCTCAAAGCCTTCTACCAGAGTTTTTGCTTATGAACACATTATAGGCAGGGATTATGACTTTTACCTCTATTTCCAAAGCATAACATAGTTTCTAGTACATAGTAGGCACTTAATAAATATTTGTTGAATGCCAGATAAAAGAACGTAAAAAGTCATATTAAATCTTTTATAATCTCTCTCAAATTTAACTTTTTTTGTTCTTACTATCAGTATTTTCACACAGGTCTACTACCAAATTATTTGAATACACTTGCTAGGTAGGTTTTCCTTCTGTCATTTCTCATTTGAGCCAACTTGGGATGAGGCTGTCAGATTAATGTTTTTATACCATGCTTTTGATTATATCACTCTCCTGCTTGACAACTTTATTATTTTATTTATTTATTTATTTCTGTTTGACAACTTTAAAAGCCATGTAAATACCTACTGAAATAAATGTAAACTCTTTAGCCTCAAACCAAAGCCTATCCAAAATCTGGCCCATAGCCTGGGTTTCAATCCTTATCTTCCACTGCTCCTTTACACCTTGGCATCATTAAGTTTAGAAAACATGTAAAGCTGTGATCTGCTAGCCAAATACAATGATTGTCACTATCAAAATGACAGACCCACAACCAAATATTGGTTGTTCTAAAATAAGTCAAGTGCTTCAATTACATTTCTTTAGTACAATGAAGGAAACTATATTAACCAGAGTGATACAACAAAGCTGTAGATGTTTAAATGTATACAACATGATGGTTTTGGAGATAAGCAAACACCTATGAAACCATCATTACTATAATTGCCATAAACTTACCCCTTACTTCCAAAAGTTTCCTCCCATAGCCTCTTTGTTGTTTCTCCTTTTTTTCCTTTGTGGTAAGAGCACTTAACGTAAGATCTACTCTTTTAGCAAATTTTAAAGTATATAATACAGTATTATTCATCATAGGTCCTGTATTGTACAGTAGATCTCCAGAACTTCTTTTACATAAATGAAATTTTGTACTCTTTGACCAACACTTTCCCATTTCCTCCTCTCTCCAGGCCCCTGGCAACCACCATTCTACTCACTGCTTCTGTGTGTTTGTTTTGAATTCCACATGTAAGTGAGATCATGTAAGATTTGTCTTTCTGTGTCTGGCTTATTTTATTTAGCTTCCTGTCCTTAATGTTGTAGCAAATAGCAGGATTTCCTTAAGACTAATACTGCGTTGTATACCATGAGTTGTAGTTATTTATAAATTTTGAGTATTAACCCCTTATCTGATATCTGGTTTGCAAATATTTTCTCCCATTCTGTAGGTTGCCTTTTTATTTTGTTGAGGATTTCTTTTGCTGCGAAGAAACCTTTTAGTTTGACCTAATCGCACTTGTCTATTTTTCCTTTTGTTGCCTGTGTTTTTGTTGTCCTATCCAGGAAATCATTGTCTAGTCCAATGTCTGGTAGTTTTTCCCCCTAGATTTTCTTCTAAGACTTTATTGTTTAGGTTTTAAGTTTAGGTCTTTAATCCACTTTGAGTTTTTTTTTTAAAGAATTTATTTATTTGAGAGTGAGAGACAACATGAGCTGGGTGGGGGAAGGCAGAAGGAGAGGAAGAAGCACACTCCCTGCTGAGCAGGGAGCCTGGTATGGGGCTCAATCCCAGGACCCTGGTGTCATGACCTGAGCTGAAGGCAGACGCTTAACTGACTGAGCCACCCAGGCTCCCCTGAGTTGGTTTTTTAAATATGGAGTGAGATAAGAGTCCAGTTTCATTTGTTTACATGTAAATTTCTAATTTCTCCACCAGCATTTATGGAAGAGACTGTCTTTTCCCCTGTATGTACATGCCATCCTTGTTGAAGACCAGTTGCTCCTTATACATGGACTTAGTTCTGGACTCTCTATTCTGTTTCATTAGTTTGTATTTGTTTTTATGCCAGTACCATACTGTTTTGATTATAACTTTGTAATATGTTTTGAAATTGGGCAATGTGATACCTCCAGCTTTATTCTTCTTGATCAATATTGCTTTGGCTATTTGGGGTCTGTTGTAGTTCCAAATGAATTTTCTATTTCTGTAAAAAATGCCATTGGGATTTTTAAAAAAGATTTTATTTATTTATTTGAGAAAGAGACTGAGCACAAGCAGGGGTAGATGCAGAGGGAGAGGGACAAGCAGACTCCCTACTGAGTGGGAAGCCAGACTCGGGGCTTGATCTCAGGATCCCAAGATCATGACCTGAGCTGAAGTTAGATGTTTAACTGGCTGAGTCACCCAGGCACCCCACCACTGGTATATTGATAGAGATTGCATTGAATGTACAAACTGATTGGGAAGTATGGACTTTTTAACAATACTAAGTCTTCTAGTCCATGAACATGGGATGTCCTTCCATTATTTGTTTTTTAATTGAAGAGTTTTATTTTTAAAAAATTTTTAATTTTGTCCAGTTAGCCACTGTATAGTGCATCATTAGTTTTTGATATAGTGTTCAGTGATTCATTAGTTACATATAACACTCGGTGCTCATCACAACATGTGCCCTCTTTAATACCCATCACCCTGTTACCCCCTCCCACCCAACCCCCTCCTCTCTGAAACCCTCAGTTTGTTTCTGGGCTCCATAGCTTCTCATGGTTCTTCTCCCTCTCTGATTTCTCCCCCTTCAGATTTCCCTCCCTTCCCTTATGGTCCTCTGTGCTATTGTTTATGTTCCACATATGAGTGAAACCATACGATAATTGACTTTCTCTGCTTGACTTATTTCACTTAGCATAACCCCCTCCATTTCCATCCATGTTGATGCAAATGGTGGGTATTTATCCTTTCTGATGGCTGAATAATATTCCATTGTATATATGTACCACATCTTCTTTATCCATTCATCTGTTGAAGGGCATCTCGGCTCCTTCCACAGTTTGGCTATTGTGGACATTGCTGTTATGAACATTGGGGTGCATGTGCCCCTTCTTTTCAGTACATCTGTATCTTTGGGATACATACCTTTTAGTGCAATTGCTGGGCCGTAGGGTAGCTCTATTTTTAATATCTTGAGAAACCTCTATACTGTTTTCAAGAGTGGCTATATCAGCTTGCATTCCCACCAATAGTGTAGGAAGGTTCCTCTTTCTCCACATCCTCGCCAACATTTGTTGTTTCCTGTTTTGTTAATTTTTGCCATTCTAATGGCTAATGGCTATAAGGTGGTATCAAAAGATTTGTATTTCCCTGATGGCTAATGATGTTGAGCATTTTTTTCATGTGTCTGTTAGCCATTTGTATGTCTTTTGGAGAAGTGTCTGTTCATGTCTTCTGCCCATTTCTTGACTGAATTATTTGTTCTTTGGGTGTTGAGTTTGATAAGTTCTTTATAGATCTTGGATATCAGCCCATTATCTTATATGTCATTTGCAAATATCTTCTCCCATTCTATAGGTTGCCTTTTAGTTTTGTTTTCTGTTTCCTTTGCCGTGCAGGAGCTTTTTATCTTGAATGAAGTCCCAAAAGTTCATTTTGCTTTTGTTTCACTTGCCTTTGGAGATGTGTCTTGGAAGAAATTACTGTGGCCGATGTTGAAGAGGTTACTGCCTATGTTCTCCTCGAGGATTTTGATGGATGCCTGTCTCATATTGAGGTCTTTCATCCATTTTGAGTTTATCTTTGTGTATGGCGTAAGGGAGTGGTCCAGTTTCATTCTTCTATATGTAGCTGTCCAGTTTTCCCAGCACCACTTATCAAAGAGACTGTCTTTTTTCCACTGGATATTTTTTCCTGATTTGTCAAAGATTAGTTGACCATAGAATTGAAGTTCCATTTCTGGAGTCTCCATTCTGTACCATTGGTCTTTGTGTCTGTTTTTGTGCCAATACCATGTTGTCTTGGTGATCACAGCTTTGTAATACAGCTTGAAGTCAGGCAATGTGATGCCCCCAGTTTTGTTTTTCTTTTTCATCATTCCCTTGGTGATTCAGGGCCTCTGGTTCCATACAAATTTTAGGATTGTTCCAGTTTTTTTGAAAAATGCCAGTGGCATTTTAATAGGGATGGCATTGAAACTGTATATTGCTCTGGGCAGGATAGACATTTGTTTATTTTCAAATTTCTTTCATCAATGTTTTGTAGTTTTCAGTGTATTTTACCTCCTTGGTTAAATTTATACCCAAGTATTTCGTTCTTTTTGATATTTTTGTAAGTGGAACTGTTTTTTAAATTTCCTTTTGATAGGTGGTTAGTATATAGAAATGCAGTTGATTTTTGTATGTTGGTTTTGTATCCTGTGTCTTTACTGAATTCATGTATTCTAACAGTGCTTTTTGTGGAGGCTTCAAGGTTTTTACATTCAAGAATATGTTATCTGCAAACAGATAGTTTCACTTCTTCCTTTCCAGCTTGGGTGCCTTTATTTATTTTGTTATGTTTTGTTTTTAATTGTTCGGCCCCATACTTTCCATACTATGTTGAATTGGAGAGGGGAGAGTGGACATCTTTGTTTCAGAAGTTAAATGGGTTGCTTTCAGCTTATCGCTGTTGAGTATGGATTTTCACTGTGGCCTTTTCATAAATGGCCTTTATTGTGTTGAACTGTGTTTGTTTTAATATTCTTATTTATTGGGAGTTTTTTTCTTTTTTATCCTCGGAAGGAGTATTTTGTCAAATGCTTTTCCTGTGTATATTGAGATGATCATGTGAATTTTATCCTTTGTTATGTTACTGTGGTATGTCACATTCATTGATACTTGTATGTTTTGTTTTGTTTTTTAAATTTTATTTATTTATCTGACACACAGAGATCACAAGTAGGCAGAGAGGCAGGCAGAGAGGGAGGAGGAAACAGGCTGCCCGCTGAGCAGAGAGCCCGATGTGGGGCTCGATCCCAGGACCCTGAGATCATGACCTGAGCTAAAGGCAGAGACTTTAACCCACTGAGCCACCCAGGCGCCCCGTCATTGATACTTGTATGTTAAACCATCCTTGCATGGCAGGGATAAATCATACTTGGTTAATATATGATTCTTTTGATGTGCTGTCAAACTAAGTTTGATAGTATTTTGTTGTGAATTTTTGCAACTATGTTCGCCAGAAATACTGACCTGTAGTTCTTTTTTTCTGATGTCTTTGTCTGGCTTTGGTATCAGGCGTGATGTTGGTCTCCTGGAATAAGTGTAATTGATCCCTCTTCTTTGACTTTTTTAGAAGAGTTTGAGGAGGATTGGTGTTAATTCTTTAAATGTTTGGTAGAATTCATCTGTGAATCCATCTGGGCTTTTCTTTGTTGGGAGGTTTTTAATTCTTCAGTTTTCTTCTTTGTTATTGGTCTGTTCAGACTTTCTATTTCTTCTAGATTCATTCTTAGTGGGTAGTACATTTCCAGGAATTTTTCCATTTCCTGTAGGTTTTTCAACTTATTGATGTATAATTGTTAATAATAGTCCCTTATGATCCTTTTTATCTCTGTGGCATCAGCTGTATTGTCTCCTCTTTCATTTCTGTTATTATATGAGTCTTCCCTCTTTATTTCTTAGTCTAGGTAAGGGTTTGGTGACTTTATCTTTCCCAAAAAACAATTCTTAATTTCATTGATTTTTAAAAATTGTCTTCCTTTTCCCTATTTCTGCTCTCTTTATTATTTCTTCATTTTGTTAACTTCATGATTAGCTTGTTCTTTTCTAGTTCCTTGCAGTATAAAGTTATGTTGTTTGAAATTTTTTAAAAATAAAAAGTTTATGGCTAAAAACTTCCCTGTTAGTACTGTTGTTGCTGTCTCCTCATAAGTTTTGATATGTTGTCTGTTTATTTTTGTGTGTTTAGAGATATTTTCTTATTTCTCTTTCAATTTGTTATTTGACCCAGTAGTTGTTTGTTTTTAAAATTTTGAGTACTTCTGAACTTTCTCATTTTCATTTTATTATTCATTTCTAATTTCATTCCCTTACTATTCATTTCTAATTTCATTCTAATTTCATTCCATTTCAGTCCATTCAGTATCAGAAAAGATATTTCAAATGATTCCAGTCTTTTTAAATTTGTTAAGACCTGTTTTGTGACCTAGCATGTGATCTATCCTGGAGAATGTTCCAATTGCACTTGAGAAGAATGGGTATTCATTCTCTTTTAGGGAGGAATGTTCTGTATGTCTTTAGTTTCCATTTGGTCTATAGTGTTGTTTATTCTGCTGTTTTCCTGCTGAGTTTTTTGTGTGTGGATGATCTATCTATTATAAAGGCAGGGGATTAAAGTATATTACTACTGTATTGTTATCTATTTAGATCTGTAAATGTTTGCTTTATATATTAATATATATTGATGGGTTTATATTTGATGTTGGGTGTTTGTTTATAATTATTACATCTTCCTGGTAAATTGACCCTTTTATCATTATAAAATGTTGATTTTATCTTTTCCAAAAATCAATTCTTAATTTGTCCTGCGATAGTTTCTGAATTAAATTTATATTTTGTCTACTATTTAGTGACTCCTGCTCTCTTTTGGTTACTGTTTGCATGGAATATCTTCACTCTTTCACTTTCAGGCTATGTGTATCCTTGAATCTAAAGTGAATCTCAGGGTCTCTGGCTGGCTCAGCTGGAGGAGCTTGCAACTTTTGATCTTGGAGTCATGAGTTAGAGCCCCACATTGAGTGTACAGATTTCTTTTTTCCTTTCTTTTCTTTTCTTTTCTTTTCTTTTTTCTTTTCTTTTCTTTTCCTTTCCTTTCCTTTCTTTTCTTTTCTTTTCTTTTCTCTTCTCTTTTCTTTTTCTTTCTTTCTTCCTTTCCTTTCCTTTCTCTTCCCTTTCCCCTTTCCCCTTCTCCTCCCCTCCCCTCTCCTCTCCTCGCCTCTCCTCTCCTTTTTTCTTGGAGTCATGAGTTAGAGCCCCACATCGGGTGTACAGATCTCTTTCTTTCTTTCTTTCTTTCTTTCTTTCTTTCTTTCTTTCTTTCTTTTTTGAATAGTTTGAAAAGAATAGGTATTTTTTTTTAAATATTTTATTTATTTATTTGACAGAGAGAGATCAGAAGTAGGCAGAGAGGCAGGCAGAGAGAGAGGAGGAAGCAGGCTCCCCGCCGAGCAGAGAGCCCCATGCGGGGCTCAATCCCAGGACCCTGAGATCATGACCTGAGCTGAAGGCAGAGGCTTAACCCACTGAGCCACCCAGGCATCCCTCTTTTTTTTTTTTTTTTTTGAAAAGGTTGAAAAGAATAGGTATTAACTCTTCCTTAAATGTTTGATAGAATTCACCAGTGAAGCCATCTGGCCCTGGACTTCTGTCTGCTGGGAGATTTTTGATTATTAATTCAATTTCTTTACTGGTTATCAGTCTATTCAGGTTGTCTGTTTCTTCCTGTTTTAGTTTTCATAGTTTATAGATTTCTAGGAATTGATCCATTTCTTCCAGGTTGTCCAGTTTGTTGGCATATAGTTTTTCATAATATTCTCTTAAAATTGTTTGTATTTCTGTGGTGTTGGTTGTTTCCCTGCTCTCATTTGTGATTTTACTTATTTGGGTCCTTTCTCTTTTCTTTTTGATAGGTCTGGCTAGGGGTTTACCTGTTTTATTAATTGTGGCAAAGAACCATCTCCTTTCTTTCTTTCTTTTCTTTCTTTTCTTTTTTCTTTCTTTCTTTCTTCCCTCCCTTCCTTTCTTTTCTCTTTTCTTTCCTTTTCTTTTCTCTTTTCTTTCCTTTTTCTTTTCTCTTCTTTTCTTTTTTCTTTTTTCTTTTCTCTTCTTTTCTTTT
>CM052885.1:51310659-51382234 GCA_028534135.1 Potos flavus | reverse complement strand
CTGTGACCCCGTGGGTCCTGAAACCACGCTGTCCCCGTGAGGGGTCCCCCCCCCCCCGCTTAGCCTCTGGAGCGATGTCCCTCAGTGGAGCAGATTTCTAAAAGATCCGATGTTGTGCTCCGCTACTCTGCGGCTTGCCGGGAGCCGGCCCCTCCCCCCGCGGTCTATCTTCCCGTCGCTTTGGATTCACTTTTCTGCACGTCCTACCTTCCGGAAAGTGGTCGATTTTCTGCTCCTAGAGGTGCTGTTCGTCTTCTCTTCTATTTCCTGCTAAGTTTGTAGTTGTTTAGAGTGGTTTGATAACTATCTAGCTGAACTTCTAGGATCAGACACTATCTCTGCCTCTTACTCCTCCACCATCTTGCTCCTCCCTCTCGCCATCAGTGAGCTTTAGAAAATTTTGGTTTTTGAGTTCATTATTTGTTTTTTTTCTTTTTTCTATTTCTTTTTGAGACTTTCTACTCTTCATTTGTTTCAACAGTTTTTATGATAGAGAATTTTTGTAAAGCTGCTCAAAGTTTTGTTAGATAATTCTGTCATCTGTCATCTCAGTGTTGTCTTTTGACTGTTTTTTTTTCATGTGAGTGGAGTTTTTCCTAGTTCTTTATATGTCAAGTAATTTTGGGTCCTGGACATTTCGAATACTGTATAACTTCCTTGTTGAAATCCCATGATAAACGTTGGTAATTTTGTCCTTGCAGGCAACTGATCTTTTTAGGTTTAGGCTTCAAGTTCCAGTGCACCTCTGTGAGCTGTGGTTCCAATGTCAGTTCAGTTTTCAAAGTCTTTGCAATACTATTTAGATCTGTCCATATGTGCATCATCTACTTGTTATTCTGTGACTTAGATTATGCTTTATCTGTTAGTTTAGATCTCAAAGTCTTTTATATGCTGGTTAATATTAGATCCATAATTCACAAGCTTGGGGTATGAACCTGGAGTTTATAAATAATTTAATGGGGTCACTTTTTTTTTAATTTAATTTTTTCAGTGTTCCAAGATTCATTGTTTATGCACTACACTCAGTGCTCCATGCAATTCATGCCCTCCTTAATACCCACCATCAGACTCACCCATTCCCCCATCCCTCTCCCTTCCAAAACCCTCAGTTTGTTTCTCAGAGTCCGCAGTCTCTCATGGTTCGTCTTCCCCTCCAATTTCCCCTAATTCACTTTTCCTTTCCATCTCCTAATGTCCTCCATCTTATTCCTTATGCTCCACAAGTAAGTGAAACCATATGATAATTGATTTTCTCTGCTTGACTTATTTCACTCAGCATAATCTCCTCCAGACCGTCCATGTTGATAGAAAAGCTGGGTATTCATCCTTTGTATATATGAACCATATCTTCTTTATCCATTCGTCTGCTGAAGGGCATCTTGGCTCTTTCCACAGTTTGGCGATTGTGGCCATTGCTGCTATGAACATTGGGGTACATGTGGCCCTTCTTTTTCACTGCATCTGTATCTTTGGGGTAAATACCCAGTAGAAGGACCTTTCTTGAGGTCCTTCCTGTCTGTAATCTCCTTTGGTACCTTCTGCTTGAGGAAGCAGTGGCTTCAGTCACCTCATGCTGCCACACACCTCCTTGGCTGTAACTGTCTCCAGGCCCAAGTTTGTGGCAAAATGAAGGAAAAAATACTGGTAAATTCACCACAGAATGAGGTATTTCAGATTCTGGTCTTCTTCCTCATTCTATCTGCCACTATTTCCTTGCCAGGTCTTCAAATAGTTACTCTGTACATTCTTTGTAGGATTTTAGCTGCATTCAGTAGGAGAGAAAGGGATAAATATGTGCTTATTCTATCTGGAACCAGAATCTGATAACCCTGATTTTTAATGGCTTACATAGAATTCTAATATTTGGATATACTATAATTTACTCAATTCTCCGAATATACACTTAAGATTATTTAGTTTTATGATAACAATGTGATGGACATTTCTATGTATATATTACAAAAGTGAAATTTTAAGTCATGATACTTAAAAGCTTTTTGATACAATTGCCAAAATTACTTTCTGAAAAACTTAGTTGGATTTATAAAACCTGACCATCAAAAAGAATATTGACCACATTAAAATAAAAACAAATGGAGGGGTACTGGAGCGGCTCATTCAGTTAACTGTCTGACTTGATTTTGGCTCAGGTCATGATCTAAGATCATGAGATTAAGCCCCAAGTTGGGCTCTGACCTCAGCGGGGAGTCTGTTTCTCTTCCTCTCCTTCTCCCTCTGCCTCTCCCTCTCCCTCTGCCTCTCTCCCCTGTTGTGTGTGCATGTGTGCTCTCTCTCTCTCAAAAATAAATAAATAAATCTTTAAAACAAAAACAAATGGAGATCAGCCTTGAAAATTCCCTCAACAGACAAAATCAGTCTCATTATACAAACAAAGCTTAATTTAGCTTATTTGGCAAGACTAACTTGATCTGGGTCATTTCTTGCTTATGCCTGTGGAAATCATAAGTAAAACTTGAATTGTTTCATAGAGTTTGTATAAGGCAACCACTCACCAATTCCCTATTATTTAAGAAAATTTCAATACTATGAACAATCACTGTGAAGAATAAACAATCACTGCTCTCTCACTATATAAGCTGCTCTATAAAAATACATCCCTGAGTCTCATTCCATGTTTTGGTTTGAGTGCCTCGGGTTTGAAACC
The DNA here is from genome assembly GCA_028534135.1 of Potos flavus. NCBI lineage: Eukaryota > Metazoa > Chordata > Mammalia > Carnivora > Procyonidae > Potos > Potos flavus. The sequence goes on along the minus strand of CM052885.1, from coordinate 51,379,569 downwards.
TTCTTTTTGGTGTGTGCACAATAAAATTTTACTCATTACTACTTCTGTGATCTTTTAGTTTTACTCTGTTACTTCTGAACTTTTGACAACTATAATTCATTCATTATTATTTTGAAACCATACATTTAAATATTTTAACATAGCTGCATGAGGTCCATATCCAAGAATAACTGCTTTCAGGGAAAAAATAAATGTAGAAATAAAGGCTCCTTAAAGTGAGTCCCTCCCTTCTTCCCTCCCTTCCTTCCTTCTTTCTTTATGATTTATTTCTTTTAGAGAGAGAGCAAGTGAGTCGGGGGAGGGGCAGACGAGAGAAAAACCAGTAGACTCCCCACTGAATGGGACATGGGCTCCATCCCAGGATCCCAAGACCATGACCTGAGCCAAAACCAAGAACAAGACTTTTAAGTGACAGAGCCATGAGGCACCCCAAAGTGAGTCCCTTTAAACTGGGATTGAAAATCACCTTAGGGGCAGCTGAGTTGCATAGTCAGTTGAGCATGGGACTATTGGTTTTCGCTCAAGTCATGACCTCAGGGTTGTGAGATCAAGCCCTGAGAGGGGCACTGCACTCAGTGGGGAGTCCGTCTACTTCCCCTCTCCCTCTTCCTCTCCCCCTCCCTGCCATGCTCTGTCTGTCTCTCTCTCTCTCTCAAGTAAATAAATAAATCTTTAAATAAAAAAATGTTAAAAGAAAATCACTGTAATAGTAACAATACGATTACTACAATATAAATAAAAACAGTACAATTAACTAAACAAATGAAAGGTAAAAACACATAGATAAGCTTATATTAATAAAAAGTAGGTTATAATTTCAACTCTGCACAAATTCTTAGAAGGAACAAAGAGTAAATCAGTTCAATTGGGTGGGTGGGGAGTGGTTCTAGTTTTTCTGACTAGATTCTTTAGAAGCATTGTATGGCATCTTTAACTTTACGTTTGACGTTTACAACACACATCATCATAAAGAGGGCCACTTTTTTAAGAAATACTTAAGGACTTCATCTTTCTGTGGCTTCTGTTAATACTTTGATAATAAACTCATTTTCTTTTGCAATTCTTTTAATTTCATTATCCTTATGGAATTTCTTTTTTTTCACTTAATTTGTCTAAGTGCCATTACCTCACTTATCAGTGGTTTTAGCACGAGATTTCTCCAACGTCCCTTTCATTGAGCTCATGAAATATTCTTTTGTGCAAGATTTTTAGTTGTTTAGAAATGTCTTTGTATTATTATGTTAGGTGTTTGCATAGCTGACAGTCTGTGAAAGCACTGATGACCTAGCACTTAATAGGTGGAATTAAATGCTTTTATTCACTGTGGAGGGATATTTGAGTGGCGACTGAGGTCATAAGCAGTTAGCTCATTCTTAAATATTTCACATTATAAAGACTGTTGTTGCTCTATGTAAACTCATATAACTGTAGGGCTTCAGATAATGAATATCTAGGTAACAAGGACCCCCCAATAGCTGAAATGTTATGATATTTTGAAAGCAAAGTTATGAAGTTTGAGTGTTCTGAGCTTTGTGGAAGAAAAGTACTATGTAAGAAGTATGGGGAAGTCCACTAATAAAGGTGAAGGGTTTCAAAATATATAATACTAATAAGGCTTTGTACATGAAATTATACTTCTGTGTTTTTCATTTCACTTAGTTAATAAAAAGAATACATGCTAAACCAAAACCCTAACCCTTAAAATACATAAATTTTGGAGCTTTGGATTTTCAAGGTATTTGCTTTTCTAGTTTCAGTACTGGAGAACTAAGATTCTATAATAGAGCCATGAATCTGTAAAGCACCTCATTTCTTCATAGCTTTTCTTGAGACACATTAAAGCCACAACAGAATGAAACCTCTCTTTTACAATCAGCTTTAGTGGGTCAGAAGATGAAAATAAGAAAATCCACTGGAGACCAGATTAGGCTGAAGAGAAAATAGAAATCTTTTTTGGTTCTCCAGATGTCATTATATATCTTCCCCACATTATCTTGATGAGCTTTCTTAAACATAGTTAGAGATTCAGTGAAAACCTGTAAATATCTTTCAGTTGTCAAAATGCTGATACCCTTTAATTTTTGTGTTTTAAAAGAGCTTAAGACTGACGGTCTTCTTTGGAAAAATGTTTAAAATTGGCCAGTTTTAGTCATATACTGGGGCTTAGAAAAAGGTGTCTCTACTTGTTTTATGTTTGTTTCCTATAAAACCAAAACTATCTTGGGGATAATTTGAACTTAATCAGTCCTGTGTAATATACATTAAGTTACCTTGATAGCCGCACATTGGAAATGCTCAGTATATTCTACATTTATGTCAGTTTAAGATGCAGAAATGGACTTCCTAGACATATGCCATATGTTCTCTTCTTATGCCAAGTTAACAAGAATTAAAAGACTGAGATGAATAAACAAGGTCAACTTAAGCTGAGCCAAATTAGACAACAGAATAATTGTCAGATTTTCTGTTGGCAGGGACAGTTTGTTTTGAGCCAATCTCCATGAATTATAGGCTGTAAATTTTTTTTTCTGGGAAGTCTACCGCCAGGCATTCTGTTGACAATTTTCTTTGTTTTGTAAACACTGAAAATTTTCATCAATTATATTGTTTATAGGCACACATAAGGATTGTGGATAGATAGGGGTTTTTTGTTTGTTTGTTCTAACTTAAAGGAAATTTGCTTAGATACAAATCAAATAAAACCAAGCCAAAATGTAGTAACTTTTAACAGGATAGTATTTCATTTGGAGTTTCTTAGGCATGAATTCAGATAGCAGTAGTAGGAAACCAATATTACAATTAATGTATGACAGTTAATATAAAGGTAGATACATATGTTACAAATACAAGGTTTGATTGCTCTGCAGTGAAGAATCTTAGACCTTGAAGGGGATAAGCTAATACAAATGGGAAAATAGAAGAAACCAGAAAAATTGAATTATTTGAAATATAATAACTAGTTTAGAACAGTATCAAATCTAAAGTTAAATATTTAGCCCTAGGATCATTTAATGTATTTATCATTGCCCTTCTCACTCTGCCTTTTTCTTTCTAAACTGCTTTTTCTTTGAGTTAACTTTTTTAATTGCCATGTCAAAAATATGAAAAACTAACCATTTGAATAATGTTTATCCTAGCCACATCAAAAATATGAAAACCAACTATTTGAATAATAGTGGTAGTGACATATAAAATATAAAATCTCAGTCAATTCACATAATGGTGATTTTTAAGAACACTCACGTATACCCTAGATGTTGTAACTGCTATTAATATGCAAGTGCTTGATTATTTTGGGGGTATACTTAACACACTTATTACCAGTTATATATTCTTATATCCTATATATTCTTGTATAATAATAATAATAATAATAATAATTCTTTTGTTTATTCAGTAAATATTTATTAAGCATCTGTTACATGTCAGGCACTTTTCTATGTCCTGGAGGATCCATCAGTGAGAGGGGAAAAAAAAAGACAAACATCTGCCCTCATACAGTTTACATTCAAGTAACTTTGTTCATAAACTCAAGCATAGTACAGTCTATTCAAAACCAGTTTTCTTTTGGCTTCTGCAACATATTTGTTCAAGTTAATTCAGTTTATTTTACCATAGGCTACCCAGAAATTAAAATTTTATTCAATCCTATAAGCATATGAAGAATATAAATAATGGATGGGAAGGATTTAAAATTAAGAGGACATTTTATAAAGTAGGCTGATATTTTATGGTTCATTCATTCACTCATGGATGAGATATTTGTTGAATGCTCACTCTGTGGCTGGTACTGTGTTGGATGTTGTGGATACAACAGTTAGCCAAAGTAGATACACCCTTAACCCCTGGTGAGTGGGCCCATGCTGTGGGCCATGCTGCCATTCTCACCTCTCTGCTTCTCTCTCTTTTAGAGCCCGAGACATTACAGAACTCCTCTAGACAAAAACTTTTAGCTAAACTTCCCCCATTGCAGTTCTGGTATTCAAATTTAGCCTCGAGCCCTAGCATTCAGGTGGTGAAGTGTGAAAACAGGCCTCACCTCAAATTTCCACTGATGTCAAGGCAGCTTTCCCTATCAGGTCAGCCCAGTCATTCAAAATGATCTATTAAAAATACAGAACATGTCCTAACACTGTATTAATTCCTCTTTGCTGCAATAACAAATAGCCACAAATTTAGTGACTTAAACAGGGTGTATTCCTTTCTGGAAGTTCTAGAGAATAATCTACTTTCTTGCCTTTTTGAGCTTCTAGAGGCCACTCTGCATTCCTTGGCTCATGGCTCCTTTCCTCCATTTTCAAAGCTAGCAGTGGTAGGTTGAGCCCATCTTACCGTGAGTTACTGGCCACTGATTCTTCTGCCTCCCTCTACCACATTTAAGGACCCTCTTTCACATTTAAGGATTACATTAGGCCCATCTAGGTAATCTGGCATAAACTCCCTATTTTAAAGTCAGATGATTAGCCTTAATTCCACCTGCTACCTTAATTCCCCTTGGCCACTTACTATAACATATTTACAGATTCTTGGGATTAGGATGTGGACATCTTTGGGAGGCCATTATTCTGCACACTACATACTCTCATATCCTATACTGCCTTCTCACTTCAGTTAAAACAAAGATCATATACACTGACATGGCCTACAGCCCCTAATAATTTATCATCTTCCATCCCCCTTTACAGTTTAGCTGTATTGGCTCTCTCTTACTCAAACCTCCCAAACTTATTTCTACTCTAGGGCCTTTGCATGTGTAGTTTACCTCTCCCTGGAATCCACTGGCAGTATACCACATCTTCACATTCAGCCCTTAACTCAAATAGTGCATTCTCTAATCACCATTTTTTTGTATTTTTTCCTAGTACTTACCATTAATTGAATGACCTTTAGTTATATATTTTTGCTTGTTTCTTATCTGTATCATTCCTCTTCCTCCCCCACACACTTGAGAACTGAGTGTGGTGTGCCAACTGTGCACCAGGCATTGTGCTAAGGCCAAAAGAAATGATAGTATCTAAGAATCAGGGTGGTTTTGCCTTCATGGAGTTTATAGGTTAATGAGGAAGAAGATATTAATCTAAGAATCACAGAAGACTAAAATTACAAGTGTGACAGTGTTATAAAGCTTCATAGTTAGGATGTTTGTTTTAGTATCTGGTAGGACTAGCTCCCCTCTCATAGTTTCTTCTTTGTTTTTTTTTTTTTTTCTATGTTAACCTTAATATCACCTTGTCTAACTAAATAAATATTTTGGTCTTTTTATTGGGGTTACATTAAATTTAGTTAATTTAATAATATAATACATTAATTTAGAGAGAGCTGACATCTTTATGATGTTGAGTCATCTTATTCAAGAAGAGGGGATATTTTCCCATTTGCTCAAGGCCATTTTTATGTATGTCAGAGTGTTTTAAAATTTCCATCATGTGAATTTTGCATGTTTGTTGTTCAGTTTATTCCTTAGTATTTAATCTTTGTTGATAACATAAATGGAGTTTTCCTCTACCATTATATTCTCTAACTCGTTTGTGTATATGAAGGCTGTTGTTCTTATACACTAATTTTATATCTTTCTACCTTACTATATTTTTAAAATATTTGATTATGTTTGCCATTGATTCCCTAGGGCTCTTCTGTTATATTGTCCTATCATTGCAAATGAAGATAGTTTTATTTCCTTACCAATTTTTATTCTCTAGTTCAAGGATCGGCTAACATTTCTGCAAAGTACCAGATAGTAAATTTTTAGGCTTCGAGGACCACAGGTCTCAACTACTATAGATGATAAATAAATGAATGGGTATGGATGTATTCTAATAAAACTTTATTTATAAGAAGAGTCAGCAGGTTTGCATTCGGCCAGTGGGCCACTGTTTGCCCCTTTGATTTAGTTGATTTATCTAATTGTAATGGCTAATAACTCTAGTACAGTACTCAATAGTAGCAGAGATAGTGGGTATTCTTGTCTTGTTTCTGATCTTGGCAGAAATGCTCTTAGTAATTCCCCATGAAATAAGATACTAGCTGGGGTGGCTGGGTGATGGACATTGGGGAGGGTATGTGCTATGTTGAAAAATAAATAATTAAAAAAAAGATACTAGCATTAGGACTAAGTTATATATGTATGTATAAAACTATATATGTATGTATATATACTTATATGAAAATATATCCCTCAATTCCTGTTTTCTTGAGTATTTTTTATCAGGAAGGGGGTTGTATTTTGTCAAAGGCTTTTTCAGCATCTATAGAAATAATCATATGATTTTTATTAACCATAGATCTATTAGTATGCTGTATGATCTCAGTGGATCTCAATGGATTTGGTAACATTGAACTAACCTTGTAATGTCAGGATAGATCTAGGGGTTGAATTTTGTTTGGTAATCCTTAATATTTTTACATTGTATTCATGAGTGATATTCATTTGTAGTCATCTTTTTTTTTGTACTGTAGAAAGTTTTTCCTTAATTTTAATGTATTGGAACAGTTTGTAGAGCAATTAAAATATCTGTTCTTTGAACAAGGCTTGGAGGTAGAATTCTCCAATCAAAACATCTGGACCTTTTTCATACGGTACTTCCTTAAAAATTTTGTCTATTTCTTTCATGGAAATTGGTCTGCTTCAGATTTCTAAATCAAATGGTGGTTACTTTTGGCAATTTGTATTTACCTAGGAAATTTTCTTCTGCTTTTAAATGTATTTGCATAGGGGTGCCTGGGTGGCTCAGTGGGTTAAAGCCTCTGCCTTCGGCTCAGGTCATGATCTCGGGGTCCTGGGGTCAAGCCCCGCATTGGGCTCTCTGCTCAGCAGGGAGCCTACTTCCCCCCACCCCTCTCTCTGCCTGCTTCTCTGACTGCTTGTGATCTCTCTCTCTCTGTCAAATAAATAAATAAAATCTTTAAAAATAAATAAATAAATAAATAAATAAATAAATAAATAAATAAATAAATGTATTTGCATAGAACTCTACAAAGTGGTGTCTTATGATTAAAAAAAAAATCTGTTACAATGGTTAATTCCTCTCCGTGCCACTTCTTACTTTGTATATTTATGCTTTCTCTTTTTATCTTGACCAAGTCAGCTGGATCAAATCTATTTTCTTTTTTTCAAAAACATCTAGATTTAATCAGGTCTATAATTTTTGTTTTTGTTTTTAAACTTCTACCTTAGGGGTCAGTAAACTGTGGCCTGTCAGCTAGTCACCTGTTTGTATAAATAAAGTTTGACTGGATCACAGCCATGTTCATTCATTTTATGTATTACAAACAGCTGCTTTTGTGCTGCAACAAGAGTTGAGTAATTGCAGGAGAGAACATATGGCCCACAAGCCTAAAATATTTACTCTCTACACATTTAGGAGAATTTCCCAACCTCCACTCTGCCTCATTAATTTTTGGCTTTATCTTTATTATTTCCTTTCCTTTTACTTATTTTGGTTTAGTTTCTTGTTATTTTTCAGATTTTTAAGTTGGAATTAGTTTATTTTGTTTTTTTCATTTTCTCTGCCTAAAGTGTTTAGTGCTAGTACTTTTCTTCCAATTATTACCTTCAATACATCCCATAGATTGTGATATGTAGTGTTTCATTATAATTATTTTTTAAAAAATGCTGTGTTTTCCTTCTTTCACATAAGAGTTGTTTAATAGAAGGCTTTAAAATTTCTAGGAGGATGGTCATTTTGTTTCTTGTTAAACATTTTTAGTTGTATTGCATTGTGATCACAGAGTGTTTCTAATAGTTCTTTCTTATGGAACTTAGTGATATCCTTTTGGAACCTAACAAGATCATTTTTTTGGGTGAATATTTGGGGAGACAAATCTACTTTCCATTATCAGAGTGTAGAATTTGATAAATATTCATAATATCTATATTACTCATCTTGTTTAGGTGTTCTTTTTCTTTATTTTTTTGCCTACTTAATCTATTTTGTAATAAGAATAATGAGTTAAAGTCTCCTGTTATTAGTGTCTATGTCTCCTTGCATTTCTTGTAGATGTAACTTCATAGAGGTGGTTTCTGTGTTAACTGGTGCTTATATATTGGTTATATCTTTGTTGTGAAATTTGGAAGTCAGTATTTCTTTGTCAATACTTAATATTTGGGGGCTTGAATTCTGTTCTTTCCATAACCAAGAGTTCTGTTGGTTTCTTACTTTCATTTGCCAAGGCTATCTTTTTCCATCTCTTTATTTTTAGCTTTCCTAGATCAATATATTCTAGATATATCTCTTTAAAGATTTATTTATTTTAGCACAAGTTGGGGGAGGAGTAGAGGGAGAGAATCTTCAAGCAGACTCCCTGCTGAGCGCAGAACCTGAGCGGGGCTCAGTCCCAGGACCCAGGATATCATGACTTGAGCCAAAAACAAGAGTCAGATGCTCAGCTGACTGAGCCACCCAGGTGCCCCCTCTAGATGTCTCTCTTGTATACAGAATAAAGCTGGATCTTGGTTTGTGGGCATACTGAAAATCTTTTTCTATTAATAGATGAGGTAAATCTATTTATATTAATTGATATGACTGATATTCTTGATCTCTCTATGAATATTTTATAATTATGTGAATTTTGTAATATTTGCTTACATTTCTTAAGTGGGTGTATTTTTTGGGAAGATTTGTATTTTAGTTTTAGTGGTTATCTTTGTACTGATGTCTTTTCTAATGACCTTAGCTCTTTTTCGTTAACCTTTCATTATCTGATGTATCAGTGTTTATTGTTGTCTTTTAACTCCCACCTACGTCTATACGACAATCAGAGCTTAGTCTACTTTTCTCTTTCACTCTTTGTTCCCCTCCCATTTTTTTAGTTGTATCATTTCTATTTAGTCATAACATACAGTATCTGTACATGAGTCTTCCACATTCATCTCTCTACTCCATTTTTTTTTTTTTTAAGATTTATTTTTTTATTTGAGAGCATGCACAGATGCGTGCGTGAGTAGGGGGAGGGGGAAAGGGAGAGAGAAAATCCTGAAGCAGACTCCGTACGCACTGCGGAGCCCATTGTGGGGCTTGATCCCAGGACCCTGAAGTTATGACCTGAGGCAAAACCAAAAGTCTGTTGCTCAACTGACTGAGCCACCCAGGTGCCCCTCGTTCTGGTCTTCTGTCCACATTTATATGTATTAAAATGTTCAGAATTAGTTCTTTTGCTGGAAGTTTTTCCAGTTATCTCATGATTGGATGAAGCTTTCCCTCTAGTATGTTCCTCAAGAAGGGTTCATGAAAACTATTTTTCTTTAGCCTTGATACTTGAAGGAGAGCTTGGATAGTATAAAATCATTAGTTTACACTTCTTTTCATTGAGTTTTTAAAAATCGTTGCTCTACTTTTGCCTTACCTTGTATTTTATTTTCAAAAGGGTGATGCTTGTTTAATTCTTCTGCATTTGTAAGTTATTTGATCTTTCTACCAGGAGGCCTTGCAGATTTTTAAAACTAATCATTGAAATCTAAGAGTTCTGTTAAGATATGTCTTCGACTGATTTTTATAGCAATTTTTCTCAGACACTTGGTATAATTTTTTTTTTAAGATTTTATTTATTTGAGAGAGAGAAAGAGCATGAGTGGGAGGGAGGGCAGAGGGAGAGGGAGAGGCAGACTCCTCGCTGATCGGGGAGCCTGATGTGGGGCTCGATCCCAGGACCCTGGGATCATGACCTGAGCTGAAGGCAGATGCTTAACCGACTGAACCACCCACCCAGGTGCCTCTTGGTATAATCTTTTGATATGTAAATCCAAATCTTTTATTTTTAATATTTATTTCTGAAACATTTTCCCTGGATTATAGTTTTAAATATTAATTCTGTTTCCAATGAATCAAATTGTACAAATGCTCTTACTTCTTTGCCTTATTTCTCTTTCCATTACTTTCTCTCTCGTCTTTTTTAATCTCCTTTTCATTGTCTTGTTTTCTGCCATTTTCAGTGCCTTTTATTAACTTTTAATTTGCATTTATTCCGATTTGGGTGCCTTATAAATTTCATTTTTAAGACACTTTTCTTCCTTTTCTTTCTTGAATGCAATGAACTTCCTCCTTTCCCACCCCCACCTCTTCCTCTTAGTTTTTGTCCTAATTCAGAGTGGGTTTCCATGTACCCAGCTGCTTGTTTGAATATATTTAATTTTGCGTGGGGTGGTGTTGTAGTTTTCTTCTACTTCATGGTTATTTTTGGGGGGCTGTGAGAATTTTTCTCAATTGATATATGTTGGTTTCATTTTCTGTTTCGTTTAAGTAACTGTATGGGACTGTTCATCTTTTTCCTGCTTATTTTTGTGGTATTGGAATGTATTTTGGGAGATTCTAGTTCAGTGGAGTTCTCAGTATAGCTAAGTCTGGCACTTTGTTATGTAAAGGTAGGTATAGACACCATTGGAACAGAATGCCAAATCCAGAAATAAATCTTTACACCTATGTTCAACTGATTTTTGACAAACATATAAAGGCAACTGGATTTTCATGTACAAAATAATGAACTTAGACACTTTATATCACATCATACATAAAAATTAACTCAAAATGGACTTGAGTGTAAGAGCTAAAACTATAAAACTTCCAAAAGAAAACATAAGAGAAAATTTTGTGATTTTAAGAAAAAATTTTCTTCTATACAAAACAAAAGCATAATCAATACAAGAAATCATAACTACATTGGGTTTTACCAAAATTTGAAACTTTTGCACTTCAAAAGACATGATTAGGAAAATGAAAGGGCAAGCCACGGACTGGGAGAAAATATTTGCAAATCATATACTTGATTAAGGACTTACAAATAATATATAAAGAGGTCTTATAATTCAATAATAAGAGAACTTATTTTAAAAATGAACAAAGTTTTGAATAGATGTTTCACCAAAGAAGATACACTAATGGCTAATAACCACATAAAAATGCTCAACGTCATTAATCATTAGGGAAATGCAAATTAAAATCATAATGAGATACTACTCTATACCCAGTAGAATGATTATAATCAAAAAGACTGACAGTACAACCACAGGTGAGGATATGGAGAAACTGGAGCCCTTGTACATTGCTGATGGGTATATAAAATGTTACAGTCACTTTGGAAAAGCAATTTGGTAGTTTCTAAAAACTAACAAGATAAATATAAACTTAAAATATGATCCAGCAGTTCCACTCCTAGATATCTACCCATGAGGAATGAAAACATTATATCCCCTTGAAGACTTAAATGTGACTATTTATAACAACATTATTCATAATAGCCCAAATCTGGAAGTAATTAAAAATATCCAGCAGCTGGTGAGTAGGTAAACAAAATATGGTAGATCCCTACAATGGAATACTATTCAGAAATGAAAAAGGAATAAACTATATGCTACAACATGTATGAACCTCAGAAACCATGATGCTAAGTGAAAGAAGCCTGACACAAAAGACAACATATTGTATGAATTCATTTATATGAAGTATCCAGACTATATGATTTCATTTATATCAAATTCCTCTAGAGGCAGAAAGCAGACCAGTGGCTGGCTCAGGCTGGAGGTAGGAATGGGAATGCACTGTGAGTTGGCACAGGGGAACTGTGTGGCAATGGAAATGTTCTAAAACCACTCTGTGGTGGTAGCTGCATAACTTTATAAATTTAGCAAACATCATTGAATTGTATACTTACAAGGGGCAAATTTTATGGTGCATGTAAATTATTAAAAATTATGAAATAATTTTTAAAAACGTATATAAAGAAGTAGGCTTCCAGGTAGTTGAAGATAATAGTGGCTGCCTTCCTTTCCACTTCCCAGTACTTCCTCTATAAATGATGTAGAACAGAATGAAGAAAAGAAACTACATGAGAGCCCCACTTTCAGCATGACTTGACAGAGAACTTCCAGACAATTGTAAATAAGATGGAAAAAATGCCAAATCCCAGTGCATGATGTCTACTTCCTGGTGTTCTTGTAGATGGGAGCATGCAGTGTGAAGGGATAGTTTTTAAATGCACAGCTTCTGTGGGGGAGATGGTTGGGTGAAAAAGGGCAAAAAGGGAGAGGCACCTTCTGGCAGTTGGATGTGAAGGAAGAAAGAAGCAAAAGGGGAAGATTTAGGGTCCTGCAAGATAAAAAGGAGCCAAAAAATAAGAGGTCATACAACTCTATCAGGAATGTGTAGAGAGCTTAATTAGACCCTCTTTGATTCTCTTATTCCAGGATCTTCCTGTTAAAAATATTTTGACTGGTCTCCCATTCTGTCACTTGACCTAAGCAGGCTAGTAGAGCTGTAGCTTTCCAGGTTCATTTCCTATCAGATTTGTTATTTTTACTTAGAGTTAGTTTGCTGTTTTTATTGATAATGCTGTGGGCAGCGTTTTTCCACTCTAAGCTCCAAATCAAGTCAGCTGTTGTTTTTCATAGCCTGTCCTATGCTAGTACAACTAGAAGGCTTCATGAACTAGCTTGGGGGTCAAGAAAGGATGGGAGCAGCCCCAGAATATAAGATTTCCCCTTTATTACTAGAAGTTCAGCATTTTTTTCATGAATAAATGCTTATCAAACTGTCGTTTGCCTCTATTTGATTTCCAGAGCTCTGAAATGGTAATTTTTGTCCAGTTTTATAACTGTTTCCAGGGGAGAGGACTTACTTACCTCTAAACTCTGCCATACCTGGAAATTCTGCTCCTTTATTTACCTTTAATCAAACTATGTAGTTTGAGGCATTTTCCTCAAGGATATTATAAGTATGTATATGTATAATTGATATGAAATTCATATGATATATATAAAAAATATGGCCTTTTCACAATTATTGCATATAGTTGGGATCCCCAAGAGCAGGTATGTAAACTGCAGAACAGGGGCCAAATCCTGCCCACTGCCTGTTTTTGTTAATAAAGTTTTATTGTAACACAGCCACTCTCATTTATGTATTTTCTGTGGCTGCTTTCATACTACAATGGCAGAGCTGAGTGTTGTGATAGAGTCTGTATGATCCACAGAGGCTAATATCTGGTGCTTTACACAAAAAGTTTGCTGACCTTTACTTCAGAGCAAATTATAACGGTAACTAACATAATTACCATTATAAATAATATTAATTTGTCTAGTACTTTTCACATTTATCATGTTTATTTTCTCCATAACCTATATAATTAGCTAGATATGAAATTATCATTTATCAGATTTCAGAAACTAACGGCAAAGTTGCATAAGTATGATCATATGAATTACAAACTAAATTACTAAACATACTAAATATATTAAAAATTAATATTTTAATCTAATAATCTAACAATTCTAAAATTTAACAACAGAATAAAAACAGACTTTGATATGTTATAGAAATTTCATGTTCATCTTGGCCTGGAATAACATTCATTCTAACAATATTCTGTTTACATTGAATTCTTCCTTCATCACACCTGCTCTTACATGACCAAACTACTGCAAAGTCATCGCTATGAGAAAATGCACATTTTTTCTTTGACATTTTGAAATATTCTTGTTTAATAGTTTGCTTTTAAACAGGGAATATTTAAATTGTTTAATACTAAATATTCTGTGGAACACTTTTCTCAATTCAACATATCTTACCTATTAGAAGAGACATTCAGTGTTCTTTGTTGAATAATACGTTTATGGATTGAACAAAAGGGAGGAAAGTTATCCGGAAATGTATCTTCTTGAGGAGCTAAAGACAGGTCAACAAAAGCTTCAGTTAGCATATCTCCTCTGTCCAAAGGCCCCAGGAGTTCTGTTAAAAAATGATCAAGATATGAGTCAAAATCAAATAAAATTTCTGCTAACTCTTTATAAGTATGATTACAGGAAAACTTCCGCATAGCCCAATGAATCTTTTTAAAAATTTGTCAGTTAACTATATAGTGTAAATCTTGTAGTCCTAGTCCCTGTATGACTTCTGTCATTCTGACACTTAGCTCAACCAGGAGAATTTGGTAACCGAATAATTAATGTTTTCAAGTTCACATTTTAAAAATTCATTTATAACTTCCCCATTCATAGTGTTTTGTTGTTTAAGATTTTATTTATTTATTTGACAGAGAGAGACAGCGAGAGAGGGACACAAGCAGGGGGAGTGGGAGAGGGAGAAACAGGCTTCCCGCAGAGCAGGAAGCCTGACGCGGGGCTCAATCCTAGGACCCAGGGAATCATGACCTGAGCCAAAGGCAGATGCTTACTGACTGAGCCACCTAGCACCCCTCTCCCCAATCATAATGTTTTAACCAGCATTTTATTAATCAAATATTTTTTGTTGTTGTTAACCAACTACTGGAATACTTTATTATATTGGAAAATGATGAGAAGTAAATTATTTTACATCCCACATAGAACACAATTTGAAAGCAAAAAAGGAAAATATCTTTTACAGGAATGTATTTTTTCCAATATTTACTCATCTTAATTGGAATTTTAAAGTATATAAAGAGTTTGCTATTCCCACATCATTCCGATATATAGAGCAAACTTTAAAATTGGCAGCTTAGGTCATTATTTAGAAAATTTGTGGAACATGTTGAAGTCGTGAAAATATATTTGAAGAAACATAAATTTTATTAAAGGTTAAAAACTCTTAGGACCACACTATGTGTGTATTTTTTTTTTTTTTTACCATGTTAACCATTTTTTAAGTGTGCAGTTCAGTAGTATTAAGTATATTCATCTTATTGTGCAACAGATCTCCAAAATTTTTTTCTGCTTATAAAATTGACACTTTACACCCATTAAACAGCTCCCTGTTTATTTCTCTTTCCCTCCCTCTAGGCCCTGGTAACCACCATTTTGCTTTTTGTTTCTATAAATCTGACTACTTCGGATACTTCAGTTAAGTGGTATCATGTAGTATTTGCATTTATGGACTGGCATATTTCCCTTTGCAGAATGTCTTCATGGTTTATCCATATTTTAGGATTTCCTTCCTTTTTAAAGGCTGAATGATATTCCACCATATGTATATACCACATTTTGCTTATCCATTTGTCCATGCATGCAAATTTGGATTCCTTCCAGTTTTTGGTTATCGTGAATAATTCTGTTATAAAGATGGGTGTGCAGGTATCTTTTTGATACCCTGATTATAATTCCTTCAGATATATACCTATAAGTGGGGTTGCTGGATCATATGTAAGTTCTGTTTTTAATTTCTTAAATTAATTAATTTCTTTAGTTAGTTAAGTTTTATTTAAGTAATCTCTACACCCAATGTGGGGCTCAAACTCACAGATAAAGAGTTGCATGCTCCTTCATCTGAGCCAGCCAGGTACCCCAAGGTTTTTAATTAATGAACCACCATGTTGTCTTCATTGTGGTTGCACCATCTTACAGTCCTACCAACAGTGCTCCAGTTTTTCCACAACTTTGCCAACACTTGTCATTTTCTTTTTTTTTTTTTATTAGAGCCATCTTAATGGGTGTGAGTTGATATCTCATTGTAGTTTTGAGTTTGCATTTCCATAATTATCAGTGATGTTGAACATATTTTCATGTACTTATTGGCCATTTGTTTATCTTCATTGGTGAAATATCTATTCAAATCCCTTTGCCCATTTTTGAATCAGGTCGTTTGATTTTTGTTGTTGAGTTTTAGGAGTACTTTATATAGTCTGGATATTAATCCCTTATCAGACATATGATTTTCAAGTATTTTCTCCCATTTCATAAGCTGCCTTTTCATTCTGTTGATAGTGTCCTTTGATGAATAGAAGTTTTAAATTTTGATGCAGTCCAATTTATTTTTACTTTTGTTGCCTATACTTCTGGTATCCTCTCCCCCTTTATTTTCCCTAAAAGTTTTGTAGTTTAAGTCTTACATTTAGGTCTTTGATCCATTTTGAGTTAATTTTCATATATGGTACAAGTTAAGGGTCCACCTTCATTTTTAAAAATATGGATGTCCAGTTTTCCAAGCACCATTTGTTGAAAAGATTTTCCTTTCCCCCACCAAATGGACTTGGTACCCTTGTTGAAAATCATTTGACCATATTTATAAGGGTTTATTTCTGGGCTATTTTATTCCATCAGTCTATATATCTGTTGTTTTTTTTTTTTAAGGTTTTATTTATTTATTTGACACAGAGAGAGAGATCACAAGTAGGCAGAGAGGCAGGCAGAGAGAGAGGGGGAAGCAGGCTCCCTGCTGAGCAAAGAGCCCGATGCGGGGCTTGATCCCAGGACCCTGAGATCATGACCCGAGCCGAAGGCAGAGGCTTTAACCCACTGAGCCACCCAGGCGCCCCTATATGTCTGTTTTTATGCCAGTACTATATTGTTTTGATTACTGTAGCTTTGGAGTAAGTTTTGAAGAGAGGAAGTAAGTGTGAGTCCTTCAGCTTTATTCTTTCTCAAGATTATCTGATTCTTCAGGTCTCTTGAGATTCCGTATGAATTTTAGGGTGCATTTTTCTCTTATCTTTGATAAGGATTACATTGAATCTATAGATTCCTTTGGGATGTATGGACATTTTAAAAATAAATCCTACAACCCATGAACAAAAGGGGTGCTTTTTCACTTAGTACTGTGTTTGTTTTCTTTCAGCAGTGTTTTCTACTTTTCAGTGTACAAGTCTTTTACCTCCTTAGGTTTATTCCTAAGATTTTTATTTTTCTTGATGCTCTTGTAAATGGAATTTTTAAAAAAATTTTCTTTATGAATTGTTCATTAAAAATTTTTTTAAGTTTTTATTTAAATTCCAGTTAGTTAACATACAGTGTAATACTAGTTTCAGGTATACTATACAGTGATTCAACACTTGCACACAACACCCATTGCTCATCACAGCAAGCACACTCCTTAATCCCCATCACCTATTTTACCCATCCCCCCACCTACCTGCCCTCTGGCAATCATCAGTTTCTTCTCTATAGTTAAGAGTCTGTTTCTGATTTGGATGCCTTTTATTTATTTTATTTTCTAATAAAATAAAAAATTTTCTAACAGTACCGTGTTGAAAAGAAATAGAGAGAGTACATCCTTGTCTTGTTCATGATTATAGAGGAAAAGCTTTCAGTTTTTCACTATTGACTATGATGTTAGCTGTGGGCTTTTAGTAATTTTAGTATGGATCTTTTTAGGTCAAGGTAGTTTCCTTCTAGATTTA
Source organism: Potos flavus (assembly GCA_028534135.1). Classification (NCBI taxonomy): domain Eukaryota; kingdom Metazoa; phylum Chordata; class Mammalia; order Carnivora; family Procyonidae; genus Potos; species Potos flavus. The sequence continues at coordinate 51,362,493 of CM052885.1, read as the reverse complement.
GTTTATCGAGTTTCTATCATGAAAGGGTATTGAGTTTTGCTAAATGCTTTTTCTGTATCAATTGAGAAATATATAGTTTCTGTCCTTTATTCTGTTAATGTGGTGTATTACATCAATTTATTTTTGTAGGTTGAACTGTTCTTGCATTTCAGAAATAAATTACTTGGAGTATAGTCATTTTAATATGCTGCTGAATTTGGTTTAGTAGTATTTTGTTAAGAATTTTGCATCAACATTTATCAGAGATAGTTGTCTATTCTTTAGTGTCTTTGGCTTTGGCATTAGGGAGCTAGAAAGTGGGGGAGGGACATCAAAGTACCCTAAATTGAGAAGCACTTTGAGACGGGAAAACAAAGGAGGTGACTCCTTAGAGTTTACACAGAGTTCTATTAAGGGTAAGTTATAGATGGGGGGAGATCAGGTGGAAGATGATCCATGGCAACTGCACAATTATTCTCCACAAAATCCAGACCTTAGTCCACAGATTTTATTAGAGCAAGGGGACACAAAGGATAGTGCAGTGAGATCAAAGGGTCACATGCACCACAAAGGGTTTGCATGCACCTAATTGACAGCTAACCTTTAATTAGATCCTGTGGCACCACCTGTGTGTCAGGCAGGGGAAAAGACTATGTTATTGCTGACAGACTGATGGGAGGCCAGAACATGCCTCCCCCTATCCTGACCTTGGCAGGCTTTCTAAGGTCTGTGTATTAATTTCCAAGGGGCCTGGAACATGAAACCCCAAGAGAGGTCATCAAGTAAACATGAACAAGATGGAGGGCCACAGATGGAATCAATATTTTCAGCACTCCTACATAGAGGAATGATGGCTTCATAGAATGAGTTTGGGATATTGTTTCCTCTTCAGTTTTTTGTGCAAGTTTGAGGATTGGTGTTAATTCTTCTTCTAATGTGTAGCACAACTTCCGTGAAGCCATCAAGTCCTGGACATTTCTTTTTAATTTATCCATTTCTAGAATTTATCCATTTCTTCTAGGTTTTATAATTTGTTGGCATGCAATTATTCATAGTACACCTAGAATCCTTTTTATTTCTGTGGTATTGGTTGTAACAGCCCCTTTAACTTTTGATTTTCATTTTTGAGTCATTCCTTTTTTTTTTCGTACTCTAGCTAATGATTTGTCAATTTTTTTAAAAAAGATTTTATTTATTTATTTGAGAGAGAGAGAAAGTGAGAGAGAGCATGAAGGGAGAGAAGGTCAGAGGGAGAAGCAGACTCCCCACGGAGCTGGGAGCCCGATGTGGGACTCGATCCCGGGACTCCGGAATCAAGACCTGAGCTGAAGGCAGTTGCTTAACCAACTGAGCCACCCAGGCACCCCTGATTTGTCAATTTTGTAATGTTAAAAAAAACCTCTTAGTTTCCTTGGTCTTTTCTATTGTTTTTCTGGTTTTCATTTCATTTATTTCAGCTTTGATATTTGTTATTTCCTTCCTTCTATTAACTTGGGGCTTAGATCTTCTTTTTCTAGTTCCTGAGGTGTAGAGTTAGGTTGTTGATCTGAGATCTTTCTTCTTTTTTAATGTAAACATTTACTAATATAAACTTCTCTCTTAGCACTGCTTTTGCTGCATCCCATAAATTTTGGTATGTTGTGTTTTCATTTTCATTTGTCTCAAGATATTTTCTAATTTCACTTGTGATTTCTTCTTTGACCCATTGGTTATTTAAAAATGCATGGTTTAATCTCCATGTTGTGCTGGTTAATTTTATGTGTCAACTTTACTGAGCTAAGGGATGCCTGGATAGGCAGTAAAACATTTTTGGGTATGTCCGTGAGTGGATTCAGGAAGCAATTAGCATTTGAATCAGTAGACTAAGTAAAGAAGTCTACTCTCACTAGTGTGGACAGTTATCTTCCAGTCTTTTCAAGGCCCAAACAGAACAAAAAGGCAGAGAAAAGACGAATTGCCCCTCTCTCTCCTTGAACTGGTATATCCATCTTCTCCTGACTTCTGATATTGGAACTCCTAGTTCATGGGCCTTTAGTCTCTGGGACTTGTACCAGTGGTGCCCAACCCCATTCCCCTCCTCTCCACTCCCTCCCCCATTCTCAAGCCTTTGGCCTCAGACTGGGAGTTATACCATTGGTTCTTCTGGTTCTCAGGTCTTCACACTTGGACTGAATTACACCACCAGCTTTCTTGGTTCTCAAGCTTGCAGATGGCATATTGTGGGACTTCTCAATCTCCACAGTCATGTGAGCCAATTCCCATAATAAATCCCCTCATGTATCTATATATATAGATAAATCTAGATAGATCTATCTGTTTATATATATTCTATTTGTGCTGTTTCTCTGGAGAACCCTAATACACATATATTTACAGATTTTTAAATTTTCCTTCTGCTGTCGATTTCTAGTTTTATTCTATTGTATTAAGAAAAGATACCTTTTATGATTTGTCGTCTTAATATTGTTAAGACTTGGGTTTTTTTTTGCCTGGCTTAAGATCTGTCCAGCAGAATGTCCCATGTGCACTTGAGAAGAATGTATTTTACATTATTGTGTCAGTGTTCTGCATATGTGTTAGGTCCACAAGAGAGGACTTGAGTCCTCTCTTATTACTGATCTTCTGCCTGGTTGTTCTTCTATTATTGAAAGAAGGCTATTGAAGTCTCCCATTATTTTCTGTTACTCTCTATTTCTCCTATCAATTCTGTCAGTGTTTGCTAAATAAATATTTATAATTGTTATATCCTCTTTGTGAGTTTTTTTCTTTATCATTATATAATACACTTCTTTGTCTCGTGACAATTTTTGCCTTAAAATCTAGTTGTCTGATATTAGACAACTATACTGTCTTATCATTTGTACAGAATACCTTTTTCCATCCTTTCACTTTCAGCCTGTTGTTGGATCTTGTTTTTTTAATCCACTCAGCCAATCTATGTTTTTTGACTGGCCATTTTGTTGCTTATTTTCTAATGTCTTACAGCTTTTGTCCTTTATTTCCCTTACTGCATTTTTTAAAAATTTCTTTGTGGGTGTTTTTGTTTGTTTTTTGGTAGTGATATGCTGATACGCTGCAATTTCTTTCTCATTTCCTTTTTTGTGTATTCTATAGTTTTTTTTTTGGCTATAATTTTGACTACATAAAATATTCTAAAAGTTAAAAAATCTATTTTAAACTGATAGCTTTAATTACATACAAACACCTTAGTCCTTTACAGTTCTGCCCCCCCCTCCAATTTGTTATTGTTACAAATTATATCTTTATATATTGTATACCTGTTAACATAGATATACGGGGTTTTGGGTTTTTCTGTCTTTTATACTCTATATAAGAATTAAAAGTAGATTATGCCATAGTAGTACAGGATTCTATATTTGTTCATGTGTTTAGCTTTCTTTACTTGGTAACCTTATACTTTCATATGTTGCTGGCTAGCATTTTTCTGTTTCAATTTGCAGGACTCTAGCATTTTTTTTGTATGGCAGGTTAGTGGTACTGACTTTCTTCAGCTTTTATTTGGGAAGATCTTAATTTCTTCAGTTTCAAAGCACATTTTTACAGGACACAATAATCTTGGTTGATAGTTTTTTTCTTCTAGCACTTTTAGTATATTATCCCATTCTCTTGTAATCTGCAAGGTTTCTGCTGAGAAATCTGATAATCTTACCGAGGTTCCTCTGTACATGATGAGTCATTTTCTCTTGCTGTTTTCAAGATTCTTTTTGACTTTTAACAGTTTGGTTATAATGTAGGTCTCTTTGTGTTTTTGCTAGTTGGAGTTCATTGAGTTCTTGAATGTGTTTTCATTTCTTTCCTTAGATTTGGGACATTTTCAGCTATTATTTTTTTCAAATGAGCTCTCTGTCCTTTCTCCTTTTCTTTCTGGGACTCCTATAATGCATATTGTGGCCTCTTTGATGGTGTCCCATAAGTCTCTTAGGCTCTCTTCACTTTTCTTCATTCTTTTTTCTTTTTGTTCCTCAATGATTTCAAATGACCTGTGTTCAGGTTTGCCAATTCTTTCTTCTGCCTGATCAAGTCTGTTTTTGAACTCCTTTGGTGAATTTTTCAGTTTGATTATTGTATTTTTCATCTGCAGAATTTGTGTTTTGTTTTTTTAATATTTTCTATCTCTTCACAGATATTCTTATTTTGTTCATGCATTGTTTTCCTCATTTGTGTAGTTATCTATATTCTCCCTAAGGTTACTGATCATCATTATGATAATTACTTTAAGTTCTTAGGAGGTTTATATATATGCATTTCTTTAATCTTCAATTTCTGGGGCTTATTTTTAATCCTTTGATCAGACCATCTTTCCCTGTTTCTTTGTATACCTTGTGGTCTTTTCTCGAGATTTTGTCATTTGAAAAAATAGCCATCTCTCCTAGTCTTTATGGACTGGTTTTGTTGAGGGAAAGATCTTTACCAAACAGACTAGCTAGAGGTTCTGGGGCCTCTCAGACCTTTTCTGATGTGTCTTCTTTGAGGTTGTGTGTGTGCTTTTATTTTAGCATATATGGGTGCTTTTGACTGTCTTGATTTCTCATTTTTTCCCTCCCTCAGGAGATTTCAGTTTCTGTTTCTGTTAAATTCCTCTGCCTTTATTCTCTTGTTCTGCCTAGGGTCTGCCTGCATGACTGCAGAGCCTCCATTCCATGGAGGCTGCGCTTCCATTCCACCAAGGCCCTCACCTGGCCTCCAACCTGATAGGCAAACTATACTGCTGTCATTCTCATCAACACTCTGAGCCAGGAAGGACAGAAATCAGTTCCTTGTGCAGCTCCCAGAGAAGCCAGACACTGTACTTAAGTTCTACTCTATTTCTTCTGTCTCAAGGGAGGGACTGGTTCCTGGGTGATATTCTTCCTGAGGAGAAGGCCATTGTGTAGGGTGAGCAAAATGCAGTGAACTTTTTTACTCTTATTGGAAACCACCCGTTTTCTTGTTTATGCATTGGTGTGGGTCCTGTAGCCCTCTAACTAGTTTCTAAAGTTCTCACAAAGGTATTTTGTTCTTTATATTGCTGTTAAGTTGGTGTCTCCACAGGAGAACAGGAGCCTGAAGCTTCCTATCTTTCTGAAGTCACTCCTTCCACAGTGAAGACACTAGTTTGCACAATACGTGTGTAAAATTATAACAGATAAAAAGTAAATGCTTTTACATAGACAAAGATGATTGCATTTATTCTCACATCGAGTCCTTTTTCCAATTCTTATTGTTACCAGTTTTTTCCATGTCCTTTACAAAATACATATGGTTTGGATTCCAATAATTTTCAGTAATAAATTATTCTTGGAGATCTATTAGTATTATCTTAAGGAAGAAAATGTTTGTAGGAAGTGTTTTAATCTGCAAACTTATTTTCCAGAATACTATCACATGTGCCATTTTTACTCTTTGCTATTTACAAGCCTGAAATGCGAATGTTTAAATCTCTGCCAATAAATGGAATTCTCAGGTGGTTCCATTTTCAAATGTGAAAGTAAGCTTTGGCTATTCATATAAACAAACTTTTATTAAGAGTCTGCATTATGCAGGTTGCTCTACTGATAGGGGGATATAAACATGAAAAGGAAATAATCCCTGTCCTTGATGGGCTTACAGTTTGATAGCAGGATTGGGAAAATGGTCAGAAGAAATAAAGATTAGCAACACAGAGGCAGAGAAGAAAAGTTCTTGGAAGATACTAAAAGGCTTATTTTGGGTTCTTTGTGCTTATAAAAATGCTTAAATTGTGCCTTCTTGAATATAAAGTGAAAGTAAGATCCACAGTAGCAGCAAATGATTATTGTTGCAGTTGGGGGAAATGTCAGGAGAAGGGAAGAACAGTTAGTAAAAAAGAACTAATTCAACAGCCTCTTTATTCTTAAATTAACTATTTTAAGTCAGATAGTCTTAGATTATAGCTATACTAGTGTGGCTTTATTTAAAAATATAATATTGAGCTTACTGAATTTCTGGGAAGGTTATACGCATGACTAGTAGTTTGGTGCCACCTAGTAAACAAAGCATAAAGTCTTAAACTAGCAAACTATAAACAGGCAGAATTTTGTCTGCGGTAAAGCCAGAGGATAGAGTAGGGGGAAGTTATAGCCTTAGTGATCTATTACTTTTATAGTCATATATTTGTGTTCCACAGGCAGAGAGAGGAAGAGTTTGCGCTAAAGTTTACTGAATTGGGTAGCTAATGTGTTTGCCAGAAAGCAGGAATTATCTAGAATTTTGTTTCGTTTTCCTAGAGCAGATTTTAAACTGGTAGTCCATATGCCCAAATCAGTTTCTAGATGTATACATGTATATAATTATCTTCTAAGAACAAAGCTTATTTAAAAGAAAAAAAACAAAAACCTAACACTTCTTAAAAGATTATGTCTGGGGGCTTTCTAAATTGTTTAAAAGATCAGTATGAAGAATTCTTGTAAACAGTTCTTACTTGGTCTGTGTCCTTTTAACTTAAAAGGCTTTACAGTATAATTGCTCTGTAAATATCAGAATTTTCTCTATGTTGTGCAATGTACACAAAGAAGCCGTCAAATGGCTTACCTTGTACTTACCAACTTGTTTATTTTTATGCCTCCAAAAAGCTGTATTTTTTTACAAGAGCAGCTGCTACTTTGTAAATATTTTAATGGCTTCTGTTAAGTAGAGCTGTCAGTTTAACAAACAATGTTACAAAAGATTTTCATTCTTCTGTGTATTGCATATCTTGAAATGTGTGTTACCCTGAAAATTGTTGGGAGATTTTAGACTGGAATGGACATCTCCTTTGAAGGTGCAAAGCCAACAAAAGAAGAGACAGATTTAAGGAACAGTGTATAAGATAATCAAGGAAACAGTGCCATTTATTTCAGAAGACAAACGTATGACAGCAGTAAGTTCTCTTAGCATACATCTCCTTTTTTGAACTCAATTGCAAATTTTTTTAATTAACATATAATGTATATTTGCCCCAGGGGTACAGGTCTATGAATCATCAGGCTTACACATTTCACAGCACTCACCATAACACATACCCTCCCCAATGTCTATAACTCAGCCACCCTATCCCTAACCCCCAACCCCCAGCAACCCTCAATTTGTTTCGTGAGTCAATTGCAAATTTAAACACTGTTCAAATTAATAAACCGGCTCTGGCAATATGACAGTTACTGACCATTATCTGAGTTTTATTTTTGGCTATGCCATCTGATCTTGAGCAGATCATCTAACTTTTCAGATTGTTGGTAAGGGTTTTAGAAACGGGCATCTTGTATACTGTTGATTGTATATTGTTGTAAATCAACACTTAATTTGGCAGTATGCACAAAAAATAAAAATATTTCTCTTTTGGCCTAGAAATACTGTACCTTGAAATTTATCCTAAACACTAGCATAATGTGTACAAAGATATTTACAAGGGTATTTTTATTTATACCAGCTTATTATTTAAACATACCCCCCAATCTTATCATGGAATTTCAACATGTCTGAAACCAAAGAGAACAGTATAATGAATCCTTAGCTAGTTCTCCATCATCTAGCTTCAGCAGTTACCAATTATGGTCAATCTTATTTCTTCTCAATCCTCTACCACTTCCACACACTACTCACTGGAAAAATTAAAGCAAATCCTAGACAGATCATTTTATTTGAAATATTTTGTATTGTATCTCTTAAAAGATAAGTGCTTCCCCCTTTTAATTTTTATCAAAGTATAATTAATGTATTAAGTTTCTGGTGTACAATCCTATGCATTTACTAAGTGCTTATCAAGGTAAGTGTACTCTTAATCCACTCTATTTTACCCATTCCCCCATTCGCCTCTTCTCTGGCAACCACCAGTTCATTTTGTGTATTTAAGAGTGTGTTTTCTTGTTTCTCTTTTTTTCTTTGGTTGTTCATTTGTTTCTTAAGTTCCACGTATGAGTGCACTCATATGGTATTTGTCTTTCTCTGACTGATGCATTTTACTTAGTATCATACTCCCTAGGCCCATCTATGTTGTTGCAAATGGAAAGATTTCATTCATTTTTTTATAACAGAGTAATATCCTTGTGTGTGTGTATACACACTACATCTTCTTTATCTACTCATTATAATTATAGACATTTGGTTTGTTTCCATATATTGCCTATTGTAAATAATGCTGTAATAAATATAGGGGTGCATATATCTTTTTGCAATAGTGTTTTCATTTTAAGTAGATACATAGTAGAAATATTGGATTGTATGCCATTTCTGTTTTTAATTTTTAAAAGATTTTATTTATGTGTGAGAGAGAAAGAGATAGCAAGAGAGAGCATGACTGGGGAGAGGGAGAGGGAGAAGCAGGCTCCTCACTGAGCAGGGAGCCCAATGTGGAGCTCCATCTCAGGACCCTGGAACCATGACCTGAGCCAAAGGCAGACACTTAACTGACTGAGCCACCCAGGTGCCCCTATTTTTAATTTCTTGAGGAATCTCTATACTGTTTTCCACAGTGGCTGCACTAATTTGCATTCCCATCAACAGTGTACAAGGGTTCCTTTTTCTCCACATCCTCTCCAACATGTTACTTCTTGTCTTTTTGATTTTAGACATTCTGACAGGTGTGAGGTGGTATGTATGTCTTTGCAGTTTCAGTTTGATGATTAGTTATGCTGAGCATCTTTTCATGTGTCCATTGGCCATCTGTATGACTTCTTTGGAAAAATTTCTATTCAGGTCCTCTGCCTATATTTCAATTGTATTATTTGGGGGCAGGGTTAAGACATATAACTTCTTTATATATTTTTGTTATTACGCTTATCAGGTATGTCATTTGCAAATATCTTCGCCCATTCAGTAGGTTGTCTTTTTGTTTTGTGGATGGTTTCCTTCACTGTACAGAAGCCTTTTATTTTGGTGTAGTCCAGCAAAAGTAATTTTGCTTTTGCTTCCCTTGCCAGGGGAGACATATCTAGAAAAATGTTTCTGCGGCCAATGTAAAAGATTACTGCCTATATATTCTTTCAGGAGTTTTATGATTTCAGGTTTCCGAATTTAGGTCTTTCATTCATTTTGAGTTTATGTATGGCTTTAGAAAGTGGTCCGTTTTCATCCTTTTGTATGTATAGCTGTCCAGTTTTCCCAACACTATTTGTTGAAGAGACTGTCTTTTCCCCATTGTATATTCTTTCCTCCTTTGTTGTAGATTGACTATAAAAGTATGAGTTTATTTCTGGACTCTCTTCTGTTCCATGGATCTGCGTGTCTGTTATTATGCCAGTATCATACTGCTTTGATTCCCAAAGCTTTGTAGTATGGCTTGAAATTTGGAATTGTATACCTCCAGCTTTATTCTTTCCTTCTCGAGATTGCTTTGGCTATCTGAAGTCTTTTTGTGGTTCCATACAAATTTTAGGATTATTTGTCCTAGTTCTGTGAAAAATATTGTTGATATTTGATAGGGACTGCATTGAAACTATAGATTGCTTTGGATAGTTTTTTTTTTTTTTTTTTTGAGAGAAAGTGAGAGCAAATGGGGGTTGGGGGTGGGAGGGGCAGAAGAAAGAGAGCGAATCTTAAGTAGGGTCCATGCCCAGCACAGAGCCCAAAGAGGGGCTTGATCTCATGACCTGGGATCATGACCTGAGCTGAAATCAAGAGTCGGACACTTAACTGACTGAGCCAACCAGGCACCCCTAGATTGCTTTGGGTAGTATGGACATTTTAACAGTATTGGTTTTTCCAGTCCATGGGCATGGAATATTTTTCCATTTGTTGTGTTATCTTGTTTGATGCTTGGTTTAGTTTCTCTTTTATTAAAAATAGATACTATATCATTAGTTAATATTGATATTGTCAGTTTAAGTTCAGGTCTCCAGTGATTTTTCTTTTTCATCAGTGTTACTGAACTTACATCACCTTTCTCCTATGTTGAAAATTCTAGTTCTTAATATTATCACTATCATTTGCTTTATTCTATACTACATGTGTAGTATGGATTGGATTCTCAATAATACTGCCACTGATATGGTTATAAAACAGTTAAAGATTTTTTTGAAAGACTATTTTTATCCTTGGGGTATACCTATTTGAGATATATAGTTATAAATACTGTATTTTTAAAAGTCACTTGGAGTAATTCCTTCATTATTATGGCAACAATTGGATAGCTAGTTAGCTTTGCTTCATTTCAGGATTATGATTTTTTTAGAAGCTTATTTTGTTTTATAATTATGTAATATTAATGGTTCCAGAGTCCAGTCTATAAACAAAGGCATATTCAAAGAAATCTGGGTTCCACATCTGTACTCTTCTCCCTGGTTCCTTCTTATCTCTATAGTAACTATTATAAAAATTTAAACAAAAATAAATAAACAGTGCTATAATGAATAGCTTTGTGCATTCATCTTTCTATGTACATATGTGTGTATATATATTTTTTTCTTTTTTTGACAAGAGTGTCTTTGGATTAGATTTCTATGAATGAGATTTCTGGGTCAAAGGGTAACTTCATAGATTTATTAGATATTGCTAAATACTCTTATATAGGACTTACATTATTTTGCAGTCCCACTGCCAGTGTATGTATTCATCCCTCCAACCCTGCCAACAGAATATACTGTCAGACTTTTAGAATCTAACAGGTAGAAAATATCTCAGGGAGGTTTAATTTGAAGGGAACTTTCTGTTCCTATCTTTAATCCATTTTTCTTTACGAATGTGGGTAAAGAAAGCTCTTTATTTAGAAGCTTTATTTAGAAGCTCTTAATTTTTTAGAGATAGTTTTTTTTTCTTAAAGAGAAAGCACAAGCAGTGGGGGGAAGGGCAGACGGAGAAGGAAAGAATCTTAAGCAGACTGACCCCACACCCAGTGCAGGGCCCAATGTGGGGCTCAATTTCACTACCCTGAGATCATGACTTGAGCTGAAATCAAAAGTTGGATGCTTAACTGAGCCACCCAGGTGCCCCTGGAGATACTAAATTTTTATTCACATAAGTTGCAAATATTTTTTCATATCTTAAAAATTTATTTAATGTGGTTTTCCCTGCAAAATATTTTAATTTTAGGTTATTACATTTATCACTTTTCCCTTTTAACTTCTGGATTTTGAAATTTGGTGTTGATTTTTTTTGTTGCCATAACCAGTTACCACAAATTTAGCACCTTAAATGAATGCCCATCTCTTATCTCACTGTTTTGTGGGTTGGAAGTCCTCGTGCAGTGCAGCTTGGCTGGTCCCCTTGCTCAGGGCCTTACAAGACTGAGATCAAGTTGTCGGCTGGGCGGGGCTGGGCTGGGCTAGTGTCTAAAGGTTCTCTGGGGATGATTTTGTTGCAAGCTCATTCAGGTTGTTGGCTGACTTCAGTTCCTTGGGGTTGTAGCACTAAGGTCTCTCATTCCTTTCTGGTTATCAGATAGAGCCATTTCTTTGCTCCTAGAGGTTCCCTCTCAAGCTCTCCATGAGGATTCCTCCAGCAAGAGAAGTTCAAATTTCTTTCACACTTCAAAACTTTCTGACCTCTTTTAACTGCCACATTTTTTTGACTCTGGCTCATTTGATAGATTGTGCCCAATGGATAATGCAACTGTAATTAAATTTGTTTTGTTAATTAACATTTTATTCTTAGAAGATTATACTATGAAAAAATACATATACAGTTTCTAAAAATTATGAAACATATTTATAAAATTGCCAATCTAAAGAATTCTGGTATAACATTTGCAAAGTCTCTTTTGCCATGTAGCATAGCATATTCACAGGTTCTAGGGATTCAGATATAGACATCTTTGGAGGATCCATTTTGCCTACCACTCTTCTGAAAGTTTCCCTAATTCCAGCTTATACTGGACTTCACCCATGTTTTTTCTAGTGCTTACAAGGTTTAGATTTAAATCCTTCATCCTTCTTGAATTTATTATGGTGTGAGGAGTGAATCCAATTTTAACAAATCCAATATAATCATTCCATTTATCAGATTCCACTTACTAAAAAGTTGAAGTTCATCTTTACCTCACTGATTTGAATGGCTCTTATCATACTAAATTTCATAGGGATTGTCTACTCTGTTCCATTAGGATACCAACATAATACTTGTAATTATAGAGTCTTTATGGTATGCTTAACTGTCTGCGGGATCATTCCCTCTCATTCTTTTTTTGCAGGATTTTCCTGGCTTTTATTATTCATCTTTCCAAACAATTTTACAAGTAAGTTGTTGATATTGGGGGGAAAAGTCTGATGGTATTTTTATAAGCATAGTACTAAATTTATAAGGTAACCTGGGGAGAGTTGATTGGGTCAAATGTCCTTTCTGTATCCGTGGAAGTGATCATAAGGTTTTCCTTCTTAGTTCTATGAATATAATGAATTAATAGGTTTCTTAACATAAAACCACTCTTGCATATAGGAATAAACCACACTTGGTCATGATTTTTTAAATGTGCTATTAGACCCATTTGCTAATGTTTCATTTAAGAGTTGTTATAATGATACTCATAAGTGAGAATGGTCTGAAGTAATGCCTATGACAGGTACAAAATCAATGGTTTACTTTACTCTTATAATAGGAACTTTGAAATTTGCCCTCTTTTTAACGGCCTGGGAAAGTTTTAACAGCCATTGAGGTACTCTCATTTTTACATATTTGGTAGAATTTTCCTACTGGGGTAAGGTTTTTTAGTGTGAGGGGAGAGCATTTTAGTTCTTCTATTTTCTCATATGGTAACTTGTCATTTAAGACTTAATGCTAGTCTGGTAAATTATAGTCATCTTAAAAATTATCCATTCCAATGGAAGTCTTCAAATTTATTCACAGAGTTCTATAAATAGTCTCTTATGATACTTTTAATTTCTTCTGTTTTGATCATCATTCCCCCAAATTCTTTGTATTTGTGTGTCCTTCCTTTTCCCCTTGAAAAGGGGTAGCTAGTGATTTGTCTACGTTGATGATTTTTTTCAAATGAGCAAATTTTGGCTATATTCTGTTGCTTTTCTGTTTTCTAGCTTCAATTTCTAGAAATTAATTGCTAGAAATTCTGGCATTAATTATTGCTTTCACTTTTATCGTCTTTCCTTCTGTTTTTTTTTTTTTCCTTTGAGAGGTAGAAGATTGCTGTGTTTTTGTTTCTTAGCTTATAAGTTCTATATGAGTCTTTGAATTTATTAATTAAGTTTATTATAGATCTAAAAGATCTAACTCACTGATTATGTTGTTTAGGTCTTTTACATCCTCTCTAATTTTTTGTCCACTTGATCTTTGTTAAATTGAAAGTATATTCTCCTTATATTTGTAATTTCTGCTTAATGATGGCTGTTGTTATGTTGTTTGGAATTTTCAGAACTATTACATCTTAGTTATGAATTGCATCTTTTAGCATTATGAAGTGTCCTTGTTTCTCTTTTTGGTCTGGATTCTACCTTATGAATTATCAAAGTGTCCTTCCCATTTGTTTTCATTTGCATTTGTCCACATCTCTATTTATCCTTTTAATCTTTCTGAATCAATCTCTCCTTTTCCTTTTCCCTGAATCCTTCTATTCCTCCCTCCCTGAGAGAGTGTGTGTATCCATCTTGCAAGCAGCATAATATTGGATTTTGCTTTGTTAGCTAATCTGAACTTTGTCTTTTTATAAATGAGTTTAATTCATTTGCATTTATTGATATGATCTTTATGTTTGGCCTCAAATTTGTCATGTTTTGTTGTATACATATACAGGAACTATGTTATCTGCTTTTTTTAATGTGTCTATAAACTTTTAATGCTTGGGAAGGCTTATTTTCACTCTGATAGTTACATTTGTATGTATACGTTTATATAATATCCTTGACACCTTTGTTTTCTTTTTTTTTTTCTTGACACCTACCTTTCCTTAGGAGAGCACTTCTGTTGGTTCCCTACTGTGACCATTACTGGAATTAGCTCCAAGCCCATTTTACTTTTTACCCTTTTTCTCTGATGTCAGATTTGAAGTAATCTCTTACTTCTAGCCAGTATCTATAAGGCAGTCATTTTTTGATAGTTGTACTGTGTTATGTTCTCCCTTATAACCATTAGTTTTTATTTATTGTGGTAAAAAATATGTAACTTAAGATTTACCATCACAACGGTTTTTAAGCATACAGTTCAGCAGTGTTAAGTGTATTCACACTGTTTTGCAATAGAACTCTAGAACCTTTTCACGTAGTAAAGCTGAAACGCTATACCCATTGAACAACAATCCCCCCCACTCAGCAACCACCTTTCTACTTAGAAATATTTGCAGTACTTTGTATGAGTAGAATCATATAGGATTTGTCCTTTTGTGACTGGCTATTCATCATTTAGCTTTTTAAAAAAACTTAGGTTTTTTATTTTAATTCAAGTATAGTTACTATACAGTGTTATATTAGTTTCAGGTGTACAATATAGGGATTCAACAATTCTGTACATTACTCAGAACTTATCATGATAAGTGTACTCTTTAATCTCCATCACCTATTTCACCCATCCATCCTCCTCCCCTCTGGTAACCATCAGTTTGCTCTCTATAGTTAAGAGTTTATATCTTGGTTTGTCTCTTGTTTTTCCTTTGTTCATCTGGTCTGTTTCTTAAATTCCATATGAGTGAAATCATATGGTATGTCTTTCTGACTTATTTCACTTAGTATTATACTCTTTAGCTCCATCCATATTGTTGCAAATGGCAAGATTTCATTTTTTAAAAAATCATAGTTGACACAGAACATTACATTAGTTTCAGGTATGCAAAAAATTGATTTGACAGGTCTGTATGTTGTGCTATGCTCACAAGTGTAGCTACCATATGTCACCATACAACACTACTACAATACCACTGATTACATTCCCTATGTTTATACCTTTCATGTCCAAGACTTTTATTCATTCCATAACTGAAAGCCTATAATTCCCATTCCTCTTCACCCCATTCCTTCATTCCCCTCTCTTCTGGCAACCATCAGTTTGTTCTTTGTATTTATGGGTCTGTTTCTGCTTTTGGTTTGTTTGTTCATTTGTTTCATTTTTTAGATTCCACATAAACATGAAGTCATATAGTATGTCTTTCTCTGACTTATTTCACTTAACATAATACCTTCTAAGTTCAACCATGTTGTTGCAAATGGCAAGATTTCATTCTTTTTTATGGGTGAATAATACCACATTGTATGTATGTGTTTATGTGTATATACATCTCATTTTCTTTATCCATTGATCCATTAATGGACACAGGTTGCTTGGCTATGTGAATGATGCTGCAGTGAACATGGAGATGTAGATATCTCTTCAAGATCTTGATTTCACTTCCATTGGCTTTATACCTAGAAGTGGGATTGCTGGATAATACGGTAGTTCTAGTTTTATTATATATTTTTTAATTTTTTTAAGATTTTATTTATTTATTTGACAGATCACAAGTAGGCAGAGAGGCAGGCAGAGAGAGAGGGGGAAGCAGGCTCCCCGCTGAGCAAAGAGCCTGATGCGGGGCTCGATCCCAGGACCCTGAGACCATGACCTGAGCCAAAGGCAGAGGCTTTAACCCACTGAGCCACCACGGCGCCCCTATTTTTAATTTTTTGAGGAACCTTCATAGTGTTTTCTATACTGGCTGCACCAGTGTACATTCTAACAGTGCACAAGGGTTTCCTTTTCTTCACATCCTCACCAATACTTATTTTTTGTTCTTTGATAATAGTCCTTCTAACAGGTGTAAGGTGATGTCTCACTGTAGTTTTGATTTGCATTGCCCTGATGATTAGTGATGTTGAGCACCTTATTAGAATCTCTCCCCATTTTTAATTGGATTGCTTAGGGTTTTTTGCTATTAAGTTGTATGAAGTCTATATATATTTTGGGTATTAACCCCTTATCTGATAAAAGATTTGCAAATATTTTCCCCCATTCTGTAAGTTGTCCTTTTTATTTTGTTGATAGTTTCCTTCAGTTATTTTTTATTTTTCAAGTGTTTTCTCCTTTAAATTTTCTAGTTATTTTAAGGCATTGTGTTTATTTGGTTTTGTGATATTTTTAGTTTAAGCTCCACTTCTGAAATGACTTTTTCCCTTTTATTTCTAATTATTTTCTTAGTTTTTTTTGTTTTTGTTTTTGTTTTATCTCTAAGAAATCTTGCTTCTTTAATCACCTTGGTTGTGAATTTCTCCAATACTGATTTATGTTGTTCTTTCATAATTTCTATCACAATGTGTATTAATTTATTTACACTTACTTTAGAATATTAGGGTCGGTTTTCATGTACTTGTGGGCATGTTTTTCTAGAGTGCTTTCATTCTAGGGGAATTATCCTGCTGTTCTGTTTTTGTTTTTTTATTTTTTAAATTTTTTCAAGGGCACCTGGGTGGCTCAGTGGGTTAAAGCCTCTGCCTTCAGCTCAGGTCATGATCTCAGGGTCCTGGGATTGAGCCCCACATCGGGCTCTCTGCTCAGCGGGGAGCCTGCTTCCCCCTCTCTGCCTGCCTCTCTGCCTACTTGTGATCTCTCTCTCTCTCTGTCAAATAAATAAATAAAATCTTAAAAAAAATTTTTTTTTTCAGTGTTCCAAGATTCATTGTTTATGCACCACACCCAGTCCTCCATGCAATACGTGCCCTCCTTAATACCCACCACTAGGCTCGCCCATCTCTTCTGTTTTTTATAAGTAACTTTGTATGAGATTTGATGGTAACTTTTACTGTTACTCGTTTTTATGAGAAATTGGTTTTTCTACTTTTAAGAGGGCAGGAGGGGCCAAAATAACTTTTTAAAATCTTTATAAATTTGGATCATCTGGGTATGTTATATTCATCAAGCAGTGAAAAATACAGTTTCCTACTATTGTCTTATTCTATTCAGGCTGCTGTACCAGAATACTACCATCTTGGGTAGCTTATAAACAACAGGAACTTATTTATTTATTTATTTATATTGAAATTCAATTAGTCAACATATAATACATCATTAGTTTCAGAGGTAGTGTTCAGTAATTTATCAGTTGTGTAGAACACCCAGTGCTCACATCACATGCCCTACTTGGAACATATTTAATATTTTTTCCATGTTTGCACAATGCATAACTTACATAATATTGAAGATGAAGATGTAATATTTACTTTAAACAAGATTTTTAAAAAATCCCAGTGACACGTTTTCCCTTTGAAGCACAAAAAAAGTCCATAAAACAAGAATCAAAATAACCTACTAAAACAAGGGTTGCTAAACATGACAAGGCTAAATCCAGCCTGATGCCTGTTTTTCTACAACTTGTAAGCTAGAAATGATATATATATATATATATATATACACATATATATATATATTTTTTTTTTTTAAAGATTTTATTTATTTATTTGACAGAGAGAGAGATCACAAGTAGGCAGGTAGGCAGAGAGAGAGGAAGAAGCAGGCTCCCCACTGAGCAGAGAGCTGGATGGGGGGCTGGATCACAGGACTCTGAGATCATGACCTGAGCCGAAGGCAGAGGCTTTAACCCACTGAGCCACCCAGGCACCCCTGATTTTTATATTTTATTTTATATTTTATATTTTATAAATATTTTATATTTATTTTATTTATTTTATATTTTATGTTTTTAATGGTTAGAAAAAAATGAAAAGAAAAAAGAAAAAAATGTTTTGTGACAAGTGAAGTTTATATAAAATTTATATTGCAGTGCCCACAAGTAAAGTTTTATTGGAACTCAGCCTTGATCATTCATTTATATATTATCTATGGCTGCTTTTGAGTAGTTGTGACAGAAACTATGGCCCACAAAGTCTAAAATATTTACCGTATAGCACTTTACAGAACAAAACAAGACAGAGTATCTCATTAACCTGGAAGAGCTGGGTCCATTAGAATCTTAGGTTTTAGATCATCTCTTCAAATTTATTTTGGTTCTATCAGAGTGATGAATAAAACAATTGGTTTGATCTTTAATTCAAATTTTTCATCTTCATTTATCACTTTGGTAGGACCAACAAATAAAGAATTTGAAATAGTTTTCTTTCTTCCTAACTAAACCTTACCTCACAGCTGTCACCCTGGAGTAAAAGGGAAGACTAACATATCATTTTGTGCTGGGCCACATAATTAATGGACCAGTGCACACATTGATGGGTTTAGATGAAAAGTGACTGAAATTTGAACTGTTAGCTTTCCCTTTCTTGTTACTTCAAAACTAGTTTGGGCTTTAAACATCAACTTACAGGTGTTTATCTTTTCTTACTTGTCAGATAAATAGGCTTCCTGAGACATAGTTGTGTGGTTTGGTCCACCTCAAAAAGAAAAAGCCCAGTAATCCTACAATTGAATCCATAGACAAAGACTAAACTATCTAATATCCCTTAAGGTTGCTTCTATCCATTGACATATCCTTCATATTCATTCAGATATGAAAAATTGGAAGTGTCACTATTGAATACTAAGTTACTTAGCAATCACAGTGAAAGATCTTTGCCTCATAGTTTAAGCACTGACCAGAATTCAATTTGGTAATTTATGGTAAAGGATTAAAACCTTAATAGTTACCTAAAAGCTAGACATTTGAATTATTACATTACTGAAATTTAGACCACAAAAGTTATTTTGTTGCAAGTAAGGTTTTTGCTCAGAGAAGGAAGGGGTTATGAGGAATTTTCATGGACTATACTGTATTCTGTACAATTTGAATTTTTTCAATAGTTCATAGTTTATTAAGACTAGTTAAGATTAAATTATCTAACAGTCAGTAGTAAATATTTAGAATATTATTAGTAAGAACCCAATAAACTGTAATACTGGTTTTTATCCCTTATTTCAGTTCAATACTACACAGTTAGGAAAGTATAATGTCAGTGTATATTTTTTCTGCATCCATTTTAATATTTTAATGTAAAGTTAGGCATTTCTAATAAAATACAGTATGCTTTAAAACAGAGTTTTTCACCATAGGTCTCCAGTGAAGCTTTTGGTATTGATAGCATTTTCAATTCAGTTCACTTCAATTCAATTCACTATTAATAGTGTTTTAAAATACTGGTTTAAAACCTGCCAACAATTAATAAAATTATTTTCTTTGTCTTCAATCTGAAATAGCCGAACTATAATGAAGGGTGAATTAGCTAATTGTAATGTTTAAACGTGTAACATATATATATATATGTTAGTGTGTGTGCGTATATATATATGCACACACACACACATAGTGTGATAAATCTTCTTTGCATTGCTCTTTGCTATTTGGGTTTATTATTTCATTTTTTTTCTAGATGAATGCTTTTATGACCCAAAACATAGCAGTTTCTGATTTTACCTTTAGGCATTAAGACAAAAGAAGTAGGGGTGTTATAACCCAACTTGTTTAAAACATCACTATGCTATTTTGAATGACAGTTTACAATTTACAAGTAGGGTGTGGCTAATAAAGTCACTGAAGCAGACATAAGCATAGGTTTCTTTTATACACACTCCTGGCCTGTCAGTTACATCTCCCAAATGCTTTGTTGCACAGGCATGCCAATAACTAAAACCACATTTTATCATTCTTGTACCCAAAGGCTTTTAAAAGGCTACACAACCATATTAGTGTCTGAAAATTCCAGATTAAAGTTGAAGTCCTCATGCAGAGACTTCTTTTCTATCTAAAAGAATAAAATTTCCTTGCAACTGATATAATGTATTATAGGAATGATGAAAATTATAGTTGAACAGAATTGTTAAAACTTTGGCTTTAAAGTACTTGTTCTGCCTTGTTTCCAACATTTTTTATATATTAACTTTTACACATCTAGAAAATGTTAATACAGATGACTCAAACATGTATGTATATTATCTTCAGTGGTTTAGTGCATATTTTATGCAAATTAAGGCACACTAAAAACAAACAACAGCAACAAAAAAAACTATGGCTATGCTGAGTGCATCCCCTTTCCCAGCTGCCCTAAACATGGCATCCTCAGTAATTTTTTCTTATTTATTTATTATCTGTGTATGTAGTTTAAATTTTGTGTGGTAATCTGGTACATAAATTTAACTCTAAGGCATAGATTTGGGTGGTAGAAGCAGAGTTTAAGCCAATAAAAGTTTTAGCACTTTCTAGTTTAAGAAGATTGGTTCCCACAATAGCAGACTTCAACACTAGATATGATGCTGTTAGGAGTTTGTTACTTCTTGTGTACAATCTGTGGTTGTAGCATGGGGTGATAAAGTAACTTGAGAGAGGCAGGGAGCAGCAGAAGAGTAGGTGAATCTGACTGAACATGTACAACCCTAAGCTGAATGTGAGGTAGTCGGTTACAACTCTGAAAGGCTGTGAAAGGCTCAAGGAAACTTTTAGCTAAAATGGGTTCTATGGATGTCTTCTGGAGTAAAATGGTGTTTCCAGCTTTGGTTATGTCTCCTGAAGACTGTTGTCTATTGCTTGCTACATAAGAAGATTTTCTCTAAGTCTTTTTAGGTTTCTTAGTGTGAAGTCCTTCCTAAACTCATGATTTGTGAGGCTTCGTGAGATGATCCAGAGGTGCAAAAAAAAAAAAAAAAAAATCCCACAAAACAGGGTAGTATCTTTTTGAATTAGTATTCCTGTTTTCTTTGGGTAATTCCAGTAGTGGAGTTATTGGATCATATGGTATTTCTGCTTTTGTTTTTTAGGAAACTCCATACTGTTTTCCAAAGTGGCTGCCCGAGTTACATTTTCACCAACAGCACCTGAGGGTTCCTTTTTCCCCACATCCTCACCAGCACTTGTTTCTTGTCTTCTTATTTTAGCCATTCTGACAGATGTTAGGTGATACATCTCATTGTGGTTTTGATTTGCATGTCCTTGATGATGTGATGTTGAGCATCTTTTCATGTGTCTGTTGGCTCTATGTCTTCTTCGGGAAAATGTCCATTTTTTAATCAGATTGTGGATTTTTTTTTTTGATGTTGTATAAGTTCTCTATGTTTTAGATATTCACCCCTTTTTGTATATATCATTTGCAAATATCTTGTATTCAGTAGGCTGCCTTGTTGTTTCCTTGATAGTTTCCTTCATTGTGCAAAAGCTTTTTATTTTGATGTAGCATTATCTTCCATAGCCAAGATATGGAATCAATCTAGGTGTCCATCAGTAAACAAATGGATAAGGAAGATGTGCTGTATAGACACACACATGCATACACACACATGCACATATATACAATGGAATATTACACAGCCATCACAAGGATGAGATCATGCCACTTGTGACAACATTGATAAACCTTGAGGGTGTTAGGCTAAGTGAAAAAAGTCAGAGGAAGACAAATACCATATGATTTAAGTCACATGTGGACTCTGAAAAAACAAATGAATAAACAAACAAAAAGCAGAATCAGACTTATAAATAACAGAGAACAAACTGATGGTTGCCAGAGGGGAGAGGGTGGCAGGATGAGTAAAATGAGCAAAAAGGAGTGGGAGATAGAGGCTTCCAGTTATGGAATGAGTAAGTCACAGGAATAAAAGGAACAGCATAAGGAATATAGACAGTGGTATTGTAATAGCCTTGTATGGTGACAGACGGTGGCTACACTTGGGGTGAGCACAGCACAATGTATAAACTTGTGGAATCACTATGTTGTACGCGTGAATTGAATGTAACATTGTATGTCAGTGTATATTCAAATAACTTTTTAAAAAGATGAAAAAACCAGGCATGGAAGTCAGAATTACTATGCAGTGACATTCTGTAAATGAATGCAGTAAGTTATTATTTACTGGCATTGTAACCCTCCAGTGCAGAGCTTATGCTTGAGATTTTTTTTTAGATACGTAGAACTAGGTATACTGCCACATGACTTCCCCATCTTCTGGCCTATATCCCTTATCTTTAGGGGCTCAACTCTAAAACATTCTTGATTAGGTTAGATATTGCTATGTGTAGGTGTCCATTTGTTTCCTCCTAATTGTCTTTGTTAATTAAAATTATGTGGAGAATTTAGAACTAGAACTCAGGCAAAGTCTTTACACTTTTTTGAGAAGGTTCATTAGAGCAATAAGATTAGAAAAATAGGGTGTGCAAGTAACCTGTAAATCCCAGAAAAGTGTAACTATCTTTGAGGAGAGAGTGTGGGTTGTGCCACTCTGGGTTAGATCCTTTCCCATAGTTAGCACATTGCTGAGGATAGTCACCTCTGGGCTCTCCAAAGGTACATCCTTAGGGATTGGTCCAATCACCTCAGCTTTGCCTAAGCAGAGACTCAGATAAAGTTGAAAGCTAAGGATAAAAATAAAAATTTAACACACACACACACACACACACACATACACACATGTTCACACACACATTCACATACTTGGGTGCACACACGATTACTCCTAATATAAAAGATCAAACTTCAAACTTTAGTATCTGGCTGAAGCAACCATAGTGGGCTTAAGGACATCACAAATTACTTTTAGCTTAAGAGTTTCTGGAAGGCTTTTCTACTTACACTTCTCCCCTGCAAGTACAGCTTATTTAAAACACAGACCTCACATTGAAGAGTGCTGGCACAATAGGAGTTCCTTCATGCCCCATCCCCTTCCTTTTTTTAACAAGACATTAGAAAAAACTGAAGATCTCATGAGCCATTGATCAGGAATGTAGGAACAGAAGCATCTGGCTTGGATAATAACTACATTGTTTGCCATGCTAAGCACTGAGTCCTTCACTTACAGTTCTAGTGACAGAGCAAGTCCTTTTGTTTCTTGGTTTGTTGACCATGTTTAAGGCTCTGCCTAGAGGTGAAGCTTGCAGTAGTTGAGTCAACAGTACAACACAGCCTGCATTTGTAGCTGTTAAATTTACAGTGATTCTAAGCACAGATATTAGCAATTTAATATTTCATTAAGCCTTTTAGTCTAGAAGTATCACAAAGATATTTTTAATATTGTAAATGCATTGTTTTATTAAAATTTGTGTGTGTGTTATATATACATGTTCATCACCTATGAGTTTGATTTTGGCAGTTTATTTTTTATTTTTTATTTTTTATTTTTATTGAGAGAGAGCACGAGCAGGGGGAGGGGAAGCAGGAAAGCAGACTCCCTGCTAAAGCAGGGAGCCCAGTGCAGGCTTGATCCAAGGACTCCAGGGCTATGACCCGAGCGGGAGTAAGATGATTAACCAACTGAGCCATCTAGGTGCCCCTCAACAGTTTGTTTTAAAAAGAGGAAGAAGTCTATCAAGGTTAAGAACAACTAATCTAACCTATAAAGCCTAAGGAAAAATGGGGAAGTGGCTCCAACAAAGTTTTCCATACAGACAATATAAAATAGATATATTCTTTAATTACTTTAGTCTCTCATTAAAGAAAAATGACAAATGACTATCAGTTTTAAATAAATATAAATAAGTCTAAATGTAGGAAACCTTAAGTCTTTAAACTAGGAATTCGTATTTAAGGGAAACAACCCATCTTCCATTGATAGTGCTCATGAATTCTGTTCATACCTGAATGTTGGGGTCATTTTGACTAAATTGTGCAAATACATTTGTGACTGTTCAGATAATTTCTAAGAGAAAAATGATAATTAGCAAAGACTCAGATTCTCCATTAACCCAGTGATATTATCAGAGAACATTTTACTACCCACCTACGTGATTATCACTAGACAGCAGATGCCTAATTTTGAAAATCTATGTAGCACTCACAAACCTGGTTATGTAAAGACAAGATAGTATTGCTACAGTTATATGAAGGCTCCTTGGAAGAGATAAGCTGAACAATAATAGTATAGTTTCTACTTTCCTATATCATTTATAAGAGCCCCATTCTAGGGAAGTCAGTGGGCAAGGTTTAAGTGAATTCTGCAACAACTTCACATAGGGTAATTTGTTTTGTTTTTCAAATTTTTATTTAAATTCTAGTTAGTTAACATATAGTGTAATACTGTTTTCAGAATAGAATTTATTGATTCATTATTTATATATAACACTCAGTGCTCAACATGACAAGTGCCCTCCTTGATACCCATCACCCATCTAGCCCATACCCCACCCTCCTCCCTCCATCAACCCTCATTTGTTCTCTATTGTTAAGAGTCCTTTATGGTTTGTTTCCCCTCTCTCTCTCTTTTTCCCCCCTTCCCATATGTTCATCTGTTTTGTTTCTTAAATTCCACGTATGAATGAGATCATATGGTATTTGTCTTTCTCTGATTTATTTCGCTTAGCATCATAGCCTCTAGCTCCATCCACATTACTGTAAATGGCAAGAAATTATTCCTTTTTATGGCTGAGTAATATTCTGTTACACACACACACACACACATACACACACACATCTTCTTTATTGATTCATCATTGATGGTCATTTGGGCTCTTTCCATAGTTTAGCTATTGTTGGCAATGCTGCTATAAACATCAGGGTATATGTACTCCTTTGAATCTGTATTTTTATATCCTTTGGGTAAATACCTAGTAGTACAGTTGTTCAATTGTTAGCCTAGTTCTATTTTTAACTTTTTGAGGAACCTCCATACTGTTTTCCAGAGTGGCTTCACCAGCTTGCATTCCCAGCAACAGTGCAAGAGGGTTCCCCTTTCTTTGCATCCTTGCCAGCACTTGTTTCATGAGTTGTTAATTTTAGCCATTCTGACAGGTATATCATTAAGGTGGTATCATTGCGGTTTTGGTTTGTATTGCCCTGATGATGAGCGATGTTGAGCATCTTTTCATGTCTGTTAGCCATCTGTATGTCTTCTTTAGAAAAAAGTCTATTCATGTCTTCTGCCCATTTCTTAACTGGATTATTTATTTTTTGGGTATTAAATTTTATAAGTTCTTTATAGATTTTAGATACTAACCTTTTATCCAATATGTCACTTGCAAATATCTTCTCCCATTCTGTTAGTTGCCTTTAGTTTTGTTGCCTTTGCTGTGCAGAAGCTTTTTATCTTGATGAAATCCCAAATGTTCATTTTTGCTTTTTTTCCCTTGCCTCTGGAGACATGTCTAGTAAGAAGTTGGTATAGCCATGGTCAAGGAGGTTGCCACCCGTGTTTTCCTTTAGGATTTTGATGGTTTGCTGTCTCACATTTGGGGCTTTCATCTGTTTTGAGTTTGTATTTGTGTATGCTGTAAGAAAGTGGTCCTCATTCCTTTGCATGTTGTTGTCCAGTTTTTCCAACACCATTTGTTGAAGAGACTGTCTTTTTACCTTTGCATAGTCTTTCCTGTTTTGTCAAAGATTAGTTGACCATATAGTTGTGAGTCCATTTCTGGGTCTTCTATTCTGTTCCATTGATCTCTGTGTTTTTGTGCCAGTATCATACTGTCTTGATGATTACAGCTTTGTAATATACCTTGAAGTCGGGAAACATGACACCTCCAGCTTTGCTTTTCTTTTTAAGGATTGCTTTGGCTATTAGGGGTCTTTTATGGTTCTGTACAAATTTTAGGATTCTTCGTTCCAGCTCTGTGAAAAATGCTGGTGGTATTTTGATAGAGATTGAATTAAATGTGTAGATTGCTTTGGGTAGTATAGACATTTTAACAATAGTCTTCCAATCCATGAGCATGGAATGTTTTTCCATTTCTTTGTGTTCTCTTCAATTTCTTTCATCGACGTTCTAGTTTTCAGAGTACAGATCTCTTACCTCTTCGGGTAGGTTTATTCTTAGGTATCTTATGGTTTTTAGTGTAATTGTAAGTGGGATTGATTCCTTTATTTCTTTTTCTGCTGCTTCATTACTGGTGAATAGAAATGCAACAGATTTCTGTACATTGATTTTATATCTTGCATCTTTGCTGAATTTCATGTATTAGCTCTGGCAATTTTTTGGTGGAGTCTTTTGGGTTTTCTACATAGAGTATCGTGTCACCTGTGAAGAGTGAAAGTTTGACTTCTTCCTTGCCAGCTTGGATGCCTTTCATTTTTTTGTTGTCTGATTGCTGAGGCTAAGACTTCCAGTACTATGTTAAATAACAATGGTGAGGGATGCCTGGGTGGCTCAGTTAAGCATCTGCCTTTGGTTCAGGTTATGATCCCAGGATCCTGAGACCTAGTCCTGCATCGGGCTCCTTGTTCAGTGGGAAGCCTGCTGCTCCCCCTGCTTCTGCTCGCTCTTCTTTCTCTCTGACTGACTGACTGACAAAATAAATAAATATCTTTAAAAAAAATAATAATGGTGAGAATGGACATCCCCATCTTGTTCTTGACCATAGAGGAAAACCTCTCAGTTTTTCCCCATTGAGGATGATATCAGTTGTGGGTCTTTCATAGATGACCTTTATGATGTTCAGGTATGTTCTATCTATACATTGTTGAGAGTTTTTATCAAGACATATGGTAATTTGGGCAGTGGGGAGCATGTGTTGTGGAGCCCAGGATGTTAGTACCTTTGTAGATGTTATAGGTCTTTACTATTTGAGCAATTTTGAAATCTCTTGTCTGGAAATTATGTACTGATTGACAGTGTTTCTGGAGCCAAGTAAGAAAAGACCACCAGGGATTTTAGCATTTCTTAGTTGCTACCATAACTTAATCCCCATTTGTAGCATGGTACTCACCCTGGGGTCTCATTCTCTTTTACACTATCCAGAGAAACCCCTAGAAAATAAACCTCTACTTTCCTGCCTGGGTGGAGAAGGTCAGTCATCTTATGGAATGGGGATCAAACTACTTCTTTAGGAGCTTTCCCATTTGTCCTTTTTATCTCCTCTTTCTACCCTGACATCATAGTTACCTGTTACTGCCATTTCTTTTAGCGTTTTGAGGACTCTCCCTTATAATTTGAGAGTTTTAGTGAGTAAATAATTGATCTTGTGAAGTTTGAAGGTATTGATCCACTGTTGTCTTGCTTCCAGTGTTGCTGTTAAAAATTCAAAGTACGTCCTATCCTTTGGATTTGCATATTTTACTTGGTTCTCAGCCTTTTGCAGGCTAGGTTCTTTCATCGGTTTGTTAGTTATCTACCCTTTACTTCTCTTCCTCCTCATTGTAGTTTTGGGAGACAGCAAAATGAGATGAGTATAGCCTGCCATTTTCTAGGAGCTTAAAAAAAATAGCTCTGGCTCCCTTGTCTTCTCACTGAAGAAAGGACTTTCAGAATTTCAGAAAAAAAAAACAGCTATTTTTAAGTGTAAAGAGTAGTCTAAAACTAGAAGATAAAAAATTTTTAATGATGCCACAACTCAGAACACTTTTACATCCTCTCAAATAATTCAGTTTTCAAGTAAGTCTCTTTATATTTCTTCTGTAACATTCTGTGTTGCTTAGTAATATTAAAATTTTCTCCTTTGGAAAAAAGTTTTTGTTTCAAAATGCCATATAAATAGTCAAAGGAACGCATAGTGGAGATTCCTTTATTCTACCTTCTAGTCTTTTATTAGTAGCCAAAAGTGAACTTCATGTACTTGCCCAGAGAGCTGTACTATGGGGGCCTGTCAGATAATGACCAGAATTTTACCGCAGTCTACAAATAAGAAACATGTTTAGTGGATATATGGTATGCTTTGACAGCAGTAAGTTATATAGGTTTTAAAAATATAATTTTCCTTGAGAAGTTAAGCTGAAATTTTTTTTTCTAATTTCAAAAAAATTCCTGCTCTAAGATATTTTTGCTGTGATTGCTTTCTGATTATTTCTAATATTATCGTGAAGGGTACCAATACCACTTGCTCTCCCAATTTGGTAGATAGGAAAACTAAGGCATACGATATTGATTTTTTTGGGTATATATTAATTTTTAGGAGATATGCTCATGAAGTTTAATAATACTTAATATATTAGTAAGAGCAAGGTAAAAAAAAAAACAAAAAAACTCTTTCCTGACCTCTCTCCTGCTACCTCCAAGCAATTCCTCTGCCTTAATAAAAAAAAAAAAAGTAACATGGGGAATATAGAATGAGAGATTAATTTTTTTCATATTTCATAGGGATATAACTAGATATATAATGGAGTGAGTGCTTATATTGTGCTTTTGTGAGCTGCAATGCATCTGCCTGAAACAGATGTTATCAGTTACAAATGCCCAAGAATACTGTTTTCCCTTGCATTGTCACAGAACTTCTTTGGAAGGTTGCCCATGACTCTTCTGGTATATTTTGTGTATTTAGAGGAAAGATAATCATTTGGCCATGTTTTTTCATTAAACCTAACACCTTTGAGGTCCATCGTAGTTTTCCATGTATCAACAGTTGACTCCTTTTTTTGCTTAGTGGGATTTCATGATTCGTATGTGCCACAGTTTAATTATTCGCCATATTAGTTGTTTCCAGTTTTTGGCTACTGCAAATAAAAGTGCTGTGAACAATTGTGTATAGGTTTTGTGTGCGCAGTTGCTGAATCATTGGTAAGTGTATGTTTAGTTTTGTTAGAAACTGTCCAACTATTTTCCTGAAGGGGAATACCATTTTACATTCTCATAAACAATGTACGAGAGATCTAATTTATCTGCATCCATTTCAGCATTTTTTATTATTATATTTTTTTATTTTAGTTGTTCTAATGGGTGTTTGATTATATCTCATGATGGTCTTAGTTTACATTTCCAGAACAGCTAGTGATGTTGAATATCTTTTCATATGCTTATTTGCTTGCCTGTATCCTCTTTAAAATTTTTAAAAAATATTTATTATTTTAGAGAGAGAGCGAGCGAGCAGGAGGAGGAGCAGAGGGAGAGGTACAAGCAGACTCTGCGCTGAGCACAGAGTCTGATGCAGGGCTCCATCCCACAACCCTGAGATCCTGACCTGAGCGAAAACCAAGAGTCAGATGCTTAACTGAGCCACCCAGGTGCCCCACATTTAAGTGAAATGCCTCTTCATGTGTTTTACCTAATTTGTAATTGGATTGTTTATTTTTTACTGTTGAGTTTTGAGGTTTCTTTTAATTTTATTTTTTCAGAGTTCCAAGATTCATTGTTCATGCACCATACCCAGTGCTCCATGCAATACGTGCCCTCCTCAATACATATTTTAGATATAAACCTTTTGTTAGATAATATGGTTTGCAAATATATTCTTCCAGTCTATAGTAGATCATACTCTTGAGAGGGCCTCTCATGGAGCAAAAGTTTTTAGTTTTGAGTAAGTCCAGTTTCTCAATTTTTTCTTCAATGGATTATTTTTGGTGTTATATCTAAGAATCTTTACCAAGCCCTAGGTCTCTGACTTTTCTTCTGTCTTACCGTCTAAAAGTTTTATTATTTTATATTTTATAATTTGCATATGATCCATTTTTTTTTTTAATAAGGTGTGAGGTTTAGATTGAGGCACTTTCTTTTCCCCCTTATAACTATCACCAGTTGTTCAAAAGGTGTCCTTCCTCCAATGAATTGTTTTTGCACCCTTGTCAAAAGTCATTTGAGTATATTTGTACGGGCCTATTTCTGGGTCCTCTGTTCTGTTTCTTTGATCTGTGTGTCTATCCTTCTATCGATATCACAATCTTGATTACTTGCTAAGTCATCTTGAAAATAGGTATACTACTACTTCCCTCTATATGCTTTTCTTTTTCAAAATTATTTTCACTCTTCCAGATAAATTTTGTAATGATCTTGCCTTTATCTACCATTAATCTTGCTATGATTGTGATAAGAATTGGGTTAAACTGGTAATTTGGGGAGAAATGACTTCTTTCTGGTGTTGAGTCTTACAATCAATGAACACAGTATGTCTCTACATTGATTTAAATATTTGATTTTTTTTCGTGTTGTACTTTTCAGCAGAAGAGTCTTGAAAGTGTTTGTCGGTTGAGTAGTTTGTTGTTTTGAGCAACTGTATATGGTGTCATATTTTTAAATTTGGTGTCTGTGTTCATTGCTGTTTATCGAAATACAGCTGAATTTTCAAATGTGATCTCTTAATCCTGCAACCTGCTGAGCTCATTTATTAGTTCTATGAGATTTTTCAAGATTTCTCAAGTTTTCTACATAGACCATTATGTCATTAGCAAACAGACAGTTTTCAGTTTTCCTGGTTTTCCATCTGTATGCCTTTTATTTCCTTTCCTTACCTTACTGCACTAGCTAGACCTTTAAGTACTTCGTTGAATAACAGTGGTGAGAGTAGGTATCTTTGCTTCATTCCCAATCCAGGGAGAAAACATTCAGTCTTTGATCCTTAATTGTAATGCTTAAAATAGGGGCTCTTTTATCAAGTTAGAGAAGTCCCTCTCTTCTGATTTTCCTGGGAGTTTTTATGATGAATTTTTATGATTAATTTGTCAGATGCTTTCTCTGCCTTATTATGATCATATGAGTCTTTGGTCTCTCCATATAGTGGACTACACCGAGTTTCAAATATCCTATCAGTCTTTCATGCCTGGGGTACTCCACTTGACCATGCAGTGTAATTTTTTTTTTTTTTTTTTTTTTTTTTACATATTGCTGAATTTGTTCATATTTTGTTAAGAATTTTATTCATTTACATTCATGAGGACTACTGATAATGTAGATTTTTTGTTTTGTTTTGTTTTTGTACTCAGTTTGCCTGGCTTTGGTATCAGGGTAATACTGGCTTCATAAAATGAGTGGGAGCGTTTTCTCTTCTCTGTTTTCTATAAAAGACTGTGTAGAATTGGTGTTAATTCTTCTTTTAAAAGTTTGGTAGTCTCCAGGAGCGTCTGAGTGGCTCAGTCGGTTAAGCTTCTAACTCTTGATTTTGGCTCAGGACATGATCTCAGGGTGGTGAGATTGAGCCCCGTTGTTGGGCTCCATGCTTAGTGTGGAGCCTGCTTAAGATTCCATCTCTCCCACTCTTTCTGCCCTCCCCCCACCCCCTGCCCCTTGCTTGTACTCTCGCTTGCTCACTCCCTTCCTCCCCATCAAAAAAAGTTTGGTAGACTCCAGTGTATGCCACCTGGGCCTGGAGTTCCCAAATTATGGATTTTATTTCTTTAATATTATGAGATCAAATTATCCGTTTCATATTGGGTGAGTTTGGGTAGTTTATACTTTTTGAAGACTTGGTCTCTTTTCATCTAAGTTGTCAAATTTAGTTCTGGAGAGTTCAAATTTAGTTATTTGTAGTATTCCTCTATAAGCCACTTCATATCTGCAAGGTATGTGGCAAAATTTCTTTTTTCAATGCTGATAGTAGCATGGTGAATCTTCTCTTTTTGTTTTGTTTTTGGTCAGTCTTGCTAGAAGTTTTTCACTTACTAATTTTTTCAAAGAACCAGCCTTAGTTTCTCTGCTATTTTCTGTTTTCAACTTATTGATTTCTGCTCTTTTTATTATTTCTTTCCTTCAGGTTACTTTGGATTTATTTTGCTCTTCTTTTTCTAGTTTCTTGTGAGAACGCAGATTATTAACTTGAGACTTTTAATCTTTTTGAATGTAAGTGTTCAATTCTATAAATTTGCCTCTTGACATATTTTTAGCTGTGTCCCACAAATTTCATTGTCATACTTTCATTTTTATTCAGTCCAGTGTAATTTTTAATTTCCCCTGAGACTTCCTCTTTTGTGACCCATGGATTATTTAGAAGGGTATTGATTGGTTTCCAAGTGCTCGGGGGATTTTCCTGTTATATTTAGATTGTTTTTATCGTTTACTGACTTCTGTGATTCCACTAAATGCAAGAACACATGGTCTATGATTTCAATTCTTTTATATTTATTGAGGTTTGTTAGTTCAGGATATGGTCTATCTTAGTATATGTTTTATGAGCAATTGAGAAGAATATTCTAACGTTGGGTAGTTGGTGATGTGGTTGAGTTCTTCTATGTCCTTCCTGATTTTCTGTCTAGCTGTTATATCAAGTGTGTTTAGATAGTCTAACAATTGTGGGCTTGTCTAATTCTTCCTTCAGTTCTGTCATTTTAGCTTCACTTATTTGGCAACTCTGTTTTGTAGTGTATACACTTTTAGGCTCATTAGTATCAATTTCTAAATCCTGCCCCACGGTGTATACAAAAATCAATTTTAGAATAGATTACAGATCTAAATATGAAAGGTAAAATAAAGATCTTAAGACTTTCTTAAAACAGGGCACAAAATGTAATAAACATAATGGAAAAAATGGGTACTTTGTAGTACATAAATTGGAGTACATTAATACTAAAAACTTCTCAAAAGAATATTAAAAAAGGCAATCCAAGAGTATGACGAAATATCTGTAGTATATATATCCAATAGTAGATCTGTATCAGAATATTTAAAGAACTCCTGAAAAATCATAAGGAAAAGGATAACTCAATAGAGCATGATCGGAAGTCCTGAAAGGCACTTCACAACACATATTTCCAATAAACATCCAAAACGATATTCAACTTCATGAATCATCAGGGAAAATACAAATTAAATTTACAATCTAATATGCCTTTCAGAATGAGTAAAATGGTGGCAGGGGATAACAAGTGTTGGCAAGGGTGGGATGACCTGGAATTCTCATGTACTGATAATAAAAATGTAAACTGCTTCAGCTACTCTGGAGAAATCTTTGGAGGTATCTACTGAAGTTGAATGTATGTGGAATTTTTTTTTTTTTTTTGCAAATGACATGAAGGTATATTTCCAAATGACATGAAGAAAAGTATTTGTAAGAATCCCAAACTGAAAACAATCCAAATGTTTCATATTTGACAAAATAAGTAAATAAATTGTGGTACACATTTGTAGTATACAGTAGAATAATACATATAAACATATGGGTGCATTTCACAAACACTGTTAAATGAAATGTCAGAACACAACCATCCCAAGAAAAGACCCTAATATTCATCTCTGTACATTACTGCAGTCCATGTATTTGTGAGTGCACCTATTTCTAGATAACGATATGGGATTCCCTTACAAGATCAGGTAAAACTGATTAATAGTATTAGAAGTCAGGCATATTTATCCTTTGGAGGTATGAGAAGGCAGGACAAGGAAGCCTTTTGAGGGTGCTGATTAAGTTTCATTATCGGGATTATAGTTATATGAGTGTGTTCACTGAGTTGAACATTTACAGTATGTATACCCCTCTAGATGTATATTTTAATGTCTACTTCAAAAAGTACACACTCATTTTCCTATGACAGAAACAAAATTCAGCCCCTAGAAGCAAATATTGTGATCTAACCATATTCTTTTTGAAACCCCATACTTTGGGATAGGAGTGTGTAATGACATTGAAATAACTGCAAAGGCTTTAGAAGAAACGGAAAAGTAGGTGACAGAAACGAATTTAGCATTTGAATTGTCTTGTCAACAAATAAATATGTGAACACTAAATAAGTAGATATATCTGCTGGTAGGTACTGTAACAGTAAAGGACCCTAGAGATTCCTCCCCTACCTTCATTGCCAAATATTTCTTTTTTTCTGAGTAAAAGACTTTCCTAAGCATTTAAGCATTTGAAGTCAATTCTTTATAGTCTCATACACTATAGATCTTTAAAATACTAAATACTTTTTTTTTTTAAGATTTTATTTATTTATTTGACAGAGAGAGAGATCACAAGTAGGCAGAGAGACAGGCAGAGAGAGAAGGGGAAGCAGGCTCCCTGCTGAGCAGAGAGCCCGATGAGGGGCTCGATCCTAGGACCCTGAGATCGTGATCTGAACCGAAGGCAAAGGCTTTAACCCACTGAGCCACCCAGGCGCCCCTATTTAAATACTTTTTAAATATTTTGTTTTTTAAGATTTCTTGAAATTCCTGACCTGAGTCATCTCTGTGATATGTCATACCCTGTCACATCAAGTTACCTTACACTGAATAAACAGAAGAAAGGTTATAAACTTAGCATGCATACCACCTGACATGAAAGTATTTGCCAGCTGTTTCTTCTGCTTAAATGATTGTGTTCCAATGTCTAGATTATTACTTTGGAAAAACTATAAATTTTATAAAAACAATTTAATAGTCATCTCTGTACATTATTCTACTGCATACATTTATGAGTGCACCTAATTCTAAATAAGGAAAGAGTTTTTCTAGAAACAACATGTTTCTCTTTCACATTTTGTCTTTTCTTTTGCCCTTGCATATATATGTATGTGCTCAAGTTTGTTTTACTTCCTTCTTAGAGGCAGTTTACCAGGAACATGGTAACTATCTAGTACACATGGAATTTAGCCAGAAAATAAAGATAAAAGAACTAATCGAATTTTAAGAGAAAATTTACCCTGGAATATTGCAAGATTGTCATGACCATTAAATGAGGTAATGTACCATGTTCAACATATTCTCTAACATCTAGTAAGAATTTGCTAAATTATGGCTAAAATCGTAATACCTGGATTCTGGCTCCAGATCTTACACTGATCATTGTGTAACTATGACCAAATCTCTTAGGCTCATTTTGGGGATGATATTGAAAAAGGCTAACAACACCTGTCCTGTTTAATCTTTTAGGTTGTTGAGATAATAAAATCATGTGGTAAGCACTTTGAAAACTATAAAGCCAGTAAAAATGGATGGTATTATTATGATTCTGATGGCAGTTTAGAGGTTAAGTTCCACAAAAATGAGATTTAAAAATCAAGAGAGCTGTACTTGACTTTTGTTAATATTGCAGATAACACACAAGTCATGAACATTATAGAAGCACTATTTTTCTCCTTTGGGATTGGTTTATTATGTACTCAGGATCAGAAATACAACTTCAGGTACCTCTCAAATCAGAAGTACTTAATATGAATATTTTGTCCTGTTCATCACTCAGGTATAAGACCTTAGCACTTGAATTTATGTAGTATAGAGTGTATGACAAGTGTTTTGAAGGTTTTTGTTGAGCAGAAAGTTCTTTGGCCTCAGGAATTCACTTCTAACAAAAATGATATGTTATTAGCATAATTACAATCTGTAAAGCCCTTCAAAGATGGAAAACACTCTATAATTGCTTAGCATTTATTGCTACTAACACCTAATGAGGTTAAATTCTTCTTCAAAATGCAGTTACTTTTTGATGAATTAGTTGTTTAAATAACATGACACGACAAAAATGGTGGCTGCTGTATCCTATGAGTGATTTCAGGATTATAGCAATCATTAGAACTTGTTATTAAATAGTTATAACTATTAACCCATTATTCTACTAACATTATTATTGTCTCAGAAAATTGAGGCACTGAAAACGGAAATAATTCATTTGATTGCAAACTTTAAGCAGGCACAGAATAAGGCCCAAGCCTCTGGGAAACTTCTGTAGTACAGATGCCACAGAGCTACACTGGCCAGTCTGCTAACCACTAGTATGTGTGGCTGGTGAACTCTTGAAAGGTGACTAGTATGAGTGAGGAAGTAACTTTTAAATCTTATTTAATTTTAAACAATTTAAAGTTAAAAACTGATAGTAATTGTAAAAAAAAAAAAAGTGTGGACCAACCTCGGTACCTAAAATTACTTCAGCTATAAATTTTATGAAATCTAAATGCAGTTAAAGTCTTTCCAGTGATAATTTAACATCTGATTTGAGATGTACTTGAAGTTGTAGTTGAAAATTTAAAGTTATGTATATGGCTTGCATTCTGTTTCTGTTGGACAACACTGTTAAACAGGTTCAAAGAAAGACATGCAATAAATTATATACGATATGGAGCTTACTCCCTCTTTTATCTTTCCAATCAAATTATAGGAAGTTGGAGGATATGTGAATGTTAAAAATTTTATTATAAAATCAGGTACAGTTAAGATCTTTGCTAGGTAGAAATTTTGCTGTCATGAACTGTAACCTGGGATCACTTCAGTGATGTTCTCTTAAATGATTAATAACCAAAACAAAAGCCAAAAAAAAAAAAAAACCACCCAATTTGCTTATTTCTGTGATTGAGTACTCCTACTGTGGCCGTTTTCAATCTACCAATGTGATGTCACTGAACTTTCAGTGTATCTCTTCCCAGCTCTGTTGGCACTTGCAAAGCCATAGAAGCGCACGCTAATGCATCACTAGGATACTTTCTGAATTCCTGACATCTACATTTCTTGAAAGGTGTGTATGTATGTGGGTGTTAGCAGCTGAAATAGGTCGACTTTAAACTAAATTCTACCTCACAGCAAACTGTAAGGATGATTAGATCTGGGAATGTAGAGCGTTTTATTCTTTAAGCCTTTGGGAAGTAAGTGACTATAAAAACTCTGATTGTTCCCTGAGTCCCTTAGGAATATAGATTTATGGTAATATGAAGCCATTTTGTAAACTTTAAAATGGTTAAAAGGAGGCATTTTGATAAAACAGATATATGTTTTTAACTCATAAACTTTATAGACCAAGTATATAACAGATTGTTTTGTGAACAGTGGTTTCCAGGGCACAGGCTAAGGGTACAGGAAGATGACCTTAAGAATTGATAGAAATTCTGACACATTACAAAGAATTTTGTACATGCAAAAAAATGTAAGAGATCCAAATTCAGCTCAAAACTAATAATTTTATGATTTTTGTCAGCTAGTATGTGAAATCATTTATTTAGAAATTATTCAGTTCCTATATTAGCTTCTCTGCTTTGGCACCTTGATGTTACTTTATACTGAGATTTCTGTAGCAAAACAAGCACTATATAAGAGGATTTAAACCAAAAGAATCTTTTGAATAAAGGAATTCCTCTGCTAAGAAATATTCAAACTTTTTTCAGTATGGGTTTGTACAATTAGGTAGATATGAATAAATGATTTTTTTTTTTTAAGAGTTGTATGTTGTCTAGAATTCCTTAGAATCTTGATTGGCTTCTACCCAGTCAACTAATCATATGCATAACATTTTAGTACTGAAAAGATTTCGACTCTTCTAGGTTTGTCTCCTTATTTTATACATGAGCAAACTAAGACACGAAAAAATGACTTTTAAAAAGTTAGATGGTTAGTCTTGACTAGTTTTAGCCAGAACTAGAACTTAATTTTCCTGACTACCACCCTGGTATTAAAGTTTATAGCATATAACTGCATGAATCTATCTGTTTATCCACATTTTGGGATTATTATTATTTTTTTAACTTACTTACTTTATTTATTTATTTATAAAGATTTTATTTATTTATTTGACACAGAGAGAGAGATCACAAGTAGGCAGAGAGGCAGGCAGAGAGAGGGGAGAAGCAGGCTCCCTGCTGAGCAGAGAGCCTGATGCGGGGCTCAATCCCAGGACTCTGAGACCATGACCTCAGCAGAAGGCAGAGGCTTTAACCCACTGAGCCACCCAGGCACCCCTACATTTTGGGATTATTGATAGAAGATACTTTTGTTGTACTCTGCACTGGCCAAATTAGCACATATTGTTTATTCTTAACTGTATGGTTTCATTAGTTATTCTTAATATACGTACCATTCCTCAAGTAAAATTCATTATTTACTTGCAGCCTGGATCAGCACAATATACTATTCTGAAAATAAGTAAAACAGAAGAATGCTTGAAACACTGACTCCTTTCTGCAAAGGAGAAAAATAGGTTTAAAGCCCAAATAGTGTAATATTTACACCTTTCTCCACAGGAAAAGACTATTAACATCTTTTGCTAAGTATCAGTTTATGATTAGGTGAGTTCTGAAAAGATGACATCGTGTTTCATTATATAGTTAACATATTTTAGAATTCTAAATACTGTTTAACTGTTTAAATGATGGAAAGGTCTGACCTGAAAATAAACACCTAATTTAGAGAAAATCTATACTTAACGTAATTAAGAACTGGTATTATTTAACATGTCACATTTTGTGACTGACAGTGTTATGTTGCCACAAAGAAAGCAACAAAGGTTGGATACACATGCATTCTAAGGAACTTTACTGAAAACTATAAATCTCTTTTAAGTTATACAAGTAAAAGTTTTGTAGATTCCTCTGCAGCTAAGCAAAGCAGTTAGTCTTTGATGTTGCTTATAATCATGAAGGGTTTAGGATTATATCTTTAGGCAAAGATGCCTAGAGATAGGAAGGTATAGATCAAACCTGACATCATGACACAATAAAGAAAAGATAGGTGAAGTGGCGCAAAAAGTAGGTTGGCATGAACGAATATCCTAAGTCAAACAAGTAACAGAATATGGCCTCTCAAGCAGTGTAGGTAAACAGTTAAACCCAATTTCAAATTGCAGAATTTAAAACTTCTTTTGTAGATTAATTTTAGAAGCTTTTTATATAAATAATGAGGTATTTTAAGTATAAGAGCAAAGTTTTACCTTCATTTATGTATCATGTACTGCATATTTTATACAATTTTTGTCTGGTACCATGATTTTATAGTAAAGTCAAAAAGACCTAGTTAAGAAGAAGAGAACACTAAAAATCAGGCTTCTGAATGATTTTTAATGCTATGGGAACACCATCACAATGTACCATTGGGTAACAAAAAGGAAAATAAGTGATTTGAATTTTTTAAATATATGCTTAGTAAAAAGCAGAGTAATGTCAGTTTTCTCTCAGTGATTGATAATGAGTATTCTTTATCATCTTTATACTATATATTTAATATTGCATTCTTTAAATTTCTCCATTAAGCACAAATCAGCTTTTATATCAGAAGTTTGAACTATATTTTAAGGGAGGATGGTAAATTGTAAAGCTTATTACAGCCTTCATAGCAGAGATATGAAAGATCATATACATAAGTGTATTTGGAAAGAATGCATTTGGAAGAATTTCTTTATATGCAGATGTGTAGGCAGGCACATTAAGTGCCGCAGCAAATTGTCTTTGAATAGGGTTTTAGAAATATTTCCATTAAGTAAATATGTGGATTATAGAGAGGAAGATGGTTCCCTATTCTATTTTCTTCTGCTAAATACTATTCTACAAATCTCGTTGTAACACAATCTCATTGTAACGCATAAACTGCTAGCTCTCCCCTTGAGTGGCTATTACTCTTATAGATACAGGTGTTTCACTGGGTGTATGATTACCCACTAAAGATGCTTCCCAGACTTTCTTAACATTGGTGTAGTCTTATGACAAAAACTCCTAGAAGAAAACACAGGGAAAAGCTCTTTGACATGAGTCTTGGCAATGATTTTTTTTCTAAATGATACCAAAAGTGTAAGCAACAAAGGCAAAAATAAATAAGTGGAGTAAATAAGTGGAACTACATCAAACTAAAGAGCTGTTGCATGACAAAAGAAACAGTCCAAAAATGAAAAGCCAATTATTTGCAAACCATATATCTGATAAGGAGTTAATATCCAAAATATACAGAGAACTGACAATTTAATAACAACAAAGAAACCCAATCTGAATAAAATATTAGAAGACGGACATACAGAAGGCTAACAAGGTCATGAAAAGGTGCTCAACGTCACTAATCATCAGGGAAATGCATATCAAAACCACGACGAGATAGCACCACATACCTTTTAGAATGGCTATCATCAAAAAGAGAATAGACAATAAGTGTTGGTAATGATACAGAGAAAAGGGAACCCTGGTTGTGAGAATGTAAACTGGTGCAGGTACTGTGGAAAACAGTATGGAGGTTCCTCAAAAAATTGAAAACAGAACTACCCTGTAATCCTGCAATCATACCTTTTGGTATATATACAAAGGAAATGAAAAATATCTGCACTCCCATGTTTATTGCAGCATTACTCACAATAACCAAGACAGGCAAACAACCTGTCATCTGTCAGTGGATGAGTGGATAAAGAAGATGCAATAAGTATGTATATGTGTGTGTGTATATATGTATATACCAGTTGATATATATGTATAAATTGAGCCATGAGAAGGAAATCCTGCCATTCACAACCACATGGATGGACCTTGAGAGCATTATATTAAGTGAAATAAGTCTGCGGATAGAGGAAGACAAACATTGTACCGCTTAACATGGAGAGTCTTCAAAACCTTAACTTACAGAATTAGTAGAACAGTGGTTGCCAGGGGGTGGGCATGGGAGAATTAAGATGTTGATCAAATGGTAAATTTCCACTTATAAATAGGTTCTGGGGAATGTAATACACAGCACTGTGATTACAGTTAATTGTACTGTCTTTTATTTAAAAATGCTAAAAGACTTAAGTCTCGTCACAAAAAAGAAGTGGTAATCATGTGTTGATAGAGGTGTTAGCTAATACCACTATGGTGGTAATCATATTGCAGTTTATTTGTATCAGAAACATGTTGTACACCTTAAACGTACACAATGTTTTACGTCTGTTATATCTCATTGAAGTTTTTGAAAATCAAATACAAGATCAGAGGAATAAATATAAGAAATATTAGACAACTATGAGAAATTACCAGATATCATTGACAAACATCAAAGACCTTTTAAATGAGAGATACCACATTCATGGCTTCAACTGTCAATACTGTAAAAATGTCAATATTTGGTTAGTGCAATTTCACTTAAAATACCTGGTCACATTGAGGTTCAAGGAAGTTGGTGGAGTAGGAGGATCTTGAGGAGGATCTCATCCCATGAACACTGAGCTAACAGCTATATTTAAGCACCTAACTATGAAAACAACCTGCAGATTGGCAGAACAGACCTTCCACAGTTAACTGTAGGGAGGAGGCCAGATGGTAAAGGGTAGGAGGGACGGAGACACAGTTGAGAACCAAACCTCCAGTGAGACTAAACACAGATCGGAGGAACACCAAAAGCAGGGAGAAAGGAGAGGATCAGACCCCACATCAGTCATCCAGAAATGGGGAAGATGAGTCCCCGTAACATCTAACTTCAAAAACCAATGAGGCTTAACTTTAGGAGCTTTTAAAATCAGTGGGCTTAACTCTGGGAATGCTAAAGGATGACAGAAAACTCAGTCCCCACCCTTAAAGACTGAGTATAATAACTCGGCCAGAGACACAGCACAGAAGCAGCAGTTTGAAAAGTGCCTGAAGTATACACAAAGATTTATTTACTAATCTCAGAACATGCACTGAAAGGGAAGGGACTCTTCAGGATATTTCTCTAGGAGTAAAACTGCTGGCAGGTGTCCTTTCTCTTCCTCTCTCCCAAACTAGGGGAACACTTGTGATAACACTCTCCACCTACCTTGCCAGCACTGGCAAGCCCACACTTGTGTTCCACATAGACCCGGCTGCCTCAACAGGCATCCCCTCAAAGTGGCTCCTGCTCTGCCACATCCTGCAAGTAGCCCTGGCAGGGACTAGCACCACTGCAAAGTGACACCTGCCCTGGTGAGACTGTAGATAACCCCACACACCTGTGTGCCAGCAGTTCCAAAAGCTGAGCCTTTTAAGTGGCTGTGCAGGGAGAAAGCACTGCTGCTTGGTGCACCTGCAATTGCAGATATCTAGTCTGACTGCTCCCCTTGCCCACCAACAAAAGCCTCTTGGTTAGCCAGGCAGAAAGCAAGTTCTGCCATTCAGCGTACCTGTAGCTGTGCAGTGGCAAATTACAGACGGCTAACTTGACCTCTTACCCTGCCCACCTACCCACCTATAAGCCCACAGTGGCCTCACAACAGCACAGAGACCAATCCCTGTCTGGTGCATCCACAGCAGGCAAAGTGGGTCAGCAGGCTGGTCTGAAGGCAAACATGGCTCAGTCACAATAGCAGGGTGCATGTGGCCCACATAGCAAACATTCCTGGAGTGCCTGGTTCTGGTGACCAATGGGGATTGCACTATAGAGCACCACAGGACCTCTCCTACAGGGCCACTACTTTCAAGACCAGGAAATGTACTTGATTTTCTAATACACACAAACACAGTTAGATTTATAAGAAATGTTAAAGGGAATTCTCTGGGTGGAAAGAAAAGACCATAAGGAGAAATAAGAAAATTGTAATGGAAAAAAATTTACGGGTAAAAGTAAACACACAGTAAAGGTAATAGAAGATCCATTATAAAACCAGGATGAAGGTTAAAACACAAAAGCAGATCAAATATATCTACAAAAAACAGTCAAGATACACACAAAAATGGTAAAATATGACCTCATATATATAAACATTTGGGGGGGTACAAATTTAGTGCTTTTAGAATGTGTTTGGGCTTCTACAAACATCGACTTAATATACACTGCTATATACATAACATTAACTATGAAGCTAATGGTAAACACATATCAAAAACCTATACTATACATAAAATAAAGCCTAACATAACATGAAAGAAAGCCATGAAATCACAAGACAAGGAACAGAGAACTACAAAAACAACTAGAAAACAAGTAACAAAATGGCAGTAAGTTAGGCCACAAGTCTCAATAAACATAAGATTGATATCATTTGATCTTTTCTCACCACAACACAATGAAACTAGAAATCACACACACACACAAAAACCTGGAAAAACACAAATATAGGGAGGCTAAACAACATGCTACAAAACAATTAGTCAACAAAAATCAAAGAAGAAATCAAAAACAAATGGAAACAAATGAAAACACAACAGTTCAAAATCTCTGGGATGCAGCAAAAGCTGTTCTAAGAGGGAACTTCAGAATGATACAGGCCGACCATAAGAAACAAAAATTTCAGACAACTTAACTTTCTACCTAAAAGAGCTAGAAAAAGAACAAAATCTAAAGCTAGTAGAAGGAAATAATAAAGATGAGAGCAGAAGTAAATGAAATACAACCTGCAAAACAACAGAAAACATCAATGAAACCAGGAACTGCTTCTTTCAAAAGATCCACAAAATTGATAAACCTTTAGCCAGATTCATCAAGGAAAAAAGAGGACTCAAAATCAGAAATAAAGGGGGAATATAACTGACACCATAGAAATATAAAGGATTATAAGAGGATATTATGAAATATTATATGCCAACAAATTGGACAACCTAGAAGAAATGGATAAATTCCTAGAAACATATAATCTTCCAAAACTCATTCAGGAACAAAATTTGAACAGACTGATTACTAGTAATGGAATTGAATCAGTAATGAAAAAACTCCCAACAAACAAAATTCCAGAATCAGATGGCTTCACAGTGAATTCTACCAAACACTTAAAGAAGAATTAATACATATTCTTTTTGAACTTTCCCAAAACATAGAAGGAAAACTTCCAAATTCATCCTACAGGGCCAGCATTAGTCTGATACCAAAACTAAACAAAGATACTACAAAAAAAAAAAAAAAATTCAAACCAATACCCTGATGCATATAGATATAAAAATCTTTAACAGATATTAGCAAGCTAAATTTAAAAACATTAAAAGGATCATTTGCCATGATCAAGTGGCATTTATTCCAGGGATGCAAGAGTAGTTCAATATTCACAAACCAACCGTGATAAACCACATTAACAAAATGATAAAAAAATCATATGATCTCAACAGATGCAGAAAAAGCATTTGATACAATGGAACA
Source organism: Potos flavus (assembly GCA_028534135.1). Taxonomy (NCBI): domain Eukaryota; kingdom Metazoa; phylum Chordata; class Mammalia; order Carnivora; family Procyonidae; genus Potos; species Potos flavus. The sequence continues at coordinate 51,319,443 of CM052885.1, read as the reverse complement.
TCCACTCATGATAAAAACTCTTAACAAAGTGTGTATAGAAGGACCATACCTCCACATAATAAAGTGCATATATGAAAAAGCCACAGCTAATTCATACTCAATAGTGAAATTACCTCTAGGATCAGGAACAAGACGAGTATATCCATTCTCACTTCTTTTATTCAACACAGTACTGGAATTAGTAGCCACAGCACTCAGACCAGAAAGGGAAATAAAAGACATCCAAATTGGTAAGGAAGAAGTAAAACTCTGTATTTACAGCTGATATTATATGGAAATCCTAAAAACTCTACCAAAAGTTTATTAATGAATTTAGTAAAGTCCCAGGTTACTAGTATGCAGAAATCTGCTGCATTTCTATATAATAATAAAGAGCGATCAGAGAAATTAGGAAAACAATCCCATTTACAATTTCAGCAAAAAATAAAATAGCTACAAATAAACTTAACCCAGGAGATAAAAGACCTGTACTCTGTAAATTGTGAAACACTGATGAAAGAAATTCACAATGACATAAATAAATGGAAAAATAATAGTATTTATATATATAAATAGTATATATATAAATATATAAATATATATTATATATAAAATTTATATATAAAATATATAAATATATATTATATATAAAAATTTATATATAAATATAAATATATATTTATGTATATATAAATATATATAAAATATAAATATTTATTTATATATATTTATATATTTATATATAAATACTATTTATTTATATATACTATTTATATATAAATATTTATATTTATATATAAATAGTATATATAAATAAATAGTATTTATATATATATAAATAGTATTTATACATAAATAAATAGTATTTATATACGTAAATATATATTTATTCATGGATTGGAAGAACCGATATTGTTAAAATGTCTATAATATCCAAAGCAATCTACATATTCAATCAAATTATTATCAAAATACCAATAATATTTTTCATGATCCCAGATTTTAAGTTACTATAAAGCTATAGTAATCAAAACAGTATGGTACGGGCACAAAAACAGACACATAGATCCATGAGAATGGAGAGCCCAGAAATAAGTACTCACTTATATGGTCAATTAATCTTTGACAATGGAGGCATGAATACATAATGAGGAAAAGACATGACAGTCTCTTCAATGAATGGTGGTAGGAAACTAGACCAGTTTATCTCACCATACACAAAAATTAGCTCAAAATGGATGAAAGACCTAAATATGGGACATGAAACCATAAAGCTTCCCAAAGAAAACATAGCTAGTAATGTCTTTGACATCAGGATTAGCAGTATTTTTCTGGATAATTTTTTTCTCCTGAAGCATAAGAAATAAAAATAAACAATGGGACTACATCAAACTAAAAAGGTTTTGCATAGTGTAGGAAACCATCAACAGAACATAAAGAGAACCTAGTCAATGGGAGAAGATATTTACAAATGATATATCTTATAAGGGGTTAACATCCAAAATATATAAAGAATTCATATGACCCACCCTCCTAATACCCGAAATAATCTGATTAAAAATGGGTAGAAGACCTGAACAGACATTTTTTCATGAAGACATACAACCAAACACACATGGAAAGGTGCCCATCATCATTAATCATCAGAGGAATAAAAATCAAAACCACAATGAGATATCACTTTAAACCAATCAGAATGGCTAGTATCAAAAAGACAAAAGTGTTGCTGAGAATGTGGGCAAAAGTGTCATGTACAGTTGGTGGGATGTAAATTCGTTTTGCCACTATGAGAAACAGTATGGAGGTTCATCAAAAAATTGTTTTTGAGTATTTTTCTGAAGAAAGTGAAAACACTAATTCAAAAAGATTTATGTACCTCTTTTTTGCAGAATTATTTATAATAGCCAAGATATGGAAGCAATGCAAGTGTGCGATGGATGAATAGACAAATATAATGTGATTTGTGTGTATGTATGCATGTGTGTACACACACACACACACAGGAGTATTACTGATGCATAAAAAAATGAAATCTTGCCATTTAAGACAATATGAATGGACCTAGAGGGTATCATGCTAACTGAAGACAGACAAAGACAAATACCACATAATTTCATTTATATGTGAAATCTAAAAAGCCAAACAACTGAACAAAAGAAACTGCCTCATACATACAGATAAGAAATTGGTGGTTGCCACAGGGAGGTGGATAGGAATAATCAAAATAAGTGAGAGATTGGGAACTACAAACTTCCTTTGTAAAGCAAGTCAGTCACAAGCATGAAAAGTACATAGGGAATATAGTGAATAATATTGTAATAAGTTTGCACGGTGACAGAGTACAGTAGCCATGCTTATCATTTTGTAACGTATATAATTATTGAATTACTATGTTGTACACCTTAAGCTAATATAGGTCAATTATATTTTAATAAATACATAAAGATTTAAAGCCAGAATTCCTTAAAACAGTGAGATAACTGAGTCTAAGATGGCTATGTAGGGAGACCCTGAACTTACCCTCCACCACAGACACGCCAAATCTGTACTATTTATACAGCAATTCCTCCTGAAGAACTGAGGGCTGGCAGAACAGTTTCCTCACAACAAAAGAGTGACCACACAGACAATGGCAAGATAGAGACATGGCAATGAAAAGCCCACCCACTCCTGATGCTGCAAATAGCAGTGGGGAGGGATCGTGTTTAGGAACCATATGCAGATTCATCTGCCCTGTGGTGCAGAACAAAAGCTGCAGTTTAAAAGGGTAACTAGAGGGGCACCTGGGTAGCTCAGTTGGTTAAGTTTCTGCCTTTGGCTCAGATCATGATTCCAGGGTCCTGGGATCGAGTCCTGCATTGGGGTCCCTCCTCAGCCAGGAGTTTGCTTCTCCCTCTGCCCTGCTTATGCACACACACTCGCTTGCTCTCTCTTGCAAAAATAAAAAAATCTTTAAAAAAAAATAAAAGGGTAACTAGAATACAAGTGAACAAACCCTACAACTTTCCCAAACAGTAGGGGAGCTGCTGGATTCTTTCCAGGCCAAAGGAGCAGAAGAGTGCCATGATATATGCTCTCCTGAACCATGATGGGAAAGAATGGATCAGTGATCTGGAAGACATGGTAATGGAAAGCACCCAATCTGAAAAGCATAAAGAAAAAAAAGAATTTTAAAGAATAAGAATAGGTTAAGGGATCTCTTGGATAATATCAAGTAAACAAAGATTGACATTATCCCAGAAGGAGAAGAAAGAAAAGGGGAGAAAACTTTTTTGAAGAAATAGATGAAAATTTCTCCAACCTGGGGAAGGAAACAGACATCCAGGTTCAGAAAGCACTAAGAGTTCCAAACAAGATGAACCCAAAGAGGTCCACACCACAACCTATGATATTTAAAATATCAAAGATTAAAGACAGAATTTGAAGGGACTAAGAGAAAAGTTATATACAAGGGACCCCACAAGGCTAATAGTTGGTTTTTCAGCAGAAACTTTGCAGGTCAAAAGAGTGGCATTGTATGTTCAGAATGCTGAAAGGAAAAACCTGCAACCAAGTATATCCTACCCAGCAAGGTTATTCAAAATTGAAGGAGAGAAGAAAGTGTTTCCCAAGCAAACAAAAGTTTAAAAAGTTCATGACCACTAAATCGGCCTTACAGGAAATGTTAAATAGACTTCTTTAAGTGGCAAAGGCCATAATTAGAAGAAATATATGAATTAAAAAATGCAATACCTAATAACATATACATAAAACATGGAAGGGGTAGTAAAAGTGCTTTTAAAAAAGATTTTATTTATTTATTTATTTATTTATTTATTTATTTATTTATTTATTTAAGATTTTTATTTATTTATTTGTCAGAGAGAGAGAGCACAAGCAGGGGGAGTGGCAGGCAGAGGGAGAAGCAGGCTCCCCGCCGAGCAAGGAGCCCGATGTGGGACTTGATCCCAAGTCCCTGCAATCATGACCCAAGCCCAAGGCAGATGCTTAACTGACTGAGCCACACAAGCATCCCAAAAGTGATTTTAGAATGGCTTTGAACTTCTATATACATAGGGTGTTATATATTTTTATTTGTAATTTGTAATTACCTCCTGGTAATTACAAATCCATACTTATAATAATACAAAGGAATTTATTAACCCACTTACATTAAAGGATAGATCATCCAGACAGACTATCAATAAGAAAACTGTCTTAGTGGGAATGCAAACTGGTGCAGCCACTCTGGAAAACAGCATGGAATTTCCTCAAAAAGTTAAAAATAGAACTACCTTATGAACCAGTAATTATACTACTAGGATTAACCCAAAGGATACAAAAATACTAATTCAAAGGGACACATGCACCCTGATATTTATAGCAGAATTATCAACAATAGCCAAATTATGGAAAAAGCCCAAATATCCATCAACTGATGAATGGATGAAGAACAGGTGGTATGGTATGGTATGGAATATTATTCAGTCATCAAAAAGAATGTAACCTTGCCATTTGCAACAACATGGATGGAGCCAGAAAATATTACGCTAAGTGAAATAAGTCAGAGAAAGACAAATACCATATTATTTCACTCGTGTGGAATTTAAGAAACAAAACAAATGAACACGGGGGGAAAGAGGCAAACCAAGAAACAGACTCGTAACTACAGAGAACAAAATGATGGTTACTGGAGGGGTGGTGGTGGGGTTTAAACAGGTGATGGGTATTAAGGCAGGCACTTGTGATAAGCACTGGGTATTGTAAGTTATGAACCACTAAATTCAACATCTAAAACTAATATTGCACTGTATGTTAACTAGATGGAATTAAAAAAAAATCTGTAAAAGAAAGAAAACAGTGTCTTTAAAAAAATAAATGAGACCAAATGCACTTAACAGATACGTACAGAACATTCCATCCAAAACCAACAGAATACACATTCTTTTCACGTGCACATGGAACATTTTCTTGGATAGGTCACAAGTTAGGCCACAAGTCTCAATAAATAGAAGATAGGTATCATATACATCTTTACTGACCACAACACTATGAATCTAGAAATCAATCAAGAAAAAAACTGGAAAAACACAAATATGTGAAGGCTAAACAACGTGCTACAAAACAGTTGGTCAACAACAAAAAACAGGAAATCAACAAATGGAAATAAATGAAAATGAAAACACAATTGTTCAAAATCATTGAGAAGCAATGAAAACAGTTCTAAGAGGGAAATTTATATCAATACTGAGATATATCAAGAAACAAGAAAAATCTCAAACAATGTAACCTTACAGTTACAAGGAACTAGAAAAAGAACAAGCAAAACCCTAAGATGAGTATAAAGGGAAAAATACAGATCAGATTAGAAATATATGAAATAAGGACTAAACAAACAAAAAAACCCAAAAAACAATAGATCTTAGTGAAACCAAGAGCTGTTTTTTTGAAAAGATCTACAGAATTCATAAACTTCTAGCCAGATTCATCAGAAAAAAAGAGAGGACCCAAATAAATTCAGAAGTAAAAGAGGAGTGGTAACAAAATATTACAAAAATACAAGAGATTAGAAGAGATTACTACAAAAAATTATATGTCAAAAAATTGACAACCTAGAAGAAATGGATAAATTCCTAGAAACATAATCTTCCAAAACTGAATCAAGAAGAAATAGAAAATCTGAACAGACCAATTAGTAGTAACAAAATTGAATCCATAATCAAAAAACTCCCAATAAAGAACAGTCCAAGACCAGATGGATTCACATCTATTACCTATTCTACCAAATGTTTAAAGAAGTCAGTACTGAGGCATCTGAGTGGCTCAGTCACTTGAGCATCCAAATCTTGGTTTTGGCTTGGGTCATGATCTCGGGATTGTGGGATCAAGCCCCACATCAGTGTCTCTGCTCAGTGCAGAGTGTGTTTGTCCCTCTCCCTCTGCTCCACCCCCCTTGTACTCTCTCAGACTCTCTCTCAAATAAAAAAAAAAAGTAAAATCCTAAAAAAAAAAAATAATAGTATTATTATATAATAGTATTATTTTATAAAAATAATAGTACTTATTTTCCTTAAACTATTCCAAAAACAGAGAAGGAAAACTTTCACATATATTCCGCAAGACTAGCATACCTTGATACCAAAACCAAAGACACTACAAAGAAAGCAAACTACAGGCCAGTAACCCTGATGAACAAAGACGCATAAACCCTCCACAAAATATTAGCAAACAACATTGAATGATACACTAAAAGGATCATTTGCTATAATTACATGGGCTTTATTCCAGGAAGGCAAAGGATGGTTCAATATTTGAACACCAATGTGCTGAACCACAAAATGAAGGATAAAAATCACATGATCATTTTGATAGATGTAAAAAATGCATTTGATAAAATTCAACATCTGTTTCTGATAAAAGCTCTCAATAAAGTGGGTTTACAGGGGATATGCCACAACATAATACAGGCTGTATATGAAAAACCCACAGCAAACATACTCAGTGGTGAAATGCTGAAAACTTTTCATAAGACTAGGATGTCACTCTCACCACTTTCATTGAACAGTACTGGAAGTCATAGCCACAGTAATCATACAAGAAAAATAAGAGGCATCCAAGTTGGTAAGGAATAAGTTAAAATGTCACCATTTGCAGATGATATGATACTATACATAGAAAACAATAAAGACTCCATGAAAAAAAAACTACTAGAAATGATAAATTCAGTAAAATTGCAGGACACAAAATTAATACACAGAAATAAGATGCATTTCTATATACTAATAATGAAGTGGCAGAAAGAGAAATTTTTAAAAATCCCATTAACGATGGCACTAAAAAAATAAAATACCTAGGAAGAAACTTAACCAAGGAGGTTAAAGACCTATACTCTGAAAACTACAAGACACTGATGAAAGAAATTAAAGATGACATAAAAATTGGAGATATTCCATGCTCATGGATTGGAATAACCAACAGATATTCCATGCTCATGGATTGGAATAACCAATATTGTTAAAGTGTTCATAATATCCAAAGGAGTCTACAGTTTCAATGCAATCCTTATCAGTACCAACAATTTTTTCCCCCACAGAATTAGAACAAATTGAAAATTGGTATAGAACAACAAAAGATCTTGAATAGCCAAAGCAATCTTGAGATGTATCACAATCCCAGATTTCAAGATAGAGTATGGTACTGACACAAAAGCAGACAGATAGATCCATGATATAGAATAGACAGCCCAGAAATAAACCCACACTTATAAGGTCAGTTAATCTTCAACAAAGGAGACAAGAATGTACAATGGAGAAAAGACAATCTCTTCAACAAATGGTGCTAGAAAACTGGACAGCTACATGCAACAGAATGGAACTGGACTACTTTCTTAAACCATACAAAAAAATAAGCTCAAATTGGATTAAAGACCTAAATGTTGGACCTAAAACCATAAAACCTTAGAAGAAAACACAGGGAATAATTTCTTTGACAGCAGCCTTATATATTTCTAGACCTGTCTCCTCAGGCAAGGGAAACAGAAACAAAAATAAACTATTGGAACTACACCAAAATGAAAAGCTATTGCTTTTTCATCTAAAAAAAAAAAGGGAAGGAAATTGTCTACAAACAAAAAGCAACTTACTGAATGGGATTAGATATTTCCAATGATCCATCTGACAAGGAGTTAATATTCAAAATATATTAAGAATGTATACAACCCACCACCAAAAAAGCCCATCAAACAATCCAGTTAAAAAATGGAAAGAGTGGGGGAAGGAGCAAGATGGCAGAGGAGTAGGAGACCAAGATATCATCAGGTCCCAGAAGTTCGGCTAGATTGTTATCAAACCATTCTGAACACCTACAAACTCAACAGGAGATAGAAGAGGAGCAGAAGTTCTAGGAACAGAAAGTAGACCACTTTCCGGAAGGTAGGACATGCGAAGAAGTGAATCCAAAGTGATGGGAAGATAGAACATGGGGGGAGGGGCTGGCTCCGAGCAAGTGAGAGAACAGCAGAGCACAAAATTGGAACTTTTAGAAGCCTGCTCCCCTGAGGGACGTTGCTCCAGAGGCTAAGTGGGGGGTGGAGCCCTCATGGGGACAGTGTGGTCTGAGGACCCATGGGGACACAAAAAGACCAGGGGTGTCTGAGTTTGGCAGAGCTCCCAGGTATTAGAGCAGGGAAGCTGCTGCCGAGACAGAGCTAAGCAGTGGGCTCTCAGCTCGGGATTACTTTAAACTGTGATCTGAGGCACAGTCAGGCCACTGCTCTATTTTTGAAAGGGGTCCTCTAAGCAAAGAGAGAGCCTAAAAGGAACATAGACCAGTAAGGAACAGAGACAATATATAGTAACAGTCACCTTATAGACAATACTATGGCACTAAGTTCATATCTTTCAATACTTACCCTGAATGTAAATGGGCTAAATGCTCCAATCAAAAGACACAGGGTATCAGAATGGATAAAAAAACAAGACCCATCGATATGCTACAAGTTTCTACAAGAAACTCATTTTAGACCCAAAGACACCTCCAGATTTAAAGTGATGGGGTGGAAAACAATTTACCATGCTAATGGACATCAAAAGGAAGCTGGGGTGGCAATCCTTATATCAGATAAATTAGAATTTAAGCCAAAGACTATAATAAGAGATGAGGAAGGACACTATGTCATACTTAAAGCGTCTGTGCAACAAGATCTAACAATTTTAAATATCTATGCCCCTAACATGGGAGCAGCTAACTGTATAAACCAATTAATAACAAAATCAAAGAAACACATCAACAATAATACAATAAGAGTAGGGGACTTTAACACCCCCC
>CM052885.1:51276078-51310159 GCA_028534135.1 Potos flavus | reverse complement strand
GAATTTAAGCCAAAGACTATAATAAGAGATGAGGAAGGACACTATGTCATACTTAAAGCGTCTGTGCAACAAGATCTAACAATTTTAAATATCTATGCCCCTAACATGGGAGCAGCTAACTGTATAAACCAATTAATAACAAAATCAAAGAAACACATCAACAATAATACAATAAGAGTAGGGGACTTTAACACCCCCCTTACCGAAATGGACAGATCATCTAAGCAAAAGATCAACAAGGAAATAAAGGCTCTAAAAGACACACTGGACCAGATGGACATCCACAGATATATTTAGAACATTCCATCCCAAAACAACAGAATACACATTTTTCTCTAGTGCACACGGAACATTCTCCAGAATAGATCACACATCGTGGGTCACAAATCAGGTCTCAAACGGTACCAAAAGATTTGGATCATTCCCTGCATATTTTCAGACCACAATGCTCTGAAACTAGAACTCCATAGGAAAGTTGGCAAGAACTCAAATACATGGAGGCTAAAGAATTCATATAAAGAATGAATGGGTTAACCAGGAAATTAAAGAAGAATTAAAAAAATTCATGGAAACAAATGAAAATGAAAACACAACTGTTCAAAATCTTTGGGACAGCAAAGGCAGTCCTGAGAGGAAAGTATATAGCAATACAAGCCTTTCTCAAGAAACAAAGATCTCAAATACACAACCTAACCCTACACCTAAAGGAGCTGGAGAAAGAACAGCAAAGAAAGCCTAAACCCAGCAAGAGAAGAGAAATAATAAAGATCAGAGCAGAAATCAATGAAATAGAAACCAAAAGAACAGTAGAGCAAGTCAACAAAACTAGGAGCTGGTTCTTTGAAAGAATTAATAAGATTGATAAACGCCTGGCCAGACTTATCAAAAAGAAGAGAGAAATGACCCAAATTAATAAAATCGTGAATGAAAGAGGAGAGATCACAAGCAACACCAAAGAAATACAATTATAAGAACATATTATGAGCAACTATACACCAGCAAATTTGACAATCTGGAAGAAATGGATGCATTCCTAGAGACACATAAGCTACCAAAACTGAACCAGGGAGAAACAGAAAACCCGAACAGACCCATAACCAGTAAGGAGATTGAAGCAGTGATCAAAAATCTCCCAAGAAACAAGAGCCCAGGGCCAGACAGCTTCCCAGGGGAATTCTACCAAACATTTAAAGAGGAATTAATACCTGTTCTCCTGAAACTGTTCAAAAAAATAGAAATGGAAGGGAAACTTCCAAACTGATTTTGTGAGGCTGGGATTACGTTGATCCCAAAACCAGACAAAGACCCCATCAAAAAGGAGAATTACAGACCAATATCCCTGATGAACAGGGATGCAAAAATTCTCACCAAAATACTAGCCAATAGGATCCAACAGTACATTAAAAGGATTATATATCACAACCAAGTGGGATTTATTTCTGGGCTGCAAGGTTGGTTCAACATCTGCAAATCAATCAATGTGATACATTAATAAAAGAAAGCACTAGAACCATATGATACTCTCAATAGAGCTGAAAAAGCATTTGACAAAGTACAGCATCCTTTCTTGATCAAAACTCTTCACAGCGTAGGGATAGAGGGTACATATCTCAATATCATCAAAGCCATCTATGAAAAACCCACAGCAAATATCATTCTCAATGGGGAAAAACTGAGAGCTTTTCCCATAAGGTCAGGAACATGGCAGGGCTGTCCACTATCAACACTGCTATTCAACATAGTACTAGAAGTCCTAGCCTCAGTAATCAGACAACAAAAAGAAATAAAAGGCATCTTAATCGGCAAAGAAGAAGTCAAACTCTCACTCTTTGCAGACAATATGATATTCTATGTGGAAAACCCAAGACTCCACTCCAAGACTGCTAGAACTCATACAGGAATTCAGTAAAGTGTCAGGATATAAAATCAATGCACAAAAATCAGTTGCATTTCTATACACTAACAGCAAGACAGAAGAAAGAGAAATTAAGGAGTTGATCCCATTTACAATTGCACCCCAAACCATAAGATACATAGGAATAAACCTAACCAAAGAGGATAAGAATCTGTACTCAGAAGAAAACTATAAAGTACTCATGAAAGAAATTGAGGAAGACACAATGAAATGGAAAAACTTTCCATGCTCATGGATTGGAAGAACAAATATTCTGACCAAATATCTAGGCTACCTAAAGCATCTACACATTTAACGCAATCCCTATCAAAATAGCATCAATTTTTTTCAAAAAAATGGAACAAATAATCTTAAAATTTATATGGAACCAGAAAAGACCGCGAATAGCCAGAGGAATGTTGAAAAAGAAAACCAAAGTTGGCGGCATCACAATTCCAGACTTCAAGCTCTATTACAAAGCTGTAATCATCAAGACAGTACGGTACTGGCACAAAAACAAGACACATAGATCAATGCAACAGAATAGAGAGCCCAGAAATGGACCCTCAACTTTATGGTCAACTAATGTTCGATGCAGCAGTAAAAAATATTTAATAGAAAAAAGACAGTCTCTTCAACAAATGGTGTTGGGAAAATCGGACAGCCACATGCAGAAGAACGAAACTGGACCATTTCCTTACACCACACACAAAAATAGACTCAAAATGGATGAAAGACCTCAATGTGAGATAGGAATCCATCAAAATCCTTGAGTACACAGGCAGCAACCTCTTCGACCTCAGCCACAGCAACTTCTTCCTAGAAACATCACCAAAGGCAAGGGAAGCAAGGGCAAAAATGAACTATTGGGACTTCATCAAGATCAAAAGCTTTTTCATAGCAAAGGAAACAGTCAACAAAACCAAAACACAACTGACAGAATGGGAGAATATATTTGCAAATGACATATCAGATAAAGGGTTAGTATCCAAAATCTATAAAGGACTTATCAAACTCAACACCCAAAGAACAAATAATCCAATCAAGAAATGGGCAGAAGACATGAACAGACATTTTGTCAAAGAAGACATCCAAATGGCCAACAGACACATGAAAAAGTGCTCAACATCACCTGGCATCAGGGAAATTCAAATCAAAACCACAGTGAGATACCACCTCACAGCAGTCAGAATGGCTAAAATTAACAAGTCAGGAAACGACAGATGTTGGCGAGGATAAGGAGAAAGGGGAACCCTCTTACACTCTTGGTGGGAATGCAAGCTGTTGAAGCCACTCTGGAAAACAGTATGGAGGTTCCTCAAAAAGCTGAAAATAGAGCTACCCTACATACAACCCAGCAATCGCACTACTGAGTATTTACCCTAAAGATAACAAATGTAGTGATCTGAAGAGGCATGTAAACCCAAATGTCCGAATGTTTATAGCAGCAATGTCCACAATAGCCGAACTATGGAACGAACCTAGATGTCCATCACCAGATGAATGGATAAAGAAGATGTGGTATATATATATATAATGGAATACTATGCAGCCATCAAAAGAAACGAAATCGTGCCTTTTGCAACGATGTGGATGGAACTAGAAGGTATCATGCCAAGCGAAATAGTCAATTAGAGAAAGAAAATTATCATATGATATCTCTGATATGAGGAATTTGAGAGTTAGTGCGAGGGCTCATTGGGGGAAAGGGGGAAAAATAAGATGGGTTCGGGAGGGAGAGAAACCATAAGAGACTCTTAATCTCACAAAACAAACTGAGGGTGGCTGGGGGGTGGAGGGGTAGGGATAGGGTGGCTGGGTTATGGACATTAAGGAGGTGAGTGCTATGGTGAGTGCTCTGAAATGTGTAAGCCTGATCATTCACAGACCTGTACCCCTGGGGCAAATAATACATTATATGTTAATAAGAAAAAAATGGAAAGAATACCTTTCCGAACAGACATTTTTCCAAAGAAGACAAATAGTTGGCCAACAGGTACATGAAACAGGCCTCAACATTACTAACCAGCAGGAATATACAAATCAAAACCACAATGAGATATCACTTTATAACTATCAGAATGGCTCTAATCAAAATGACAAGAAATAAGTGTTGTTGAGGAAGTGTAGATAAAGGAACCCTCCTGCACTCTTGGTGGGACTGTAAGTTGGTAGAGCCACTGTAGAAAACCATATGGATGCTTCTCAGAAAATTAAAAATAAAAATACTGTATGATCCAGTAACTCCACTACTGGGTATTTACCCAAAGAAAATGAAAACATTAACCTGAAAAGATACATGTACCCCTGTGTACTGCAGCATTATTTATAATAGTCAAAATATGAAAACAAACCCAGTGTCAGTCATCAGATGAATCGATAAATGTGTATATACATATACACATATACATACACACACTCAACCATAAAAGAGTAAGAGCTTGCCATTCGAGACAGCATGGATGGACCTGGAGGATATACTAAGTGAAATAAGTCAGACATAAATACGTGGAACCTAAAAAAACAAAAAGCAGAAACAGACCCATAATTACAGAGAAAAACTGAGTGTTGCCAGAGGGGATGTGGGTGGGGGATGGGCAAATGAGTGAAGGGAGAGGGGATGATATAGGCTTCCAGGACAGAGTGAAGAAGTCATGGGATAAAAGGTACAGGGAATCTATTCAATGATATTGTAATAGCATTGTATGGTGATAGATGATAGCTACACTTGTGTGTTAACTATACTTCAGTTAAAAAAAAAAAAAAAGCTGAGATATTTGTGCAAGTACAAAGAGACCAATGAAATAAAGAGCCCAGGAACATTCTCTATATATACTATCGCACTTACAAAATATTAACGTCTTTCCCACCAGAATGGCTAAAATGCAAAAGACAGACAATATCATGTGTCAGTGAGGATGGAGCAAGCTCTGCTGTTACAGACAACTGGTGAGAAGATAAACTGTTATATCTCCTTAGGAAAACTGGAAATAGCTACTGTACGGGAGCACATTTTTCCAGATGCATCTTTGGGATGTGGAGAAAGGGGAACCATCTTGCACTGGTGGGTTCATGGGAATGCAAACTGGTGTAGCCACTCTGGAAAACAGGATGGAGGTTCCTCAAGAAACTTAAAATAGAAATACCCTATGACCCAGCAATCACACTACTAGATATTTATCCAAAGAATACAAAAATACTTCTTTGAAGGGGTATGTGTACCCTAATGTTAGTGACATTATCAATAATAGCCAAATTATGGAAAGAGTCCAAATGTCTATTGACTGATGAATGGATAAAGAAGAGGTGGTATATATATACAATGAAATATTACTCAGCCTTAAAAAAGAATGAAATCTAATATTACACCACTGTGTGTTAACGGGAATTTAAATAAAAACTTTAAAAAATAAGAATATATAAATTTGATTTAAAAAAAGATATGCCTCTTTGGCATATTGGTTATTCTAAGCCAGTATTTTTTAAGAAACTGTAGAGACATAGAGTATCTTTGAAATCCAAGTTTCCCTTCCTTAAGAGACATTTCCACGTATAGGGGAAATCACCATTTGTAAGGGTATCTCTCTCAGTATCAGGAAGAAGGGGATGACTCTTAGATCCCTAGAAACTGTTATCAGTGGAGAAGGCATGAACTTAAATTTGCATGACAATTTTAACCTTTTTCACTGTGTTTTTTATGGTAACCTCCCATAACTGATCCTCTACCTACACCATCTTCTTTTGTCTTTAGATGGAGATGGTATTTAAAGTGATGGCTTCAGGTATTTTGGTAAGATACTCAGTTTTCCTGGGTCTCTCCCATATACACAGGAGATATATATATATATATTATATATATAATATATATATATATAATTAAACCATGTTTAATTTTCTATTAATCAGTTTTTTTTCTTGGATCTTTTTTTTTTAAATTTAAATACAATTAGCCAACATATAGTAAGTACATCATTAGTTTCTCTATTAATCAGTGTAAATTTGATTTTTAGTCCTGGTGGAAAAACCTTGAAGGATAGAGGAAAATTTTTTCCTCTCCTATACTACTAAAGCTGAACATACAAGTATATCCTGGGTCCCAGCAAATCCACTTTTAAGCATGTACCAAGTAGATCTGTGTATACATCTGTTAAAAGACAAACACAAGTACATTCAATAGCAACACTATTCACAATAAGCCCCAAACTTGAAAGAACTCAAATATCTGGCATAGAATGAATAAGATTGTATATGTTCATCTATTGGATTACTATTATATAGCAATAAAAAGGAAAGAATTACAAATATATACAACAATATAAAAGAACTTTGTAAAGTTGAGTGAAAGGAGCCCAAAACAAAAGAATAATATATATTCCACTTATTTAAAATTTGAAGAAAGGTAAATATATATATACTTACATATATGTAACACTATATAAGTATAGTTGGGCTGGGATGCAATATCTTAAAGTGGATATGAGAGGGCTTGTGTGGAACTGGTAATGTATGTTACTTGGTCTGGATAATGGTTACAAGAATGTGTTTACTTTGTGAAAATCTTTGAGTCAAGTTTATGATTTGTATGCTTTTGTGAATGTATATTATACTAGAATAAAATATTTAAATAAAAAATTTTCAAATTGTTCAGCCACCCAGGTGCCCTTGAAATACTTCAACTTGAATACTCTTGTTATTTTATACAATTTACCTTCTTGCTTGCATCAAAGAACACTTTTGAAAGCCAAAAAACTTAACTGCTTTCAGAAATGTTTGAGAGAAAAGAGTTGAACTAAATTGAAGGAACTTGAGAGAAAACTAGCTTTCCCCAGCATGATGTGGGCTATATGGAAGAACTAGACAGAAACTACCATTAAGAAACTAGAGATTCTTTCCTAATTCCTTTTCTAATTTTGAATGGGAGTCACCCCAGTTTTCTAGAATAAAAGTGGAGTAGAACATCCATCTGAATGTTCACCTCTTGATAGTTACTGTTGTAACTGAAGGGTATCTTTGTTAAGGGAAAGTAATCAAGGTCAAAGGGTAAGGCCTGAAAAAAAAGGCTGAAAAGTGGGGAGGAACAGGGTTTCAGTGAAGAAAGATATTTGCCAGAAATGAGGCAGGGCTCAAAAAGGCTCTTTGGCTCAGAACTATCAGCTGGCTACAGTAATCTAATCAAAACATTGACAGGGCACTTTAAGCATACTGGTGAGTGGAGTTGATTTATTTTTTCTGAAATTTTGTGATAATTTCTTCGCATTCCTTTTTACCCTTAGTAACTTAAATAGCTTTAAAATGTAAAACCTCCAGGGTCGCCTGGGTGGCTCAGTGGGTTAAAGCCTCTGCCTTCGGCTCAGGTCATGATCTCAGGGTCCTGGGATCGAGCCCCGCATCAGGCTCTCTGCTCAGCAGGGAGCCTGCTTCCTCCTCTCTCTGCCTGCCTCTCTGCCTACTTATGATCTCTCTCTCTCTCTCTCTGTCAAATAAATAAATAAAATCTTAAAAAATTAAAATAAATAAATAAATAAATAAATCAAATGTAAACCCTCCATTGTCAAAGAGAAGCTGAAAACTGCTCCTTTTGGATGCCAACAGCATTATAAAAACAAAGATGATCAATCAATGGAGAGGCTTGTTATAATAATTTGAAGCAAACTTACAAAGTAGAAATCTATTAAAACTTCATTTCTTAGGAGTTCCACAAAGAAGTGAATTTGATTACAATTCTGAGGGTCTTTTGCCTAATCTAGAAATAGTAAATACCAGGAAGAATAGTAATTGGGAAGTCCAGGGATCAATAATTCCAGAGTTAGTCACATTAGACAAGCTAAGTTTAGAAAAAGGAAGCTCATGTTGATATTATAATAGTTTTTAAAACTATCATTTTTATATATTATAAAGTTTTGAATGGACCTTTATATTAAATTTAGGTTTCTGATTGGTCTTCTTTGGAAGACTACACTGTAAAATGACTAGTAGCTTCTAAAAGAAAACAAGTCACCCATCAAACCTAAAATTCCATGTGAAATACTTTGATTTAGGACAGAATTCTTTTAAGATATGACATGTCTATGTGTCTAAGTAAGTATATAAGTTTCTGTGTTGGCTAATATTAATAACAGCACTTATGATAAATTCTTCCTCAAAAATCTTATGGGAACAGTGCCTTTTTGACTTTTTGCTAAATGGTTATTAATCAGTGATTATTAATTTTTGTATCAACACAGTTCCCACTTACATATCCATATTGTATTATTTACCCAGGCTTAATTCTTTTTTAAAGAATTTCTTTACAAAGAAAGTAATTAAAATTAACCAGCTGTGCCTTACAAACAAAAATATAAGTGATACTAAGTATTGATTGAAACAAAAAGCATTTAAAGAAATCAGCATTAATTCTTACCAACTCCAGAGGTTATTGATTCTGCATCAATGTCACTAGCTCTTTTTCTTGCCACTTCAGCTAGTGCCAATTCACCCTTATCTAGTGCAAAGTAATGGATGTCCTGTGGAAATAAAGCAAAATAAAAGATTAATCCAAATGAACGTTGGTCAGGTTACAAAGAAGATTTTGAACAAAAGAGCTTACTGTTCAGATTACAAAACAGACATGGCTGATGAATATTTTTTTGTGTTTTAGTTCTCTCAGTTTTCTTTTCTAGTATAAGAAAAAAGTATAAGCATAAAAAGTATAAGCAAATTTTCTTGAATTGTAGATTATAACTATACCTAATAGCATTATTTAAATAAGTTATTTTAATTCTTCAGGGAAAAATACAAGTTTTTAAACCAAATGTTTGACATAGTCAGTTTTGTCAGGAATTAAAAACATTTATTGCTATGTTCTTTTGGTGAGATTTTAATGTCCAAGATGACTTCTTCAAAATTAAATTATGTATAATACTATGATAAGCATTTTATAAGAAATACAACTGTACAAATTTGTCTCTGACATTTATGTATCTGGCACATACTACTTTGTTAACATTATTAATATTACTATTATCTTGAACTCTTACAGTCAACAAATAATCAGCGCCTACTAAGTGTTAGGCATTGTTCTGGAATATAGAGATCAATTACAATACCATGTCTCAGGAAGCTGTGAATCCAGTGGGGAGACAGACCATTGTGAACAACAGTTAATTACATAATATGTGATAGGTTTTATAACAGATATTTGCACAAATATTTGCTATGGAGCTAAAGAGAAGGAACTCATCCTTGATCTGAGTCTTGAAGGACAAATAAGAGTTATGCTAGGAGGGAAAATAGAGAAAAAGGGACAGAATTAGTATCTGGTGCATTTATGTACAAAAGATTAAAAAACCAGTTCTGTTAGGCAATGGTATATCTTTGAATATGGAAGGAGTCTTGGACTGGATGTGTGGGAGAAAGCAGTGTAAATAATACTAAAGTAGGTATAACTACTAAAAAAGATTTTGAACTACTTTTGGTGTGCAAAAGATTGCTGGAATACTAGTGCAATAAAAATGGAAAAAGAAGGGGCACCTGGGTGGCGCAGTCAGTTAAGTGTCTGACTCTTGATTTCAGCTGAGGTCATGATCTCAGTGTTGTGAAATCGAGCCCCACATTGGGCTCTCTGCTCAGTGGGGAGTCTGCTTGAGATCTCTGCTTGAGGATCATAAGCTCACCTCATCCCATGAATACAACTAGGTAACACCCATATCAGTGTAAATAACCCAGGAAATGACCCAAAGACTGACAGACCAGACTCTCTACAGGTAAATGCAGAGAAGTCACATTAAAGAGGGCAGGAAAGGTGGAGATGCTGTCAGGAGCCAAATGGACCCACAGGACTGTCCCCAGGAAGGAGGGACAATGCAGATGTGGAAAGGAGAGAGAAGCAGACTCCAACATCAGGCACAAAAACAAGACAGAATCACAGTGAGAGCTAAATGAAATGGAGATAAGTAATATACTTGATAGAGAATTTAAAGTAATGGTGATAAGGATACACTCACTAGACTTCACTAGACTTGAGAAAAGTAGAGGAACTCAGTGATATCTTCAAAAAAGAGACAGAAAACATAAAAAAGAACCAATGAGAGATGAAGAACTCAATAACTGAAATAAAAAAATACACTAGATGCAATAAATAGCAGACTGACGGAAGTGGAAGAACAGATCAGGAACCTGCAGGAAAGAGTAATTGAAAGCAATCAAGCTGACTAGGGAGGGGGGGGGAAACTAATGAAAAATGAAAATAGATTAGTGGGAGTCAGCAACACCATAAAGCATAATAACATTTATATTATAGGAATCCCAGAGTAGAAGAGAGAGAAAACGGGTTGAAAATTTATTTGAAGAAATAATAGCTAGACACTCCCAAAATCTGGGGAAGGAAATAGAAATCTAGATCCAGGAGGCACGGAGCTTCCCCCCCAAAATTAACCCAAAGAAGTCCACACCAAGACACATAGCAATTAAAATGGCAAAAAAATAAATAAGTAAATAAATAAATAGAATTTTAAAAGCAGCAAGAGAAAACAGTTACATACAAGAGAAATCCTATAAGACTATCAATGGATTCTTTAGCAGAAACTTGTAGGCTAGAAGGGAGTGGCATGATATATTCAAAGTGCTAAACAAAAAAAACCCTGCAGCCAAGAATACTCTATCCAATATAGGAATCACTCATAATAGAAGCAGAAAGAGAATTTCCCAAACAAATATTAAAGTTATTCATCACCCTAAACCAGCCCTATAAGAAATGTTAAAGGGGACTCTGGGCAGAAAGGAAACACCATAGGCAAGAGAAAGAGAAGCAGGAAGCAAAAAGGCACTAAAATTAAATATATCTATAAAAATCAGTCAAGGGCCTCACAGAATAAAAGGATGTAAAGTAGGGCACCTTATACATAAAACAGGGCTGGAAAAAGAGTAAAAACGTAGTGCTTTTAGAATGGGTTCAAACTTAACTATCAACTAAACACAGACTGATAAACAAAAGATGTTAAATATAAACTTAATGGTAACCACAAATCAAAAACTAGCAATAAAATATGCAAAAAATAAAGAGAAACGAATCCAAGTATATTACTAAGAAAGCCAGCAAACCATGAGAGAAAACAGTAACAGAACAAAGGAACAGAGAAGAACTACAAAAACAGCCATAAAGCAAGTAATAAAATGATAATAAGTATCAATAATTACTTTGAATGTAAATGGACAAAATGCTCCAATCAAAAGACAGGGTGATGGAATGGATAAAAAAGCAAGGCCCATTTATATGCTGCCTAGAAGGGACTCACTTCAGACCAGAGACACATGCAGATTGAAAGTGCAGGGATGGAAAAGCACTTATGCAAATGGATGTGAAAAGAAAGCCAAGGTAGCAATACTTATGCTGGACAAAATGGGGTTTAAATCAAAGCCTGTAATAAAGGGAAAAGGACACTATATAATCATAAAGGGAATAATCCATAAAGAAGTTATAATAATTGTAAATATTTACACACCCAACATGGCAGCACCTAAATACATAAAGCAGCTAATAACAAACATAAAGGAAATAATCAATAGTGATACAATAATATGAGGTACTTTAACATCCCACTTTCATCAATGCATAGATCATCCACACAGAAAGTCAACAAGGAAACAGTGGCTTTGAATGACACACTGGACCAGATGGATCTAACCAATGGGTCTGGACCAGATCTATTCACAACATTCTATCCTAAAATAGTAGAAGACACTTGTTTCAAGTGCCCATAGATTACTGTCCAGAACAGATCACAAGGTTAGGCCACAACAATTTCAACAAATTTAAAAAGATTGAAGTCATACTATGCATTTTTTCTGACCACAATGCTGTGAAACTAGAAATCAGACACAAGAAAAAAAAACCTATAAAGAACAGAAATACATGGAGGTTAAATACTATGCTATTAAGCAATGAATGGGTCAACCAAAATATCAAAGAGGAAATAAAAAATTACATGGAGACAAATGAAAAAGAAAATAAAATAGTCCAAAACCTCTGAGATGAAGCAAAAGCTCTTCTAAGAGGGAAGTTTATAGCAATACAGGTCTAACTCAAGAAGCAAGAAAAATCTCAAATATACAACCTAAACTTACACCTAAAGGAGCTAGAAAAAGAAGAAACAAAACCCCAAACCACCAAAAGAAAATAATACAGATTAGAGCAGAAATAAATGAAACAGAAACTAAAAAAACAGGCTAACAGGTCAATGAAACCAGGAGCTGGTTCTTTGAAAAGATCAACAAAATTGATAAGCTTTTACCCAGACTCATAAAAAAAAAAAAGAGAGGGCTCAAATAAATAAAATCATAAGTGAAAGAGGAGATAATAACAACCAACACCAAAGAAATAAAATTGTAAGAAAACATGATGAAAAATTATATGCCAACAAATCGGGTAATCTAGAAGAAATAGATAAGTTCTTAGAAACATATAATCTTCCCATGGTCACTCACGGACAAACAGAAAATTTGAATCGACCAATTACCAGCAATGAAAATAGAATCTGTAATAAAAAAACTCCCAAAAAACAAAAGTCCAGGACCAGACAGCTTCACAGGTGAATTCTACCAAACATTTAAAGAAGAGTTAATACATATTCTCTCAAACTATTCCAAAAACAGAAGAGGAAGGAAAGCTTCCAGATTCACTTATTAGGGGTGTCTGGGTGGCTCAGTCGTTAAGCATCTCCCTTCGGCTCAGGTCATGATCCCATGGTCCTGGGATCGAGCCCCACAATGGGCTCCCTGCTCAGCGGGAAGCCTGCTTCTCCCTCTCCCACTCTCCCTGCTTGTGTTCCTTCTCTCGCTGTGTCTCTGTCAAATAAATAAATAAAATTTAAAAAAAATTCACTTATGAGATTGCTATTACCCTGATACCAAACTAGATAAAGACACTACAAAAAAAGAAAACTGCAGGCCATTATCTCTGGTGAACATAGATGCAAATATACTCAACAAAGTATCACTACACCAAATCCAACATTACATTAAAAAATCATTCACCTCGATCAAGTGGAATTTATTCTTGGGATGCAAGGGTGGTTGAATATTCACATATCAATCAACATGATACATCACATCAAGAGAAAGGATAAAAACCATACAATCAGAACGCCTGGGTGGCTCAGGGAATTGAGCATCTGCCTTGGCTCAGGTCATGATCTCAATATCCTGGGATAAAGGCCCACCTTGGGCTCCTTGCTCAGCAGGGAGCCTGCTTCTCTCTGCCTGCTCTGCCTCCCACTTCCCCTGCTTGTGCTCTCTAACAAATAAATAAATAAAATCTTAAAAACAAACAAGATCAATAGATGCAGAAAAAAGGTCCGACAAAGTATAACATCCATTCATGATAAAAAACCCTCAACAAAGTGAGTTTAGGGGAACACACTGTAACATAAGAAAGGCCATATATAAAAAAAACCCACAGCTAACATCATACTCACTGATGAAATCCTAAAGGCTTTCTCCTAAGATCAGGAACGAGATAAGGATATCCATTGTCACCACTTTTATTCAACACAGTACTGGAAGTACTAGCCACAGCAGTCAAACAAGAAAAAGGAATAAAAGGCATCCAAATTGGAAGAAGTAAAGCCTGAACTATTTGCAGATCACATGATACTATATACAGAAAGCCCTAAAGACTCTACAGAAAAAACTACTAGAAATGATAAATGAATTCAGTGAAGTCACAGGATATAAAATCAATATACAGAAATCTGATGCTTTTCTATATACTAATAACATAGTGGCAGAAGGAGAAATTAAGAAAAATATTCCATTTACAACTGCAGCAAGAAGAATAAAATACCTGGGAATAAACTTCACCAAGGAGGTGAAAGACTGGTACCCTTAGTACAAAACTGATAAAAAGAAACTGAGAATGACACAAACAAATGGAAAGATATTTTATGCTCATGGAGTAGAAGAATCAATATTGTTAAAATGTCCATACTGCCCAAAGCAATGTACAGATTTATTGCAATTCTTTTCAGAATACCAACAGCATCTTTCACAGAACTAGAACAAATAATCCTAAAATTGGTATGGAACCACAAAAGACCCTGACCAGCCAAAGCAATCTTGAAAAAGAAGAATAAAGCTGGAGGTATCACAATCCCAGATTGCAACAAAGCTGGAATCAAAACAATATGGTACTGGCACAAAAACAGATACATAGATCCATGGAGCAGAATATAGAGCCCAGAAATAAACCCATGTTTATTGGTGTTCCAGGTTAATCTCCAACAAAGGAGGCAATAATATGCAATTGGAAAAACACAGTTTCTTCAACAAACGGTTGTGGGAAAACTGGACAGCAACCTGTAACAGAATGAAACTGGACCTCTTTCTTACACCAGACATAATAATAAACTCAAAATGTATTAAAGAAATGAACGTGAGGCCAGAAACCATAAAAAGCCTAAGAGAGAGCACAGGCAGTAATTTCTCTGACAGCCATAGCAACATTTTTCTAGGTATGTCTCCTGAGGCAAGGACAACAAAAGCAAAAATAAACTATTGGAACTACATAAAAATGAAAACTTCTGCACAGAAAAACAATCAACAAAACTAAAAGACAACCTACTGAATGGGAGAAGATATTTGCAAATCACATATCTGATATGTGATATCACATATCTGATAAAATATGTAAAGACCTTATACAACTCAACACCAAAACCCACAAATAATCCAATTTAAAATGGGGCAGAAGAAATGAACATGGATTTCTCCAAAGAAGACATATAGATGGCCAACCAGACACATGAAAAGATGCTCAACACCACTGATATCAGGGAAATGCAAATCAAACCGCAATGACCTCACATCTGTCAAAATGTCTAAAATCAACAACACAAGAAACAACATGGCGAGGATGTTGGCGAGGATGTGGAGAAAAAGGAATCCTATTGCACTATTGGTGGGAACACAAACTAGTTCAGCCACTATGGAAAATAGTATGGAGGTTCCTCAAAAATAAAAAAATAGAACTACTCTACAATCCAGCAATCCCACTACTGAGTATTTACCCAAAGAATGCAAAAAACAGAAATTCAAAGGTATACATGCACCTCTATGTTTACTGCAGCATTACTTACAATAGCTAAGATACAGAAGGAGCCCAAGTGTCCATCAATTGATGAATGAATATAGAAGATGTTGTACATACACACAACAGAATATTATTCAGCCATAAAAAATAATGAAATCTTGGGGAGCCTGGGTGGCTCAGTCGGTTAAGCATCTGCCTTAGGCTCAGGTCATGATCTCGGCTCAAGTCATGATCCCCTTTGGCTCAGGTCATGAGTCCTGCTTTGGGCTTCCTGCTCAGTGAGAGTCTGCTTCTCCCTTTCCCTATGCTTCTCCCTCACCCCACCTTGCTCATGCTCTCTGTCTCACTCGCTCTCTTTAATAAAAAAAAATAATGAAATCTTGCCATTTGCAATGACACAGATAGAGCTATAGAGTATAATGCTAAGTGAAATCAGAGAAAGAGAAATGTTCACACTCATGTAGAATTTAAGAAACAAAAATGAACAAAAAAAAAAGAGACAAAACAAGAAACAGACTCTTAATTATAGAAAACAAATCGATGGTTACTAGAGTGGAGGTGTATGAGTGAAATAGGTGAAGAGGATTAAGAGCACGCTTGTCATGATGTGCACCTGTAATGTACAGAATTGTTGAATCACCATATCGTGCACCCGAAACTAATATATCACTGTATGTTAACTATATTGGAATTAAAATAAATTATGAAAAGGAATATTTACTGGTTGCAGTTTTGGAGAATCAGACACTTACATTTACTGGCAATATAAGACTTTATAGAGCAGGGGTCCATAACGTATGGCCTATGGGCCAAATATAGCCTGCCTTTTGTATAGTCCTCAAGTTAAAAATGGTGTTTACATTTTTAAACGGTTGGAAGAATTGAGCTCACCACTCTTATTTAATTCTAAATAGCTAAAGACTTAAAAATATTTCAACCTAAAACTGCAAGGCAAAATAGTATTTATAATGAAACTTACAGTATGATAAAGTAATTTCAGTGATAACTGCCATTTTTTTGACTGGCAAGTAATGTCAGGCTGTGTTATACATTTCCTGAATTGTGAAGAAATAAAAGGAGATCACTATTCTATACAAATTCCTGCAGCAATATATTTTCTGATTTCAGTCCACAGCAGTGTTTTTCAACCTTGATGTAAGTGCAGCAGAAATTTCCATATTCCAAAGTCTATTTATGCATCTGAGGAATTTAATTGGAAGTAATTAATTTGTAATAAAATGACATGCTAAATGGCATTCTTTAAGTCTTTTAGTTAATAGAATTCTAAAAATGTCATCTAATTGGCAAATATAGTTAATTAAAATCATATGCTGGTGGATTGATATTAATAGGTGACAGTACCTATCTATGAGGAAAGAAATTTGCAAAAGTGAAATATATAAAATCTTATCACAGATCAGCATTAACAGATGAACATTTTGCAATAGATTTTTTCCCTAAAGAACACCAACTTTTGGCCCTAATTTAAGTGAAATATTATTGCCCCAAAAGAAAATTCCATTATTTACATTTGTAAACTTGTACTATCAAAACTACTCAATTATTGTATTTCTAATTTAGTTAATAAAGATTAATGGAAGTTTGGGGTCTTTTTTTGTTATATACAAGTACTTATATAATAGCCTCAATTTTGCTTCTTGGTCTACAAGACTATAATATTTAATATATGAACCTTCTGAGGAAAAGTTTGTTCATTGTGCATCTTAAACAATGTATGAATATTTAAAATTTGCCTATATATACTTTTGGAAAATCTTAAGGAAATGATGTGACAATGTATGTCCAAAGATTGGCAATGACAGCATTACTTATAACAATGAAAAACTGGAAGCAATTTCAGTGTACATCAATTGAAATAATTATGTGTTTTTTTCTTTTTATTTAAGAGTGTCATGATGCTTTCATAATGGGTCCTTATTATTCAATGAAGAAATCTGGAATAACAAACAAATATATACCACTGCATTCAGTTAGCTATTATTTTATTTAAGACTTTTACATCTGTGTTCTTACTTAAGAAAAGTCAATGACTTTCCTTGGGCTTAACAGCTGTTACCTGCTACCTGACTGCTACCTGGTTATACTAGCCTTATAAAATAAGTTAGGTGACTTTTTTCTATTTTCTCTTCTCTGGCAAAATTTGTATGTGATTATTCACTGAAAATAAACAAAAGATATACAATAAATTTGAGAAGAAAGTACCAACCATTACTGACCAACATAAGTGAACACCTGATTAAAATATAGACACACCTGCTTATGGCTGAAAAGACTACATGTGATAAAGATCAATTCTGACCACAAATCTGTAAAATCCAGTGGAATTACAATTAAAATCACTTCAAAGGTTTTAATTGACAAGTTGATCTTAAAGTTCTTATGTCAAAGCAAATGATTAAGAATAGCAAAGACTTACTCTAACGTTAAGGCTATATAGCACATTTATACAGACATATAAAGCAAAGAGAAAGAAACATACCCATACAAATATGGTTTTCTTTGTGAGTTACAAACTCAACATTATCTTTAATGTAAGTGTTGTAATGTAATGATGTAATGATGTAAGTGTTGGCTGTAAGATCTGTGGCTCACAAATTATTTCTGGAATATTCTGTCTTTCCTCTTTATTATTTTTTATTTTGAAGGAAACAGAAGTTTTTTTTTTTAAATTTACCTAATTAGCCAACATATAGCACATCATTAGTTTTTGGTGTAATGTTCAGTGATTCATTAGTTGCATATAACACCTAGTGCTCACCATGTTAAGTGCCCTCCTTATTGCCCATCACCCAGTTACCCCATCCCCCCACCCACCTCCCCTACCACAACCCTCAGTTTGTTTCCTAAAGTCAAGAGTCTGTCATGGTTTGTCTCCCTCTCTGATTTCTTCCCATTCAGTTTTCTCTCCCTTCCCTTATGATCTTCTGACCAATTTCTTATGTTTCACATATGAATGAAACCATATGATAATTGTCTTTCTCTGACTGAGTTATTTCATTTAGCATAATACCCTCCAGTTCCATCCATGTCGATGTAAATAGTAGATATTCATCCTTTCTAATGGCTGAGTAATATTACATTGTATATATGGACCGCATTTTTTTCCACTCATCTGTTGAAGGACACCTTGGCTCCTTCCACAGTTTGGCTATTGTGGAAATTGCTACTACGGACATTGGGATGCAGGTGCCCCTTCTTTTCACTACATCTGTATCTTTGGGGTAAATACCCAGTAGCGCAATTGCTGGGTCATGGGACAGCTCTATTTTTAACTTCCTGAGGAACCTCCATACTGTTTTCCAGAGTGGTTATACCAGCTTGCATTCTCACCAACAATGTAAGAGGGTTCCCCTTTCTCCATATTCTTGCCAACATTTGTTCCCTGTCTTGTTAATTTTAGCCATTCTAACTGGTGTACGGTGGTATCTCATTGTGGTTTTGATTTGTATTTCCCTGATGACAAGTGATGTGGAGCATTTTTTCATGTGCCTGTTGGCCATTTGTATGTCTTCTTTTTAGAAATGTCTGTTCATGTCTTCTGCTCATTTCTTGACTGGATTATTTGTTCTTTGGGTGTTGAGTGTGATAAGTTCTTTATAGATCTTGGATACCAGCCGGTTATCTGATATGTCATTTGCAAATATCTTCTTCCATTCCATAGGTTGCCTTTTAGTTTTGTTGACTGTTTCCTTTGCCATGCAGAAGCTTTTTATCTTTTTTTTTTTTTTTTTACGCTTTTTATTTTGATGAAGTCCTAGTAGTTCAATTTTGCTTTTGCTTCCCTTGCCTTTAGAGATGTGTTTTGCAAGAAGTTGCTATGGCCGAGGTCAAGGTGGTTGCTGCCTGTGTTCTCTTCTAGTATTTTGATGGATTCCTAGGAGTCTCACATTGAGGTCTTTCATCCATTTTATCTTTGTGTATGGTGTAAGAAAATGGTCCAGTTTCCTTCTGCATGTGGCTGTCCAATTTCCCCAACACCATTTATTGACAAGACTGTCTTTTTTCCATTGGATATTCCTTCCTGATTTGTTGAAGATTAGCGGACCATAGAGTTAAGGGTCCATTTCTGGGTTCTCTATTCTGTTCTATTGATCTGTGTTTCTGTTTTTGTGCCAATACCATACTGTCTTGATGATAACTGCTTTGTAACAGAGCTTGAAGTCAGGTATTGTGATGCCAATAGCTTTTTTTTTCTTTTTTTTTCTTTTTCAACTTTCCTTTGGCTATTCAGGGTCTTTTCAGGTTCCATACAAATTTTAGGATTGTTCATTCCAGCTCTGTGAAAAATGTTGATGGTATTTTGGTAGGGATTGCACTGAATGTGTAGACTGCTCTGGGCAGCATAGACATTTTATAATGTTATTCTTCCAATCCATGAGCATGGAATGTTTTTTCATTTCTTTGTGTCTTCCTCAATTTCTTTCATAAGGCCCAGAGCCAAAAGATTGTGGGTCATCTTCAGTAAACCTCCTGGGACAGTCTTCACTTTTGTTTATGCCAACCTCCACAGGTTGCCATGGGTGCCACTGTAATCTTCCCAGAGGGAGTCCGAGGGACCACCCGAGTGTCACTGCCCTTTGTTTGCCTTGGGAATGTGAGCAGTTGCAGGCTTATGCGCATATCCTGGTCTGTTGCTCCCAACACCGGCTGGGTGTTGCTCTACTGTCCTTTCCGGGGACTGCCACTATCCTGAGAGTTGTTGCCTGGCTATGAGTGCAGCTGTTTCACCCCTCCCAGGGAATGGTAAATGGCCTGTGTGTGCCAATCCTTTTCAGGGTGCTCAGGCAGAAATTGGTCACCCAACTGGCCCAGCTCAAGGTTTATGTGACCTGAGCTGCAAGTCCCCTCCTGGGCTCACTGACCGTAACCAGTTTCCTTGCTCCACTGCTTGGGCACTGTACCAGTTCAGACACCCCTATTCGTTCTGTGTCTCCTGGGATCTTGAGACCACAGTGACCCACCTAGAATTCTGCCCTTTTCATCTCCTTTCAGACAGAAAGAGATGTCTCTCACTAGAGATTTCTAAGGGTTCCAGTTTTGTGCTCGGGGGTTATACCACTTTCCAGTAGCCAGCTTATGGAGGCTCCTTCCCCGCTCTGTTTGTCTTCTGATATCTCCCTGCATTCATGACTGCACCTCCTACCTTGCAAAAAAGCAATCACTTTTCTACTTGTAGAGTTCCAGATATATTTTCGTACATTTCAGGCTGAATTTGTGAGTGTTCAGAATGGTTTGACAGATATCCAACTAACTTCAAGGGACCAGATGAAATGAGGTCTGCTACTCTTCTGCCATCTTGCCTCCTCCCACACGTTCTCTCTCTCTCATTTTTCCTTAATTCTATGATTTCTCCCCTTTATTTTTTAATTGTTATAAAGAATTGGAGTCATTCATTTGAAGAGAGTAAGCTTATATCTGTACCATGTAAGCTTATATTTGTACCATGAAGATTTTTGTTCCTTAATCTTTCTGTTTACAGTCTATTTACTTGCTGATACACTTATGAGTCTCCTTGCTATTCATATATCTGAATGTAGTCTTTAGCAAAATGTAGTAGAGAATATATCCCTTTAACTCCATGCTCCTCAGTTTGACATCGTTCATGAATCTTTAGGGTGTGATGCACAACATATCTAATATCTATATCTCTTGCCAATTGACTATCCTCTAGCTTCATTTATTTTTTAACTTTTGGATAGTTTTAGTGTTGGAATTTAATTTAAATGTTGGATATTTACAACTAAGTGTGTTCACATACCTCTGGAAATGGTCATATTCTAAATGAGTCAAGAAAATAAAAGCCACTTGGCTTTAAATTTTATTTTCATGTCTTGTACCTGGCTAGGCCAGTACATGCATGAATAAAGGATATGGAGTAAAGCTGGCTGAGACTAACTCAGGCTAATGTATTGTTATACATTAAGACATTTCAAGAGGCCACTATGAGGATTGACATGCCCTTCCACTCATCCTGAGTTCAAATTCAATTACTATTTTTTTAAAGATTTTTTATTTATTTGTCAGAGAGAGAGAGAGCACAAGCAGGGGGAGCAGCAGGTGGAGGGAGGCAGGCACCCCGCTGAGCAGGGAGCCCAATGTGGGACTCGATCTCAGGCCCCGGGATCATGATCTGAGCTGAAGGCAGATGCTTAACCCACTGAGCCACCCAGGCATCCCAAATTCAATTACTATTAATAAAAAATCATTCCATAAATAACTATGGACTATTTACTATGTGCCAGATGCAGAGGTGAATTTACCATAAAATCAATGAAGCTTAGGCTTCATTGCCTCTCATTTGTACATAGCCTTTCTGGTACCTAATTTTGTATTTGAAATTTTAAACTCTTTTTCTTAGAAGTACTTCTCAAATTATACAAGCTTCAAGCTCTGTAAAACTGGATCCACTGCTGATGCCCAACTATCAAAGTTCTCACATACTAGTGGACTGTGTTACCACATGCTTTAGTTTACAATCATGTGTCTGGGAGGCACGAGCCACAAGGAGACATTGCAAGTTGTAGTCCCTTTTTGCTTTGTTGATCTGTTTTTGGAAATTTATTAAGATGACATACAACAAGTCTAAATGGACAGCACAGATAGCAATAGATCAGAAAAATGTCATATTGATAAATCTTAACCTTTACTGCCACCCAACCAGGGTTACCTCATTGCTGGATGATTTTATTATTAAAGTATTACTGATCCAGAAGCAAGTTTTCAAAAAAACACTCAGAAGAATAAGCCACTTAGTTTTTCTCATTCTCAGTAACAATTTTAAAATTTACCATTTGCCAAACTGACTTAGATTAGTATCATCATTTAGCACTATTAAGTGAAATTGGCTTCCACTGAAAAAAAGATGACAAACACTGATAGAATTTGGCCATGATCCAGGTTTAAATATTTACATGTATCCTTTCTGTGTCATCTAGAATCAAAAACAAAAAACTTGCTGTTACTGGGTTCTTACTACCTTTCAAATGACCTGAATGTAGTACTGGGATGAATATGCAAATTTATAACAAGATATTAAAACAAAAAAAAAATCTTGACTAGACTTTCCTCTTTAAATCATACATTTTGGATCAGTCATTGACAATGAACTTTTATAACATATTGTTGTTATAACCTTTCCTAATTTTTGTAATGTTTCTAGGGATTGATAGCTTTGTATGAAATATAGATATACCAAGATAGGCAACAGCTTATGCATATTTAAGATAACCAGTTCTAGTGCTCCCCAATGTAACATTTACCTTAGTTCAAATCAACTGATAATCAAAATTTAAATTCTAATTATACCTTTTCAAGTTTAAGCATTGTCAAACATTGCTTTCAGATTATTCATGTTGCTCTGTTTGAATTAAAGAAAGTAAAATGTTGACCTAATTCTTCTGTTATTTCTGTTATCTATTATTTTATAATAACATTTCAGATCAGACAAATTTGATTTGAGTTTTAAGAATCATGAATAAAATACTGTTTCTGATAATGTGTTAATGTTTTGAAGTTCTATATTTGTAGATGTGAGGAAGATTAACTTTTAAGATAAAGAAGCAAATAATGTATAAGGACAGAAATAAATTTTAGTAATTAGCTCTTAATGTTAGTATAAATCATCTTTAAATCAGAACAATAATCATTTTAAATGTCAAAATATGTGGAAACTTTATTTATTTATTTATTTTCAAATGAATTTAATTACAGGGGCACATATTTTTATGTTAGAAAAAGTTACTGGAAATTGTCTGTTTTTGAGGTTTTCATAGAACTCATAAATAAAACCTACTGACGCCTTTCAGGAGGTATATTTTTGACCTGTATGAATTTTTTCTTTGCGACTACTGGACTATTTGAATTCATTTGCTTAGCATGTTATTTTTAGAGATTTATATTTTTGTAGAGAATTATTCATGTTTTTATGTTTACTGCACTAATGTATATACAGGAATACCTTATATTATTACATTTCACGTTATTGCACATCATAAATGCTACATTTTTTTTTTTTAACAAATTGAAGGTTTTGTAGTAACCCTGCGTCAAGCAAATATATTGGCACTGTTTATCAAACAGCATTTGATCACTTTGCATCACTGTCATAGTTTAGTAATTCTTATGGTATTTCAAACTTTTCATTATTACTGAATTTGTTATGGTGGTCTCTGATAAGTGATCTTTGATGTTACTATTATGATTGTTTTGGGGCACCATGAATCATGCCCATATGAGATGATGAACTTAACTGATAAATGTGTGTGTTCTGACTGCTTCACTGACTGAGCATTTCCTGGTCTCTCTCCATCTCCTTGGGCCTCCCTATTCTCTGAGACACAACAATATTGAAATTAGGCCAGTTAATAACCCTACAGTGACCTCTAAGAGTTCAAGTAGAAGAGCTTCATTTTTCTCACTTTCAATCAAAGGCTAGAAATGATTACACTAAGTGTGGAAGGCACATCAAAGGCCAGGGCAGGCTGATAGCTAGGCTTCTGCACCCAAAAGTCAAGCTATGAATGTAAAGGAAAAGTTCTTGAAGGAAATGAAAGTGCTACTCCAGTGAACCCATGAATAACAAGAAAGCTCAACAGCCTTATTGCTGATGTAAAGAAACTTTTAGTGTCTGGATAGAAGATAAAACTAGCCAGAACTACCCTTAAGTCTAATCATAATCCAGAGCAAGGCCCTAACTCTCTTCAATTCTGTGAAGGCTCAGAGAGGTCAGGAAGCTGCAGAAGAAAAGTTTGAAGCTAGCAGAGTTGTTTCATAAGGTTAAAGAAGCCATCATCATATCATAAGAGTTCAAGATGAAGCAGCAGGTGCTGATGTAGAAGCTACAGTAAGTTATCCAGAAGATCTAGCTAAGATCATTAATAGAGGTGGCTATACTAAACAACAGATTTTCAGTGTAGATTAAACAGCCTTCTATTGGAAGCAGATGACTTCTATGACTTTCCTTGCTAGAAAGAAGTCAATACCTGGCTTCAAAGCTTCAAATGACAGGCTGAGTGTCTTGTTAGGGGAAAGTGCAGCTGGTAACTCTAAATTGAAGCCAAAGCTCATTTCTCATCTGAAAATCCTAGGCTCCTAAGAATTATGCTAAATCTACTCTGCCTGTGCTCTAGAAATGGAACAACAAAGCCTGGAAGGAGGGCATGTGATGTAATGAGCACTGGGCATTATATAAGACTGATGAATCAGTGACCTTTACCTCTGAAACTAATAATATATTATATGTTAATTAATTGAATTTAAATTAAAAAAAGAAAGCACATTTGTTTACAGCATGGTTTACTGAATATTTTAAGCCTGCTTTTGAGATCTCCTGCTCCAAAAAAAAATTCCCTTCAAAATATTACTGCTCACTGACAATGTACCTGGTCACCCAAGAGCTCTGATGGAGATGGACAATGAGATTCATGTTGTTTTCATGCCTGCTAACACAACAACCATTCTGTAGCCCATGGAACAAGGAGCGATTTCATCTTTAAAGTTTTCCTATTAAACAAGTACATTTCATAAGGCTAGAACTGTGATATACAGTGATTCCCCTGATGGATCTAGGCTAAACACATTGAAAACTTTCTGGAATGCATTCGCCATTCTAAATGACATTAAGAACATTCACGATTCATGGAAAGAGGTCAAAATACCAAAACAAACAGGAGTTTGGAAGAAGCTGATACCAACCCTCACTGATGACTTTGAGAGATTCAAGATTTCAGTGGAGGAAGTAACTGCAGATTTGGTGAAAAACTTGAACCAGTATGACTTGCTACTTATGGATGAGCAAAGAAAGTAGTTTCTTGAGATAAATTCTATGTGAAGATGCTATGAAAACCGTTGAAATACAATGAAGAATTTAGAATATTACATAAACTTAGTCAATAAAGCAGCAGCAAGGTTTGAGGGGATTAACTCCAATTTTGAAAGAAGTTCTACTATGGGTAAAATGTTACCAAACAGCATTACATGCTACAGAGAAATTGGTGAAAGGAAGAGCCCACTGATGCAGAAAACTGTACTGTCTTCTTTTAAGAAACTGCCACAGCCACTCTTAACTTTCAGCAACCACCAACTTGATCAGTCAGCTGCCATTAACATCAAGGCAAGATCCTTCACCAGCAAAAAGATTACAACTCACTGAAAGCTCAGAAGATAGTTAGCGATTTTTAGCCATAAAATATTTTTAAATTAAGGTATGTATATTATTATCAAGAACAAAAGGCAGTACTAACTTCCTGAGACTTAGGCAATATGGATATAAGTAAGATGTCAGAGCTAGAATTGAGAATGATGATTATAATGATACTAGCTGGGCTTGAAATAACCATACAAGACACTAGAGAATCCCTTTCTAGAGAAATAAAAGGACTAAAATCTAATTAGATTAAAATAAAAAAGGGTATACTGAGATGCAATAAAAATGGAGGTTCTATCTGCTAGGATAAATGAGGCAGAAGAGAAAATCAGTGATATAGAAGATAAAATGACGGAGAATAAAGAAAATGAGAAAAAGAGAGATAAATAACTATTGGAGCATGAGAGGAGGATTTGAGAGATCAGTGAAAGTGAAACAATATTAGAATATTAGAATAATTGGGGTCCCAGAGGAAGAGGAAAGGGGGGGCCAGAAGGTATATTTGAGTAAATTATAGCTGAGAACTTCCTTAATCTGGGGAAGGGAATAGGCATTCAGGTCCAGGAGGCATAGAGAAGCCCCCTCAAAATCAATAACAATAGGTCAACACCTCGACATATGATAGCAAAGCTTGCAAATTTCAGAGACAAAGAGAAAGTTCTGAAAGCAGCTCTGGACAAGAGGTCTTTAAGTACAGAGATAAAAACATAAGGCAGGCAGCAGACCTATCCAGACATAGAGACCTGACAGGCCAGAAGGCTCTGGCGTGATATATTCAGGGTGCTAAATGAGAAAACTATGAGGCCAAGAATATTTTATCTGGCAAGGCTGTCATTCAGAATAGAAAGAGAGATAAAGAGTTTCCAGGACAAACAGAAAGGAAAATAATTTGTGATAACTAAATCAGCCCTGCAACAAATAGTAAAGGGGATGCTTTAAGTGAAGAGAGAGCCCAAAAGTAACATAGATCAGAAAGGAACAGAGATAATAGACAGAAGAAGTGACTTTACAGGTAATACTATGGCACTAAATTCCTATCTTTCAATAGTTACTCTGAGTGTAAATGGCTAAATGCCCAAATCAAAAGATACAGGGTATGAGACTGGATAAAAAAGCAAGACCTATTGATATGCTATCTGCAAGAAACTCAGTTTGGACCCAAAAACACCTCTAGTTGAAAGTGAGGAGGTGGAAAACCATTTAACATGGTAATGGACATCAAAAGAAAGCAACCCTTATATCAGACAAAATAGATATTAAACCAAAGACTGTAATAAGAGATGAAAAAGGTCACCATACCATAATTAAAGGGTCTCTCCAACAAGAAGATCTACATATTATAAATATTTATGCCCCTAACATAGGAGTAGCCAATTGTATAAACCAATTAATAACAAAATTAAAGAAACACATTGATAATACAATAATAGCAGGGGACTTTAACACCCCCCTCACTGCAGTGGACAGATCATCTAAGCAAAGATCAACAAGGAAACAAGGGGTAGAATGACACACCAGAACAGATGGACTTCACAGATATATTCAGAGCATTCCATCCTAAAGCAACTTCTGGAGTACACATAGAACATTCTCCAGAACAGATCATATGCTAGGTCACAAATCAGGTATCAACTGGTACCAAAAGACTGGGATCATTCCCTGCATATTTTCAGACCACGGTGCTTTGAAACTTATGAGGAAATTTGGAAAGAACTCAAATACATGGAGGTTAAAGAGCATCCTACTAACGAATGGATCACCAGGAAATTAAAGAATGAAAAAAATTCATGGAAACAAATGAAAATAAAAACACAACTGTTCAAAACCTTTGGGATGCAGCAAAGGTGGTCCTAAGAGGGAAGTATATAGCAATACAAGCCTTTCTCAAGAAACAAGAAAGGTCTCAAGTGCATAACCTAACCTATACCTAAAGGAGCTGGAAAAGAACAGCAAAGAAAGCATAAACCCAGCAGGAGAAGAGAATTAATAAAGATTAAAGCAGAAATCAATGAAATCAAAAGCAAAAGAACAGTAGAACTGATCAACAAAACAAGAAGCTGGTTCCTTGAAAGAATTGATGAGATCAATAAGCCCCTAGCCAGACTTATCAAAAAGAAAAGAGAAAGGACCCAAATTAATAAAATCATGACCAAAAGAGGACAGATCACAACCAACATCAAAGAAATGCAAACAATTTTAAGAACATATGAGCAACTCTATGCTAACAAATTAGGCAATCCAGAAGAAAGGGATGCATTACTAGAGATGTATAAACTACCAAAACTGAAACAGCAAGGAAACTGAAGCAGTAATCAAAAATCTCCAACAGAATCTGGGGCTTCCCAGGGGAATTCTACCAGACATTTCAAAAAGAATCAATACCTATTCTTCTGAGGCTGTTTCAAAAAATAGAAATGGAAGGCAAACTTCCAAGCTTTTTCTATGAGGCCAGCATTACCTTGATCCCCAAACCAGACAAAGACCCCATCAAAAAGGAGAATTATAGACCAATATCCCTGATGACCATGGATGCGAAAATTCTCACCAAAATACTAGCTAATAGGAATTCAACAGTATATGAAAAGGATTATGCACCACAAGAGTACATGAAAAGGATTATGCATCCATTATTCCTGGATTGCAAGGGTGATTCAACATCCACAAATCAATCAATGTGATACAGTACATTAATAAAAGAAAGGTCAAGAATCATATGATCCTCTCAATAGATGCTGAAAAAGCATCTGACAAAGTACAGCATCCTTTCTTGATTAAAATTCTTCACAGTGTGGGGACAGAGGGAACATATTTCATTATCATAAAAGCTACATACAAAAATCCCATAGCAAATATCATTCTCAATGGGGAAAAACTGAGAGCTTTCCCCCTAACGTCAGGAAGATAGACAGGGATTTCCACTTTCACCACTGTTGTTCAACAGAGTACTAGAAGTTCTAGCCTCAGCAATCAGAGAACAAAAACCAAGAAAAGGCATCCGAATCAGCAGAGAAGAAGGCAAACTCTCACTCTTCGCAGATGACATGATACTTTATGTGGAAAACCCAAAAGACCCCACCCCAAAATTGCTAGAACTCATACAGGAATTCAGCAAAGTGGCAGGATATAAAATCAATGCAGAGAAATCAGTTGCATTTCTATACACTAACAACAAGACAGAAGAAAGAAATTAAGGAATTGATCCCATTTATAATTGCACCAAAACCCATAAGATACCTAGGAATAAACCTAACCAAAGAGGTAAAGGACCTGTACTCAGAAAAGTATAAAACAGTTATGAAAGAAAGTGAGAAAGACACAAAGAAATGTGTCTGTGCTCATGGGCTGGAAGAACAAATATTGTTAAAATGTCTCTACTTCCCAGAGCAATCTGTACATTCAGTGCAATCCCTAACAAAATGTCATCAACTTTTTTCACAGAGCTAGAACAAATAATCCTAAAATTTGTATGGAACCAGAAAAGACCCTGAATAGCCAAAGGAAAGTTGAAAAAGTAAAAAAAAAAAAAAAAAAAAAAAGCTGTTGGCATCACAGTTCCAGACTTCAAGTTCTATTACAAAGCTGTAATCATCACAGTATGGTACTGGCATAAAAACAGACAACATAGATCAATGGAACAAAACAGAGAACCCAGAAATGGACCCTCAACTCTATGGTCAGCTAATCTTTGACAAATCAGGAAAGAATATCCGGTGGGAAAAAGACCATCTTGTCAATAAACGGTGTTGGGAAAAATTGGACAGCCACATGCAGAAGAAGGAAACTGGACCATTTTCTTATACCATACACAAAAATAGACTCAAAATGGCTGAAAGACCTCAATGTAAGACAGGAATCCATCAAAATACTAGAGGAGATCACAGGCAGCAATCTCTTTGACCTTGGCCACAGCAACTTCTGGCTAGACATGTCTCCAAAGGCAAGGGAAACAAAGGCAAAAATGAACTATTGGGACTTCATCAAAATAAAAAGCTCCACAGAGAAGAAAACAGTTGACAAAACCAAAAGACAACTGACAGAATGGGAGAAGATATTTGCAAATGTCTTATAAGATAAAGGGCTAGTATCTATAAAGTACTTATCAAACTCAACGCCCAAAGAACAAATAATCCAGTCAAGAAATTGGCAGAAGATATGAACAGACATTTCTCCAAAGAAGACATACAAATGGCCAATAGACACATGAAAAAGTGTTCGACACCACTTGACCTCAGGGAAGTACAAATGAAAACCATAATGAGATACCACTCTACACCTGTCAGAATGGCTAAAATTAACAAGTCAGGAAACAATGAATGTTGGCAAGGATGCAGAGAAAGGGGAACCCTCTTATACCGTTGGTGGGAATGCAAACTGGAGCAGTCACTCTGGGAAACAGTATGGAGGCTCCTCAGAAAGTTAAAAATAGAGCTACCCTAAAACCTAGCAATTGCACTACTAGGTATTTACCCCAAAGATACAAATGTAGTGATCCGAAGAGGAACACGCACCCCAATGTTTCTAGAAGCAATGTCCACAATAGCCAAACTGTGGAAAGAGCCCAGATGTCCATGGACAGATGAATGGATAAAGAAGATATGTTATATATATATATATATATATATACACAATGGAATACTATTCAGACATCAAAATAATGAAATCTTGCCATTTGCAATGCTGTGGATGGAACTAGAAGGTATTATGCTAAATGAAATAAGTCAATCAGAGAAAGATTTGATTTCATTCATATGTGGAATTTAAGAAATAAAACAGAGGAGAATAGAGGAAGGGAGAGAAAAATAAATTAAGACAAAATCAGAAAGGGAGACAAACCATAAGAGACTCTTAACCAAAAGAAACAAACTGAGGGTTGCTGAGGGGGGCGGTTAGGAGGATGGGGTAACTGGGTCATGGGCATTAGGAAGGCACATGATGTAATGAGCACTGGGTGTTATATAAAACTGATGACTCACTGAGCTCTGCCTCTGAAATGAATAACACTGAATGTAAATAATTAACTGAATGTAATTAATTAACTGAATGTAAATAAAATAAAGTGAAACTAAAAAAATTGAAAAAAATAAATTCTCACCAGAGGGGGAAAAGAAAAAAAGAAAAAAATCCATACTCATTGTTTACATATTGCCTATGTCTGCTTTTTTTTTTTTGCCTATGTCTGCTTTTAAGCTACAATGGCAGAGTTGAACAATGACACAGACTTATGTGACCTGCAAGGCCTAAAATATTTACAATCTATTCCATTATAGAAGAAGAATTTGACTACCTTTTGTATAGCTCTCTCCTTAAAAAGCAATG
The DNA here is from genome assembly GCA_028534135.1 of Potos flavus. Lineage (NCBI taxonomy): Eukaryota > Metazoa > Chordata > Mammalia > Carnivora > Procyonidae > Potos > Potos flavus. The sequence continues at coordinate 51,279,721 of CM052885.1, read as the reverse complement.
ACAAAGTCAGTAGAAATAAGCATGCTAGCATCCAGTGTGAACTCTAGTGTCCATTTGTAACTAAAAGAAATCAAAACTATTTGGAGATATCATTGATACCAGGCTAGGAGCACCTTATACAAGAAGGCAAAGAAGAGATCAGTGCTTGGGGTCATCTTAATAGTACTCAGAAATCAACTTAAAGGGATTTCCATGATTAAAGATGAGTACAAAAAATATTGCCATCTGTACACTCTTTAAAGGAATACAACAAAGTCTTAGCACTCAGCAACAAGATTAATGAAATCCAGCTTCCAATGATGATATACTAGAAATGAGATGTACTAAGAAAATGTGACCCTAACAAGGAGAAAATCTGGTCACCTGAATCACACCTAGAGATGACAGAAATAATGGAATTAGCAGAAAAGAACTTTAAAAGAGATACACACATACACACACATTTATTTATACATATATATCTACACATATATACACACACAAAGATTTAAGGGAAACCACAAACATAATAAAGAATTAGATGATATTAAAAAAACCAAATGGGACTAGAGATTTAAAATAGTATATCTAAAATGAAAAATTCACTGGAAAGGACTAAACAAATTAGACACTGAAGATTAAAAGATCATTGAACTTAAAACAATAGAAACAATCCAACATTAAGAGAACTTACAGAGAATCCAACACTGAGGAAAAAAAAAGACTGAAAAAGAAATGAACAGAGCCAGTGGATGATATCATGAAGTGTAACATAAACACAGAAAGGGAATAAATACTGAAAATAATAAGCAGAGCTTTAGTGTCCAGTGGATAATATTAAGTTGTATAACATAAATGTAATTGGCTACCCAGAATGAGAATGGAAAAGGTGGGAAAATATTTATATAGATAAGGACTGAAAATTTTCCAAATATGATGAAACCTATTAACCTATAAATGAAAGAAAATCCACAATCTCCAAAACAGTATAAACACACATATATGCACACATGCGCACACACACCCAGACACACATACACACATGCACACACACCCCACAAAGGTACAACATAATCAGACTTCTGAAAACTACTGACAGAGAAAATCTTGAAAGCATCCAACTAGAGGAAAAAGACATTACGTATAGAGGAATAAAGATCAGATAGATCAAAGACCTAACCATCTGAAACTGTGCAATCCACAAGACAACAGAACATCTTTGTTCCATTGGCTTTCCTGTTAAATTCTATCAAATATTTAAGGAAGAAATCATACCAACTATAGACACACTTTTCCAAAAAATGAAGAAACAAGAGGAAGGGAAGGAGAAAGGAAAGGGGAGTGGGAGAAATGAAGCCTAGGAGAAGGGAAATGGGGAACCCTTCGCAATTCATTTTGTAACATCGATGCCAAAACAAGAAAGACATTAAAACACTACAGACCAATATGCACATACTATAGTGTGCATATGTGTGTGTGTCTATATGTATACATACAATAGTATGTGTGTGTGTGTGTATATATATACATATATAAACTAAGAGAAATTAAGAACTTAAATAAGTCGAAAATATGCCATATCCATGAACTCAGTATTTTTTTTTGAGAGAGAGAGGAGAGGGAGGGAGAGGGTGAGAATGGGGTGGGGGAGAGGGAGAGAGAGAATCTTTTTCTTTTTTTTTTAAAGATTTTATTTATTTATTTGACACACAGAGAGAGATCACAAGTAGGCAAAGAGGCAGGCAGAGAGAGAGGGGGAAGCAGGCTCCCCGCGGAGCAGAGAGCCCGATGCAGGGCTCAATCCCAGGACCCTGAGATTATGACCTGAGCTGAAGGCAGAGGCTTTAACCCACTGAGCCACCCAGGCACCCCCTTTTTTTTTTTTTCAAGATTTTATTTATTTATTTATTTGACAGAGAGAGAGAGAGAGAGATCACAAGTAGGCAGAGAGGCAGGCAGAGGGAGAGGGGAAAGCAGGCTTCCCGCTGAGCAGAGAGCCCAACGTGGGGCTCGATCCCAGGACCCTGAGACCATGACCTGAGCCGAAGGCAGAGGCTTTAACCCACTGAGCCACCCAGGTGCCCTGAGAGAGAGAATCTTAAGCAGGCTCACACCGTGTGGAGCCCAATATGGGGCTCAATCTCATGACCCTGAGACCATGACGTGAGCTGAAATCAAGTTGAACACTTAACCAAATGAGCCACCCAGGTGCCCCTGAACTCAGTATTTTAAAAATGTCAACTATTCCTCAACTGATTTACAGATATAATGTGACCCCAATCAAATCCCAGCAGAATTTTTAAAGACACTAAAAAAATGATCCTAAAATTTATATGAAAATGCAAAGGACCTAGACTAGCTAAAATAATTTTTAAAAAAGTTAGAGAATTACACTGCCTGATTTCAAGATATATAATAAACAATAACAATCAAAACAGTGTGATACTGGCAATAGTATTAAGCAGCATATCTAAATCTTAGGATTACTGACATTTTGAGGCAGATATTTTTTTGTTGTTAGGAGTTGTCCCATGTACTGTAGGATGTTTAATAGTATCCTCAGCCTCTACCCACTAGATATCAATAACACAACTATCGTCACAATCAAAATTGTCTCAAGATATTGCCAAATGTTCTGGGGGTGGGAGAAGGTAATAAAATCATCCTGTTGAAAACTACTGGTATAGAGATATAAATCAATGGAACAGAATAGAGAGTTCCGAAATAGACACACAGATATATGCCCAATTGATTTTCAAAGAGGCACAAAAGCAAATCAGTGGAGAAAGAATACAATTGTTTGAAACAATTGTACAACCATATACAAACAGAACAAAACCTCAACCCATACCTGGTTTCACATTCAAAAACTGACAGGGCATATATCATACATACATCTACATATAGAAACTAAAATTATAAATTTTTTGAAGAAAAATATAAGAAATTAATTGCAGCATTGGGTAGTAAGGTAAAGCTTTCTTAGATCTGACTCAAAGCGCACAACTTATCCAATAAATCCAAGTTAAAAAATAGTATACACTATGTAATTATATTTAAATTAAGTTCTTGACAATGTTGTCTATAATAGTGAAAAGCAGATTGGTGGATTCCTGGGGTTGGGCAGGAGGGTGACTAAAAAGAACTTCCCGGGGTGGTAGAAATGTTCTTTATTTTTTTTTATTTTATTTATTTTTTTTAATTTGTTAGAATTTTAATAATGATACTTTGGCAACTGGGTTGGTAACTCCCTTTACAGAGGATTTTTAATTGTTTCTGCCAGGTACTGAAAAGTGTTAGAGATTCAGGTCCATTTTTTTTTAATTAATTAATTAATTAATTAATTAATTTATTTTCTTCCCAAATGACACTACAGAAAGGTCTGATATCTAAGATCTATAAAGAACTCCTCAAACTCAACTCTCAAAAAACAGATAATCACGTCAAAAAATGGGCAGAAGACATGAACAGACACTTCTCCAAAGAAGACATACATATGGCTAACAGACACATGAAAAAATGTTCATCATCATTAGCCATCAGGGAGATTCAAATCAAAACCACACTGAGATACCACCTCACACCAGTTAGAATGGCCAAAATCAACAGGACAGTAAACAAATGTTGGAGAGGATGTGGAGAAAGGGGAACCCTCTTCCACTGT
>CM052885.1:51221410-51275578 GCA_028534135.1 Potos flavus | reverse complement strand
GACTGTGAACTCAGAACAAGGGACTGAGAGTTTTGGAGGGGAGGGGGTGGGGGGAAGGGTGAGCCTGGTGGTGGTTATTGAGGAGGGCACGTATTGCATGGAGCACTGGGTGTGGTACATAAACAATGAATCTTGTAACACTGAAAAAATAAAAGTATTTGGGTAGAAATGTTCTTTAAATAAATGTTCTATAAATGTTCTATATGGTGGTGATTATGTGACTATATACATTTGTCAAAACTAATCAAATTGCAAATTTAAAATTGGTGAGTATGATTGCATATAAATTGCTCAATATTATAAATTTAAAAATAATATTTTCAATGGATTTAAGCATATGAATTTATTTTTAAGTTAATGTATTAATAATAATGATGTACAAAAAACGGAATTGGTAGCCCTTAGAGAAGGCTAGGGAAATGACTATTTTGAAATGCACGAAATACAGATAAAGAATCCAGCATTTGCCTTTTCTTTCCTACAAGAACTGTACCTCAGAATAACCCCAATAGCAAGGAGGAAAACAATTTTAAGAATTCCAGCTAACAAATGAAGAAGGAATAATAGAATACCACCATTTTGCAGCACTAATGAAATAATGGATGTAACAGCAATGATTCAAGCTATACAGGCAGAAAACTTAGAGGAAATTTATATTTATAATTATATTTATATAATTTATAAATTTATAAATCTAATTTATAATTATAAATATATAATTATAATTCCTCTAATGATTAGATCAATAAATCCTGAACCCACCTATCAACCTTAATATCACAAAAAAAGAAAACCTAACATTATTTGTCAGTTGATACACAACAATATGTATGAAGCATCTTTGTCAAAAAAACAAATAAACAATATTTTTTCTTTTTTGTTTGTATGTATACACACACAGATATATGAAATACTAGTCTACAGGAGATAGAGGAGACAGAGGAACACGTTAAGCACTCCAAAGATAATGCAACTGGCACAATTCAAAATACGAGAAACTCTTCAGGGTAAATGGCTCAGTTTATTCAAAAAGAAATTGCAAAACACGTGGGGAATAGAGAGGTAGTTGGACTTTATATTAAAATAGACATCTGAGACACACTAACCAAATGTAATGTTGGACACTGTTTGTGTCCTGAGATCCAAGTACATTTTTGGATGTTTAAAATAAACACTTGAGGAGGTAACAGGGAAATGTGAACATCAATTGGATTATATGATGATATTAAGAAACTAAGGGGAATTCTTTTTGGGTGTGATAATAGTGTCATAGTTATGTTTCTATAAAAATAAAAAAAGAGGGTGCCTGGGTGGCTCAGTTGGTTAGGCGGCTGCCTTTGGCTCAGGTCATGGTCCCGGAGTCCCAGATCGAATCCTCCGTCAGGCTACCGGCTCTGTGGGGAGTCTGCTTCTGCCTCTGACCTTCTCCCCTCTCATGCTCTCTCTCACTCTCCCTCTCAAATAAATAAATAAAATCTTTAAAAAAATTAAAATAGAAAAAGAACTCATCTTTTAGAGACACATACTGAAGAATTTAAAGTAAAATAATATGATGCTTCATAATAATCCCAAACAGGATACGAGGTAGTTGGAGATATAAATGAAAAGTGTTTGATATGCATAGATAACTGTTGAAGCTACGTAACTGGTATATGGTTATGTATTATTTTATTCTCTGCTTTTTAATCAATAATAAAAATAAATTCAAAATAAAATTAACAGTATCTTCCTACTTATAAACAAATTTCCTTTCTCTGTAGTTTTGTCCTTTCAATCCTAATTTTGATTTCGTTTTCTTCTTCTATACATTTTGAGCCTATTTTCCAAACTACTGTCATACAGGTCTTTTCTAGAAAATGGCTTTGATTTTTATGAGAATTTCTACCTTTTAAATTTTCATTTAATTTCTTTTATCTTCTTTAATTTCATTTTTCTACATCCTTTTATTTTCCTTTCCCTACCCTCTTGGATTAAAAGCACATATGATTTACTTTGAATATTTTTAAAAATAAATGGATTTAAAACTACAAATTTCTTCTGAGCATTAGTGCTTTCGCTGCAAGGCAAAATTTGATAGATGATATTTTTTAATGTCATTAAATTTAAAAGTTTATACTTTCTACCTTTAGCTCAAGAGTTATTAAGAAGCATGCTGTTAAAGCCCAAAGGAAGTAGAAGGAAGGATATAATAAATATTAGAAAAGAATCAAATAAAATAGAGACTAAAAAAATAATAGAACTGATTAATGAAACCAGTGCTGGTTCTCTGAAAAGATAAACAAAACTCACAAACCAGACTCATCAAGAAAAAAGAGGATTCTTTTTTTTTTTTTTTTTTAGATTTTATTTATTTGTCAGAGAGAGAAAGATCGCAAGTAGGCAGAGAGGCAGGCAGAGGGAGAGGAGGAAGCAGGCTCCCTGCTAAGCAAGAGAGCCTGATGTGGGGCTCGATCCCAGGACCCTGAGATCATGACCTGAGCTGAAGGCAGAGGCTTTAACCCACTGAGCCACCCAGGCGCCCCAAAAAAAGAGGACTCAAGTGAAATCAGAAATAGAGGGGGAAGTAATAACTGACACCACAGAAATATAAAAGATTATAAAAGAATATTATGAAAAATCATGTGCCAACAAATTAAAAACCTAGAAAAAATGGATAAATTCCTAGAAACATATAACCTCCCAAAACTGAATCAGGAAGAAATAGAAAATTTGAACAGACTAATTACTAGCAATTGAATCAGTAATTAAAAACTCAACAAACAGAAGTCCAGGATCAGATGACTTTACAGGTGAATTTTACCAAACATTTAAAGAAGAGTTAATACCTATTCTTTTTTTTTTTTAAAGAATTTATTTATTTATTTGACAGAGAGATCACAAGTAGGCAGAGAGGCAGGCAGAGAGAGAGGGGGAAGCAGGCTCCCCGCTGAGCAGAGAACCCGATGTGGGGCTCGATCCCAGGACCCTGAGATCATGACCTGAGCTGAAGGCAGAGGCTTTAACCCACTGAGCCGCCCAGGCGCCCCATTAATACCTATTCTTTTCAAACTATTCTAAAAAAATAGAAGAGGAAGGAAAGCTTCCAAATTCATTCTATGAGGCCAACATTATCCCAATACCAATATCAGAAAAAGACACTACAAAACAAAGGAAAAAGTACAGGCCAATATCTCTGATGAACATAGATGCAAAAATCCTTAACAAAATAGCACCAAACCAAATCCAAAAATACATTTAAAAAAATCATTCACCATAATCAAGTGGGATTTACTCCTGGGCTGCAAGGGTGATTCAATATTCACAAATCAATCAACATGATGCATCACATCAAGAGAAAGGATAAAAAACCATATGATTTTAGTAGACGCAGATATAGCATTTGACAAGGTACAATATTCATTCATGATAAAAAACCTTCAACAAAGTAGGTTTAGAGGAAACATGCTTCAATAAAACAATAGCCATATATGAAAAACCCATAGCTAACATCATATTCAATGGTGAAAATCTAAGAGCTTTTCTCCTGAATCAGGAACAAGTTAAGGATGTCCACTCTCACCACTTTTTCAACGTAGTACTGGAAGTCCTAGCCATAGCAATCAGACGAGAAAAAGCAATAAAAGGCATCCAAATTGGTAAGGAAGGAGTAATACTTGCAGTATCTTCAGATGACATGATACTATATACAGAAAATCCTAAAGACTTTACCTAAAAACTACTAGAAATGATAAGTGAATTCAGTAAAGACTCAGGATACAAAATCAACATATAATAATCTGTTGCATGTCTATATACTTACTAATAATGTAGTAGCAGAAGGAAAAATTAAGAAAGCAATCCCATTTATATTTGCACCAAAAAGAATAAAATACCTAGGAATAAACTTAACCAAGGATGTGAAAGACCTGTACTCTGAAAATTATAAAACACTGATGAAAGAAACTGAAGATGACACAAACAAATGGAAAGATCATGGAGTGGAAGAACTAATATTGTTAAAATGTCCATACTACCCAAAGCAATCTCCAGATTTAAGGCAATCCCAATCAAAATACTAACGACACCCTTCATAGAACTAGGATAAATAATCCTAATGTTTGGATTTATATGGAACCAAAAAAGACCCTGAATAGCCAAAGCACTTTTGAGAAGGAAGAACAAAGCTGGAGGTACTAATCCCAGATTTCAAGATCTACTATAAAGCTGTATTAATCAAAACAGTATAGTACTGGTACAAAAAAAAGATACATAGATCCATGGAACAGAATAGAGAGCCTAGAACTAAACTTAAACTTTTATGGTCAATTAGTCTATGACTAAGAAGATGAGAATATACAATGGGGAAAAGTCAGTCTTTTCAACAGTGGTGCTGGGAGAACTGGACAGGTATATGCAAAAGAATGAAACTGAACCACTTTGTAACACCATACACAAAAATAAACTCAAAGTGGAGTAAAGACCTAAATGTTAGACCTGAAACCATAAAAATCCCAGAAGTGAACAGAGGCAGTAATTTCTTTGGCATCAGCCATAGAAACATTTTTCTAGATATTTCTCCTCAGGCAAGGGAAACAAAAGCAAAATTAAACTTTGGGACTACACCAAAATGAAAGCTTCTGCACAGTGAAGGAAACCATCAACAGAATGAAAGGGCAACCCTACTGAATAAGATAAATTATTTGCAAAGGATATATATGATAAGGGGTTAATATTCAAAACACATAAAGAACTTATACAATGTCAAAAAACCAAATAATCCAATTAAAAATGGGCAGAAAACCTGACATTTCCCAAAGACAACACACAGATGGGCCAACAAACACATGAAAAGATGCTCAACATCTCTCATCCTCAGAGAAATACAAATCTAGACTACAATGAAATATCACCTTACCTCTGTCAGAAAAGTAGAATCAAAAACAAGAAATTACAAGAGTTGGTGAGAATGTAGAGATGTGCACTGTTGGTTAGAGTGCAAATTCGTGCAGCCACAATGGAAAACAGTATGGAGGTTCCTCAAAAAAATCGAAAAAGAATTACCATATGAACCAGTAATTCTACTATCAGGTATCTACCCAAAGAAAATGAAAACACTAATTCAAAAAGATGTATGCACCCCTATGTTTATTGCATTTTTTATAACAGCCAAGATATGGGAGCAACCCAAGTGTGAATCCATAGATAAATCGATAAAGAAGATGTTTATTTTTATATATATCATAAATATATATATAATTCATATAAATATATATATATATAAATATAATGGAGTATTAGCCTTAAAAAATGAAATCTTGCCATTTACGACAACATGGATATAGCTAGAGGGTATAATGCTAAGTGAAATAAGTCAGACAGAGAAAGACAAATACTATATGATTTCACTCATGTGGAATCTAAAAAACAAAACAAATGAACAAACACAGGGCAAAAAGAGACCAAAAACAAACTCTTAACTACAGAAAACAAACTGGTGGTTTGGTGGGGGGAGGTGAGGGTGAAATAGATAAAGGGGATTAAGAGTGCACTAATCATGATGAGCACAGCATAATGCATAGAATTGTTGAATCGTTATATTGTACATCTGAAACTAATAACACTGTATGCTAATTATACTTCTATTTAAAGAAAAAGTCTGCTGTCAAATTTTGAGTAACATGTTATATTTTAGCAGGGCAATCTTTTCGTGGTTTGTTTTTACCTTTATTGCTTGGAAGTCACTGGATATAGTCTCTATGATAGCAGTCTTTTCCATTTGTTGAGATATCTTGGTGGCTTTGATATCATCATTTGTGATTGATTTTGTCATTGTGTTAATAATGTGTATTCTGTTTATTAACTATATCTTCATTAGTTCAAGTTTTCTGATTGTTATTCAAACCCTCAAGATTGTCACAGTTTATTTCCTTCTTAGTATATAGTTTTCTGATAAGTGTGTGTTAAAATTCTGCATTTTGTGGATTTTTTATTTTTTTCTTGAAGCTTTTTCTTTAAAAAACAAAAACATTTGGAGCTCTGTAGTTAAATGAATAGTGCTATATCTACTTGACGGATTCTATCGTCGACTATATAATTATGAAAGATCTTTTTGTATTAGTTGTCTATCGCTGCATAACAAACTATCCCCCAAATTGGCAGCTTAAAACAATAAACAATGATTATCTCACAATTTCTGAAGGTCAGGAATATAGGAGAACTTAACTGGGTGATTCTGACTCAGGGTCTGTCATGAGGTTGCAGTCAAGATGCTGACTAGGGCTGCAGTCATCTGGAAGTTTGGGGATGAAGGACCTACTTCTAATGGCTCATTTACATGTTTTTGGCTGGAGGCTTTTCACAAGATACATTGGTACACCACTGCACAGACCTCTCAATAAGGCTGCTTGAATGTCCTAATGACATGGCAACTAGCTTCCTGCAGAACAAGTGTTCAGAGACAAAGGATCAAAAAGGAAGCCACAACACATTATATTACCTAGTTTCAGAAGTTATAACTGATGTGAGTTACCAAGTCCAGCTCACATTCAAGGGGATGAGAAGATAAGGCACCAACTTTTGAAAAGAAAAATAGCAAACTAAATATCGAATATCGGGACCTTTAAAGTATCTCACTTTTCCTTCTCTAATCTTTTTGTGTACATATATTTTGTCAGATACTTGGCTTTGGCAGCATTTACTTGCATATCTTTTTCCATTTGAACTTTCCCATGTAATTTTGAGTTTGGAGGGTTTTTTATATGCAACACATATATATCAGGATATTTTAAAAATCCAATCTTATGGTCTCTGATTTTCAATAGGTGAACTTAATTCATTCACATTATAATTATTGACTAGACATTCTTGACAGCTTATCTTGTATTTTCTATTTACTATACCATTAGTGATTTCCTTATGATTTTTTCCTATTTGTTTTTTAATATTTTATTAAGCTTTCTTTCTTGTATTTTTCCTATTTACTGGTTCCAAGGTTATGCTGTTTGTGTTAGTCGGATACTGCTGCCATAACAAAATATCCTGGGCTGGGTGCTTTCAACAACAGAAATGTATCTTCTCACAATTCTGGAGGCTAAAAGTCCAAGATGAAGCTGTTGACAGGTTTGGTGTCTACTGAGGCCTCTCTCGTTGGCTTGCAGATAGTCACCTTCTTGCTGTAAATTCTCATGGCCTTTCCTCTGTGCACATGCATCCATGGTGACTCTTCTTGTTTTTATAAAGACACCCTCATATTGCATTAGGGATCCACTTTAACAGCCTACCTCTAAATACAGTCACACTGAGAGTTAAAGCTTCAACATATGGATTTGGGAGGGCATGGGGACACAATTTAGTCCATAACACCATCTATTGCTATTTTTCTTGTGTATAGTCCTAAATTCTTAACATACACATATCAACTTACTTTTCTAACAAGACCTGGAGTAATATGGAGTAATTTCTAACAAGACCTGGAGTAATAAAATAAGTAGTACTTACTTATTTTGACTTTTCTCCTCTTATGCACCCTACTGCACCCTGATTATTCACCCTTGCTTGACCAGGTGCATTTTTCCAATTCCTAGTATCTCCCTCCATAGGGCATGGAGAATTTCTGGTGCTTTTTCCAATTCTGGGAGCAGTATTCTTCTCTTGACATTCAGGTTTCTGCTTTATTTTTCAATCTCATTTTGTCTCTTTACAGCTTTCAGTGGATTCCTCACAGCTTCTGGTCCATCATGCATTCTTGTTTTGAATTCCACTTATAAATTTTAAACACACACACACACACACACACACACACACACACGTTCCATCATTTCTAGAGATTTGGCACAGGAGGGAGAGGTTGATGTATGCACTCAATCCAGTGTCTTAAAACAGAAGAGGTACATTTCATTTAAAAGTTAATTATTTAGAGTGAAGACCTCTGACTAGGAAAACTGAAATTGGAAGTCCAAATGGATAAGTTTGAGTCAATAGAAGCCAGAAATGTCTATAATCAGAATATTTAAAATTACAATTATATTGTATGTAATAAATGGTAATTCTTGTTTCAGAAGTTAGCAGGTATAAAACTCCTCTATCTAAAAACAGTGCCAAAGAAGCAATTTTTATGTCAACTTGATCACCAAGCAAGTGCCTAGGAGTGGCAGATGTAAGCCACACTACAGAAATCATGCCAATGAAAGACAAACTACCCAATAGTGTCATGCCAAGGGAAGGCACAGATGGCTGGAGAGCAGCAGCTATAGGTCTTTTTATAGCATTATCAAATGGCACACACTTGACATTCCAACTGGTCCTGTGCCAATGGCCAAGGTAATTAGGGTTGCCAACATGAGAATCTTCAGAAGGCATACTCATCTTCATGCTATCCAACATGGGCCAAAGAAGCAATCTTGGGTGGCAAATGAGTAGTTTTATGCCACAGTAATAATTAGGTTGGAGAGGTTACCTGAATTTTCAAAAGCAGAATAAGATCCCAAGAACAAAATATTAAAAGCAGCATTTCTGTGACCAACAGAAACAGACTCCCAAACCACACAGCTTCTACCTAGAAAAACATGGACAATAAAGAGTCTAGAGCTGTGACAACAGTGAAAATTTTTTTTCTTTAAAAAATTTTTAAGCAATTTCAGAGTTACAGAGAAGTTTCAAATATAGGACAAAGATTTTTCCTTCTGAATTATTTGAGAGGAAGTTGCAAACGCACTCCTGAATGCTTTAGTGTTTATTTTCTACTAATTAAGACATTCTCCTATGTAACCACAATCAAATCATCAAAATCACAAGGTTAATACTGAGAGCATTCCCGCTTAAATCACTGAAATTGCACCAATTGTTCCAGTAATATTCCTCATATCAAAAGGTCAATATCTTGATGAATTTAGCTGTTATGTCTCTTTAAGACTCCTTTAGTATACATTAGTTCTTTAGTCTTCCTTTCATTCACATGAACTTGGCATTTTTTTTGGATAGTATAGGTTAGTTTTTATAATGTCCCTCAATTTGGGTTCAACTGATGTTTCCTCAGGATTAGATGCCAGTTATGCCCTCTTTTGCAGGAATATCACAGAATGGCTATTGTGTTCTTATTGTAGTATGTAAGGTAGCAAATTCTTTTTATTTGTTCCATTATTGACGATGGCATTTTGATCACTTAATTAACATGATGTCTACCAGCCTTCCACTGTAAAGTTCCTTTTGTAAACAACACATACTTTATGGGGAAATATTTTGAGACAATGTAAAAACCCTGTACCTCAGGAAACTTTTACAGTTATAGCATTCATTAATTATTCTTGCCTTACTCCATTATGACTATAATATCTGCCAAATTGTGATTTTCTCAATCATTCCTTTTACATTTATTAGTTGGGTTTATTTATTTACTTATGTACTTACTTGTATCAATCTGGACTCAATGGCAATTTATTTTATACAACTGATTATAATCATCCTACATATTTTGATAAAATTCAATTCAAAATATTTCCCAAATTCTCTTATGATTTCTTCTTTGACCCATGAGACTTTTAGAGAAATACTGCTTAATATGCAAATAGTTGGGAACTTTGTTGACAATTTGAATGTTACTGAGTTGTAATTTAATTCTTTTGGTGTCATAGTTCACTCTTCTAAAGTGTATTGTGCTTTGTTTTATGGACCAGCATATAATCTGTTTAGTGAATATTCCATGTGCATTTGAAAAGAATGTGTGGGTTTTTTTTTTTTTTTTTGGTCAGAAAGGGGGAGAGAGAGAGAGAGCACAAGCAGGGGGAGCAGCAGGCAGAGGGTGAAGCAGGCTCCCCGCTGAGCAAGGAGCCCAATGCGGGACTGGATCCCAGGACCTTGGGATGAAGACCTGAGCTGAAGGCAGATGCTTAACTGACTGACCCGCCCAGGCGTCCCAAGAATGTGCATTCTAAAGTTGTTGAATATAAGTTCAAAAACATTAGGTCAAGTTGGTGGATAGGTTCATATATTCGGTATTCTTTTTTTTTTTTTTTTTTTTTAATACTACTTAGTCTGTGAATTACTGCATTTGTCTATTTTGTTTTTTGGTTGTCATCTTTTGCTTCATATATTTGAAACTCAGTTATTTTGTATATAAATATTTAGAATTTTGTCTTTCTGCTGAACTTTAACATCATGAGTATCTCTATGTCTTCTAATACTTCCTTTGTTCTGAAATCTACTCTGGTACTTATGCTTTGTGTATTGTATCTTTTTAAATTTGTGTCATAATAACTAAAGTGTTTCTCTTACAGACAGAATATAAGTAGGTCTTGCTTTCTATAGAGTCTGACGATCTCAGACTTAAAAAAAAATTCAATCTGCATTTTAATTGGAGTGTCCAGTTAATGTCAATTCAATATAAATATAAGTGTTTATATTTAAGTATATCATCTTGCTATTTTCTATTTTCCTTCCTGTCCTACCCTCTTTTGTGTTGAGTATTTTAAATGTTTTTCTAAATTTTCCTCTACTGACTTTTTTTTAACTGCATATCTATTTAAATTTTTGAGAAAATCGTCTAGGCACTACAATACACAGTGTTAACTTATCACAGTCTGCTTAGAATTAATATTGTACCACTTTTGGTGAAAGGTATGAACCTTACAATGGTATGATTCCATTTTACCACCCCCCATGAGTTTATGATGTTACTGTCATTCATTTCACATCTACATGTTATAAATATCACAATGAATTATTATTTTGCTTTGGACATTATCTTTTAAAGAAATTTTTACATGAGGAGAAAATACTTTTACTACTAATCCACATTTACCATTGCCAGAGCTCTTCATTCTTTTCTGTAGACCATGTTTCCATGTCCAATATTTGTTCTGCCTGAAGAATTTCCTTTAATTTTTTTTGTAATGCAGGTCTCCTCAGTTGGTGCTATCTCAGCTTTCATTTATCCAAAAGTGTCTTTATTTCACTATTTTAAGATAATTTTCACTGGATATAAAATTTCATATTGTGAGGTTTTTTTTTTAGTACATTAAAGATGTTGTTATATTATCTTTTGGCATCATTTTTCTATTGAGCAGTCAGCCATAATTCATATTAGTTGGTCCTTCTATGTCCTTTGTGTTTATTTTTTGAGCATTTTTTAGATTTTTCTCTTCATCATTGTTTTTCAGTAGTTTGGATAAGCTGTGCCAAGATGTGATGTGCCTGAGTATTGCTTTGTCTATTTGGAGTTCACTGAGCTTCCATGTATTTTAGACCACCTGATTTTGGCTTCACAAACTACTGAGCCTTTATTAATTTTTGTAATATTTTTCCTTCCTTTTATTAAAATTGGATAATTTCTACTGATCTGTCTTGATGTCTTTCTATGGGTCCTTTATTATATTGTACAGTCTTTTGGGGAACCTATCCAGGGAATTCTTCATTTCAAATTTTACATTTTTCAGTTCTAGAATTTATTTTGCCCCTTTAAATAATGGTTTTCTTCTTTCTGCTAAGAATCCCTATATATTCAATCATAATGTTCATCTTTTCCTTTAAAGTACTTGAACTTATTTATAACAGTTACTCCAAAGTTTTTTCCTCTCCTTTAAGTATCTGGGTCCTCTCAGGATCTGTTACCATTAGCTCCTTTTTCTCTCCATTATACATCACATTTTCCTGCGTCTCACACACCTAATAATGTGTTACTGTGTGCTGTACATAGGGGACATTACATTTTAAAGAGTTTGGGTAATATTGTCTTTCTTTTAAAGGATGTTGATTTTTATACTAGCAGGGAGTTAAAATTAGTGGTGGATTCTTTTGAACTTGTCCAGTTAGGTTTTGTGATTTTTAAAGGCAAATCTCTTTCACTTTTATACGTAGTCCTGGGATATGAGCTTTATCTTCAAACATGGCATTTCTGTGGTTTCATATAAATGCTCAGTAAGGTTGCTTCACTTTGATCCAGAATTCCACCATGTCTCAGCATTATGCAGTCTCTCCATTTATTTATTTAAGATTTTATTTATTTATTTGTCAGAAAGAGAGCACAAGCAGGGGGAAGGGCAGAGGGAAAAGCAAGCTCTCCGCTGAGCAAGGAGCCCAACATGGGACTTGAGCCCAGGATCCTGGGATCATGACCTGAGCAAAAGGCAGATGCTTAACCGACTGAGCCACCCAGGAGTCCAAGCAGCCTCTCCATTTAGCTCTCAGTCTCACAGAAGTGACTCTTTGGTAAGCTTTGTGTACTTGTGGCTTAGCCTTCCATCAAGGACCCAAAGGAGCCACCTTGTAGACTTCTGGGTCCCCACTCTTCACACAGATTTTCCCATTGTGGCATGTTGCCCCACAAATTTTAGATCACTCACCATCTCTGAATTCTGAACTCCTATCTTTGGCTTTCCAGTTGAGTGACATTACTGGTCTCTGCTCTGGAAATTATATAGAGAGCCATCTGTGTGTTCCCTATTTTTTAAGAAGCAAAGTCCTGCAGGGCTTATTGTCCAATGCCTAAATATAGTTGTCTTATATTTTGTTCAATTTTATAGTAGTGTACAGTAGGAGGGCATGTATGAAAACCAATTTGCTCATTAGGTGGAAGTGGAAAATCCTCTTCCCTTACCAGTAATATTTTAAAACAGCTGAGCCAATATTGATTATATAATTATTCCTTTTTGCTTGGGTTTTGGTAGGAAACAACCTTGAACTACAGGGGTCAATGAGAAACTTTTTTTTTTTTTTTAAAGGACAGGAAATTGGGTGCCTGGGTGGCTCAGTCATTAAGCATCTGCCTTCAGCTCAAGTCATGATCCCAGGGGCCTGCATCTGGCTCCTTGCTCAGCAGGAAGCCTGCTTCTCCCTCTCCCACTCCTCCTGCTTTTGTTCCCTCTCTTGCTGTGTCTCTCTCTGTCAAATAAATAAACAAAATCTTAAAAAAAAAAAATAAAGACAGGAATTGGGGACACTTTAAAAAGTGTTATACCTATCCATTCACATGACACTCTAAGATACAACTCTTTTTCACGTCTCCCAAGATGCGGATGGGTTCTCAAAGAGCACACTCAAAGTCTTGGAAGATCTATCAATATCATGTTTGGCATATACCACAGCTATCTCTAAGAAAACTATCGCTAAACATGTGAACGTATTCTTCCCTGGAGCCATGCATGAGACATAGGGAATTGGGCATCGGTGTTATTTTTCTGTGGTCCTTTCTATATTCACTGTACACGTCCTTTTATTATAGATTAAGAGCTCTTAATCTAAATGAATGATACTCTAAATAAACCAGGGTTCTGTAAATCATTTAAGCTAGATGAGGTGTCATTCTGCATTAAACATTCTTACAGATAACTTTTGCATTTTGGTAAAGAATAAAAGGAAAAGAATAGTTTTTTGAATCTAGTTATGGGGAGTCATCAAGTCATAAATCACTGAGCTTTGGGAAACTTTCAAATTTTTAGTTTATATAAGTAGTTTGGTATAAATGGAAATAGTGTGAACTTTAGAGTCAAACACACCTGAATTTGACTCTTAATTCTTAATTTTCCTTATAATCAGTTTTATCAACTATAAATAGGTATAATAATTCTATTGGTTAGGATTATTATGAAAATTAAATAAGATAATTGATAAAATGGTATAATATATATTATATATTAACATATATATCATTATATAAGACATTAACTGGTATAAGACCTTTGCAGATGCTCCTTTGCAGATGCTCTAGAAAAGCCAACTGCTTTAATTTTGTGAGATGTAATGATTTTGTTGCTGATAATCATAAAGCACTTGGCATGCTCTCGAGAAAGACTATAAATTTAAGCAAGTATAAACACAAATATCTTCTATTATTAAAAGGAAAGATCTGCATTATTAACCTTATAAGATAATACAATTCTTTAACTTGAAGGGCTTAAAATTATTTTTTTTTACTTTTCAAAAAATAAGTTAAAGTTTAAAAAACTTAGTTTTTCTTTTTCTTTTTTTTTGGTGCTTTTACTGTAGTTGAGTAATAAATTCTAATATAGACAAACATCTTATAAAATTTCATTTGCCCCATTTTGGGCATAAAATTGATGACATGTCATGCTTTAAAGTAGAATTTGTGACATTTAAGGCTCTTAGCGATTAATAGTTCAAACATAATAGTACACTGGAGGGGATTATCCAGAATTGGAAAGCAGCTAGTGCCAATTTTAACACTTCACTCACCTTCTAAAAATATTCTGCAGAATTTCTGATTCCAGTTATCCAGATAAGGATATATCAGAAAAATACCCTTGCTGAGAGCAACTAGAACAGCTGGATAAAATAATTTTTAAAATTCTATTTGAAGATATTGGAGAAATACCAAGACAGTGAGTATTTGAAGGACCAAGATTCTAGACAGAAGTAAAGCCCAGAGAGGTAAGCCTGACATTTGGTGCTGCTTTTGCTTTTCAAAGCATTTGCCAATATGTAATTGGCGGCCAAGAGGGTGAGAAACTTAACAGAAAGTAGTGTTTGAGAAGCTGAGAAACTGCACAGAGCTTTAGGTAGAGTCAATGGGCTAAGGCTACAAAGTATTACTTCAGGATCTGCTAAAGGGCAGGGTTTCCAACTAGATTCCTGAGATGCTACACTCTTGATGTAAGTATAAAGTAGAAATAAACTGGCTCTTAGACTGAAACTCATCTTCAAATAAACTCAATCCCAGAAAAGATTAAGGTATCATTTAACCTCTGCCCTAACTACCTGCCGGGAGTAAAAGTAAATTCTTTCTGGAGGAAAACAATATCATACGCAACCTCAAATTATCACTATATTTTAAAAATTCTATATCCAACATTCAATAAAAAAAGAACAAAGAGATAAGACCAAATGACCCCATAACAAGAACAAAAAGATCCACCAAAAGAACAGTAGTCAAGAGAAAAAATTAGAGGAAAAATGTAACTAATAAGCAAATAGGAGGGAAAAAATGGAATAATATAGTTAACATAATAAAGGGCAAGGGTGGTTAGATAAAAGGACATAGAATACGTGAGACAGATAGAAAAGAAAGGGGGTAGGACAAACATAGTTGTATTATTTATAATTCAATTAAATAACCTAATTAAAAACGAAGGTGACAGTTGATTAGAAATATACAATTATATGTTGCTTACAAGTGATACAACTTAAATATAAGGAGACATGCATACATGATATATAAAGCAAATACAAACCAAACAAAACTGGTATAGGTATAGTTTGAGATGAAGCAGGTTTTAAGGCAAGAAGCATTATTAGAAAATAGAAGAATGTTTCATAATGATGAAGGCTCAATATACCAAGAAAATATGACAGTTCTAAACTGGCATGCACCTAATTACACAGTGTTAAAACAAATAAAACAAAAAAGACAAGTCCACAATTATAGTGGAAAATTTTAAAACACCAGTCTCAGTGAGGATATAGAAGAACTGAAAACCATGACTAACAAGTCTGATCTTATATAGAACACTGCATTCAACAACTGTAAACTGTAGACTGCACATTCTCTTCAATGCACATGTAAATCTTACCATTGACCATATAATGAGCCATAAGGGAATTTCGATAAGTTTCAAAGAGTTGATCTAATACAGAATAGGTTAAGGGGTATGTGTGTGTCTTTCTAGAAGATGTTTTATTGTTTGAAATTAGGAAATATACTTTTAAGAAACCTAGAGCAAAGAAGAATTCCCAACAGAAATGTTAGAAATATCTTGAGCTGAATGATAATGAAAAATAGACACATAAAATTGTCAGAATGCAATCAAAGCCATGCTTAAATGGAAATTATACCCTTGAATGCATACATTAGGAAACAGAAACTGAAAAATCCATGCCTTAAGCATCAATCACAAGTTAGAATAAGAACAACACATTTAAACAAACTTGGAAGACTTACACTATTGGATATAAATATTTATAAAGTAATTAAGGCAGTTTGGTATTGGAGCAAGGACAGAGTCTAGTAGTAGACCTGCACATATATGTGGGGACTTGATTGGTTTATTTTTATTGAATTATAGTTGACATACAGTATTAATTATTTGCAGGTGTACAACATAGTGAGTGGTTCAACAAATCTATACATTATATAATGCTTATCATGATAAGTGTAGTTACCATTTGTCAATACACAAAGTTACCACAATATTACTGACTATATTCCCTATGCTGTACTTTTCATCTCCCTAACTTATTTTATATGTACAGGGTTGTACCTCTTAACCCCCTTCACCTACTTTGCCCATCCCCCTACGCCCTTCTACTTTGAGGACCACCATTTTGTTCTCTTTATTTATGAGCCTGTTTCCATTTCTTTTTGGTGTTTGTTCATTTGTTTTTATTTTTAGCTTCCACATATAAGTGAAATCATATTGTATTTGTCTTTCTCTGCCTGACTTATTTCACGTAGCATAACACCCTATGGGTCCATCCATGTTGTCACAAATGACAAGATTTCATTCCTTTTTATGGCTAATATTCTATTTTGTGTATGTGTGTGTGTGTGTGTATCACATTTTTATCCATTCATCTATGGATGGACGCTTGGTTTGCTTCCATATCTTGACTATTATAAATAATGTTGCAACAAATATAGGGGTGCACATATCTTTTCAAATGAGTGTTTTCACTTTCTTTGGGTATATATCCAGTAGCAAAATTATTGGATCATACGGTACTTCTATTTTTAATTTTTTAAGGTACCTCCATACTGTTTTCCATAGTGGCTGCACTAATTTACATTCCCACCAACATTCTCCACAACCTTGCCACCACTTGTTATTTTTTTTAATATTTTATTTTTAAATAATTTCTATACCCAACATGGGGCTCAAACTCACAACTCCGAGATCAAGAGTAGCACACTCCACAGACTGAGCCAGTCAGGTGCCCCCACCACTTGTTATTTCTTGTCATTTTGATACTAGCCATTCTGACTGGTGTGAGGTGATATCTCATTATGATTTTGATGTGCGTTTCTGTGGGAACCTCATTTATGACAAAGGTAACCTTGTAAAGTAGCAAGCAAAGGACAGTTTTGTCAATAAATGGTCACAGGTCAACTGGATATTCATATGACAGAAATCAATTTTGAGCTATATCCTCTTAAAAATCAACAGAGGTGGATGGTAGGTTTAAATGTTAACATTAAAATAATACAAATTCTAGAAAATAAAAAGAAGTTTTGGGGCACCTTGCTGGCTTAAGTCTGTAGAGCATGCAACTCTTTTGATCTGGGGGGGGGTTGACTTCAAGCCCCATACTGGGTGTAGAGATTACTTAAAAATAAAACCTTAAAAAAAGAGAATTTTTAAGACCTTGGGATAGTAAAAGATTTTTAAAACACAGCACAAAGAGCACTAACCAGCCCCTGGCAATTACCAGTTTACTCTCTATTTCTGTGAAATTAGCTTTTATTTATTTTTTAAGATTCCATATATAAGTGCTACTATATAGTATTTGTCTTTCTCTATCTGGCTTATTTTCCTTAGTGTAATGCCCTTCAGGTTCATCGATATAGCAAATGGCAAGATTCCCTTCATCTGTTCGTGAACACTTAGGTTGTTTTCACATCTTAGCTATTGTGAATAATGCTGCAGTAGACATGGGTAGATACTTCTTCAGGATAGTGATTTGTTTCCTTTGGATATTTACCGAGAGGTGGAATTGTTAGATCATGTAGTAGTTTTATTTTTAATTTATTGAGGAACCTCCATATTGTTTTCCATAGTGGCTACACCAATTTATACTCCCACCAATAGTGAACAAGGGTTCCCTTTTCTCTACATCTTTGTCCACAATTGTAATTTTTTAAAAAAGATTTTATTTATTTATTTGACAGAGATCACAAGTAGGCAGAGAGGCAGGCAGAGAGAGGGGGAAGCAAGCTCCCTACTGAGCAGAGAGCCCGATGCGGGACTCGATCCAGGACGCTGAGATCATGACCTGAGCCGAAGGCAGAGGCTTAACCCACTGAGCCACCGAGGTGCCCCTATAATCTCTTTTTTGATAAAAGACATCCTAACAGGTATGAGGTGTTATCAGATTGTGGTTTTGATTTGCATTTCCCAGGTAATTAATGATGTTAAGTACCTTTTCATATACCTGTTGGACAACTGAGTATCTTCTTGGAAAAATGTCTTTTCAGGTCCTTTGTTGATTTTTTAATTGAATTATTCAATTTCTTTTGCTATTGATTTGTATTAGTTCTTCATATATTTTGGATATTAACTCCTTATCAGATATATGATTTTCAAATATTTTCTTCCATTCATAAATGGCCTTTTCATTATTTTGACTATTTCATTTACTCTGCAGAAGCTTTTTTTTTTTTTTTGTGCAGAAGCTTTTTAGTTTGACATAGTCCCATTTTATTTTCTTTGTCTTTTTTTTTTTTTTTTTAAATGTGGGGCTTGAACCCATGAGCACAAGATCAAGATCTGAGTCAAGATCAAGAATAAGATGCTCAGCTGACTGAGCCACCCAGATGCCCCTAGTCCCACTTATATTTTAGTTTTTGTGGCCTATACTTTTGTTGTCTTATAAAAACAAAACAAAACAGACACAGAAAAAACATTGCCAAGACCAATGTAAAAGAGCTTTTTCTTGATGTTTTCTTCTAGAAGTTTTATGGTTTCACGTCTTACATTTAAGTCTTCAATTCATTTTTAGTTAGTTTTTGTGAGTGGGATAAGGTCCAGGTTCTTTCTTTTGCATATGGATAGCCAGTTTGCCTACCACTACTTATTGAAAAGACTATCCTCTCTCCATTGCATTTTCTTGGTCAAAGACTAGTTGACCCTGTAAATGTGGATTCATTTCTTGGCCCTTTATTCTGTTCTATTTATCCATATGCCTGTTTTTATCCCAGTACCACCCATAAAATGGAATACAATGTAAACACTGAAGAAATGATATAGACTTATGTTTATCGATATGGAAAACTATATTCTATTGTTGAATGAAAAAACTCAAGTTATAAACAAAAAGTACAGTGTATATACACATCACTCACACACACACACACACACACACACACACACACATACACACACACACACACACATTCACATACAGAGGTATTTTAAAGGATGTTCATTTCTAGACTGGAAGATTTCAAGTGGATTTTACTTTTCTTCTCTATACTTTATGATATTATTTACTTTCTATTATAGTATTATTTATTCTTACAATCAAAATATTTTATTTTCATCT
Source organism: Potos flavus (assembly GCA_028534135.1). Classification (NCBI taxonomy): domain Eukaryota; kingdom Metazoa; phylum Chordata; class Mammalia; order Carnivora; family Procyonidae; genus Potos; species Potos flavus. The sequence goes on along the minus strand of CM052885.1, from coordinate 51,256,396 downwards.
AAGGTCTTGCTGAATCATCTTGATTTTGCTTACAAAATATTCTCTCCTTTACATTCGTATAATTCAGGCCCTCCTTAAGGTCTTCATTATACATAGCAATGTAATAACAATAGTTGCTCTGTCTTCCTAGTAGTAACACATGATATCTGTATATTATTTACCAGTTTACAAAGTCTTTCAGTACATTGTCCTTAGACCCAAAAACAACCTTACAAGTAAAGAAATATGAAGAAAATCTACCTTTACTGGAGTGAATAGAGGCAGAGATGAAAAGGTGGAGATAAAGTCAGTGAGATCAAAAAATCTAAAAAGTGTTATAATTTCTGAACTGTGATGTCAACATGCACAGATATTGACCAAATAGTAAAATCTTCCCTCAATATATGAAAATGCCTGTTCATTTTGACAGAATAAAATACAAAATACAGATGCTAAAAAACAGAAGGTTCATACTTTTGAATTAGAAAGGTTTTCTTCATGATCAATGAAAGCACAATTTAAATGAATTCAAACAACAAACTAGAATTCAAGCTAGAATTCAAACAACAAACTCATTCCAAAGACAAGTGACCTAAAGCCAAGAACCCATTTTAACATCTAAACCATCAATGCTTAAACTACGAAAATGTCTTCATTGTGCAGAAGATTCAGGTAAAAGAGCCTTCCAGAATTTTTTTGTTTTCAAGAAGCTTTTGCTTTATTGTTTCTTTGACAACAGTGAAGTTTCTGTGGAACAGAATATGCTAGGAAACCAGAAAAGGAACACCACCTTCATCTGATCTCACTGTGACATTGTGGTAAAAGATCTTGTAAGAAACTGATACAGAACGCAAGGATCTGTAAGAAACGGCCAATTTTACTGCTGTTAGCTAATAAATGGGAGGATTAAAGGATATGTGAATTTATAACCCCCCTGGATCTACTTTGCCCTGTGCTTACTTTAAAAATACAAGTGAGAACATCCATAATTTGTTACTTCACACTAAAATCTAAGGGAAAAACTGAGCACATTAAAAATCTATGGTACATATTTTGCCTTATGTCCTAGCTTCTGTAGCTGTACTTCAGAGGATGGATTAAGAAGACATTTAAGCATATTAGATAGAAAGGTGTCATCCCCTCACATCAAAGTACATGAAGAGAAAAGTTCAAGAATTATAAATTCTTAGAAAACATAAAATATCCTTTGGTCCCTGGCAAGGAAAATGTCAACAAGTCAAAAGAGACTAGATGGCTATTGACCAGTTTCATGAAGGGAAAGCTGCAAGCCAATATGGAATAATGCTTTCCCACCATGTGTCTAAGGCACAAATGACACTAATCCTTTTTAATGGTCACAAAAGCTGACAACTTACTCAGCCTTAGAACTGAAGGGACAAAATCATCTCTGGGAATGACTCACCATAAACAGGTCACGAGCACCAATGTCAACAGCTAACAGAAATGCCTTTTCAAATCTCTGGTACCTATAAGGAAGAAAGAAATGTTATATGTTAGTTTTAAACCAAACCATAAAAGGAGAGAGCTGCTAGTTTAATGTATTTATGTGTTATTGTTTTTTGTTCTTCTGATGGGAAAAATATTTTCAAACAGTAGGGAATTTGCCTGTTGGGATTTCTGTATATGAAATGTTATTGCAACGATGAGCTGAGGCAAAGAGCCTATAGAGGCCTTCAATGCAACTTTCGGGGATAAGCAGAACCCAGAGTAGATGCTGCTGAGTATAGGGAAAGGCTGGCTTAGGAAATGGATCTCTCATAATTTTTAACTTTATTGTGTTTTGTAAGAGAAAAGTATGAGGATATGGAGAATAGAGCGGGATAAAAGTAGCAAATCAAATAATTACACTTTTGTGTTCCTTAGGTAAAAGGTAAGAAGTCAAATGTATTATTACAAAAGTCATATTTGTGAGTTTTGAAAAAAATATATCCTAGGCTATTCTAAAGTGGCAATAAGTGGTTTCTAAATATTTTAAAGTATTTTCTAAGTATTTTCTAAATATGTGAAGTAGTATTTGTCTACTCTTTTTTTCACAATCATACCCTCTTTCCCCGAAGTATAACTTTAATAATTCTTTATGGTGAAAGTTTAACTTTATGCTAAGATACATGAAAACTACAGTTTAAATTAATTACCTTTACAGAAAGTTTAAGATTTTGAGAGCAAAGCATGTCACAATCATATATTTTTGCATAGAGGTTTAGAAGAAAAGGTCTTTTTTTTTTTTTGGTGTGAATGCTGAGATTTACACAGATATAATTGTGAGTTTTTCTGACTCCAGAAACAAGCAGTTAAGTAACCAAGTTGTTTTCTGTTCTTTGTTTCATATTGTGAAAAATGATAGTATAAAATATAAACACTTCAACTAAAACATATCAGAAATACGGAATATTAGTTATTACTAACAGATTACATAAATTTTATTAATAAAATAGGTACAATAAAGTCCAGCAAAAAAATTAATGACAAAAAAAAAATTAATGACTATTATCCCCAACTCCTCCTTTGTCCTTCTTACTAGCCTCTACAGTATTTGCCTGAATCCCTTTCAGCTATGGAAGATCAGAAGGCAGTTGTGTTTATTTTTGTTCCAGGAAGCTTACTGATTGATTCATTGTGTATTCAGTGGAGGTAGGATGCAATGAGAAAGAGGACAGGATTACAGCAAGTTGTACTACTTGTTCATGCAGTCACTGCTATTTTGCATATGATCACACTACACTGAAAATTTTCTGGCAATAGTAATCGTCCATCTTCTAATGCTTGAACAAATGGTAAGTTCTCCTCTTGCGTGCTCTACTGGCCACATCTGAACATATAAATTTCTCCTCCTTTAAACCTCCTCTTTCCTTGCATTTGTAGATGCCATTCTTTTGTTTTCCAATTTCTGGCATTTCATCTTCTTAGTCTCCTTTCCTAGTTTGTTTTTCTCTGCCTATTCCATGAAGTTGGTGTATTATTGTACTCTTTTATTTACACTCACTACTCTAGTCTCCCCACTAATCTTACCCACTCCATTGGCATTGATAATTATATCAGTGACTCACAAATCTCCAGGATCCCTATCTTTCCTGAGCTCAAAAGTCTTATTTCCAAGTTTGAATTTAAAATATCTAACATGTTCATTGATACATTAAGTTGGCAATCATATACAGGATAAATTAAAATCAGAGAAGAGTGCAATCAAGAGGGGCAAGATAGGATGTATCTTCCTTCTCGGTGAGAGGTAATGAAGGACACTACGATAAAATGAAAGAATAGGCACTGGCATCTGGCAGCATGGTCAACCAGAAATACCAAAGAGAGCTCCCAACTAGACTGCCTATAAAACACACATTAAAGTACATCACAGAATTCTAAAAAAATAAGAAAATCTTTCCAAGGGTCCCATAGTCTCAATCAAAAAATAGTAACCAAATTAAATCCCTTCATTAAAACTAGAGTAAAGATCCTTGAACAGAAAGCAAATACCGGGGAGCAGGGGGGGGTACGACTACTCTAAGAGCCATCACGCTCAAGTGACTGAGCCCTGAACAAGTCTCAAGGTAAAGGTGCTAAGCCCAAGACTTCTGATTAAGCCAGGAGTTAAAATATTCCCAGGATATAGTGCATGTAACTTTGGCATAAAGAAAAAAAAAATTCATGTCTAAAGAGTTTTTTTTAAGTAGGCTCTATGACCCCAAGACCTACAGTCCCATAGTCCACCAACTGAGCGAGCCAGGCACCCCTGGATTAAAGCATTTTTTATAGAAATCCCCTGGATTACCATCAATTAGAATAAAACAAATATGAGTTCACAATAAAAAATTACCAAATGCAGGGGTGCCTAGATGACTCAATGGGTTAGGCATCTCGATTCTTGATTTTAGCTCAGGTCATGACCTCAGGTCATGAGATAGAGCCCAGCATCAGATTCCTTGCAGGGAGTCTGCTTGGGATTCTCACTCTATCCCTCTGCCCCTCTCCCTGCTTGTGTGCACTCTCTAAAATAAGTAAATTAAAAAAAAAAAAATCACCAAATGCACAAGAAAACAAGCTACTATGACCGAAAATAATTTCACAGATCGTTTTTCCTTGTGGTATCTTATAGGTCATATATGCTTTCTTTACTTCTTTTTAAAATTGTTTTATTTAAATTCAATTTAATTAACATACACTGTATTATTAGTTTCAGAGGTAGAATTCAGTGATTCATCAGTTACATAAAACACCCAGTGCTCATTTCTTCAAATGCCCTCCTTAATGCCCATCACTCAGTTACTCTATCCTCCCACAGACCTCCCCTCCAGCAACCCTCAGTTTGTTCTCTATAGTTAAGAGTCTCCTATGGTTTGCCTCCCTCTGTTTTCCTCTAATTTTTTCCTTCCTCTCCCCTAGGTTCATCTGTTTTGTTTCTTCAATTCCACATATGAGTGAGATCATATGATAATTGTCTTTCTCTTATTTATTTCACTTAGCATTGGGATATTAACCTCTTATCAGATATATCATTTGCAAATACTTTCATTCACTAGGCTGCCCTTTTGTTCTGTTGATGCTTTCCTTTGCTGTGCAAAAGCTTTTTATTTTGGTGTAGTTCCAATAGTTTAACTTTCACTTCCCTTTCCTAAGGAGACGTATGTACAATATTGTTTCTACAGCCTATGTTGACAAATTTTACTACCTATGTTTACTTTGAGGAATTTTATGGGTTCAGGTCTCACATTAAGGTCTTTAATCCACTTTGAGTTTATTTTTGTGTATGGTCTAAGAAAGTGGTCCAGTTTCATTTGGCTGCATGTTGCTGTCACTTTTCCCAGCACCATTTGTTGAAGAGACTGTCTTTTCCTCATTGTATATTCTTGTCTCCTTTGTTTGTAGACTAATTGACCATAGAAGTATAGGTTTACTTCTGGGCTGTCTATTCTGTTCCAGGGATCTATGTGCCTATTTTTGTGCCAGTACCATATTCTTTTGATTACTACGGCTTTGTAGTATACCTAAAATCTGGGACTATGGTACCTCCAGCTTTGTTCTTCTTTCTCAAAATTGCTTTGGCTACTCAGGTTCTTTTGTGGTTCCATACAAATGTAAGGATTATCTGTTCTAGTTCTATAAATAGTGCCATTGGAATTTTGATAAGGATTGCATTGAATGTGTAGATTGCTTTGGGTAGTATGAACATTTTAACAATATTGGTTCTTCTACTCCATGAGCATAAAATATCTTTCCATTTGTTTAATTTCTTTGATGAGTATTTTATAGTTTTCAGAGTACAGGTCTTTCACCTCCTTGGTTAAGTTTATTTCTAGGTATTTTATTCTTTTTGGTGAAATGTAAATGGGGTTGTTTTCTTAATTTCTCGTTCTGCTACTTCATAATTAGTGTATAGAAATACAACAGATTTTTGTATATGAATTTTGTATCCTGTAACTTTACTGAATTCATTTATCAGTTCTAGTAGTTATTTGGTGGTGTTTAGGGTTTTCTATATTTGGTATCACGTTGTCTGCAAATAGTGGAAGTTTCACTTCTTCCTTACCCATTTGGATGCCTCTTATTTCATTTTCTTGTCTGACTGCTGCAGCTAGGACTTCGAGTACTATGTTGAAAAAAGTGGTCAGAGTGGACATTCTTATCTTGTTCAGAGAAACATATATGAAAAACCCACAACTAACGTCATGAGTTGAGAGCTTTTCTTCTAAGATCAAGTGTAGAATTCTTTGTTTATGGTTTTCTTCGTACATTTTAAATGTCATCCCACCACTTTCTGACCTCCATGGTTTCTAATGAGAAATAAGCTGTCAATCTTACTGAGGATCCTGTCTACAAGATAAGTTGCTTTCTGCTTTCCACTTTCAAGATTCTCTTTTTGGCTTTTGAATTTTGATTATAATGTGTTTTGATGTGGATCTTGTTGAATTGATTCTATTTGAATTTCATTGTGTTTCTTGGATATGTAGATTCATGCAGAATGCCATAATGCATATACTTGATGGCATCCCAGAAGTTGCTCAGGTTCTATTCATTTTTCTTCATTTTTTTTTCTCTGCTCTTCTAACTTGATAATTGTCCTATTTTAACATTCACAGATTCTTCTGCCTGCTCAAATCTGTTGATCCAATCTAGTGAATTTTTCATTTCCGCTATTATATTTTACAGCTCAAGTTTTTCTATTTGATTCCTTTCTATAATTTTGGTCTCTTTATTATATTGTCTGTCTGGTAAGACATCACCCTTCTGGTTCATTGTCTGTGGTTTCCTTTAGCTCTTTGAGCTCATTTAAGCTCATAGTTGATATAAAGTCTTTGTCTAATAAGCCCAATGCTTGGGCTTCCCCTGGGATGCTGTTGACTTTATTTTTTTTTCCTGTGAATCGGCCATACTTGCCTGCTTCTTTGTATGCCTTTCCATATATATTTTCTGAAATTAGACATTTTGAATATAATAATGTGATAACTTTGGAAATCAGATTCTTCCCCTCTCCAGGTTTTGCTGTGCTATTGAGAGCACTCATCCAGTTGTTTACCGACATTCCCAAACTGTTTTTGCGAGGCTTATATTCTTTGTCACATGTGATCACCAACATCTGTTTCATTATCTCAGCAATCAGCCAGATATTTTTAAAACTCCTGACAGATGACCAGATAGATCTTTTTTTTTTTTTTAAATCCTGAAGAACAAACAACTCTCCCAGTCTGTAAATTGGCTTGGAGTTAGGACATTCCTTCATTGCTTAGACAAATTACCTACATACAATTCTGTCTTAGCCTTCCCTGCTTGCTTATGCAGAGCCCAAGGTCTTCTAGAGGTTAATAAGGTTCAGGTCTTATGAGGTTCAGGTCCAGAGGTTGAGGTCTTACTGAGCATGCATCCAGTTTTAGTCATGTGTATTGCACCTGTGATTCCCTGGTATACATGGTAGCTCTTCAAGGACTTTATTCCCCAAATATTTTCTCCTCAGTCTTCTCTTCCCCAGATCTGTTGGTCCAAATGCTGCTTTCCCCATTCCCCATCTCTTGCCTGAGACAGCTATGCATATTATATGTCTTTAAATGCTTTTGACATATGTGAATATTTTTTTGCCAGATCCTGTTCTGGCCTGTTGGAGGCAAAACAAAACCAAGCCTCTGCACTGGTCCCTCTGGAAACCACAAGACTGGTCAAAATGCAAAACGCATAACCACAGTGTTTTAGAACAAGGTCCATCATGGCCCTCTGGCACCAGCTAGGTTACACCAGAAATGCTGACCACTGTCCTCATGGCCGCTGTCATACTGGGGAATGGGGGACAACAGACAGGTAAACGAAAATGCTTTTTGCATTTCTGAGAATCAGCACAATATTTAACATCCTCTGTCTCTATTAAGCACTCTGATTGTTATAAGTTTTTAAATTAGATTCTAGAGTTAAAGTTAATTCTGTCAGTTTTGTTTGCTTAATGATTGCTTCAGTGGAAGGACTGATTCTTGGAGTTCCCTACTCTGCTGTTTTCATGTCATCTCTCCCACTTCTATTTATAGAACTCAATGTGGCATTCATGAGAATCTCTCTCTCAAATCTCCTACTGCAGGAAGTATAACTGACTGACAGCCCCAGCTGCTGCATTTTGAAATGTATCATTGTGTTTTCCTGTTAAGGCTACACTTTCCACTGCTCCTGGGCAGTGACTGCAGGCAGTTGAGATACTAAGTTGAGATAGTGAGATACCATTCCTGGGTGACATGCGATTTTTCAGATGGGCAACATTGGCTTGATGACTTCTGATAGCCTTAGAACTTTCTTTAGAACTGTTCTGTGGTGTACTATGGTGGGTGGTGGAGGCTGTGGATGGGCAATACTTACTAAGTAGACAATGGAATAGGCTGATTACTACTAAGTTATATTTATGCCCTAAGGAAGCATAATGAGTGCTCTTTTCTTTCCTTTTTCTGAGTGTTATTTTCTAACAGTTACTAGCCAGGGAGCCACTTTAGTAGCTTACAGAGGACCTTATATTCAGCATTTGAAAAGCAGACACAGTTGACAGATGGGAGACCTAACGGTTAGAGTCATAGAGTTCTACAGACATTTGTACCACCAAGGCAGGCAAGTCTACTTTGCTGGCCAATGCCCTGTTTAAAAACACATGTCTTCCTGATATCTGGGATGGGTACATCTGGATATATGCCTTTGATAGTGTTGACAGTGCAGACCCCTGAATCTGAGCTAGCAATTCCACTGTGGTAGAAGATTCCATAGAGACCTCTCCCCACAATCCAACAAATATTCCCTCCCCTCAGGAAATTCCCCTACCCCTCTCCTGGATGCCAGCCTGATAACTGGGGTTAAATCTCAGCACAGTCCAGCTGGGAACATGACAGATATGATAAACTAGGAGACCACACACTTAAAGAGTTGCAAGATTTAGCCAGCATGTACCAGTAAGAAAATGGGACTTGGAATGGAAGATAGGATAAATAAGAATTCATTAATGTGGGGAACACTCTTTCAGGATATGGACTCCAGGGGGCTAGGATAAATTGCTAGTGGGATGGCTCTTAAAAGCCTGGGAAAAAACCACCAACAACCCACAATGGCCAATACTCGATGAAGCGGAAATGCCTGGTGATGGCAAATAGTCCAAAAAGATAGAAAGTGGATAGTAGTGAGGTGGAGGACGAATACTATTTGTAGCCATGAGATGCAATTCAGTGACAATGGATATAGTTTTATCTTATTAACATCCCTTTTACACCTCCAATCAGTTTTCACAGAGTAGCTGCTCTCTGAACCTATATGAAAAAGAGATCTGTACATTGGTATTCATGAGAATGCAACTCTGAGACCTCTGACTTCAGGAAACAAAATGGACCAACAGCTTTAGCTATTGTGATGTGAAATTCATCACTGCACCTATACTGAGGCTACATTCCCCCAAGCTGTATCCAGCCAATGAATGATGAAGCAGGGATTCTCAGGCAGGTCCATTTCTGGGACAGAAGAAAGAGAAATTAAAGAGTTGATCCCATTTACAATTGCACCCAAAAGTATAAGATACCTAGGAATAAACCTAACCAAAGAGGTAAAGAATCTGTACTCAGAAAACTATAAAGTACTCATGAAAGGAACTGAAGAAGACACAAAGAAATGGAAAACGTTCCATGTTCACGGAAGAACAAATATTGTAAAAATGTCTATGCTACCTAGAGCAATCTGCACATTTAATGCAATCCCTATCAAAATACCATCAACTTTTTTCGAAGAAATGGAACAAAAAAATCCTAAAATTTATACAGAAACAGAAAAGACCCTGAATAGCCAGAAGAATGTTGAAAAAGAAAACCAAAGTTGGCGGCATCACAATTCCAGACTTCAAGCTCTATTCCAAAGCTGTAATCATCAAGACAGTATGGTACTGGCACAAAAACAAGACACATAGATCAATGGAACAGAATAGAGAGCCCAGAATTGGACCCTCAACTCTGTGGTCAACTAATCTTCAATGAAGCAGGAAAGAACGTCCAATGGAAAAAAGACAGTCTCTTCAACAAATGGTGTTGGGAAAATTGGACAGCCACATGCAGGAGAATGAAACTGGACCATTTCCTTACACCACACACAAAAATAGACTCAAAATGGATGAAAGACCTCGATGTGAGACAGGAATCCATCAAAATCCTGGAGGAGAACACAGGAAGCAACCTCTTCGACCTCAGCCACAGCAACTTCTTCCTAGAAACATCACCAAAAGCAAGGGAAGCAAGGGCAAAAATGAACTATTGGGACTTCATCAAGATCAAAAGCTTTTGCACATCAAAGGAAACAGTAAGCAAAACCAAAACACAACTGACAGAATGGGAGAAGATATTTGCAAATGACATATCAGATAAAGGGCTAGTATCTAAAATCTATAAAGAACTTATCAAACGTAACACCCAAAGAATAAATAATCCAATCAAGAAGTGGGCAGAAGACATGAACAGACATTCAACAGACATTCTTCAAAGAAGACATTTAAATGGCCAACAGACACGTGGAAAAGTGCTCAACATCACTAAGCATCAGGGAAATTCAAATCAAAACCACAGTGAGATACCATGTCACACCAGTCAGAATGGCTAAAATTAACCAGTCAGGAAACAACAGGTATTGGCGAGGATATGGAGAAAGGAGGACCCTCCTATATTATTGGTGGGATGCAAGCTGTTGAAGCCACTCTGGAAAACAGTATGGAAGTTCCTCAAAAAGTTGAAAATAGAGCTACCCTAAGATCCAGCAATTGCACTACTGGGTATTTACCCTAAAGATACAAATGTAGTGATCCAAAGGGGCATGTGCACCCAAATGTTTATAGCAGCAATGTCCAAAATAGCCAAACTATGGAAAGAGCCTAGATGTCCATCAACAGATGAATGGATAAAGAAAATGTGGTACAGGGCGCCTGGGTGGCTCAGTGGGTTAAAGCCTCTGCCTTCGGCTCGGGTCATGATCTCAGGGTCCTGGGATCGAGTCCCGTATCGGGCTCTCTGCTCGGCAGGGAGCCTGCTTCCCCCTCTCTCTCTGTGCCTGCCTCTCTGCCTACTTGTGATCTCTCTCTCTGTCAAATAAATAAATAAAATCTTTAAAAAAAAAAAAAATGTGGTACATATATACAATGGAATACTATGTAGCCATCAAAAAAACCCACGAAATCTTGCCATTTCCAACAACGTGGATGGAACTAGAGTGTATTGTGCTAAGTGAAATAAGTCAATCAGAGAAAGACAATTATGATATGATCTCGCTAATATGAGGAATTTGAGAGGCAGGGCAGGGGGTCGTGGGGGGAAGGGAGGGAAAAATGAAACAAGATGGGACCGAGGAGGGAGACAAAGCATAAGAGACTCTTAATCTCAAGAAACAAACTGAGGGTTGCTGGAGGGGAGGGGCGTGGGAGGGATAGGGTGGCGGGGTGATGGACATTGGGTAAGGTATGTGCTCTGGTAAGTGCTGTGAATTGTGTAAGACTGATGATTCACAGACCTGTACCCCTGAAACAAATAATATATTATATGTTAATAATAATAAAAAAAAAAGTGGGGAAAAAAAAAAGAGAAGAAATGCCATGTTGCATTCATTAAAAAGGAATGACCAAATAGCTTTCATGTTTGGCTCTATAAAGAGATGAGCCAGTTCCCTCCTCTTTGGCTTCTACAGCATGTTAGGGACCCAAAATTCTAACATTTTGAACCCTATAAGCTTTTAAATTAATATCATTTGAAAGTTATCATAAGCTACATTGTCACCTATAAGTATATTTACTTTTATAGGGTGCTTACGAAATATCTCTAATGCCCGAGTTTCTGTGTTAGAACTCAAAGGGTTAGAAAAACTAATAACATTAGTTCTTAACCTTAAGCAACTCACAGTCTAGTAGGAGAAATAGCCATAAACACACTAGTGTGATAGTAGCTATCACACTAATTAAGTACTAAATATATGCTAGTTACTTATTATTTATAATCTTGACAAATGATGCTTAAAGTTGGTAAATTCCTCATCTGTAAAATGGAAATAAGAGCTTATGAATCCAGTAAATTATGAAGCTGGGATTCAAACTTGACTCTAGTGTTTGGGCTTTTCAAAAATTATTGAGTGCAACCTCCACAACTAACTAAAACTCAGTCAGTAAGTGCTATACTAAAGCTATCAATTAAGACTTAAGGGAGCATTCCTAACTAGTGTATCCTCATCAATACTTAGAAGGGGTGCTAACTGCTGTTGAGATTATTGAGATGGCGTGTAGCAATTAGCTAAATTGTTGTTATCATATTTATTAAAGATATTATATCTGAGACCTTATTCAGTCAGCTATGATGAGTAATCTGGAAATAGATTGAATCTATCGCCCTAAACATAATGGTAGAAGTTATTCATTGCTGTCATATGGATACTGATAACAGTATGTTGTAGTATGACATAATATGTAAAAAAAAAAAAAAAAACCCACCAGGTTGAAGAATAATTCTATGCTAGTAAATCAATATAAAATAAAAATACAAACCTCCAATTTAATGGCAGCAAGTATACTTTAAAAATAAGAATATAAGTGAAAGATAGGGCCTGACTAAGGAGAGTAACAGTACTGCTTAACAAAGAATACTCCTCTAGAGAAAATTGTTCAGTCAGGATTTCTAAGAACAAATATGACAACATTTTCTGGTCCTAAGGACATCAAGACTTTCCTTAATACCTGAGTTGATGAAATACCAGTTAAACAGTGGCCCTGTAAAACATGCTGAGAGAGGGAGATATATCTAAAAAGTGTTGAGAAATGTTTCTCATTGTCACTTCATGGAAACTTGAACTGAGTTTGCCTCCAGTTTCTAAACCTGCTGAATAAGTAGGTCTGTATGCCTGTATGCTGAGTATAGGAGTGAAAATCTGTGATTAATAAATCTTAAAAATTTACATAAACTGATTGTTCTGATTTAATCTGGGTTCAAAAGCAAAGAGGAGAGGAGACTGGAACCAATGTCTCCTAAGTTGAACACATGACCTCTACTATGGTCTGAATGCTTATGTCCCTCCAAAATTTTTTTCAAATTTTTTAAATTTTTAAATTTTGTTAGAGATATCCACTGAGCTTTTTATTTTTTTAATTTAAATTTAATTAGCCACCATATAGTACATCATTAGTTTTTGGCGTAGTGTTCAATGATTCATTAGCTGCGTAAAACACCCAGTGCTCATCACGTCATGTGCCTCCCCAAAATTTTTATGTTAAAAACCTAATTCCCAACATGATGCCATCTGGACCATTAGGTGGGGCCTTTGGAAGGTGATTAGATCATGAGGGCAGGCCCTTATGAATGAGATTAATGCCCTTAAAAAAGAGACTTGAGAGAGCTCCCTCATCCCTTCAAACTTGTGAGGACACGTGCTGACTATGAAACCAGAAGACGGCCTTCACCCAAATGTGACCAACCTGGTACCCTTGATCTTGGACTTCCAACCTCCGGAACTGTGGAAAATTTTTATTTATAAGCCATCCAGTCTGTGGTATTTTGTTAGTGTAACCCAAAAAGACAAAGACAACCTCTGTGTGCCAGACCTTTTTCATGGCCTCTAGTAAGACCAGGGACACACATACAGGGACAACACATTCTTCAAGCTGGAGGGTGTTAGCTCTATGCCTTGGAAGCTTGTGTTCATTCCTTAGAAATAAGGTGAATTGGACATGAATTTACTGACTCCTGCTATATCCTAGCTGGTATCTAATGATGGTTACACTAATGAAAAACTAGTAATGAACTAGCTCCTTTTAATGCAAATGAGTAAAGTACTTCTTTTATTCAAAATCATGGTTATATCTACATTCAACATTTCCAGTCCTGCTATTTCCCAAACATTTTTAAAATTAGCAATCGCAATTTTTATTTTTGAATAACTTCCAGATGTAAAAGTGTTTTCTAGTAATTGTTTTAATGGCTACAACGCTCCCAAGAGTTTGATCTCCATTTTACAGATAAAGAGCCCATCAAAGATCCCTTAGTCTTTGGTAAAACTGGGATGAAGAATCATATCCCTCGATTCCAATTCTCTTTTAACTCTACCACCAACAGCTTAGATGCAGTTGAAGTCAAATTCTTCTCCATTTTCTTTGCAGGTTACAACTCTTTAAACTCATCCCCCAAACTACTCTAATGGTCTGCCTCAGTCTCTACTTGTTATTAGTCCTGGCAATACTTTCTTGCCCCTCAAAAAAGCCCCTGTTGGTAGGATGTACTTAGCTTTGACATATTTCATCTTCCTCCTTGGAATCACTATATCTGTTAACTTATCCCCTTTCTTCATTCTTCCTATTATCTTTATCTATCCCTATCTCTTCCTTCCTTCCACTATATTCTCTCTCTATTCCCTCTCCCTTCCTTCTTGTTTTCACCTTCCTTCTCTCCTTTCCCTTACCTTCTTTTTTCTCCTTCTCCCTTCTTTTTTACATTCATATCTCAACACCATACCCTCAATGTTTGAAAGTTAGCATAATCCAACCACATCATTCTGGATCCAGCTCTACATTTAAATATACACAATGTCATCGAATAGTCTTGCAATATTTCCCTTATGTTTACAAAATACAAACTTACATTTCCAAAGAAAATCCATAAACTTAAAAAATATATATTTTCAAGAAGTCCAGTTAGAAAATAGACAAAGGACATGAAGAGATATTTCACCAGAGCATATACAGATGGAAAATTAACACACGAAAAGATCCTCAGCATCATTAGCCATCAGGAAAATGCAAATGAAAACTACAATGAAGTATCACCACACGTCTATTATAACAGCTAAAATGAAAAACAGTGACAATGCTGGCAAGGATAAGGAGAAACTAGATATTTCATATACTGCTGATAGGAAGGCAAAATGATACAGCCGCTCTGAAAACGGTATGGCAGCTTCCTATAGAACACATGCAACTTTGCATATGACTTTGCAAGCACAGTCAGCATATATCACAGAGGAATGGAAATCCACATCTATGCAAAAACCTGTACATGAATGTTCATGGAAGCTTTATGTGTAATAGCCCCAACCTGGAAATAACCAAAATGCCTCTTGATAGGTAAATTCCATGATTTTTAGAATTGTTCTTAATAGAGTAACATTTCTTAGGAGAATTGAATATAGGATATATGTAGAAAAGTAATATCCATAAAAATTTTCCAAGAAATTTTTCTTTCTGCAAACAATGTAAAATCAAATCTGAGCTCTGCATTAGACTAAAGGCAAAATAATGGAAGCATGTGTCTTTAGTTATGTACTGGTTTTATTTTATGGTTAGGGTCTCAATGTTAGATGACATTAGTGAACATTTTTATATCTAACAAAAACTAATCAAGAAAACTACTTAAAGAGAAAAAAGAAAACTATTATTCCCTTGCCCAAACCTTTACTGACTTTGTTTTTATTTTCTAAATTCTTTCCATTTTTTCCCAACATGAAAAATTCTTAAATTGCCACAATGCCTGATCCCGAACATAGATTATTTTTGTTTTCATTCTTTATAATTATGAATGTAATACATAAATATCGTCTCCTTTTCAAAATTCAAACAATGCAGAAAAAGCAAAAATCCCCTCAGAACCATTTCCAAGCTCCAAGCCCAGGTATAAGCAGAAGCGAACACTTTAATTATGGACTGTGGCCTTTCATACCTTTACTGTGACTTTACACATATATTAAGTATCAAAATAAATGATATAAAAACATACCGTTTTAATAGGGGTTTCCCTTAGACGTCTATATCCAGTGAGTAACCTCCAGTATTATTCTCTCTCAAGGAAAAGCTTTATGTTTCACTAACCTCTTACTACTCAGCAGCTTCTCAACAGTCTGTGTTTATCTCTGAATACAGGCACTGGTGAAGCATTCTCAGCAAAGTGCTTCAGGCTAAAAACAGATGTTAATTAAAAATGCTGATAACCCATGGCACCTGTTGTTTCACACTTCTTTTGCTCCAGCCCCAGTCTGCCAAATCCCATCCTTTATTTCAGCAATTCTCTGCAGCTTTTCTTCCATTCCAGCTGTAGGTCTTTCACTTAAGTGATCATTTAAACTTAATAGGGAAGCCATGTTTTACTGAACAAACCTGTCAGGATGACTACACACACAGTCAGCTCAAGGAATCTGAAGTCACAGCTCTAAGAATGAACTACATTCTAATGATAAATGTCAATTGTCCGGATGTGATATCGCAACAATTTTAACTATGGGAACAAGAACTTAGAAATCATTTAAATTAATGTCTCTCTTTCATCTCTCCTTCAGATCTCAACAGAGTTTTCATGGCAGGACAAGATGGAAGAAAGGAAGGGAATATGTCTAGCACTGAGAGAGACCAGGTCAGAATTCACAGTGACCTTAATCATGTAGACATGGAGTCAGAAAAGATTAAAGTTCTTGAAGAGTAACTACAGTTAAGTCACTGAAAAGGAAATAAATTATATAAAAGTGATAAGATGGGGAAGGACAAGAGTCACAAAGATTTGCATAGTGGATCATACAAAGTACTTAAGACTTATAATGTAATATTGTGGGCTAAATAGCTAGTGAAGTAATAAATGTATAAGCTTGAATATCCTGAAACTGATCATTGACCACTGACTATAAATTATATTAAGCATTAGGCTGCCGCCTCAGCAGATATAATAAGATAGAGCTTTGAGCTCTATTCTGCACTTTTTGGCATAGTGGAGGACACACAGTAAATAAATACTTGTTGAGTGAACGAATGTTTTTTTTTAAAAACTAAACAAAAATTTGGAAAAGATTCCACAGAAGCACAAGAAGTGGTTTGAAACTAAAACCACCTGAGTGTAGTTCACACTATACCAAGTACCTGTATCACCACGTAGGGTAGAAAACTCCTACTTAGTTGTATGTTGGTAGCACATGACCTGGTTGGTAGCACATGACCTGCCCAAGCACCAGCCTAATCTTTCATTCTTTGCAGATAATACAAGTGAGGGGAGTGGGAATAGAGGAACAATGAGGACAACACTGACAAAAGTTAAAGCTGTACTTGTCAAAGATATAGGATGAAGCACCAAAGCTCCAACATTCATAGCATCTCTGGGGGAGACACAAATTTACTTAAAAATTTGGAGTGGAAGAGGAAGGTTCTATTTTTTTTTCCTTTTTTTTTTTTTCCTTTTTAATGAGGTAATGTCACATGCATATATAGGTAAGATCAATAGAGTCCCATTTTTCTGGCAGTCGTGGGCGGGATGAGGGAAAGGGAGAGAAAGAGAGGATGCCTGAAAATAGAAAAACACTTTTCTAAAGAAAATTTGTTATTCTTATCTTGGTCATCAGTGATGTATTAATATTGCAGTCTCATTGACTATGAATAGGTCCCAGTACTGTCATGAAAATGAATTATGCTAATGACCCTGGTCTGTTTAGCTCTGCTTCTCCAATGAAGTCTAGGAGAGGCTGAATGTGTGAAATCTCTGAGGTGTTAGTACAGATTTGATAAGTGACCTGGACCCTTCAGAGATTATTTGCTTGATGTTAACACAAAAATTTTGTTTCCACAAATTAAATAAAATTTCTTAGCCACAACAGTGTGTAAAACTATTTGCACACTAGGCTATTCTTAGGCATACTTTCTGCTTCAGTTTTCCAGTAACATAAAAGCCTCTAAAGATCATGATTTGGGGTACAATTTTAGGATTGTTCTTCATTTATGACCAAAAGCTTAAAAAAATAGAAATGAAAAATGTATAGATGAGTATAAAGAAAAACATAATTATTACTGTTAACTAATCTAGATTCATACAGCTGACCCTTGAACAGTGTATGGGTTGGGACCTGACCCACTAGGTAGTTGAAAATTCATGTATAACTTTAGAATCCCCCAAAAGTTAACTACTAATAATCTATCATTGACTGGAAGCCTTACCAGTGACATTAACTATCAGTTTACACATATTTCTATGTTATATGTATAGAATACCTGGAGATCATTGCCTGAGCAATGATCATTGCCTGAGCAAGGCAGATGTTTAACTAAGTCACTCAGGTGCCCCTCAAAAATGTATTTTGTTGTTGTTGTTGTTGTTTTGTTTTTCCCAAATACTTTTGTTTTATTTTTTCAGTGTTACAAGATTCATTGTTCATGTACCACACCCAGTGCTCCAAAAATTTATTTCTTAATCACAGGCCATTTCCTAAAAGATCCCTTCAAGGTTAAGAGATTGTGAAAAAATATTCAGGTTTGTATATTACTTTTAAACAGGATTTACTGACTCTGTTTTGAAAGATAATGACTGATGTTTTCTCCATTTCCCCTTCCTCCAACTTCCAAATCTTAATACAGTTATGTTACTTTTATATTATCCAAGATAATACCCAATTACTTTTCTAGTCATAATTTCTAAGTTGTTTACTATTAGTTGATTCACAAATGGATTGTTAACCACCATGCTTCTTTGTTTTTCCATAAGCTTCTCCATTATGGAGGAGACTTTTATTTACAAACTTATATTAAACATTTTTTCCATGAAAAGCTCAAAGATGTTATATTGTCTGAGGACCTTAATGTTTGATGTATCTGCCTGAAATCTCACCAAAGTGTAACATTCTTGGTTTGAACTGCTTGATTTTCTTTTTTCATTTCAGGGACTTTTTTCTTATATTATATATTTGAGTACATCTTTTCTTCCCATTATCCTAATGTTGAATTATCTGTCTTCTATATCTAATACATACTTCTAATTGCTTTAATGTCCTTGACTTTTCATCTACATTCACAGTGATTATCTAAAGTCTGTCCTGATTTCCAGTGGTATCTGTTCTATCTGGTGCTGTCTATTTTTTTTAATTAGAGTGTTTAGAGCATTTACATATAATGTGATTATTCATATGTTGTGGTTTTAAATCTTCCACATTACTATTTGTTTTCCAATTGTCTCATTCTTTGTTTTTTTTCTTTCTGGCATTCTTTTGGATCAAGTATATTTAAGGATTCTATTCTATCTCTTTATTATCAAGATTCTTCTCTTCTACATTCTAGGAATAAGCCCAAGGTTTCAAATGTCACTGTAAGAATGATGATTTCAGGGGCGCCTGGGTGGCTCACTGGGTTAAAGCCTCTGCCTTCGGCTCAGGTCATGATTTCAGGGTCCTGGGATCGAGCCCCGCATCGGGCTGTCTGCCTACTTGTGATCTCCCTCTCTTTCTCTCTCTCTCTCTGTCAAGTAAATAAATAAAACCTTAAAAAAAAAAAAAAAGAATGATGATTTCATGCGATTACTGCTCAGAACATAAGAGAAATCAAGTTGGAACTCATGTGCATCTGTAAAATAGTAATGCCATTATTTTTAAATAAGCAAATAATGGCAGTATGCAATTTGGGGTCGTTTTATTGTTTACATTTGCTTCAATAGTTATGGTCAGAGTAGTACATTCTAGTAATGTAAGCATGGTTTGTTATTAGAAATCTGTCAATAAAAATGACTATCCTTATAAAGGGAGAAAAGTTACATATAATCCTATCTGAAGATCCCCAAAAAGCATTCAGTAAGATACAAAATATGTTTCAGCCCCTCGGTAGCTTAGGAAGAGACAAATGTTTGGCTCATATGATTTAAAACACAACAGGAAGATTCTGGGAAGATGGTGGAAAGGGAAGCACCAGGCATTGGTCTCCCCACCTAAACAACAATTGCCCATTCAAAATCTGCTTGATGTAACTATTTTGGAACTCTGGAATCTATTGAAGGCTTGTAACCTCCAAGGGAAGACTTATATTATAAATCGAGACTAATTTTGGTCAATTTCAGCACTTACCATAGTAGCAGTTACTTATCCCCTACCCCCAATCATATGGCAAGCATCTGTGCATGTGTTCCGGGAGCAACTTTCACAACTGTGGGAGCTAGGATGGGGAAAAGGACTCTGTCCTCCAAATATTGGGACTGTGTTTTGAGAGAGAGAGAGAGCGCACAGCAGGGGAAGCAGCTGGCAGAGGAAGAAGGAGAAGCAGACTCCCCACTGAGCAGGGAGCCCAATGTGGGGAGTCTTGGTGGGGTTCAGTCCCAGGACCCTGGGATCATGACCTGAGCCAAAGGCAGACGTTTAACCACTGATCCCCCCAGGTGTCCCTGTGTGTTTTGATTATTAATTGCCACTTCTGATCAGAGAGATGCAAAGAAGTGACATCTCCTCCCACTGTTACAAGCTCTTTCTCCTTTGGCTGGAATGACTTTCACAGGATTTCAAGGGCTCTCTTTTCCCCTCTTCACCTTTGCTTTTTCCTCTTTTGAGAGTCAGCCATTAAGACTAGGACACTTAAAAACCATTGCATTTGTAGTAAAATTAGAAAGTAGACATTGTATACCCAGGGTAAAAGCTCAGAAATGAACAGACAAGACATTAAGTTTCTACTTTAGGCTGATTCTTGGCACAGAGATATCTAAAACAATCGAAAAAACAAAAACAACAACAAAAAACAGTAAACCTTGGGTAAGGAAGAGAATCTGATTTCCAGAGTTACCACATTATTAGATCCAAATGTCCACATTTCAACAATAAAAAAAAATCATAAGGCATATAAACAAACAGGAAAGTATGGTTCTTTCAAAGAAAAAATAAATCAACAAAAACTGTGGAAAAACCTAATGGCAAATATACTAGACAACTACTTTAAAACAACTGTCTTAAAAAAAAAAAAAAAAAAAGATGTGTGAGTAAAATGGAAATCTTAACAGAGAGGGAATCTAAAAAGAAACTGAAAAGAAATTCTGGAGCTGAAAAATACAATAACCAAAATGAAAACTTCAATATATGGATTTGAGGTAGATTTAAGCAGCAGAGGAATGAATCAGTAAACTTGAAGATAGGACAATCAAGGCTCAGAAACAGAAAGAAAAAAGATGGAAGAATAATGAACAGAGCCTTAGGGACTTGTGGACAGGGACCAACATATGCATCATAGAGTCCCAGAAGAGAGAAAGAACAGAGAGAATATTTAAGGGGATAATGGCTGAAAACTTCCCAAATTTTATGAAAGACACAAATATAAACATCCAAGAAGCTCAATGAACTCTGAGTAAGGTTAACTTGAAAAGACCCATACAGACTCACATAATCTAACTTTCAAAAGTTAAAGACAGAATGTTGAAAGTAACAAGAAAAAAATGAATTACACATAGAAGGGATCCTTAATAAGACTATGACTAGATTTCTCATCAAAAATTTTGGAGGCCAGAAGACAGCGGAAAGATATATTCTAAGTACTAAAAGAAAAATATCTGTCAACCAAGAATCCTATATCTAACATAACTGTCCTTTAAAAGTGAGGGAGAAATAAAACATGCTCATATAAACAAAAGCTGAGGGGGTCTGCAACCACTAGACCTGTCTTGGAACAAATGCTCATGAAAATCCTGTAGGGTAAAATAAAAGTACAATAGATAGTAACATGAAGCCATGTGGAGAAATAAAGATCTCAATAAAAGTAAATACATGGGAAATTATAAAAGCCATTATTGTTGTAACAATGATTTGTAACTGTACTTTTTGTTTTCTATATGATACATTAAAAAAAGACAATTATTAATTTAAGGCTAGTGTTATTTTAACTTCGGTTTGTAATTCCACACCCTGTTTTCTACAGTTTAGGAGAGTAATGCATTTAAAAGGATTGTTAGTATATGTTTTGGGGCACACAATATGTAAAGATGTACAATAGTCCCCCTTTATCTATGGTTTTGCTTTCCATAGTTTCAGGTACTCATAGTCAACCATGGTCCAGAAGCCAGTGATCTTTCTGATGTATTGTCAGAAAGTCAGTAGCCTAATGTTATGTCACAGTACCTGCATCACTCACCTCACTTCATCTTATCATGTAGGTATTTTATTATCTCACATTATCACAAGAAGGGTGAGTACAATATAATAAGATACTCTGAGAGAGACCACATTCATATAACTTTTATTACAGTATACTGTTATAATTGTTCTATTTTATTATTAGTTATTGTTGATTACTGTGACTAATTTACAAATTAAACTTTATCACAAGTATGTATGTATAGGAAAAATACAGTATATATACACTTTAGTACTACTTGTGGTTTCAGGCATCAGCTGGGGCATTGGAACCTATTCCCCATGGATAAAGGAGACTACTGTAATTCTTTGTAATCAACAACCGAAAGGGGTGGGGACAAAACTGTAAAGAAACTGACTTTTTGTATAGTATTTAAGTTAAACTAGTATAAATTTAAGCTGGAGTGTTATGACTTTAGATAGTTAAATGTTATCCCCATGATAACCACAATGAAAGTAGGTATAGAAGATACACAAAAGGAAATGAAAAAGAAAGTTAAACATTTCACTACAAAAACTCAACTAAACACAAAAGAAGACAGTAATGCAAGAAATGAGGGACAAAAGCACTATAGCACATACAGGAAACAAATAGCACAATGACAGAAGTCCCTCCTTATCAGTAATTACTCTAAATATAAATGTAAATTCTCCAATCTCTGTCAAAAGACAGAGATTGGCAGAATGAACAAAACCACATGAATCATCTATATGCTGTCTACAAGAGACTCACTTGAGACTCAAAGACGCAAACAGTGAAGGGATGGAAAAAGATACTCGAGGCAAACTAAAAGAGAGTAGGGGTGGCTAACTAAAAGAGCAGGGATGGCTAAACTAATAGACAAAAGACTTTATTTTTCCTTAAGATTTTATTTATTTATTTGACAGAGAGAGAGAGAGAGAGCACAAGCAGGGGGAGTGGCAGGAAGAGGGAGAAGGAGAAGCAGGCTCCCCGCTGAGCAAGGAGCATGATGCAGGGATTGATCCTTGGACCCTGGGATCATGACCCAAGCTGAAGGCAGATGCCCAAGTGACTGAGCCACCCAGGTGCCCCACAAAATAAACTTTAAATCAAAAAAGTTTACAAGAGACAAAGAAGGACATTATATATTAGTAGAAGGTTTACTGGAGCAAGAAGATAAAACTATTATGAACATTTATGAACCTAAAGACAGACCATCAAAATATATGAAGCAAAACCCAACAGAATCGAAGGGAAAAATAGAAGTTCTAAATAATAGTTGCAGACTACAAGATCTCACTCACAATAATGGATAGTATAACCAGACAAAAGATATGCAAGGAAATAAAGGACATAAACACAATACACCAGCTAAATCTAATAAACATATACAGAACTCTACCCAACAATACAAACATTTTTTTCAAGTGAGCATGGGGCACTTTCCAGGATGCACCTTAAAGCAGGTCACAAATTAAGTCTCAATAGGTTTCAAAGATAGATTTTATACAAATTATCTTCTCTGACCACAACCAGATGAAGTTAGAAATAAATCACAAAAGTAAAACTGGAAAATTAATGAAATTGTGGAAATTAAATAATATACTTTAAAAAATATATTTTATTTATTTGAGAGAGAGAGAGAGAAAGAGAGTGTGCCTCAGCAGGGGGAGGGGCAGAGGGAGAAGGAGACTCCCCACTGAGCAGGGAGCCCAATGTGGGGCTTGAACCCAGGACCCTGTGATCATGACCTGAGCCGAAGGCAGATGCTTAACTGACTGAGCCACCTAGACACCCTAAATAATACACATTTAAGCAACCAAGGGATCTAAGAAGAAATTACAAGGGAAATTAGAAAACATTTAGTGATGAATGAGAATGAAAACATAACATACCACAACTTATGAGATGCAGTTGGAAGCAGTGCTAAGGGGGACGTTTATAGCTATAACACATTAAAAAACAAGAAAGATCTCAAATCAATAACCTAACTTTACAATTTAAGAAACATTCTAGAGAAAGAACAAACCAAGTCCAAAACTAGCAAAAGGAAGGAAACAATAAAGATTAGAGCAGAAATAAATGAACAGAGAATAGAAAAACAGTAGAGAAAAACAATGAAACAAAAAATTGGTTCTCCAAGATCAACAAAATCAACAAACTTTTAGCTAGATGGACTAAGAAAAACAGAAGACTCAATTACTAAAATCAGAAATGAAAGTAAGACCATTACTTCTGATTCTACAGAAATAAAATTGTAAGAGAGTACTATGAATAACTGTACATCAAAAAATAGAAAAACCTACACAAAATGCACAAATGCCTAGGAAAACTAAGCCTATCAAGACTAATACATGAATAAACAGTCTTGAGTAGATTTATCATTAAGGTTTTTAAGGAGATTAAGTTAGGAATCAAAAATCTCCCAACAGAGAAAAGTTCTGGACACGACAGCTTCACAGGTGAATTCTACCATACATTAAATAACTAATAACGAACTTTCTCAAACTTTTCCAAAAATGTAAGAGGGACCACTTCCTAACTCATTCGTTAAGGCTAGCATAACCTAGATACCAAAGCCAGACAAAGACACTACAAGAAAACTACAGACCAATATATTATATGAATGTGACACAAAAAAACTTCAACAAAATACTAGCAAACAGAATTTAATAGTCTATTAAAAGGATTACACATTATGACAAAGTGGGATTTCCTGGAATGTAAGGATGGTTCAACATACAAAAATCAATGAATGTATTCTGCACGTTAACAAAATGAAGAGGAAAAGCACATGATCATCTGAATTGATTTCGGAAAAGCATCTGACAAAATTCAACACCCATTCATGATAAAAATGCTCAACAAAATAGAAATAGAAGGACCTGCCTCAATCTAATAAAAACCATATATGAAAAGCCCCCACTAACCATCATACTAGATGGTAAAAGACTGAAAGCTTTTCTTTTAAGACAGGAACAAGGCAAAGATGCCCAATCTTGCCACTTCTATTCAACATAGTACACAAATTTGAGCTAGAGCAATTAGAGAAGAAAAAGAAATAATAGGCATCAAAACTGGAAAGGAAGAAATAAAATGATCGCTCTTTGCAGATGACATGATTTTGTATGTGGAAAACCCTAAGGACTCCACACACAAAAAACAGAATAAATGAATTTAGCAAAGTAGCAGGATACCAAGTCAACACACAAAAATCATCTGCATTTCTACATACCAAAAACGAACAATCTGAGAAGGTAGTAACAAAATCAGTTCCTTTTACAGTAGCATCAATAAAACACATAGGAATTCACTTTAACCAAGGAGGTAAGAGACTTGTCCAATGAAAACTACAAAACATTGCTGAAAGACTTAAGAAGACAAGAATAAGTGGAAACACATCCCATACACATGGATTAGAAGACTTATTATTATTAAAATGTTGATAGCACCCAAAGGAATCTGCAGATTCAATGAAATCCCTATAAAATCCCCAATGTTGTTATTTGAAAAAATAGAATAACTCATCCTAAGAGTCATGTAAAATCTTAAAGGACTGTGAATAGCCAAAACATTCTTGAAAAAGAAGAGCAAATTGGAGGATTTACACTTCTTGATTTCCACGTACTGCAAAGTAATCAAAACAGTACAGCGTTGGTGTGGTATTGTCCAGACATAGAGACCAATGGAACAGAATACAGAGCCCAGAAATAAACCCTCACATATATAATGATTTTTGAGAAGGGTGCCAAGATTTTTCAATGGAGAAAGGACTGTCTTTTCACCAAATATGTGAAAACTGATAGATTGGAAATAGCTTGGAAAACTGGACAGCCACATGCAAAAGAACAAAGTTGGACCTTCACCCAACAAGCATATATAAAAATTAACTGAAAATGAGTCAAGAACCTAAATGTAAGACAATAAAACTCTCAGAACAAAACATAGGATGAAAGCTTCACAACATTTAATTTGATGATTTCTTCTTGGATATGACACCAAAGGTACAGGTAAATAAAGAAAAAATAGACAAACTTGATGGTATGAAAATTTAAAAATTTTGTGCATCAAAAGACACAATTTTCAGAAGAAAAAGGCAATCTACAGAATGGGAAAAATATTTGCAAATCATATATCTGATAAGGGATTAATGTCCAGAATATATAGAAAACTCTTAAAACTTAACAAAAATACAAACAACCCAATTCAGAAATGGGTAAAGGACTTGGGAACACACATTTCTCCAGATATACAAATGGCCAATAAGCACATGAAAAGATGCTCAACATCACTAATCATTAGGGGGATATAAATCAAAACTGCAATGAAATACTACCTTACACCCATTAGGAGGGCTACTATTACACAACAGAAAATAACAAGTATTGGGGAGAATGTGGAGAAATTAGAACCCTTGTGCACTGTTGGTGGGAATGCAAACTAGTGCAGCTATTGTGGAAAACAGTATGGAATTTCCTCAAAAAATTAAAAACAGAACTACTTTATGATCCAGTAATCACTATTGGGTATTTACCCAAAGATTTCAAAGACACTAATTTGAAAGAATATATGCACCCCTATGTTTCTTGCAACATTATTTACAATAGCCAAACTATGCTATGGAAGCAGCCCAAGTTTCCATCAATAGGTAAATGGATAAAGAAGAGGTGGTATATTTTAGATAGATAGATAGATAGATGATAGATAGATAAATAGATAGATAGATATTCCATTTTATATATATAATGGAATATTATTTGACCATCAAAAAGAACGAACTCTTGCCATTTGCAATGACATAGATGGAGATAGAAAGTATTATCCTAAGTGAAATAAGTCAGAGAAAGACAAACACCATATGATTTCACTCATATGTAGAAGAAACAAAAGAACAAATAAAAAAGAGAGAGAGAGGCAAAAGAAGAAATGGACTCTTAATTATAGAGGGGGATGAGTGAAATACATGATGGGGATTAAAGAATATCCTTATAAGGATATTAAGAATAAACTTATCCTTATGATCACTGAGTAATGCATAGAGTTACTGAATCATTATATTGTTCACCTGAAATTAATAGAACTCTGTATGTTAACTATCCTGGAATTAAAATTAAACCCTTAATAAAATTTTTAAAACCTGGGGCACCTGGGTGGCTCAGTAGGTTAAAGCCTCTGCCTTCGGCTCAGGTTGTGATCAGCTCGGGGTCCTGGGATCGAACCCCGCATCGGGATTTCTGCTTGGCAGGGAGCCTGCTTCCCCCTCTCTCTCTGCCTGCCTCTCTGCATACTTGTGATCTCTCTCTCTCTGTGTCAAGTAAATAAATAAAATCTTTAAAAAAAAAATTTAAAAACCAATATGTATTTCAAAACAACTGATAGTATAATTCTAAATTATGAAAGAATAGCAACATTTTTATTGAAGTCACAATTAAGAGCGTCTTGTTGCCATTGTTATTTACTGGACAAGAATGAGCATTATAAATAAAGGAAGAAGAAAATGATGATTACTTGTAGAAACATGACTGTCCACTTTGGATAGACAAAATAATTATCATTATTAGAAATTATCATTAGAAATAATTTTTAAATATTCAGAAAGGTAATCCTCTAAAAAATTAGTATGCAAAAATCAATAGCTTTTGATATACCAGAAATCATAAATTAGGAAGTTTAATTTAAAAATGTCCTACCCATAATAGCAAAAAATACAATAAAATATATAGGAATAAACATGAAACATATGCAAATAAAAATATATCTGGGGATGTAAAGGGAAACTTGAATAAATGGAGAGAAATCTATTACTGAACAGAAGAATTCAGTATCATAAAGATGGTGACTCTTCCTAAAATTAATCCATATATTTGTGCTATTCTAATCAAAATCTTCATGAGATTTCTTTTGTTTAGAACTTAACAATAGGACCCTGAGTTTATCTGAAATTTTAAAAAGTTATTATAAAGCCCAGAGACATTTTGAAGAGTTCTTCATATTATACACAAAGTTATATTAAATAAAATGGTATGAAGAGGCACAAGGACAGATTATTGGAAATAAATAGAGCCCATAAATTAAATGCTTATCAGACCAAAGGTCTTATCAGACCAAGCAGGCAATAGACATATATTTAATGGGCCAGATGGAACAAGCAATAAGAACTAGTGTGGTCTATGGCAAAAGGGAGAATATAGAGAGGGAGGGGACATGTGCTATTCTGCTCTGATTGTTGTCTGAAAAATCCATGTTCAGTTTTAACAAATAATCTGGTAGGTTTTTTTTTTAAGAGAAACAATAAATTAGGATTTTATGCAATGTCATTTTATTTTTATTAAGTAAACTCTACCCCCAACATGAGGCTTGAAATCATGATCTCAAGATCAAGAATCCCATGCTTTGTGGTGCCTGGGTGGCACAGTGGGTTAAGCATCTGACTCTTGGTTTCGGCTCAAGTCATGATCTCCGAGTTGTGGGATCCAGCCCTGTGATGGGCTCTGCATTTACTGTGGTGTCTGCTTAAGATTCTCTCCCCCTTACCCTCTGCTCCTCCTCCCCAATCTCTCTCTCTAAAATAAATAATCTTAAAAAAAAAACCCAACTGAAGAATTGCATGCTTTCCCAACTGAGCCAGCTAGGTGCCCCTGCAATGTCAATTTTTAAATGTTGACTCAAATTCCTAAAGTGTGTGTGTGTGTGTGTGTGTGTGTGTGTGTGTGTGAACTCTTATGGATGACCATGACTTTGTGACTGCTGCCTAAAGTTATTCTATAACTATTAGTATGGAATAAAAGGAGGTTAACAAGTCATGAGAAAATATTAAAATGACGTTAGGACAAGGGCCTAAAGAGTTGAGAGAAAATACAGTTGGATCTATGTGCTCTTTCTTATGCTAAAATTATTTTCAGTGTTAGAAGAAGAACAGGTAGAACATAAAGTTATAAACGTGATTGAAAAAAACTGAGGTGAGTGTTTTTTATAATCCTGGGGAGAGAAGATCTAAGAATTAAGAAACCATAATGCAGAACATTGATATATTAGTTAACCTTATCAAACTCCTCAAGAAACAACAACCAAATGCATGTACTAGATTGAAAAACAAATGGCAATTTGGGAAAAAATATTTGCATATGAAAGATGATCAATAATATCCAAAGTGTGCTTAAAAATCCATTAAAAAGTTAGAAATTCCAATGGAATGGATAGACAGTTTGTGAAAAAAATTACAAATGGTCAATACTTTAGAAAGATCCATATATCCACCAAAGATATGTACATGAATAGCAACATTTTTTATAATAGCCATTTTTTATAACAACAGAAATGTCCCTGAACAGTAGACGGATAAATAAAATGTGATATATTCTAACAGTATATGTCATGAAAAGATAATATGTTTGGTAATAAAAATGAACTTGCTACTGCCACATACAACATGTACTACTCCCACAAATATAATGTTGAGTACAAAAGGCAGACACGAAAGAAAATATACTATATAATTTCATTCCTCTAAAGTTCAAAAAGAGGTAATACTAATCTATGCTGTCAGAATTTAGGATAGTGGTTATCTCTGGAAAGGAGAGAGCATGATTGGGCAGTGTCAAAAGGGGGTTTCAGAAGTGCTAGTAAAGTTCTATTTCTTTACTGGGTCAGTGGTTATGTAGTGTATTTTATGATAAATACGATAATTCCAAGAGTTATCCATTTACAATTTGTTCTTTTTTCTGAATATATGTTAATTCAAGAAAACATTTTCAAAAAGCAATTTATTTTAGGAAAAACTGGTAACAAGCAAACAATAACAGTGAACAAATCAATACTATATATGATTTCATTACTCTACTAAATCTATGTCTCATATTGTATATAAGCATTCTTGGGAATGAATGGATAAAGAAGATGTGGTTTATATGTATACAATGGAATATTATTCAGCCATGAGAAAGAAGGAAATCCTAGTATTTGTGACAACATGGATGGACCCTGAGGGTAGTACACTAAGTGAAATAACTCAGAGAAAGACAAATAGTGTGTTGTATCACTTACATATGTAATTTGAATAAAATGTCAAATTGATAGAAACAGAAACTTAAGAAGTGGTTGCCAGGGGCTGCAGGGTAGGGAAAACAGGGAGATGTTTATAAAAGGGCATAAACTTTCAGCTCTAAGATGAATAAGGTCTCAGGATTTAATGTATAACATGGTGACTATAGTTGATAACACTGTACTGTCTTACTGAAATGTGCTAAAGAGTATAACTTAAATGTACTCACCAAAAATTAATAAACAAATAAATGTGAGGTGATGGATGTATGCATTAACTAGATGAGAAGAATCCCCCCCCTTTTTTTTTTTGCTATTTTTAAAATTTAAACACAGGAGCAAGCAATTATAAGCCAATTAATAACAAAATTAAAGAAACACATTGATAATAATACAACAATAGTAGGGGACTTTAACACCCCACTCACAGCAATGGACAGATCATCTAAGGAGAAGATCAACAGGGAAACTGGCTTTGAATGACACACTGGACCAGAGGGACTTAACAGATATATTCAGAGCATTTCATCCTAAAGCAGAAGAAAACACATTCTTTTCAAGTGCACATAGAACATTCTCCAGAATAGTTCACATACTGAGTCACAAATCTTAGACCCCAACCAGTACAAAAAGACTGCAATTATACCATGCATATTTTCAGACCACACGGCTATGAACCTGAAATCAACAAGAAAAAATCTGGAAAGACAACAAATATATGGAGAGTAAAGAACATCCTACTACAGAATAAATGGGCTGACCAGGAAATTAAAGAAGAAATAAAAAAAATACGTGGAAGCAAATGAAAATGAAAACATGACAGGTGAAACCTTTGGAATACAGCAAAGGCAGTCAGGGATAAGATGGAAGTATATAGAAATACAGACCTTTCTCAGGAAGCAAAAGTCTCAAATACACAACCTAACCTTACACCTAAAGGTGGAGAAAGAACATCAAATAAAGCCTAAAACCAGCAGAAGAGGGGAAATTATTAAGATTAGAGCAGAAATCAATGATAGAGAAATTAAAAAAAAAAATACCACTGAAGCTAGCAGCTGATTCTTTGAAAGAATTAACAAAACTGATAAACCTCTTGCCAGACTTACAAAAACAGAAAGGAACCAAATAAATAGAATCAGGACTGGAAGAGGAGAGATAACAACCAACATCACAAAAATACAAACAGTTATGAGATGATTATGAACAATTATACACCAGCAAACTGGGCAAACTTGAAGAAATGGATAAATTCCTAGAAACATATAAACTACCAAAACTGAAACAGGAAGAAATAGAAAACTGAACAGAACCATAACCAGCAAAGAAATTGAATCAGTAATCAAAATCTTCCAACAAAAATAACGCCAGAGCCAGATGGCTTCACAGGTGAATTCTACAAAACATTTAAAGAAGAATTAATATCTATTTTTCTTAAACTATTCCAAAAAACAGAAATGGAAGGAAAACTTCCAAACTCTTTCCATGAGGCCAGCATTACCTTGATTCCAAATAAGACAAAGACTCCACTAAAAAGAGGAATTACAGACCAATATTCCTGGTGAACATGGATGCAGAAATTCTCACCAGTCAATAGAATCCAACAGTAAATTAAAAGGATTATTCACTATGACCAAGTGGGATTTATTCCTAGGCTACAGGAGTGGTTCAATATCAGCTAATCTATGGATGTGATACACCACAATAATAAAAGAAAGGATCAGAACCATATGATTCTCTCAATAGCTTCAGAAAAAGCATTTGACAAAACACAGCACAGTCTTTTGATAAAAACCTTAAGCAGAAATAGAGGAAAAGTATCTCAACATCACAAAGGCTTTATAGGAAAGTCCTACAGATTATACCATCCTCAATGAGGAAAAACAGAGCTTTTCCCCTGAGGTCAGGAACTCAACAGGGATGTCCACTCTTACCACAGCAGTTTAACACAGGACTAGAAGTCTAAGCCTCAGCAATCAGACAACAAAAAGAAAGGAAAGGCATACAAATCATCAAGGAAGAAGTCAAATTTCACTCTTCACAAATGACATGATACTCCCTGTAGAAAACCCAAAAGACTCCAACCAAAAAACTGGTAGAATTAATACACGAATTCATCAAAGACACAGTAAATAAAATCAATGTACAGAAATCTGTTGCATTTCTATACACCAATAATAAAGCAGCAGAAAGAGAAATCAAGGAATTGATCTCATTTACAACTGTATCAAAATGATAAGATACCTAGGAATAAACCTAACCAAAGAGGTAAAAGATCTGTACTTTGAAAACTATAAAACACTTATGAAAGAAACTGAAGAAGACACAAGGATTGGAAAAATATCCATGCTCATGAATTAGAAGAACAAATACTATTCAAATGTCTATACTACCCAAAGCATTCTACACATCAGTGCAACCCTGATCAAAATAACACCGGCATTTTTCATAAAACTAGAACAAATAATCCTAACATTTGTATGGAACCAGAAAAGACCCGAAAGAGCCAAAGTAATGTTGAAAAGCAAAAGCAAAGCAGGAGGCATCATTATCCCAGACTTCTAGCTATATTACAAAGCTGTAATCACCAAGACAGTATGGTACAGGCACAAAAACGGACATATAGATCAATGGAACAGAATAGAGAACTCAGAAATGGACCCTCAGGTATGGTGAACTAATCTTTGACAAGGCAGTAAAGAATATCCAATGGAAAAAAGACAGTCTGTTTAACAAAGGTATTGAGAAAAGTGGACAACAACATGCAGAATGAAACGGGACCACTTCCTTATACCATACACAAAAATAAACTCAAAATGGATGAAAGCTCTAAATGTGAGACAGGAAACCATTAAAATCCTACAGGAGAACACAAGCAGCAACCTCTTTGATATCCTCTGTAGTAACTTCTTCCTAAATATGTCTCCTGAGGCAAGGGAAACAAAAGCAAAAATAAACTACTGGGAATTCACCAAGATAAAAAGCTTCTGCATAGTGAAGGAAATAATAAAAAAAACTAAAAGGCAACCAATGGAATGGGAGAAGATATTCGCAAATGACATATTTGATAAAGGGCTAATACCATAATATCTATATCTATCTATATATAATCTATATAGAAGAACTCAAAATCAATACCCCAAAGATAAATAATCCAGTTAAGAAATGGGCAGAAGACATGAACAGACAGACATTTCTCCAAAGAAGACATACAAATGGCTAACAAACACATGAAAAATGCTCAACATCACTCATCATCAGGGAAATACAAATCAAACCCACAATGAGATACCACCTCACAGTGGTCAGAATGGCTAAAATTAACAACTCAGGAAACGACAGATGTTGGCGAGGATGCAAAGAAAGGGGAACCATTTTGCACAGTTGGTGGGAATACGAACTGGTGCAGCCACTCTAGGAAATAGTATGGAGGTTCCTCAAACACTTAAAAATAGAGCCACCCTGTGAACCAGCAATTGCACTAATGGGTATTTATCCAAAGGATACAAAAATGATGATTCAAAGGGGCAGATGCACCCCAATGTTTATAGCAGTACTATCACAAATAACCAATTATGGAAAGAGCCCAAATGTCAATCGACTGATGAATGGATAAAGAAGATATGTTTTATATGTGTGTGTGTGTGTGTTATACATATGATGTATATAAGACATACAGATATAGATATACCTATATCTATATCTTGCCATTTGCAACTATGCGAATGGTACTAGAATGTTAGCATACTAAGCAAAATAAGTCAGAGAAAGACAAATGTCATATAATTTCACTCATATGTGGAATTTAAGAAACAAAACAGATGAGCATAGGGGAAGGTAAGGAAAAATAAGATAAAAACAGAGAGGTGGCAAACCATAAGAGAATCTTAACTGTAGAGAACAAACAAGGTTGCTGGAGGGGAGGTTCGCAGGGGATGAGCTTAATGTGTGATGGGTATTAAGGAGGGCACTTGTTGGGATGAGCACTGGGTGTTATATGTAAGTGATTAATCACTAAATTCTGCTCCTGAAACCAGTACCACACTACATGCTAAGTAACTTAAATTTAAATACATATACACATGCATACAATACATACATACGTACATACATACATAAAAATAAAAACATGACTTATACGTTGTCTCTAGGAAACTCACTTCAAGGATAATAATATAGGCAGGTTAAAACTTAAGGATGGAAAAAATGTTATGCAAACAAATAAAAATAAAGCAGAAGTGTCTAAATTGACATCTAATAAAGACTTAAGAGCAAAGAAAATTACCAGAGACAGAGAGATATTACAAAATTGATAAGTCATTTCACCATAAATACAGAGTATATATCAAATATCAAAGCTGAAAATATGTGAGGAAAAACTGATAAAACTGAAAAGAGAAATAGGCAAATCACAAGTATGATTGGAGACTTAAACATTCCTCTCACAAAATGGATAGAATAACTAGATAGAAAATCAGTAAAGTCATGTTATAATTCAATAGCCCATGAACCAGCTTAATCTGTTTACAGTTATAGAACATTCTACCCTACCATGTCAGAGCATACATTCATTCCTAGATATCCTGTTCATAAGACAAATCTTAACAAATTTAAAAGAAGTGAAATCATAGCGTGTGTTTTCTGACTACAATCAAACTAGAAATCAGTAACAGATAATAGGAAAATCTCCACTTATAAACAACATACTTCTAAATAATCAAAGAGCTAAAGAAGCCACAATGTAAAATAAGCAAAAAGAATTTAACCGAATGAAAATGAAAATACAACATATCAAAATGTGTGAGACACAGTGAAAGCAGTAATTTGAGGGAAATTTTTAGCACTAAAAGCTCATATTGGAAAAGAGGAAAAGTCTGCAGTCAATAATCTAAGCTTCCTTGGTGACTACACTTATTGTAGTGATGTAAAATAAGTAATATACATTAAGTAATGTATAGAATTGTTGAATCACTATGTTGTATACCTGAAACTGATATAATATTATATATTAACTATACTTTGGTAATAAATTCTTCTAAAATAAAATTAATTAAACATCGCCCAGAGAAAAATAATCTAAGCTTCCACTTCAAGAAACTCGAAAAAGAAAGGAGAATAAACCCAAAGAAGGATAAAAGTAACAAAGATGAGTGTAAATCAATGAAATTGAAAAAAAATCAGTGAAACAAAGGGCTGTTTCTTCAAAAAGAGCAATAATATTATATCATACTTAAAGGGACCGTCCAACAAGATCTAACAATTGTAAATATCTATGCCCCTAATATGGGAGCAGCCAATTATATAAACCAATTAATAACAAAATCAAAAAAACACATCAATAATAATACAATAATAGTAGGGGACTTTAATACCCCCCTTACTGAAATGGACAAATCATGTAAGCAAAAGATCAACAAGGAAATAAAGGCTCTAAAAGACACACTGGACCAGGTGGACATCACAGATATATTCAGAACATTCCATTCCAAAGCAACAGAATACACATTCTTCTCTAGTGCACATGGAACATTCTCCAGAATAGATCACATCCTGGGTCACAAATCAAGTCTCAATCAGTACCAAAATTTTGGGATCATTCCCTGCATAATTTCAGACCACAATGCCATGAAACTAGAACTCAATCA
>CM052885.1:51197612-51220910 GCA_028534135.1 Potos flavus | reverse complement strand
GGTAGGGACAGGGTGGCTGGGTTATGGACATTGAGGAGGGTATGTGCTATGGTAAGTGCTGTGAAATGTGTAAGCCTGAGGATCCACAGACATGTACCCTGGGGCAAATAATACATTATGTGTTAATTTAAAAAAAATTAAAAAAAAATATAAATAAAAAAAGATCTAGTGGGTCAAAAAAAAAAAAGAAACCTATGAACTAAAGACAAATACATATCCTTGCATAGTAGTAACGACATGTGATCAGTGTGCTCATTAAAGATTTTTTCAAAGTAATGTCTCCTTTCCAACCACTTCAACACTGCTGAGGGCCACATGTTAGCTTTCCAAGGAAAGCTAATATTTGTTACCTCCCTAAAATTTAGACAGACACTCCTTAGTTCTCCTGTACTGACAAAACTTAAGTGTCTCTTTCTAGCAAATGTAATGAGATAGTTAATAAGGATCAGAATATATAGCAAGCTGAGTATTATTTTATTATTTGAACATGGTTATCAGTAGGAAAGGAATGGAAAGAGGGGAGAATTAAAAAACTAGGAACAGA
The DNA here is from genome assembly GCA_028534135.1 of Potos flavus. Lineage (NCBI taxonomy): Eukaryota > Metazoa > Chordata > Mammalia > Carnivora > Procyonidae > Potos > Potos flavus. The sequence goes on along the minus strand of CM052885.1, from coordinate 51,220,366 downwards.
ATGGTACTTATCTTGTTTCCACCAGAAGGAGACAGATGGGTGAGAGTACTTACTATAATCAGAAATAAAGTTACATCATCTGTTCATAGTTTTTTGAGTTCTATGAAGTTTAAATATACAATAAAAGGATGAAGAATTATTAAGTTGTGACTACACTTTATCAAACACAAAGGAAGCAAATATATTTTATATAAAGGTAGACATATTCTGAAATTTACTTATTAATGTTCATACATTATATGTCATGGTCTTTTCTTGAGCCATGAGATCTGCAAATGTAATAACCTCTGCCTAATAAACTGTTGGTTGTATTTTCTCTGCATGTTTCCTTTCAGACTTGAACAAGGTAAAAAAACAAAGCAGAATTTCTCCTAGACTTTACAAAGCATTCATGAGTGTCAATAGCCAAGAATCATCGTATCTCTCTTATTAGCTACAATTTGCACGTACCATGCATGCCTTTCACTGTATAGTAAGACATCTTTGATTTTTACCATACTGGTAAAGGCTATCCTCATCCTTCAGCTTTAATACAGCTGTAACTCTGTAACAGAAGTGTCCATAGTCATCTCTAGTACATAACAATTGCTGTAGGTGGTATACTCAAAGGTACCTGAAGGTCATTCATTTAATACAGGGAATGTGAACAGGTCCTAGTGTCTTTTAATCCCTCCCTTCCAAATGAAAGAGACTAAGACTTCATGACAAGAAGTGTGAGGAAGCTGTCAGCTGGGGCCAGTCTAGGGTTTGAAGTCAACAACTGCCTTGATCAGGGGGCTCCTGGGTGACTCAGTTGGTTGAACATTCAACTCTTCTTTTGTCTCAGGTCATGATCTTAGGGTCATGAGATCAAGTCCCAAGTCAAGCTCCGTGCTTAAGATTCTCCCTTTCCCTCTGCCCTTCCTATCCTATTCTCTCTCTCTCTCTCTCAATCTCTCTTAAACAACAACAACAAAAAAAGTCTCTCTCTCAATCTCTCTTAAAAAAAAAAAAAAAAGTCAGGTTTGCAGACACAATTCACTCACTCCTAAACATGGCCTTTTACCCAGGTCCTAGAATATCACTCATTGAATAAGGGTACCAGAGAAAACAGTGGGGAGTTGAACACAAGAGAAACAGAGTGGCAAAGAGTTCCGAAAAGACAACTCAACTGGAATTTTGGTGGAAAATAAATTTTGTACATCACAGATGAAAAGATAACTAATGACTAAGAAAAGTCTTAAGATTCATCCATTCAATGTGATGCCTAATACACAGACCATCCCCATTCTTAGCTCGATTGCTATAATGAATCCAGTCTATTTCTCTCACATTGGACAAAAGAGAGTTCCCTAAGGACATTACAGTAATTTTAGTAAAACAGAAAGGTTATCATAGCTTTCTAAAGAATCATGGTTTTCTTTAACAATGCAGCTTTTACCCCTTTTGATTTTTAGATATAGTATCTGAGGGAGAATGTGAGCAACATAAACAAAATCTAAGGACTTAAGTTCATTGGTATAGTTACATACGGGGAAGTAATGCTGTAAGGAATGCCAGATTGCCAAATGCAATGCGGTTTGAATGTTTGGGCCATACCCCTGACTAACTACAAAAAGGAAGAGCCAAGTATATAAAATTTGTTCATGAAATGGCCTTCAATTTATTTTTACCTATACTCTGCCAATTTTGTTTGGTATCCTAGTTTACTGATTAGCATCATAATTTTTTTTCAAATTGCCATTATGGCAGAGGCCCCTCACCCCTTGGCAGAAATCCAAAGTACCCCCATACCCAGAGTTTTCTTTCCCAACCAGCCCTAACTGGGCCCACATGAAAACCAGCTCCTTCATGTATAAAAGCACATCTTTCTAGGTGCTTTTAGTTAAAGGGCTTGAGGTTTTACTGTTGTTCCCTTCTGCTTATTTTCCCTTTTTGTTCTTTCGTCTTTTTTCTAAAAAAAAAAAAAAAGTCTGTTCACATATGTGTGGGCCACTTTCTAAAGGCCACAATAAATGTTTTAAATCTGAGTACCATACCAAAGAGAGTAGTAAAAGTCTCTTGGAATGCCACCATAGTGAATCAACCCTCTTGAGATTCTTTTCTTTAAAATTTCATGTACTCAATAATTACCAGTATGTAAATAAATAGGCATTTGAAAAAAGGACTAAAAGAAAAACAACAAAGAAAAAATTGTGAGTATAGTGATGGAACTTCACTTACTAAAAATATCTTGGAGGGGAGCCTGGGTGGCTCAGTCATTAAGCGTCTGCCTTCTGCTCAGGTTATGATCCCAGGGTCCTGGGATCAAGCCCCGCATTGGGCTCCCTCCTCAGCAGGAAGCCTGCACCTCCCTCTCACTCCCCCTGCTTGTATTCTCTCTCTCGATGTCTCTCTCTCTCTGTCAAATAAATAAATAAAATCTTAAAAATATATATATCTTGGGACTGTAGCTTACTTCATGGGAAAAATGTTAATTACTAATTTAATTTTTTAGAGGTTATAGAGCTATTCAGATCTTCTATTTCTTTTTTAGTTAGTTTTGGTTATTTTTATTTTTCTAAAAAAATTTCCGTATCATCTAATTTTTCAAGTTTTTTGTAATGAAGTTGTTCATAGTAAACAGGATTATTTCTTTTTTTTTTTCAAGATTATTTCAATATTTAAAATCTTCTCATATGTCTATCATTAGGTCCCTTTTATATTCCTAATACTGTTCACCACTTTTCTATTTTAGTAATCTTTTTTATTTTTTTATTTTTTCATATTTTAGTAATCTTGTCAAAAAACAAACGCTTAGCTTTATTAATCCTCTTACTGCCTTTTTTGCTACTTTAATTTCTGAACTTATTTTTATTATTTTCTTTTCTACTTTGAGTAAATTTCACTGATATTTTAAAAATTTCTTAAATTGCATAGCTCTTTGAGTCTTTCTTCTTTTCCATCATCAACAGTTAAGGCTATGTATTTCCTTTTATAACTCTGCTTCAGAACTCACCTCTGAATTCCTCACTCAATCTCAGTATGTCCAAAACTAATCTCATGTCATTTTCCAACACACCTGTTCTTTCTGTGGTCTTACCAGTCTTGTCAATGGAACTCCATTTCTCCAGTAGCTCTAGTCCAAACATCTGATGTCATCTTTGACTTCTCTTTCTATCATATTCTTCATCCAGTCTATTAGCAAAGGCTGTCAGCAAAACCTTCAATATATTCAAAATCCAACCACTCTGTCCTCATCCCTTTTGCTGCCAGCCTGCTCTGAATGGTCACTATTTCTCACTCAATTATTGCAGTAGACTCCCAAATGCCCTTATCTTTCAAAAGTCTATTCTTGACATACCATCTGAGTGATATATTCACTCATTGATTCCAAGTCATCTACTGACTTCCCCTATTATCCAAGAGAAAAATCTCAACTCCTTATGACTCCTACATTACCAAGCCACCTACTACCTTTCTGACCCATTCTCATATTATTCTGCCATTCTGTTCACTGCTCCAGCCAAATTGCTGGGATTTAACTCATTGATCACCTTCTTAGTGAGGCCTTCCCTGACAACTTTATTTAAACTGCAGTCCACTCATTCCACAATTCAGTATTTCCCTAACCACTGGCCCTGCTTTGTTCATCTTTGTGGAACATATTATTACCTAATATACTATATATTTTACCTACTTTTTTACATATTGTTTCTTTCACTACAATGTAAATTTTATGATGCCATAGATTTTTTATGTGTGTCTGTTTTGTTCTTTGCTATAGTCCTAGTTCTAACAATAGTGCTGGCATGTGGCACTAAGTAATTATTTATTTATTTTTTAAATTAATATATAATGTATTATTTGCGCCAGGGGTACAGGTCTGTGAATCATCAGGCTTACACATTTCACAGCACTCACCATAACACATACCCTCCCTGGCACTCAGTAATTAAGTACTAGGTAAAGATAACTAACTAATCCTTTGAAATTTTCAAGGATTTATGGCCTAGGACATGGTCAATTTTAAAAAATGTTTTTGTTTGTTCATGAAAAAAGTATAGTCTCCAATGTTGTATACAGTACTCTATACATGTACATTAAATCAAGCTTTTAATTATACTGTTCTAATCTTTTATTTCCTTACTGATATTTTATTTGCTTAATCTATCAATTACCACATGAAAGGAATTAAAATCTCCAGCTGTCACAGTGGATTTATCAATTTATTTCATGTGAATTTAACCTATGTTTTACACATTTAGAATTGTTTTATCTTCCTAATGAATTGATTTTTCTGCCGATATTGATCTTTACTAATCCCTACCAAAGATTTTGCTCTGAAGACTATTTCTATAACATCACTAGCTCTTTTTTGGCTATACCTAATACACTTTTTTCCCATTCTCTAGTTTTTAAACTTGTTTGTTTTATATGTCTCTTGTAAAAACTTACAAGAAAAATGTTTCAATAATCTTTGCAAATGAAAAATTTAGATTCCTTACATTGATAATGATTATTGATTTTTAATATTGACTTCTATCACCTCATTGTGTGTTTCTTTTTGTTTTGTTTTGCTTTTTTAAATGCTTTTGCTGCACCCTCCCCCAATTCTTGCCTTCTTTTGGGACAGATTTTTTTCTCATCCAACATTTTCACTATATTTGTTTGAAAATTATGTACGCTATTTCTATTTTTTTAGTGATTACCCTAGAAATGCTACCATGTGTATTTTACTTAATAAAATCTACTATTAATCAGTATCTTTATCTTCCTCTTGAAAAGTATAAAGACCAGAGAATGCATTAACTTCATTTATTTTTCTAAAAAAATTCCATCACATTATTATTTATTATTATTATTATTATTTCATTGGAGTTTTTTATAGTTACTGTGTAGGATTTTATCTTAATTTTAATCCCTTGAATTAGACATGGGTATTTGTTTCATACTATCGATTTTTGTGTTCCCACAAGTTTAATATTCTTTTTGGCCCACTATTTCTTCTTGCTGTTCATACCTCCTCCCTTATAGTTCAGAGAAGATGCTACCCTTCAATATACTAGAGTGATGTGAGGATCTTGGATCCCATCTCCCACTCTTCTTGAGCCCTAGGCTTTGTCTCCTACACTCTAAGTATATAGCCTTTGTAAACTAAGTTCCTCCCTGCCAGGTGCCAGCACATGCCCTCAAGGCAAACTTCGAGTTTGCTTACTCTTGTGGAATCAAACATCCTTGTCATTTCAACCTCTGAGTGTTTCCCTTCGTTTCCTGCCAGCTTAACCTTGCTTCAAGCAAATATTTTAAATATATTATCCAACATTGTTAGATGATCTGACCAGAAAGTTTTTCTCTGCAAATATTCTGTCTTGTTCCCTAAAAATTCTTAGGTAACTGTTTTTATATTCATGGTCTTTGAATTGATTTCATATAATGGTTTTACTTACAGTGTATGCTCGATTAGTGAAAAGTGTAACTGAAAAAGCCATTTAGATATCAAATTGGTTAACAAATATTTTAGTCATAAATGATTTCTTTTTGCCTATCATATATATTTATCGTGTAAGTTAAGAACAAGTTCAAAAGCTAAGAATAATTTTCAAAACACTACCCTTTTTTTCCTGAACTCTAAGTATAAATATTGACTCTAACATAATGTATATTTCCCTTCAACACCTTATTATAAAAATTTTCAAACATCCAGGAAAGTTGAAATATATTTACCACCTAGATTCTATCATTATTTTACAATATTGTTTTATCACATATCCATCCATCTCCCTTTCTATCAATTCATCTTTTTGTTGAAGTGCAAAGGAAAATGCAGACATCAATAAATTCTGCCTCAAATATTTCACAAACATAATATTTTTATTTCTAGGCAATAAATCCTCCTTTCCCAACATTTTGCTTACTATTTTATAAGAATTGAAAAGCATGACTCTGTGCCATAATCACTTATACCATTTGAGTCAGAAAACAGTAGTCTTATAGCTAAGAGGGGAAATAAGTAGAATAAATTAATTTTAATCCTTTATAATATACTTCCATATTGGTAAAATAAGCTTCATATGTGGCACATTCATTAGAAATGTTTACCCTTTTATTTCATCAATATCTAGGAGTTCTTATTATAGTTTCTACTTACTTACAATGAAAAGCTCTTCCTTTTTAACACTTTCCTATTCAGTAGTTCTAGAGGACTATTCAATTTCATGAAGACAAAGAAGTGAACAACCAACTTCTGAACTTAGCTTAGGCAGCTGAATTTGCCTTCTGTGATATTGCGATTTATAGTAAGAAATATGTATTTGGTCTTTGTCCCATTCCTGGCACAGAGCTCCTAAAATCCTTGGAATTTCCTAACTGAAGGGAGAATCTTTTGTTATTCATAACAAGCCCCTTTCAGCTACACTTGAGTTTATATTACAGAGAAGACTGTAAAAGCCCCTAGGCTGGGGGCTGGTTGTCAGTGGAACCAAGCACTTGATTAGAAGATTGGAAACTTCAGCCCCACCTCCATATCTGGAGCTGGAGAGAGGGGTTGGAGGTTGAATTATTACCAATGGCCAATTATTTAATCAATCATGCCTATGTAATGAAGCCTGAATAAATACCCAAAAGGACTGGGATGAAAGAGCTTCCAAACTTGGTGGAGGTACTGGGAGGGTGGCATTCCTGGAAAGGGAATGAGGCTTTACATCCTTTCCCACATAACTTGCCCTATGCATCTCTTCATCTGGCTGTTCACTTGCATCCTTTAAAATATCCTTTAAAATACCAGCAGTAGTAAGTAAACTGCTCTTCTGGGTTCTGTGAACCTAAGTAAGGGGTAGCAGGAAACTCTAATTGGTAGCCAAGTTGGACAGAAGTTGTGGGTAATCTGGGGACTTACTACTTGCAAGTGGCAGCTGACGTAGGGACACTACCGTGGGACTGATCCATTTACATGTGGGGTCTGTGCTCATTCTGATTAGTGTCAGAATTGAATTGAATTGTAGGACACCTAGCAGGTGTCAGAGAATTGGTCAGTGTGGGAAAAAAAACACCCACATATCTGGTGTCAGAAGTGTGAATATGAGAGTAAAGGAAAACACACTGAATTTTTTTCTAGACACCTTCTAAAGATAAGTACCAGCTTAATGATTTTATGAATTAGACTGCATCACCTATTTAAAATTTTAGTATAGTAAACATTTATTTAGCTATAATATACATCAATATTGTACCCCTGCTTTCTATCTTCAATGTTAGGAGCAATGATTTACATTTACAGGAAGCATTTCTTTATGAAAACTTATCATTTTGTACACATATAAAAAGTTGTTAAGAAAGGACATGAGAAATAAGTTTTAAAGTTTAGATTTCTTTGCATTTGGAGGAAGGCTGTCAAGATAATTTTTTAACTTGCTAAAAGACAAAAAGATCCATAGTCTTCCTCTAATGTCAAGATAAAAACAAAATTATATGCAAAAATATTTTAAAACCCACATAGATAACTGTCAATTATCACAGATTCATACTATGACCTCACATTTTATATGCTGTATGAAATGAAAATCAGTGTAATATTTTACCCCTTATCTAAAGAGCCTAATCTGGACTCAGGCAATCTCAGTCCTCAGCTTTATCAATTAGTGACCTTAGGTACATCTCTACTCTGCATGGTGCTCCTTTTCTTCATCTTTAATTTAAAATTCTTTATGATGGTCTTTACTGTTTAGGACTTATTCCATTATCTAATAACTTTTTTTTAGAGTATTAATATACTGGCTAGACAAGGTACAGGTTGTAATGCAATTCTAGCACTCTGCATATACAAAAAAGTATTTCGCCTGTTTCTCTTCCCCTAAGTAGGAGAACTTGGCAGCAGGTTAAACAAAAAAATAATTCCATTTCAAGCTATTTCATTTAATTTTTTCTAAACTTACTCTTCTTTTTTCATAATGTCATACATAGCCTACTGTCAAAAGAACTAACAAACACTCATTATAACTGAAAAAATTGCAAAGCACGCAAAAAAGAAAATGTGAAAAACGTAGTATACCCCAAGGAAAAACACTCAATTCCAGGTATAACCACACAGAAAAGCTAGAGTCTAATAATGACAACAATAATAGTCACCTCATCAAAATACATCCAAAAAATAATTCAAATATTGCATTTGAGGGAAAATCAATGAACAAAAAATTGTACGTTAGTAGAATATGTCAACATCAGCAGGATATGAGCATCCTAGGACCCAGCATTATGAAATGTAAGGCTCATGCACTACTAAATCATCGCATAAAGTCAGAGAAGGCAGACATAGCGAGGCCACCAAGAATATGCCTCTAAAACATCTGTTTCATTCAAATCAATCTTTCTGGGCTCTTTACGGAGGAGGTGAATTCATTAGTTTTCTCCAGAAACAAGGAAAACAAAATATAGTCAGAGCAAAGAACAAAGCCCTACATCCAAATAAATGTGACATCAGCCCCAATATTTTTGGCATATGTTCACATATAGAAGACTGCTTCATTCAGGATGAAGAGTCTCTTGAAATATGTTAAAGTCGTTTAGATAAAAAGGCAAGATTCAATCATAGATTGTAATTCAAGCAATATATTAACATTTCTCAGCTTCTACAAAGACTCTTTTCCAAAGACTTCCCTACTGGGGAGAGATTAAAGTGCCATTTAATAGTTTATTTATTTGTTAAATGATAATTCCCTCTTACAGGGTTGTTCTAGAAAAAAAGGAGAGACTATACATAAAATTGCTTGAAAGAGTTAAAAAGAACTATAACAGATTATAAATAAAACCAAAACTCTATATTCAACTCAATGTAATATTTCCTTTTGGTATATGAAGTTAATTCTATTACTTCCTGTTATGAAATACATCATATATAAAAGTATACAACATATATATTCAATTAAAAGAATAATAATTTTAATGGATCCTGTTATATATCCCTCTCATGTTAAAAAATGAAACATTACTAATACCTGGAGGATCCCATGTGCCTATTCCTATCATATTTCTCATAACCCACTCTACACTATCCTAAATTTTGTGCTCATCACTTCTTTGCTTTTATTTATAGCATTGACACATTTATATGTACCCCTAAACTATCTAGCCTTCATCTATCTATATCCATCAATTCTCCTTCCATCCATCCATCCATCTGCTTTTTGAACTTTATGTATATGGAATATGCTATGTACTTGTCCTTCAACTTCTACAGTCTTTTTCTTAGACTGATTTCTTGACATTATTATCTAATTTTTCATACAATCCCTAAGATTAAAGAAATGTATTATACCCATTTAAAGTAGAGAAAATGAGGCACGCACAGTGGAACTAGGAACTTGCCACATTATATGAGAGGACAATGGACAAATCTTTCCAGAGTAATTCTGAAAGTAAAGCAAACCAATGACTGTCTCAGAGCTTTATAGCACATTTATATTTTTAGTTTCATTTAAAACTAAAACACTTCTCTAGTGCTAAGAGCACAATTAAGTTAATATTTTAAAACTCACTTTACCCCCCCAAAAATTGACTTTACATAATTAGTATTGTTTGCTTTCATATTAAAGGGGAAGTTATATTCAAATATACTGATGATATAAAAGCCCTAAACAATACTCAAATATATTCCTTAAAAGGAAAACAAGAACAAATTAAATAAAGAATATCAAGAGAAGATTTGTTTTTTTCTTAGGAAATGGACTATTAGAAAACAGCCATATTATGGCATATTCTAATTAAAGAAAATGGTTCCTTAAATAGGTAATTAGTCTGACACCCATCAATTCCAAGATATTGCTCACCTGAGCAAGTGATGAAAGAATCTTCTTGCATATTTGCTGATTTCGTCTCTATATTCCAATATAGTTGTATCCAGGAGTGGTCTTATTGGAGCATAAAAGGTTCCAAGGCTTGCCTCAAGCTGTGCTGTGGAATTCAAACATAGCAGCACTAAAACAAGTGAAACTCCTTCGATTACAACAGAATACTCATGTTTGCAGTCAGTCAGGTTTTGCAAACTTGGATGAAATGTGAGCTTGTTGCAGGAAAGATGAAATTAAAATATGACAGCTGGTACAAAAACAAACCTGTGTATAAACTTTCACTTGAGGCAAAGCTGACAATGACTCTGAGCAACAAAAAGCTGTCAAAACTGAAGAAATCCATAATGAACCAACCTCTCACCACAAATGGATAATTAAAACAGTGACTCATCAAAGTAACACAGTTCGAACTAGTATTTCCAGTAAAATCAACTCACAGTGTGCTCAACATTTACTCTTTAACTGAAAGGAGAAAACGAACTTTGTTGTATTGGGAATTGAAATAAGTATTAAAAGTGTTTTAAAAATAATATAAATGAAAATAGCCCTACTGGAGTAATAATATCTTTCTAAGACAATTTTAAAGAAACAGTGAAAGTCCCCATACTTTCCCTAAATCTCATCCTAAAAAAACAAGATTGTTGGTTTTGTCCAAGTGTGAAAGCTAATACCCCTGGGAGGGATGATATGCTAATTCGCTCTTGGTCAACTCAGACCTTCCTAGAAAAAAAGGATTGGAGAGCAAGTTTTGATAAACCAGAGGGCTAGAGATTAGGAGAAAAAGGCACATTCTGCCTACTTCATAATTTTACCAAGACATGCCTTTGGAGTTGTATTTTCTCCCAGAAATACCTAGAAGTTATATAATAATAGTAATAGTGAGAGTTGTATGAGAACGCTACAGTTCACAGTAAGACTCCTTTGATTTTTATGCTACTAGCGCTGGATTGAATAAACAATTTCTTATTTAGCAAAACTCTTTAGTTTTAGGCATATTTGGGTTTGAAAGTATTAAATACCTCATCAAAGTAATTGCTATGGCCTTGGCTAAGCTGTTAGTAATTTCTTTTTTTTAATCTCAAATCTAGACAGCAAAGTAAGATGAACTTTAGGGGTATTTTCTTTCAAAGCAGTAATTTAGATTAAAATTGAATACAGCAATGCTATTGTGAAAACAAGCCAGATCATCTTGCCATTGCTTGTTTTCTTGACAGCATGTACTTCTGAAATGTTCGAGCCTACATGGAATACTCATAACTCCCAGTGCAGTTACAGATTCATTAGAGAGCCCAGCTTGATGTTTAAGGCAGAAATGAAGATCTCAAAGATAACCACAACACAGCTACAAATAAAAGAGCTCACTGGGTTCCACTAATAAAAGGAAAACAAATTACCATGTCAAATTTGTTAGATTCAGATAGAATAAATCTCAACAGAGAAGAATTCTGAATGTTTTAGAAATGTATTTTACAGTTTACTTGGGGAATAATGCATATATCTACTTAAAATGTACCTATTCTGATAATCCAGCTTCATGCAAGTGTTTTAATAGCCTAGGATCATACAAACTTTTTATTTCCCTACCTTCCCAAAAATGCTTCCTTGAAAATATCCTTTATTAAAGCAAGAATCTGATAATGCCCATTTGTGAATTCCCTAATAATCTTTCTTACAACACAAATTCACCAAGGTGCTAGCAATTTCTCAGTGTCCTGAGTGATAGTATTTTATCTTCTCTATAATTTTCCAAGTTAAATTTAGGATCTCTTGTATAGATTGTGTATACCGTAACAGGCTTTCTTTATGGACTCTACCTTTTTTTTTTTTCCTACTATGTACCTAATCTTGAGTGTACCAATATAAGATATACGTACTTGAGATTACTCTGTAGGCAGACATATTACAGTAATATCTACATTTTGAAGTAATGCTTTTCTTTTTAACTAATATTCATTGAGTACCTACAGTAGGCCAAGCACTGTCTGTGCTAGACATTTTCTCATTGTAGAAATACTGGACACTCCATAGATGGATTGGACTACCTCCAAAAAGCACATTCAATTAACATTAAGTATTTATTGTGGGCCTCCTGTGAATTGGGACAAGTCCCATGATGTGAACTTCCTGAAGGAACACGCCCTCTAAAATTACTACAATGAAGGTTATGTATAGAATTTTATCTAAACACCATGTTTACTTTGGAAATGTAATAAAATAGAATAAGAAAAGTACAAACATTCAAAGAAAACAGTAGGGAAAAAAGCTCTCCAGTGAAGATCTTTTGACATATTTCCTGTTTTCTCTATCTTATAAATTACCTAGGGATAGTTTCTCATTGGCTAGGAATTCTCATCATTAATGTCAATGCTTCCTGCAAAGATGTGAAATAAAGATACAAGTGCAAGAACATTTAGCTGCATTTTACATTAAGTAAATAACTTATAATAAAAATAACATATACCGGATAATTGGCAGATATGAAAACGAATTTCATTACTGTGTGTGGCACATTATTCCCCCCCCCTTTTTTTTTTAAACAGTATCCTATCTGAGCGGTGCCTGGCTGGCTCCAGTTGGTAGAGCATGCAACTCTTGATCACAGGGTTATGAGTTCAAGTCCCATGTTGGGCCTACAGCTTTAAAAAAAAGAGAGAGAGAGAGAGAAAACAGTGTCTCATTTGAGATTCTATGGGCAGAATTACTAAGGTTTTGAAAGTTGAGAAATCCAAGCAGGCAGAGGGGTATCAGAACTACCAGTCAGAATGAAAACAAGGAGCAGCTACCTGAGCTACAATTCTCAATCTCTCTCTCTCTCTCTCTTTACTCACACTCAAACACAATCCGTGGTAAGGACTATTCTCTGGACAAAAGACTTGGGGTGGGAGAGAAAAATAATTACGTCCAAAGTGAAGGAAGAATAAGGACTTTCGTTTGGGGCCCTTTGTCTACCAGACCCTAGAGAATACATGTAATTCTTTTTTTTTTTGGTTAAGATTTATTTATTTGAGAGAGTGAGTGCATGTGCAGGTGCAGGGGGAGGAGTAGATGGGGAGAGAGAGAGGGACGAGGAGACTCCATGCTCAGCGCAGAGTCCAATGCTGGGCTCCATCTCACCACCCAGGGATCATGACCTGAGCTGAAATCAACTCAGACAGTTAACCAACTGAGCCACCCAGACACCTCAAGAGTACATAAAATTCTTGATTAAAGTTTGAAATTTGAGCATATTCCACACATGAACTTAGATTGAAAATTACAATGACTGCATTGTGAGTTCCAACATAGGTATATACAAAAACATTACTCTTTATGCTGACAAATACTATAAAGTACCTTATAATTATTTGGTTATCTGATCTTGTCAGTTTTAATAGGGCAATAACATTTTTGTCTTTCAATCTCCAATAACATAACCCAAAAAATCCTCAAAAGATAACTGACTCAATAAAACGTACTTCATATATATACAAAACCCACCCATGAAATATATTTCATGTCTGACCTTCTCTCTCTGGAGTGAGTTTTTGTCTAAGAAGATGGTTTACAATGGCACTCATGCTGATAAAGCACTGGTGGCCCAGAGTGTCCCAGTTCATACTGCTCAGGATGTTTATTGCCTCACAGATCTCATCACAGTGAATGTACTGGAATATGATGTCTGTCAGGCCCAGTTGTCCTCGTGTGAAGATACCTGTCACAAAAAAAGTAAAACCAAGTGATTCTTCTAAAAATAAAAAGTAGACTAACAAAAACAGAGTTAACATTTCCATAAAGGGAAAAAAACAGTAATCATTTCTTGCATAAGTGCTAGAAATGTGGGATTGGCAAGGCCAATAGTGAATTCTGTGGTTAAATCTTCATTTTGAATACCAGCTACCAGCTCCATCTATCTTATGCCTATCATTCAGCATTAATTAATTTGTACTCAACATAATCAGACTGCTTACACTAAAACTGAATAAACATGAGAAGGATGTTTAGGTAGACCACAATAGCTAACTCTATTTTTCCCATCAGTTTTTTAGGCCTCTGTTGTATACATTTAAAGACAGGTTTTTGATGTGAACACAATTCTTACCAACCAGATTCATTAGTTCTAGGTTGTTTCTAGTTGTCAGCCCCACATACTTTGGTTTGGGTGTGGGTAAGTACAAATATCCTGACAAATATGACTATATAAGTTCTTTTAAGTCTGTTTTTATTAATGGGTACTCTCAATTAATAGTTTTTTCATAGATACCACATACTAATTTATCTTAAATTGGCATTTAAAGACTATTCTATTGAAGTAAGAAATGCTCAGTATTAATCCTGCTAGTGATACCCTTCACAACTAATATTTACTTAGAAATATTCTTGGTATAATATAAACACATTTGTTTATCCTTCCAAAATGAAAGAAAATCCACTTTCAATCGCAGAGGAGCAAGACTACAAAAAAGAGTGGGTCATTCTGTTCTAATTTTATCATTTTTATATAGGGTTGATCTCATTTGAAACTAATAAACTAATAATTTTTGTGCAATTAAATGACAGTATTAGGGCTTCTGAGGGTTTTTTTTTTTTTTAATCTTTCAAAAATGGCTGGCTATAAAATCCTTTTCTTCAGCCAAAGTTTACTGACTAGAGTGAGTCTATAAAAACTTCTCAGTACAAATAATCATAAAGCTAAATGAGAAAATGTATGTGAAGTTATTTGTAAGCTGTATAGAAAATATTACTGCAATTCTGCTTTTTATTACTATTATCATCATCATTTAACTGGAATAGTTATAGGATTTAGGATTTTAAAAGTATATTAGTTCTTAAGAAAGATGCTGAAATTCTTCATATTAACTTCAAGTCACATCAAAATGAGAATTTGTGCTATATCTGACAGGATTCAACTTGATAGGGAATCTGGGGAATTGCCCTGACTATACTAAGCAATAAAAACTCATTATTCTTTTTGTTGGTAGAATCAATGAATGGTACTATCCAAAAGCCTTCATGAGCCTGCAGTCAAGCACCGGAAGCTCTCATAAATCAGGGTAGTTCCTTGGCAGTAGATATTAATGTGTAGGAACTTTATAGGGAACCAAAAATATCTGAAATCTGCGGACTCCATCTATACCCTAAGCAATACTTCTAGCAAGAGAAGGAACTGACCTGTCAAGAAAAAACATTAAAATATAATCATAATCAAATTGTTCAAAAGGTGATAAAGAGAAAATCTTAAAAGTAGCCAAAGAAAAGGACACACATACAAAGATGTGAAAAATTGCAAACTTTGCTTCTGAAATCATGCAACCCAAAAGACAACAGCAAGACTTTTAAAAATGCTGAAATAAAAATGAATTAAGCTAAAATTCTATACCTTCATAATAGAGTTGAAAATTCATGAAGAATCATAACAATCTTTAAATGTACCTAATGACAGAGCTCTGAAATGATAAATCAAAGAGTGATAGAACTAAAAGAAGAAAGAATCAAAACCACAACTATAATTGGAGATTTCAGCATTTCTCTCTCACTAATTGGGAGAACAGGTAAACAAAATCAGCAAAAATAGAAAATACTTGAAAAACACTATCAATGAATTTGACCTGACATTTATAAGGTATTTCACCCAACAACAGCAAACTACACATTCTTTTTACATGTACATAGAATATCAACCAAGATAGGGCATATTCAGGGTGATAAAACAAGCCTCAATAAATTTAACTGCTTTGAAATCATACAGAGTAGGTTCTCTGATCACAACAGAAATTAAATTAGATATCAATATAGAAAGATGTCTGGAAAATCTCCAAACATTTAGAAATTAATCAACATTCTTTTTTTAAAAAACTATGATTTAGGGGTGCCTGGATTAAGAGTCGGTTAAGGGTCTGACTTTAGCTCAGGTCTCATGTCATGATCTCAGGGTCCTGGGATGGAGCCCCACATTGGGCTCCCTGCTCAGCAGGAAGTCTGACTGTCCCTTTCTCTCCCCTTTTGCCTCTCTCCCTACTTGTGCTCTCTCTGTCTCTCTTTTGGATAAATAAAATCTTAAATAAATAAGTAAACAAACTATGATTTAAAGAAGAAATCACAGGGGCACCTGGCTGGCTTAGTCCGTAGAGTATGTAACTCTTGATCTCAGGGTTGTGAGTTCTGGCCCCATGTTAGGGGTAGAGATGACTAAAAAAAATAAATGAAAAAGGAGAAGAAATCACAAAGTAAATTTAAAAATATTTTGAAATGAGTAAAAATAAAAATATAACACTGAAATTTGTGAGATGCGGCTAAAGCAGTACTTAGAGGGAAACTTCTAGCTTTAAATATTTTAACTAGAAAAGAAGAAAGATCTAAAATCAATAACCCAAGCTTCCATGTTAAGAACCTATGGAAAAAAGAGCAAATTAACCCTAAAGTAGATAGAAGGATGGAAATGATAAAAATAAGAAATAGAAAATAAAGAATACCAATGAAATCAACAGCTAGTTCTTTGAAATGATCAGTAAAATTGACCAACATCTGCCTAAATTGATAAAAAAAGAGAGCAGGCACAACTTACAACAATCAAGAAGAAAGATTATAGAACTACAGACATCAAAAAGTAATAGTGATTAATATGAATAACTTTATACAAATAAATATAATTTAAATGAAATGGATTCCTTGAAAGATCCAAACTTTCAAAGCTCTTCCAAGAAGGAATAAATAATTTGGCTCTGTATAATTTAAATTTGAATTTATAGTTAAAAAACCTTTATGCACAAACACATGTATGCATGTGCCCACACATACACACACAAAACCTGCATGCCAGATGCCTTCATTGGTGAATTCTCTCAGACATCAAAGAAGAAATAATATCAACTCTACACAACTCAAAATATAAGAAGAGGGAGCACTTGTCAACTCATTTCATGCTAGCATTACACTGATATCAAAAAAGAAAGCGACATCAGAGGAAAAGAAAAAGAAAACTACAGTCCAATATCTCCCACAAATACATACAAAAATCCTTAACAAAATATTAGCAATTCCAGCAATATATTAAAAAGATCATGTATCATGAACAAGAGAGATTTATCCCACAACTGCAAGGCCACTGAAACATCTGGAAACTAATCAATATAATTCACTATATGACCAGAAAAAACATGATCATTTCAACTGATGCAAAAAAAGCACCTGAAAAAATTCAATATCCACTCAAGAAAATATATCTCAGCCAACTAGGAAGGTAAGGGGACTTCCTCAACCTAATAACATAACACTTATAGTGAAAAAATTGAATGCTTTCTGCCTAAGATCAGAAACAAAACAAGGATGTCCTCTCTTGCCACTTCTATTTAATACCGTACTGGAGATCCTAGCTAATATAATAAGGGAAGAAAACAAAATAAAATGCATACAGGTTAAATAAGAAGATGTAAAACTGTTTTTAATTGCCATTTTTATAGTCATCTCAGAAAGTCCTAAAGAATCTACAAAAACATTACAATGAAGAAATGAGTTTAACAGGGTTGCAAGATACATGGTCAATATTTTAAAATTTTATTTCTATATAATCCCAATGAACAATTAAAATTATAATTAAAAATACTATATAGTAATTAAAAGTACTATATAGTATTGTAATTAAAAATACTATACAGTATTAATACTATACAGTATTAAAATACTATACAGTATTAAATTATATAGTGTATAGTATAAGAATACAGTAGAACCCAAAACCAGGAACAAAATATATATAAGATATTTACACTTTGAAAAATACTGCTGAGAGAAATTCTAAAAGATCTGAATAAATACAGAGAGATACTGTGTTCACAGATTGAGAGACTCAATATTGTTAAATTGTCATTCCAACCCAAATTGAACTAGAGATTCAACATAATCCCAATCAAAATCTCAACTGTTTTTATGAGACTGACAAGTTCGTTTTAAAACATACATAGAAATTCAAAGGATCTAGAGTAGCCAAAACAATTCTGAAAAAGAACAAAGTTGGAGAACAGTACTTGATTTCAAGACTTACTGTAAAACTACAGTAATTAGGAGAGTGTGGTACTCGCTTAAATATAGTTAGAATAGTGGAAGAGAATAGTCTGTTCATAGAAACATACACATATGGTCAAGACAATTCAATGGAGAAGGGACAGTCTTTCCAACAATTGGGTCTGGGACAAATGAATATTCATATTTAAAAATTAATTTCAATCCATGCCTCATGCCATATGCAATAAATTAACTTGAAACAGACCATAAACCTAACTGTAAGAGCTAAAACCCTAAAAACTCTAGAAGAAAACAGTGTTAGACAAATACTTCATAGAGTACATGAAAAACACAAGTCATAAAGAACTTTAAGAATAGAATAGATTTTCATTCTATTAAGAATAAAATTCTATTAGGAACAGAATTTCATTAAATTTAAATAGAATTAAATAAAATTTCATTAAAATTAAAAACTTCTAGTACAGTGAAACACACTGTTAAATAAATGGAAAGGTAATAACAAGCTGGAAGAAAATATTCATAATACTAGTATCTTACAAAGAACTTGTATTCAGAATATATAAAAACTCTTACAACTTGATAATAAACAATCCAACTAAATTTGGGCAAAAGATTTGAAGACATACTTCATCAGAGAAACGTGGCAAATAAGCTCATAAAATTATGCTCAACTCCAATAGTCATCAGGGAAATGCAAATAAACACCGTTACAAACCCATTAGAATGTCCAAAATTAAAAAGACCATTAATGCTAAGTATTAGGATATAGAGCAACTAGAACTCCAAAATAGTCAGTTTCTTCTTCAGTTAAACATACACTTACTATGGCCCACCATTCTGCTCCTATGTTTTTCCCAAGAGAAATTAAAATATATGTTGATATAAAGATGTGTACACAAAAGTACTGGCATTTTTATTGATATTAGCTTAAATCTGGAAACAACCCAAATGTCCATTAACATGTGGAACAATATACAAATTGTGGTTTATCTATACAGTGGAATACTACTCAGTAATGCAATGGAAAATTTACAGATACACACTAATATGGAAGATTCTCACAGATAAATGCCGAGTGAAAGTAGTAAGATATTAAAAAAATATCTACTTTATAAGTCCTTTCCTATGAAATTTAGAAAAAGCAAATCTAATCAGTAATGACAGAAAGCAGGTCAGTGCTCTTTAGCTTTGAGGGAGATGGGGAATGACTGCAAAGGGGTTTGGAGAATTTTTGGTGATGGAAATGTTTTATATCTTGATTGTGGTGGTAATCATGAGAATATATACATTGGTTAAAACTCATTAAACTGTACATTTGAAATGGGTACATTTTATTTTATGTAAATTATATCCCAATAACCTTGATTTAAAAATCCATCATCACTCTAATTTAAAGAAAGCAGGATGCTTTCTGGAGTAACATTCCATTTCAAATGATATGACATCCAATTTTAAGATGAGTAGGCATCTAATAAATTATCTGACATTCTTTCCAGCAATAAATTACCCCCAATTACCACTTGGGTGAAGTATAATATTTCAATAGCTCATTAAAAATAAGTCTTTTGAAGAAAACATACTTCTTACGAAAATACTAAGAGAAAAATCATACTACTTGTTTTTTAGACAGAGTGACACACACACACACATACATTTTGCCTTTGATTTTCAAAATCCTATGAGAGGGAAGAGGTTAGTTTTAATTATTTCTTGCTTGATATAATCATTAGAACATTTAACCTTTTCCCAACTTTATAGGCTCTAGTCAGAGCACTAGAGGGGTACTCCAGGTGGATGGAATACTATTGAAACCACCATGGGAAAGAGAGAGTGTGAGAACACATGCTGTGGATGGGGAGCTACACTCCTGCAAAAAAAGCTGGGGAAATGAAGCCTGAAAGGCAGACAAGGGTTTATCAACCACTGAAGGATTTCAAGCCATGACCAAATCTGCAGTTAGATCACTCTGGTGGCAGTTCAGGGGATTAACTGTAGGGCAGGATGAGAAGACTGGAAGGCAGAAGATTACAGACAGAAAGCTACTACTTGATCACTGCTTAAAAACAGGGAAGGTCGAGATTAAGGTCAGACAGCAAGGCTGACAAGAGATGTTTCTGACAATATTTAGAGGGTAGAACTGATGGGACTTGGTTACTGATTGGATATGGCATTAGGGGTGAGGGAGGATTCTAGGATGATTTCTGACTTGAGATTCCATCTGAATAATTTTATCATCCACCAAAATGGAGAATATAAAAGAAAAAACAGGTTTGAGTAGAAGGAAAATTAGAAACTCTCAATCTGTATAAAATGGGAGGAGAGCTAAAAATGGAACCTTAGGAAGCCTCAACATATTCATGAGTATCCAGAAGAATAGCATAAAAAAGTGATGAAAAGGTGTATCTCTGGTCACAGAGGGCAGTATGATGAGAATTCTGTGACGGTAAAAGTGGCCAGCAAGCATCAAATGCTGAAAAGTCATCAAGTAACATAAAAGAAAAAAAATATATGTATCAAGTAAGAAGTCTCTGGAGACCTTTCCAAGAGCAGTTCCAGGAGGACACTGAAGATTCACTAAAGATTCAAGCCAGAAATTGGTACTGTGAGGAATGAATGGGAAGTGAAGAAGCAGAGTAAGTCAGTGTTCACTATTATTTCAATGAGTCTGACTATGAAAAAAATAAAGAACATTTGACTAGTAACAGAGGAGAAACAATTTTAAGGAAGAGATGTTTGTTTTATGGTGTGGCTTGGGCCTATATCTACTAGTATAACAAGATTCATGGGGGCAGTGGGGAGGATGACAAAGTAAAGGGATCCATAGGAATGTAGTGGGATCCAGACTGGAACTAGTGGTGGAACTAGTCTTAGACAAGAGTAAGGGCTCCTTTTCCACTAAATTGAGAAGGAAAGATTTATGTCCATGATAAGATTTATGTTTAAGATAAGTGGTTGATTGGGGGGGGGGTGAGTAGGCGGGGAGGAGCAGATAAACTTAATGAAGTGCCAATTAAAAGGTAAGACTCTCTGTGAGAGGGCAGGGAGCTGATCATGTGAGTTTAAAAAGAGCAGTGAAAGTTGAAAAAGGTACTGATGAGAATGGAAAAGCTTTAATATCTCTGTAATATAATTAGGGACTCCTCTTTTGAAAATTAATCTCAGTCTACATATGTGGAAATATGGGACAATGATTGCCAAGCAAAGAAATCTGATTACGTTTTGCTTTATATAAAACAGTACTTCTTGGCTTCCATGTGGGAGGATGATACTTCTAGCTCCCTCCTGAGGAAGACATGCTCTTCAAATTCTTCTACCAGTAGTGATGGTCTTTTAATCCCCAAAACGTTTGTGTGATGATTGTAAGGATTTAGAATGGAAGTTCTAGCTTTGGAACAAAGTTTTCCTTCAACATTACACTGACCTTTCTAAAAGTCAAACTCCAAAAATCTTAGCATATTGGCACCAGCCACTGCCACGTTTACATATGACAGCATTCTATTTTAAACTATGATCTATGTCAGCTTCTTAAATTGTAAGCTACACCTTGCATGTCAAATTTTCCAAAGGCTTGCATAACAAGCTTATGAAAAAATCTCGTAAATGCTCCCTAGTGGAGAAACTGCACATGCAACTACCTGTTTATATATGCAGTAACTTGAATTATACATGAAAATTCCACATGGATGCCCAGAATCGGCACTGTGTTAATTCAAGAAGTATATTAAAATTTTTGGATGTATTTAGTAGCAGAACCTAAGAAAAATCTGTTCTTTAAACAGGGTTTTCTTAAAAAAAAAAAAAAAAAAAAAAGATCTGTTAGTTGGAATCTACTGTTTCAAGGAATCAACTCTTCCTAGAAAAAATAATCTGTAATAAATATTAATCTTATACTACATTTTTTAAAATTCTGGGAAACTCCATATTTAGATCTTTAAAAGAGTCTGTAAGTCTGTAAAATATCCCCTATCCCATAAAACTTAAGAGTCATACTGAAAATAAAATTAAATGATAAATGTCAGTTGCAGAAGTTATCACCTTTTCATTTGAATGCTTGACTTCTATTGGATAATTCTCTTCCAAGAGACCTTCTTGGGAAAAAGAGGTGACAGCCAACTCATTGCCTAATTGATTTAGGAACAGTGCCCAGGGAGACAGTCCAATTAAGTTTACAAGCTGGCAATTAGCAGGAAGCCCTCTAAATCCCTACACTGAGAGCCTGTTTACTTTAGTAAGAAGGCAAATGTGCTAGAGATAGGAAGAGAAAGCTGTGCTTTTTGCAAAGCTGTTGTGAGTAGGCCCACAAGGGAGGACTGAAGAAAAGCTAGGTATATGTGGGCAGAAAGCCTTTTGTTTGACAGGTAACTGGGTAATTTAAGAGAGAGAGAGAGAGAGAGAGAGAGAGAGAGAGAGAGTGTGTGTGAGTGTGTGTGTGTGTGTTTAACAGACATGCAAAACATCTAACATCCACTTTAATGAGTGTTGTGTATGGAGACATACAACTGTTAAACATGTAGCTGGGCAAAGTAGAACTGGATTATCTTACAATAAAAGAGATTCCAAACATTTTTTTCTTGGACAACATGAACATTATAAAGAGATTTAGTTGCATGTTTATTATGTGGAAAGAATATAGCCCTTACATTATATCCATTATATTTTTCGGGTTAATCAAGTTATTTTCAACTAGATTTATTTCACAGGTTCAATTTCAGAGGTGTAGATATATTACCAAAAAAAAAAAAAAAGTAAACTGACAGCTATTTAACAAATCCTACAATGTCTTTAAAAACTTAACTATCGACTAGAGGGAGGCAAGATGGCGGAGGAGTAAGAGGCAGAGATAGTGTCTGATCCCAGAAGTTCAGCTAGATAGTTATCAAACCACTCTAAACAACTACAAAATTAGCAGAAAATAGAAGAGAAGACGAACAGCACCTCTAGGAACAGAAAATC
>CM052885.1:51116556-51197112 GCA_028534135.1 Potos flavus | reverse complement strand
ATTGAGGAGGGTATGTGCTATGGTAAGTGCTGTGAAATGTGTAAGCCTGAGGATCCACAGACATGTACCCTGGGGCAAATAATACATTATGCTTTAATTAAAAAATAAATAAATAAATAAATAAATAAATAAATAAATAAATAAACGTAACTATCACAACCCTGGGGCAAATAATACATTATGCTTTAATTAAAAAATAAAAATAAAAAAAAACGATAAAAAAACTATCACAGAAATAAATCATGTAATAGGCTTAAAAATATATTTACTTTTCTATGTTTTTAAGTTGCAATAATATGCATTAATTAAAATCTACTTTTTAAACCTAAGTGAGGTTCTCTCAAGAATGTTAAGTTATACAAAATTACCTAAAGAATATTATAGGGCATAGTTGGTAAGGCAAAACTGCAAAAGACAAATAGATCATACTAATACAATTTTATTTTAAAGTTTCCTGGTTGAGGGGTGCCTGCTGGCTCAGTCGGTAGAGCATACTACCCTTCATCTCCAGGTTTTAAGTTCAAGCCCCACATTGGGTGTAGAGCTTACTTAAAAATAAAATATTTAAAATATTAAAAAAAAAGTTTCCTGGTTGAAATGGGCTACATTAATACACGATTTTCATAATATTGAAAAACCTTTTTCAATATTTTTATCTAAAGGAAACAAAAAAAAGTTCTACAACTCTCTAATCAAATTCTCTAAACATTCACTTTCTCTTCTTTTAAAACATTTGTCTTACACATTCCAATCTGGGAAGCAATGGATACTATTATCTAAAATAATAGAAAATAGAAAAAAATATTTTATTCCTACAACACAGAACTTTTTTTTTTTGAAGATTTTTATTTATTTATTTATTTGACAAAAAAGAGTACAAGTGGTGGAGAGAGAGAAGCAGGCTTCCCGCTGAGCAGGGAGCCTGATGTGGGGCTTGATCTCAGGACTCGGGATCATGACCTGAACCAAAGGCAGCCACTTAACCGAATGAGCCATCCAGGTGCCCCCAAACAGAACTTTTTAACGGGCATAGTAGTTACTTTTAAAATATTCACATATGTACTTATTTTGGAAAGTATCAAATATCGAAGTTTAAGCTTTTCGTGCATCACAATGGGCAATTAGTGAAGTTTCCAAATTGTTCACTAATGTTCCTTAACATTTAGAAAATCATCCACAAAGCTTTCTTAAAGAAACTATATGAGGGCATTTGGCTGGCTCAGTTGGTAGAGCACATGACTTGATCTCAGGGTTGTGAGTTTGAGCCCCAGGTTGGGCATAGAGATTACTTGAAAAAAGAAAAAAACTATATGAAATGTTTGAAAGGCAAGCCTATTTATGGGATAACATAGAAAACCTCTATTTCTAGAATGGTTTTATTCTCTTAATCATAACGTCACCATCAACAACATTTTAATTTACTTACTCACCAACTTTCTTGACTTACCAAGTTTAAACAAAAGTGCACCGAAAGGTCCTCTGTCAAACCTGAGGAAGAGGAGATCATAGATGTCCCCACATTCTGGCTTCTGAGAAACCACCTGAGGAGCTATCCACTGCATTTGAACAAGACTGCTGGAAATGTCAAAGAATTTATTGAACTGCAGAGTCTCCCTAGGTGAGCGGTCTTCAGCCAGGAGCTGGATGTTAATAGGGGATAAAGCCATATCAAAAATCTGCAGCTCCCCTTGGTTGCTGCCAACTAGTAGAATGGCGCCACTTGGGTGGCAACTTATTAATGAAGGCAAAAGTTCAGCCTGGGCTAAGAGAGTTATTCTACGGTGAGTTTCATAAAGAATTACTGAAGAATCTTCACAGCCCAGAATCAGTTTGTCTTCAGTAACATTCCTGCAGCAGCTAATGGCCTTTGATCTTAGTGGTATTCTGGTTACTGATATACATTGGATTTTGTTCCGAATGCATTCATAGATGCAGCTGTCAGCCATGGGCTCTTTGTCTACACTGATGGAGTTCTCCACTGTCAACACCTGATAAGGCTGTTTGGTGCCAAAGCAAACATCCAGTGGATCCCATTCCGTGCGGACACAACTCAGAACCTGTAAAAAATGTATCATGTATGTTCACATAGACCTTGGTTTTTCTTCAGCAGTCACACATAGGCCTGCATATTAATCTATCATCATACTGAAGAGCATCAATCACCCTAACATCAGCAATATGTAAGTATGTATGTGCTATATATTTTTGTATATATGTTATAATTCTCACACACAGAACATATATAAATATATATAGCACATATAGAATAGAGCTGCAGAAATTGTAACATTTTAACATTAATGCATTGTTTTTGAAAGTCTAAATAACTTAAAGACAAGTATGTTCGATATATAAAAATTAACAAGGTGGCCTTTTACTAAGATAATATGGTTAGCAGAATACCTAAAAATATCAGAAGTTTAATTTTTTAAAAAATGAATAAGGGCCTTTAAACAATTTAGCCAATCTCACTCTTATCCACTATCCTTCCCAATTCTGAAATTTTTGGTAAATTACTTACCAGAATACTTCTAATTATTAGGGCAGGTAGGCAAAGGAAAAAAACTAGAACACTGTTAACAGTCTTATAGAAATATTTAATATCAGAAATGATCTGGAGGTGGTTAAATAAACAAATGACCAAGAGAAAGAAATGTTATATAATAATGCACTGGTTTTAAAACAACAACAAAAAATTAAGACCTGATAAGTAATATGATTTGTCAATACTGATGAAGTAAAATTTTTAAATCATCTTTTTTATAGGTAGAAAAGGCTACAAGGAACACCTGGGCAGAAGAATAAAGAAATAAAACAACAGGCCATTCATAAAATCAAAATGCTAAGGATACCAACCACAAAAAGCCAACTAGGCTTTAAGCTATAGCCAATCAAATAATTTCCTTTCTTCACTTCTGCACTTTCTCTATATAAGCTTATCCCCTGGTTCCTATCAGCAGAGTTCCTAACCACTTCTAACTTGTCGCTGCCCAACTAGGATAAATTTTTGCTCAAATAAACTCTTAAAATTTTAAATATGCCTGTTTATCTTTTAACAACTTCACTCATGTCCTTTGCCTGAAATGTACCTAGAGACTCAGTTCTTCCTACCAATCATATTCACCATTGAAGAACTAGAACAAATGCTATTCCAGTTTCTGGATTCCCTCCAGCTGGGTGGCAACCTTTCTCTCTTTGCACCTCCTCTGTATACCCTTCCCCACTGTAACTTAGCCAATGACTTGCTTGGGACATTCAGCCTTTCATTTACTTCTAATATTTGGACAAATATCCTCCTTTTTACTGTAAGCTTAAAAAAACCCTGTTTCATCTATTTTACACTTCTTTTATGTGTCCTATGTAACAGCTAGCCAAAACCTATGCAGGTAATGGGTATGCAGTAAACTTCTAAAACTATGAATTAAATACACATGCATAATATAATGCTGGTTGAAATACCATACTTCCAGAAGACTTAAAGTTTTCTAAAGGAAGCCTCTGAGCAGAAAGCTGAAAGGCCAACTGACTCTGAATAGGGCCTGTACTCATACAGAGAAAGCCCAAAAGAAAGACCCTAGCCAGATGGTAGTCTTGGTATATTACAAATTAGGCTCAAGGTCCAGGGAGAAGGGTCCCAGGCTTCTTGATTTCCAAGAGTTTATGCCAACCCAACAGGCTCTGTAGTTTCACCAAGAGAAAGTATGATATTGCGATTTATAAGAAATCCATATGTATGATTATTCAGATAATCAAAATATATTTCTCATATATATTTAGTCTTCTTCCACAGTTCCTGGCTCACAGGTCCCAAAACTCTTGGAAATTCCTAAGTGCTGAGAGTGAAAAAGGTGTCTTTTAAGTTAATGAGGTGACTTTTGTGAAGTACCTAAGGGTGGGGGTTGGTTGTCAACCATGTGTTCAAAGGGTTAGAACTTTCACTCCATCCCCAGACCTCCCAGAGGGAAGAGGGGCTGGAGGATAACTCAATCACCAATGGCCAATGATTTAATCAATCGTGCCTATGTAATGAAGCCAAAAGGGTGGGGTTTGGAGAGTTTCGAGGTTGGTGAATGGAGGTGATGGACATTCTGAGCCCTTTCCCCATACTTTGCTCTATACATCTCTTCCATCTAGCGGTTTCTGAGTTATGTCCTCTTATAATAAACGGTGATCTAATAAATAAAATATTTCCCTGAGTTCTCTGAGCTGCTCTGGCAAATAAATCAAACCCAAAGAGGGGTTAGAAGAATCCCTGATTTACAGCCAGCCAGTCAGAAGTCCAGGTTGTTACTTTAGACTGGCATCTGAAGTCCAAGGAGGAGGTGTGGGAACTTCAAATCTATAGCTGGTAGGTCAGAAGCACAGGTACCAACAGGGTTTTGTTACTGGCATTTGAAGTAAAGGTGGGGTGCAGTCTTCCAGGATGGAGCCCTTAACCTGTGAGATCTCTAGGTAGATAGTATCAGAATTACAATACCCTGTTGGTGTCCAAGAATTGCTTGTTGGTATGGGGAAAACCCCCCATCCCACCATTAAATTGGTACCAGGAACAATTCCACTGTCAATCCCAGATAACTCTAAAATGCTAGCCAAGGTCAGAGGATTACCTGCTATCTTCTCCACTAAACAGCTCAAGTTCATTTAAGAAAAGAAAATGTCTACATGGCATAAAGATACCATAGAAGTTAAAAGATTAAGAAAGAGTCCAGGACAGCAGAGGAGTACGAGACTTTAGTTTCATCTGGTCCCAAGAATTCAACTAGATAGCTATCAAATCATTCTGAACACTTGCAAACTCAAACAGAGATCTAAGAAGAGAATAGTTGCAACTCTACAAATAGTAAAGCAACCACTTTCTGCAAGATAGGAGATGCAGAGAAGTGAATCCAAGGTGATATATGGGAAGGTGATAAACCGTGGGGGGAGGGAGCCTCCATCAGCCAGCTATCAGAAAGTGATATAGCAGCGAAGCACAAAATCAGAACTTTTAGAAGTCTGATCTGGTAAGGGACGTCCTTGCCTGAAAGGTGCTCAGGTGGTGAACGGGGGCAGAATCCTAGGTAGGACAGTGTGGTCTCAGGATCTGAGGGGTCACAGGAAGACCAGGGTTGCCTGAGTGTGGCAGAGTTCCCAGGCACTGGAGCTGGGAAGCTGGCTGTAATCAGCGAGACCAGGAGTGGGCTCTCAGCTTGGAATTGCTATAAACCCCAAACCATGGCACTGTTGGGTGACTGATCAATGAGCAAGGGCCCAAGAAGTGGCAGAAGTGGGGAGATTCCCCCTTCCTCTCCTGGGGAGGAGCAGTGAGGGTGTGTGCTGCAGGAGTCTGCAGGGTTTGGAGACTCAAAACAGGGTCATGTGCCTGAGATAGAAACACTTGGTAACAGGCTGGGTCAGCACAGAGAGCGGATAGAGACCAGGGAGACAAGAGTAATCGACTTCTTTTCCCTGAGGTTGCACTAAGGAGTGGGGCCCTGAACTTGCAGTGATGGGTCTGGAGATTGGGAGGTGCCTTGTTCATTCTCATCCTCAAAAGCAGCACAGAAAGCCCTCAGGAAACAAAAGCCACATAGCCTGGCCCCCTGGTAAGGGCAGTGAAATTCCACCTGAGGCAAAGACACTTGAGAATCATGAGACACTTGAGAATCAATGCGACAGGCCCCACCCCCAGAAGATGAGCAAGAAAAATGAGCCAAGACCAAGTTTACCAATCACTGAGAACAACAAAACTCCAGCACTCCAGGCATATACTATATAGAATTCATGGGTTTTTTCCCCCATGATTCTTTAGTCTTTCAATCTTAATTTTTTTCTCTTTCCTTTTTCAACTAATTTCATATTTTATCAACTTTTTAAAAGGTTTTTTTTTAATGTTCATTTTTACAGTTACATTCCATCCTTTCATTGTATTTATCTTTATACATAAAGTTTTTTTTTCTTTACAATTTTGGGATTCAGGTTCTTCTAAAAGACCTAAATACACCCAGAATCTAGACTATGCCTCTGTTCTCTTCACCTGTTTGATATTTTCTTTTTCTTTTTTTCTTTTTGTTTTAAGTCTTTTTTAATTTTCATCTTTACAGTAACATTCTATCCTTTCAATGTATTTATTTGTGTGTGTATATATATACATATATATATATACACACATAAGTTTTTCTTTCTTTACAATTTTGAGATGTAGATTCTAACAAACTGACCAAAATACACTTGGAATATAGTGCATTGCTCTGTTCTGTTACCCTGTCCGTTTATATTCCTTCTTTTTTTTGCCTTTTAATTTTCATTTTTACAGTTACATTCTATCCTTTCATTGTATTTAATGTTATTTTTGTACATATATAAGTTTTTATTTCTTTATAATTTTGGCATCTAGTTTTCTTTTCTTTTTTTTTTAAATATTTTATTTATTTATTTGAGAGAGCGAGCGAGCAGAGCAGGGGGAGCGGCAGAGGGAGAGGGAGAAGCAGGCTCCCTGCTGAGCAGGGAGCATGATGTGGGGCTTGATTCCAGGACCCTGGGATCATGACCTGAGCTAAACGCAGATGCTTAACTGACTGAGCCACTCAAGACACCCAGCATCTAGTTTTCTAACAAACAGATGGAAATACACACAAGATCCAATGTATCGCTCTGTTCTGTCCAAACCGTCTTATTATATTCTTTTTTTTTTTTTTTCCGGTTTTGGGTCTCATTTGATTTGTTTAGGGTATATTTCTCTGGGGTCGTTGTTGCTATCTTAGTATTTTGTTCTTTCATTCATCTATTCTTCTATGGACAGAATGACAAGACGGAAAAACTTACCTCAAAAAGGAGAACAAGAGACAGCACTAACTGCTAAGGACCTAATCAGTATGGACATAAGATGTCGGAACAAGAGTTCAGAATGACTTTTATAAAGATACTAGCTGGGTTTCAAAAAAACATAGAAGAAACTAGAGAATCCCCTTCTGGAGAAATAAAAGAACTAAAATCTAATGAAGTCAAAATCAAAAAGGTTATTATAAGATGGAATAAATGGAAAATGGAGGCTCCTGCTAGGATAAATGAGGCAGAAGAGTGAATTAATGATATAGAAGACCAAATGATGGAGAATAAAGAAGCTGAGAAAAGGAGAGATAAACAACTACTGGATCACAGGGGAGAATTCGAGAGAGAAGTGATACCATAAAGCAAAACAATATTAAAATAATAGGGATCCCAGAATAAGAGGAAAGAGAGAGGGGGGCAGAAGGTACATTGGAGCAAATTATAGCAGAGAATTTCCCTAACCTGAGGAAGGAAGCAGGCATCAAAGTCCAGGAGGCACAGAGAACCCCTGTCAAAGTGAATAAAAATAGGTCAACACCCTGACATATAATAGTGAAACTTGCAAATCTCAGAGACAAAGAGAAAATCTGAAAGCAGCTTGGGACAAAAGGTCTGTAACCTTCAAGGGTAGAAACATTAGATTGGCAGTGAACTTATCCAGAGAGAACTGGCAGGCCAGACGGGACTGGCATGATATATTCAGGGTGGTAAATGAGAAAAATATTTAGCTGGTCATGATCTCAGGGTCCTGGGATCGAGTCCTGCACTGGGCTCCCTGCTCAATGGGGAGTCTGGTTCCACCTCTGCCTTCCACCCAGCTTCTGCTCTCTCTGTCTTAAAAAATAAATACATAAAATTTTTAAAAAGAAAAATATACAGCCAAGAATACTTTATCCACCTAGGATGTCATACAAAATAGGAGAGATAAAAAACTTCCAGGACAAACAAAAAACTTTCATTATTTTGATCACGAAATAATTTGTGATCACTAAAACAGGCCTACAAGAAATACTAAAAAGGATCCCTTAAGCGAACAGAGAGCCCAGAAAGGAAAAGACACAATATACAAAAACAGTGGCTTTACAGGTAATACAATAGCACTAAATTCCTATCTTTCAGTAGTTATTCTGAGTGTAAATGGACTAAATGCCTGAATCAAAAGATACAGGATATCAGATTGGATAAAAAAGCAAGACTTATTGATATGCTGTCTGCGAGAGACTCATTTTAGTCCCAAAGGCACCTCCATTTGAAAGTGAGGAGGTGGAAAATCATTTATTATGTTAATGGATATCAAAAGAAAGCAACCGTTATATCAGACAAAATAGATATTAAACCAAAGACTGTAATAAGAGATGAAAAATGTCACTACACCATAATTAAAAGGTCTATCCAACAAGAAGATCTAAATATTGTAAATATTTATGCCCCTAACACAAGAGCAGCCAATTGTATAAACCAATTAATAACAAAATTAAAGAAACACATTGATAATAATACAATAATAGTATGGGACTTTAACACCCAACTCACTGAAATGGACAGATCACCTAAGTAGAAGATCAACAAGGAAACAAGGGCTTAGAATGACACACCGGACCAGATGGACTTCACAGATATATTTAGAGCATTCCACCCTAAAGCAACAGAATACACATTCTTCTCGAGTGCACATGGAACATTCTCCAGAATAGATCACATACGGGTCACAAATCAGGTATCAACTGGTACCAAAAGACTGGGATCATTCCCTGCATATTTTCAGACCACGGTGCTTTGAAACTTGAACTCCATCACACGAAGGTATTTGGAAAGAACTCAGATACACGGAGGTTAAAGAGCATCCTACTAAACAAAGACTGGGTCAACCAGGAAATTAAAGAAGAATGAAAAATATTCACGGAAACAAATGAAAATACAACAGTTCAAAACCTTTGGGATGCAGCAAAGGCAGTCCTATGAGGGAAGTATACAGCAATACAAGCCTTTTTCAAGAAACAAGAACAGGTCTCAAATACACAACCTAACCTTATACCTAAAGGAGCTGGAGAAAGAACAGCAAAGAAAGCCTAAACCCAGCCGGAGAAAAGAATTAATAAAGATCAGAGCAGAAATCAATGAAATCAAAAGCAAAAGAACAGTAGAACAGACCAACAAAACTAGGAGCTAGTTCTTTGAAAGAATTGATAAGAATAATAAACCCCCTAGCCAAACTTATCAAAAAGAAAAGAGAAAGGACCCAAATTAATAAAATCATGAATGAAGGAGTGATCATAACCAACACCGAAGAAATACAAACAATTATAAGAACATATAATGAGCAATTATATGCCACAAATTAGGCAATCTGGAAGAAAGGGATGCATTACTAGAGACATAAAAACTACCAAAACTGAAACAGAAGAAATAGAAAAACTGAACAGACCCATAACCAGTAAGGAAATTGAAGCAGTAATCAAAAATCTCCCAACAAACAAGAGTCCGGGGCCAGATGGCTTCCTGGGGGAATTCTATCAGACATTTCGAGAATAATCAATACCAATTCCTCTGAAGCTGTTTCAAAAAATAGGAATGGAAGGAAACCTTCCAAACTCTTTCTATGAAGCCACCATTACCTTGGTCCCAAAACCAGACAAAGACCCCATCAAAAAGGAGAAGTACAAACCAATATCCCTGATGAACATGGATGCAAAATTTCTGAGCAAGAAACTAGCCAATAGGATCCAACAGTACATTAAAAGGATTATGCACCACAACCAAGTGGGATTTATTCCTGTGCTGCAAGGGTGAATCGACATCCATAAATTAATCAATGTGATACAGTACATAAACACAAGAACCATATGATCTTCTCAATAGATGCAGAAAAAGCATTTGACAAAGTACAGCATCCCTTCTTGATTAAAAGCTATTCACAGTATACAGATAGAGGGAACATACCTCAGTATCATAAAAACCATATATGAATAGTCCACAGTGAATAAAATTCTCAATGGGGAAAAAAGTAAGAGCTTTTCTCCTAAGGTCAGGAACACAGTAGGGATGTCCACTATCACCCACTGCTGTTTAACATAGTACTGCAAGTCCTAGCCTCAGCAACGAGACAAGAAAAAGAAATAAAAGGCATCCGAATTGGCAAAGTAGTCATCAAACTCTCACTATTTGCAGATGACATGACACTCTACGTGGAAAAATCCAAGAGACTCTACCCCAAAATTGCTAGAACTCATACAGGAATTCAGCAAAGTGGCAGGATATAAAATCAACACACAGAAATCAATTGCATTTCTATACAATAACAACAAGACAAAAGAAAAAGAAAGTAAGGAGCCAATCTCATTTACAATTGGACTAAAAGCCAGTAAGATACCTAGGAATAAACCTAACCAAAGAGGAAAAGGATCTGTACTCAGAAAACTATAGAACACTCATGAAAGAAATTGAGGAAGACACAAAGAAATGGAAAAACGTTCCATGCTTATGGATTGAAAGAACAAATATTGTTAAAATGTCTATGCTACCTAGAGAATTCTATACATTCAATGCAATCCCTAACAAAACCCCATCAGCTTTTTTCACAGAACTGGAACAAAGAATCCTAAAATTTGTATGGAACAAGAAAAGACCCCGAATAGCCAAAGGAAAGTTGAAAAAGAAAACAAAAGCTGGTGGCATCAAAATTCAGGACTTCAAGCTCTATTACAAAGCTGTAATCATCAAGACAGTAGGGTACTGGCACAAAAACAGACACATAGATCAAAGGAACAGAACAGAGAACCCGGAAATGGACCCTCAATTATATGGTCAACTAATCTTCAACAAAGCAGGAAAGAATATCCAGTGGAAAAAAGAGAGTCTCCGACAAATGGTGCTGGGAAAATTGGACAGCCACCTGCAGAAGAATGAAAACTGGACCATTTTTTTACACCATACACAAAAATAGATTCAAAATGGATGAAATACCTAAGTGTGAGACAGGAATCCATCAAAATCCTAGAGAACACAGGCAGTAACCTCTTTGACCTCAGCTACAGCAACTTCTTGCAAGACACGTTTCCAAAGGCAAGGGATCCAAAGGCAAAAATGAACTATTGGGACTTCACCAAGATAAAAAGCTTTTGCACAGCATAGGAAACAGTCAACAAAACCAAAAGATAACCAACACAATGTGATACAAAGGGCTAGTATCCAAAATCTATAAAGAAGTTATCAAGCTTAACACCCAAAGAACAAATAATCCAGTCAAGAAATGGGCAGAAGACATGAATAGACATTTCTCCAAAGAAGACATACAAATGGCCAACAGACACATGTACCACATCACTCAGCATCAGGGAAATACAAATCAAAACCACAATGAGATACGATCTCACACCAGTCAGAATGACTAAAATTAGCAAGTTAGGAAACGACGGATGTTCATGAGGATGCAGAGAAAGGGGAGCCCTCTTATATTTTTGGTGGGAATGCAAGCTGGTGCAGACACTCCATAAACAGTATGCAGGTTCCTCAAAACGTTGAAAGTAGAGCTACGCTATGACCCAGCAATTGCACTAATAGGTATCTACCCCAAAGCTACAAATGTAGTGATCTGAAGGGGCACCTTCACCCCAATGTTTATAGCAGCAATGTCCACAATAGCTAAACTATGGAAAGAGCCCAGATGTCCATCAACAGATGAACGGATAAAGAAGATGTGGTATATATATACAATGGAATACTACTTAGCCATCAAAAAATGAAATCTTGCCATTTGCAATGACGTGGATGGAACTAGGGGGTATTATGTTAAGCAAATAAGTCAATCAGAGAAGACAATTATCATATGATCTCACTCATATGCGGAATTTAAGAAATAAAACAAAGGATCACAGGGGAAGAGAGGAAAAAATAAAACAAGACAAAAATCAGAGAGGGAGACAAACCATTAAGGACTCTTAACCATAGGCAACAAACTGAGGGTTGGTGGAGGGGAGGTGGGTGGGGAGCTGGGATAACTGGGTGACAGACACTAAGGAGGGCATGTGATGTAATGAGCACTGGGTATTATATAAGACTGATGAATCACTGACCTCTACCTCTGAAACCAATAATACATTATATGTTAATTAACTGAATTTAAATAATAAAATCTAAATATATATATATAAATAAAAAGGAGAACAATAATGATTAAAAAACACTTGAGTGTGTATAAGTTTGAATAGAGTAATCCCACCAAAAATAGTAAGAAGCAAGAAAATAGGGTACTATGCTAATCACTTTTCATACATTGTTTTATTTCATCTTTTTAATACTCCAACGTTTGGTATCACAACCTATGTTCTAGAGATAAGGAAAATGAGGGTCAGATAGTTTACGATGTCTCTGATCCCAAAGTTAATAAGTGATAGAGCTGTAGGTTCAAATTCAGGTATGTCTGACTCTAAAAACCAAGGTTTCTGCAAGAGACACTGCTTTGCTAGCACAGGGAATTAATAGTTTTTTTTTTTCACTTTTCCATGAAGGTCTCAGCTTTTCTCAATGTGATCAGAGGGTATGAATGAGAAGAACCACAGGGCATTAGGAACCTCAAGTATAGTGGAAGGATCCCCACAGGGCTGAGGAGTGAGAATTAGGTGAAGGAACTGAAGAGACAAATTATGCAAATGTCAATGAAGACTGTTAACCTGGGATGAAAAAGGGGCTGTGCCGATGATCTGGGAAACTGTATAGTATGATTGAGGAAATTTAGAAGGCAAGGGTCTTAATAAACTGACTTCTTTTAAGATGCTTCATTCTTGTATTGACTGATGTGTACTGAAAATAGACAGCATACTTTGTACGTGTAAATGTAAAAACATCCCTAAACAAACCAAATACAAACTAAACTATTTCTTCACCACAAAAATTATACAACCACGAACATCATTGCCAGTTTTTGGATTTGTACAGAAGAAGATAAAAAGGAAAACTTTAAGTTCTATGATGTTATATGAAATTTTTTGAAAATAGTATTATATCATGAATAGAAAGGGTCCAACTTATATGACTTTTAAAATATAATAAGATGACAGCATTAAAATCCAAAATACCTGTAGGCTTAAAAGTATTTGACATAGTTAGGTTCAGAATTTAATTCTAAGTTGGACTTGACCCTGTGCAACAGCCAGGGAGCAACACCACACAGCAGAAGTAGCACATAACAGGGGCTGACTCCTTGTTTTGGTGATAGAGAGCTCTCGAGTCTGGGGGCAAGATAACCTCTTGGAATTGTGGTTTTTCTCATCTCTAAGATGTGGATTTATTCACCTGTGCTGCAGGACTGCCATATGATTTAAAAATGACATACCTAATATGCGGGGGACAGAAGAGATCGCAATAAATACTGGCTATCCTTGTTGTTCCTGAAGAGAAAGTCTTGGAGTTTTTCACAAGAATAGCAGATAAAAAGAAAGAGACACTGATCCTAACTAAATTCCAAATTTGGTTATTTAGAATTTGTGGCTGACATTTAACATAGATAATTTTAAACATAGGAAGGATGTAACCTAGAAGTTAATATTAAAGTGATTTCATTTATTTATGATATTTAGTGCTGGGCTTGGCATATGGTAGTAGCTCAATAAACACGACTGACTGAATATATTTTAAATAAGATATACAATGTTCATACTTAATTCCAGGATTTTAAATTCATTTAAAATCATACTTAATTATGTGATATTTAAAGACTGTCAATATTATCAGAATAAAATATTTCGGTCCATGAAAATACGAAATCTATACATATAGATACTGTCACGATAAAATTATCATGTACTATTATAAACAAGAAGCAGTGATAAGTACCTAGTGACTTAAGTGTATCTGCACAGAGAAATGTTTATAAATAATTTGACTGGCATGGCACCAAATCTTATTGCAAAAATTTAGGTCAATCAGGAATACTGCAATGATAATTGCATTAGTTACCTAATGTGATATTAATATTTTTAATTGATAGGAAAAGTGGACTGAGATTCCAGGTAAAATTCTGAAGCAAGACATTTTGTTTTTAAGTAGAAGAAACAGGTAATCATCAATAAAAGTGGACTCAACTCAGCTAAAATAAAGCAATGAGATGCAAAAGAAAATTGTCATTCCGTTTTTCTACAAAAATGCTAATGTGATAGACCAAGATTATGAAAATGAAGTGTTATACCTGCATTTTCAGCAGCCTTTTAAAATTATTAAAACATATCCTATTGACTGAAGAGCTATATGTTTTTGTTTTGGTTTTGGTTTTTTTTTTAAGATTTTTATTTTATTTATTTGACAGAGAGAGAGAGATCACAAGTAGGCAGAGAGAGGAAGGCAGAGAGAAAGGGGGAAGTAGGCTCTCCGCCGAGCAGAGAGCCCAATGTGGGGCTCGATCTCAGGACTTGGAGATCATGACCTGAGCCGAAGGCAGAGGCTTTAACCCACTGAGCCACCCAGGCGTCCCAGACTGAAGAGCTATATAGAAGAAAAATGTGTCAATACATATTTTAGCTATAAAATGCTTTGTTAGCAGATCATTTGCAAATAAGAAGTTGAAAACACCAAATGCAATTATGCAGTTATTGCAAAATATCAAGAAAAAACAGACTTTTTAAAATCTAAATTTGCATATACTAAGACATCTCTCAAATTCATGCAGCTAGTTTTTCCTCCCCAAGTGAAGTTAGTTTGAAGTACTAGTCAAGAGATAATCAGGCCAAGATATAATGCTAAGATAAAGAAATTTAAAAATGTGGTGTGTAGTGAAAGGAGAAATGTTAAGTGATAATGCCCTGAAGAAAAAAGCACAAAGGAGAGGAAAGAGAGAGAACCTTGGCTGGCAATATTCATGTAAGCTAGCAAGATTAATTTGAAGTCTACTATCACCTTCCATAAGGCATGTTTAATGCTATTCTCTACAAACTTCATGATCAAGAATTCCATTCTCTCATTGAGTTCTTGGCCTTTTTTTCTTTTTATGGAGGTCTAATTGACATTAACATTATATTACTTTCAGGTGTTTAACACAATGATTCAATATTTGTATATACTGTGAAATTATCACTACAGTAAGTCTCATTAATATCCATCACCATACATAGTTACAAAGTTTTGTCTTGTGATTAGTACTTTTAAGATTTACTCTTAAGATTTAATCTCTTAGCAACCTTGAGTTCTTGGTCTTAATCCTATCTTCAGGCATTCCCCAGATTAGGTGAATTCTGAAATCTAATAACTCTTTAAAAGATTCTTAAAATATATATGCCAGGTTTCAGGAAATGATCAAGTAAAATTCAAGTGGGAATGGCTGTGGTAAAGAACATGGTGAAAAGTTTTAATACGAGCATAATGAAGAGGCAAACAATGAGATGGGGAAGAATAGTATAGATAATTAAGGGATGAAAAAACGAAGACTTTTATAATGTGTGGTAATGGGCTCAAGGTCTGGAAATCTCTAGAAAAAGATCTCTGCTTTAATTTTGAGGTAATAGGAAGGCACAAAGAAAAGCACAGAAACACAGGCTAAAGGCTATGCAATGTTCCACGTGGCCAATTTAGAGAGACTGTGACACCAGACAAGAGGAAGATGACCATGGTTCAATGTTTTATTTTTTGTTGTTTGCTTTTTGGTCTTTTTGTTTTTTAAAGAAAACTGTGTGATAAAGAAAGAAATGGTAAGAACTTAAAAATTCAAGCTAAGAAAGAGCAGAAAAGATAAAGAAGAGTCCTAAAGGTCTTGGAATTTCCCAATTTCAAGGATAAACAAGCTGGTAGTCTCCTTTCTAAAGTGAATTGTTTCAGTCAAGTTTAAATCAGTCAGCTTTAAGGCTGAAACCTGAAAAACACACATTGAGATGACTTCATTTTTATTCTTAAAAAAGCTAAATTTGGAAAAAAAAAAAAAAAGTAGACAAAACTAACCCAAAAGTCATCAAAAAAGGAACAGTACAGAGAAGGAAAAGCATAAGCAGTCAACATGACTGATGCCCTGTCTGGAAGATATTTTAAAATTAAGAAAGCACAGAAAGCAGAAAAGCAATTACAGTGAGCTGGAGATAGGCTCAAGATTGTCATGTTTCATGTTTAGCTATAGAGGGTTGGTTCAAACTTAAGTGTTTATCGGGGCACCTGGTTGGCTCAGTCAGTAGAGCATGAGACTCTTGATCTCAGGGTCATGAGTTCAAGGCCCATGTTGGACAGAAAGCTTTAAAAACTATGACCATGAATACAGCATCCCTGATTCTGGCAAAGTGGTGATGGTGACACTATAGTTTTGAATCTCTCTAAATCCCCACATGAAAGAAACAGTTTGACTAAATGCAAAACCAAAAACCCATGGATGACTAGATAAGTATTAAAAGAGAGAACATTATATGTAATGACTTTATGCTCCAGTAATGTAAATAAAGTACAGCTATTTAAAAATGGGAAGGAAAGAAGTGATAAAAAACATAGGCAAAAAGTTTCTGAATGTTCTCAGTAATTTATATTAGTAGTGGTAGTATTAGTATGATTATCTCAGATCGTTAGGTGTATACCATGAGATAAAGTAAGCAAGTAATTATGGGACAAATATAATTTGTCCCCCACATACCTGCAAACTAGGACTTTTGGTATGAAAAAGAGGAGATACAGATGTAATACAGAAGAGATTAAATTAAAAACCCTGAATTTGAGTTAGAAGTAACAATGTGAACACTCTGAAAACATAAACACATAAAAGCTCTAGCTCATTCTACTAAAACAATGACCAGTTCAGTAACAACAACACATTATCCCTAGCTCCCAAACTTGGGCTTAAAATACCGTTTTCCATTAAAAGAAATCAGAGCTTATTGAAGAAATGGCTAATTCCAGGTCTGAGGAAGGAAATGTACAAGATAAGCCTGAAAGATATTTGTCATATCAAATAGCAGGGAAGCTACCCAAGACTACTGAAGTCATGACAGAAAGAAGAGTCAACTTGTAGAGGCTCCCAAATATAAGACAAGTCTGAGCTTTCAAAAGGATAACAAGTACAATTTATAAAACCCATCAAGTCAAATATATTTAAACCCATCAATTAATAATGCTACTTGAAAAATAAAAACTAATTGGTTACTTCAAGGAGTGATAAGGAACCAACTCATTATCTTAAAAACTAGCAAATAAAAGAAACCGACATTAATCCTGATTATACTACCTATATGAATTCATCCACTGGGAAAACAAATAAGAGCTGAGTGGAAGTACCTCTGTATAAAAGTATCCCAATTAATAAATGAAAAAATAATAATATAATTAGAATATCACCATTTTGCAACTCTACTGAATTAATGGATATAGGCGCTGAGCATTAATAGCTGCTAACATTAAAAGACAGACAACCAAGAGAGAACCTGACATTCTGTGTCTTCTGATAAAAATAACACACCACCCCATGTAGTCTTGCCAAAACTGACTAACTTGTAGAATTTTCAAAAGATAGAGAAACATGTTGAACCACTCTATGATTATGCAAACAACAAAATCCAGACTATGGGACATTGCAGTTTCAAAAGATAAATTTTAAGGAAAAGATAGGGATGGAGGGAGAACTTGTAGATTAAAAGAGATACATTAAAGTGGGTTTTTTAAAAAAGATTTTATTTATTTGAGAGGGTGAGCAAGAAAGAACATGAGCAGGGACAAAGGGAGAGGGAGAAGGAGACTCCCCTACTGAGCAGGGAGCCCAATGTGGGGCTCCATCCCAGGACCCTGGGATCATGACCTGAGCCAAAGGCAGACGCTTAACCAACTGAGCCACCCAGGCAGCCCACATTAAAGTGTTTTAAATGGATAATATTAAACTACAGTGTTGGGAGATGCATTAGGATGAAAAAAAAAAACTACATGAGTATACAAGAAAGTGATGGAAAGTCATGACAGAGGTTACTTTTGGAGACCAGGAAGGGGTCGAAATCATGATAGGACATAATAGTATTTCTGGGTGCCTGGCAACGTTCCTCTTCTTGACCTGAGTGTGGTTCCAGGGTTATTTCCTTCCTAATAGTTCGTTAAACTATACGTTTATTTCGTGTGGTTTTCTTTATGCATGTTTCATAATAAAGAGATTTTTTAAAAAGTTATCATGCCTAGAATATAAAATCTTTGTTATCTGGTTTTCATGAAAGCTAATACAATACATATATTTCTTTGGAAGAGATGTTTCTTAAATATTTTGGCTTTCGGTTGAACGCATGTGTAACACTTTTTGAATGCTTCTTTAATCAAATTATGCTATATTAAAAGTTGGTTACATTTTTACCTTCCATTAGTTGCTGCTCATCTAAATCATTGCAAAAATGGTTTTT
The DNA here is from genome assembly GCA_028534135.1 of Potos flavus. NCBI lineage: Eukaryota > Metazoa > Chordata > Mammalia > Carnivora > Procyonidae > Potos > Potos flavus. The sequence continues at coordinate 51,178,969 of CM052885.1, read as the reverse complement.
AACTTTTAGAGGAAAACAGTTATCTTTGTGAGGTTTTATTTCCCTACCCCTGATGATATGTTTTAAAGTTTAATAGCTCTGCTCATGTGTTTTTGATTAATTTGGTAAACAAATTGAGGTGACCTCTTCTGAGGAATATACCTTCAAATTACCACCATATTCAGAAAGCATTATCTAATCCATTTAGCTGAAAAGTTAAAATACTTGTTCAAATACAAAGGTAAGGGAAAAATAAGTTATGTTGTCATCATATTTTTGACAAAGTAAATTAATTAAATAGTTCTGTGATGATAGTTAAAACTTCCCAAAAAGGAAAGCATAAAAAGTATGTGGAATTTAAATAAAAATGATTGCCATGTTATATATGATAATCCACACATACACCATTAAAAACTGTTTTTAAATGAATTTACCCCAAAAAAATTTCTTTTTCTACATACTATTTAGTGTATATTTTTCAAAAGAAATTTTTTCCCTAGACTACATAACTCTCTCTGCTTTATGCTTCTAAGTAAGATATGTGCTGTTGTTTAGAGCTCTGCGGTGTGAAATTAGACCAGGAGTTTTCTAATATCCATAAAATAAATTAAAAAATGTTCCTCCTCTGAAAGTCAGATAATTCAGTCACAGAGAGCTTATTTCTATGTTTCCTTTTTTTTTTTTAGCTGCTTGGTAAGCCAATTTTCTACTTAGAATCCACTGTTAAAACTCTCATTTGGTTCAGTATGTGGGCTTTATGCTTTCCACGGTCCGTTATGCAAAAATGATGGCTTTAAATTTTTTCTTTCTTTCTTTTTTTTTTTTTTTTAGTTTTCTGTAAAGCAGTGTTTCTCAATGTAGATGCACAAGAGAATCACCTAGGGAACCTGTTAAAGAATATTGGTGCCTCCTCTCCCTCTGGATATTCTGATTTAACTGGTCTGGGTGGGCCCATTTGTAAAAGCTCTGCAGGTGACTGTAGTGTGTTGCCAAGGCTAGGAACCACTACTCTAGGATCTTGCCACTTTCCAACTAAAAGCTTATATTTTCTGATTGAACTTGGCTGGGAAATGCTTTTTAAAAATTCTATAGTTTAACATATGCAAAGATTATATTTCTTCTCTATGAGGTTGCTACTTTTTTAGTTTGAATTTTAGAGTTTAAGAGTAGATTGTATCTTTTATTCTGATGATTAGTTCAAGAAGTCTATTGGTGGCCAGTGAAAAAAAGTTAAAGACATATGCTTGAATATAAACTAGTGGCTTTCGTTCATGATATTCTAAAAAATGTGTTACGATTAATTCATAGTTAAAAATTATGTCTTCACATATGAAAAAAAGAAAGAATTATTTCCCTAGAGATTTCTTCCAAAGACGTTCACCTTTTGCATACGGAAATTCACATGAGGTGCTGCAAAAGTAATCTTCACAAAGTTTTCCAAAAGTTTAACTTTGATAGAATGATTGAAAGGGCCAAATCCAAGAAAAAGCTACTTTTGCAAAAAAAAAAAAAAAAAAAGGAATTTCTATATCTTAATACAGTAGGATTGTAAAGGGGGGGCATTAACTATGCAGTCAGTGGTGAATAACTAAAAATCATGTGCAAGTATCATATACAACTTTATAAAAATCTATTCAAAAACACTTACATAAAATGGATAATTTCCCAGAAATACAAATTAAGTAAAATGACTTCAAGAAAAAAACAGAATTCCTGAAAAAAAAACAGCCGTTAAAACTGGAATCTGTTATTTAAAAAATCTACCTTCCTTTAGGACACCACACCCAAGCAATTTTGTAGGTGAGTTTTAGCAAATGCTCAAATGTCGGATAGTTCATTTTGGTACTGTTTCAAAGAGGAGAAAAAAAAAGCTAGCCAAATCACTCCAAAGGGCTAGTACAACCTTTATATGGAACTTAGAGAGTAAAAGCAAGTAAAACTGTTTGCCAATCTCACATTTGTGCAAACTGTAAAGCCTCTTTAATGTTCCCTCCTGACTATGTCCCTAAGTAGAATCAATCATTCCCCACTGGCTCCTACTGTAGCTTACACATACTCTATATCCACAGCATCATTTAATGCTTTAGTGCACTTACACGTTTTCATATTTGTCTCTCATTGGTGGACACTAGGATCCCTGCAGGCAGGGATATTTTTGTATTCATATCCCTTGGGATGAAATACAGTGTTTACTCCACAGTCATGTTCAATAGTTGTTGCATGATGTGGAAACAGAAGGAAGGGCCTTTCAGGTAGAAATACCAGTAATGTGTACAGGCAGGACATGGAAAATAAGAGGCAGTGAGTAAACCACTTGGCTAAAACATAGGTTTGTATAAGGAAATAACACTGGAAAGATAGGTCAGGGCCAGTCAGGGTGGGCTTTCAGTGCTGAGGCTAAGTTTAGTTTCATATCTACTAAAGGCGTTGGGAGCAAGCAATGGCTAAATCAAATCTGTGGCTTCAGAATCCAGATGAGCACTTTTTAGAGCTGTCACAGACCTGGAGGTGACCTATCTGGTTGAAACCCATCATTTTAAAAATAGAAAACTTAAGTCAGAGAGTTCTCAAAATTACCTAAGAGCAGGCAGAAGCTTACAGGGAGTAAACTTGACTAAGGTTACACAGTTAGTATGTATATGGTCCAACCAACAGGTAAACTAGGTTTGTCCAACTCCAAAGTCCATGATCTAGATGACACCAGGAGCTAAGGTATGTAGGCCATATGTATACCCTTTAGAACACTCCTAATTTCATGTAGTACATTCATTTCAAATACAGGTAATTTATGTAAAATATAGCTAAATTATTTTTACCTTTATTATGAGGCAGAATGTTTAATAGAATTCTAATTAGCTTTATTACAATCATTTTGATGAAGTCTTTTACTCAGTAAACTTCTGAACCCAAGATCAATAAAGCAGTGGGCATGCAAAGCAAGTGAATAGGAACAAAGCACTTCCTTAGCCTCATAAATCCACACGTAAAGCATTATGAGTGGTTTTAGTCACTGCAACAAAATTGAAAAAGTTCTAGAAAAAGGTTAATTAATTAATTAAAAATGACTCTACAGTCTTAAAAGACAGCCTGAAAGTTTCTAACACCAGAAAAGGCAAGTGGAGATAGAAAAAACTTGGACTTGTTCATTATATCTCAGAATTAAAGCCTAATAGATAGTAGATTTAGAGAAAATATGGAAACAGTCTTCCTTGCCAAACAACAGAGTCAAGTCCCAGTAAACTCATCATAAGCTGAAAATATCCTAAGTTGAAGGGCGCCTGGGTGGCTCAGATCATGATCCCAGGGTCCTGGGATCGAGCCCCGCATCGGGCCCCCTGCTCAGCGGGAAGCTGCTTTTCCCTTTGCCTGGCTCCCCTCCGTTTGTACTCTCTCTCTGTCAAATAAATAAATAAAATCTTAAAAAGAAAGGAAGACTATGGTAAGTGCTGTGAAATGTGTAAGCCTGAGGATCCACAGACATGTACCCTGGGGCAAATAATACATTATGCGTTAATTAAAAAATAAAAATAATTAAAAATAAATAAATAAATTGAAAAAAAAGAAAGAAAGAAAGAAAGAAAATATCCTAAGTTGAAAATGCATTTAATACACCTAACCTACGAGACGTCACAGCTTAGCCTAGTCTAGCTTAAACACACTCAGAAACTTAAATTAGTGTATACAATTGGGCAAAATCATCTAACACAAAGCATACTTTATAATAAAGTGTTGAATATCTCATGTAATTTGTTGAATACTGTACTGAAAGCAAAAAACAGAATAGTTGTATGTGTACAGAATGGTCGTAAGGGTAACAGTTATTTATCTTCATGGCTGCATGGCTGACTGGACGCTGCAGCTGAATGCCACTGCCCAGCATCATGGGAGAGTACCCTATCACATATCACTAGACTGGGAAAAGATCAAAATTCAAAATTCAAAGTATGGCTTCTACTGAACACATATTGCTTTCTCACCAAGGCAAAGTTGAAAATACTAAGTCAAACCATCTACAAGTTGGGACTGTCTATATTTTACTCAGGCAAAAACTTAAAAAAGAAACAGGAAGGGTTGCTTCGTTTTAATTATAAAAAAGAAAAACAATTCCATACTCAAAGTACTGGTACAAAGTGGAATTACCCATAGGTTCACAATAATGAATGATGATGGACCACTGTCGAGAATAGACAGGATGAAATACTAAACCCCCTCCCGCCCTACAGATTAACCTTTTTGGTGTTCCCGTCTAAGGCAGGATACTGAGAAGGCCATTGCTCTACAGCCCTCCTTATAAATTCTTGCCTCAGCCATGTTTTGGTACCGCAGAGTCTCCCACAAAATAAGCATTTGTTTAATGTTTGCTGATTCAATGACTGAAGTATAAAGAAGGTGACAGATAACATAGCTTTGGCAGGCATGAAATTATAGGCAAATAGTAATGACAGTACTAAAAATAATAATAACAAGAATCACAACAGTGATCCATGTTTGAGAGTTTACTATATGTAGGTATAGCTCTAAATGCATGTATTAACTTATCTTCATTAACTCTATTTTTCAAATAATGAAACCACAGTGCACAGAGGTTAATAATTTGCTCAAGGACAAAGAGCTAGGTAGTGGCAGAGCTAGGATTTGAACCCAGAAGCCTGTGTTCTTAATCACTGTGAGATTCAGGCCAGCCCTGGAATTGTCTGTTTACCCTATAAATATACTTCTAAGGATCCCATTTTATATGTAATTTCCTCTTTTGAGAATTTAGGAAAATAAATTATAGGTTTTAAAAAGTATTCATCTTTATTTCAGAACAGAAAAACTTTATAATTCTATTTTATTTGCTCTTCAACAAAATGTATATATTTGCTTTAAATTTACCTCCAGTCTTCCTTGAGCATAACCTAGAAGCAGCAGATTGGCTCTGTCCTTCTCAGGAGAAATGGGGGCCCAAGGCCAAGCATCATCACTGACCAGTGGCCACCAGCAAGCAACTATATCCTGAACACAATTGATAGCTAGACGACGCTCTGTTGTCCTGTTTACTGGGCCAGGTATCTCGTAATAGGAAATCTAATGATTAAGGAAAAAAAGTATATAAGAATCATTTTTTAATGCAAAATCCTCACAGTATTACAAAAATTAAAGCATCTGTAAATGTAGATAAATGCAAGTAAATATGCATGCTAAACATGTGCTTAAGGAGGTGTCAGAATTTACCAAATTCTTTTGACACATATATAAAAAAGACATATGTTCAAAATTCTCCCCATTTTTAGCAGAGGAAAGGAAAAGGAGAAATGTGAGTTAAGGAGGAATTGGCTGTAGCAATCCCAATCAATACCAAAATGTACAGTCATGGCTGCTTGACAGCATCGACCTACACATAGGATTTAAGACCAGCTATATTAAATGACAAGTTCAGTACTGCTGACCAAGAGTATCTGACCACTGTTTAAGAAATAACACATTAACAATGACTGACAACAATAAAAGGAAAAACAACTTGAGGCAAATATCACTTTTTTTTTTAGAATATATGAGACATATATTCTGCATAAAGGGATAAGCCACAGCATCATGCGTAAAAGTTTATGCAGCTTCTGAGAATTATGCGTCTCTTTCTTAGGAAGGATTTGTAGAATTTATTATTCAAACTATGTTATTTTGGAACATGGTTATTTGAAAACATAAGCACAGCACCATCTGGGTGACACATGCCAAGGAAATATAGATTGCACCGTATTTCTGCTTAAGGAATTAATGGAAGGTTGATAGCTTGGAAGAAAAAAAAAAACTATCTTGCCATTGCTGGTCAGCAATAATCGAACCACTTTCTGGGGATTAAGCGCATGGCTAAGCCTACTGGACCAGACACTAGCAAAGGGCAGGGGGTCTTCTTATCAGAGAAATGCTTCTGGAGCCAGTCTCACTACATGACAGATTGCTTTCATATTCCTGTCTGCAAGGCAACAAAGGATGGCAGTAATGCGATAATGCCAGAGTGCAATGGGTGTTAAGAACCCGCTGCATTTATGTATTGTATTTAGTAAATAATCAGGCTCATCCAAATTGTGATCTCACCACTCAACCAAGGCCATTAAAATCAAGGTTAATGCTTTAATAATCCTCTGCTATTTTTTTTAATATGGTCAAAAGGAACCCTTTTCTATTTGCATGGCCATAATATTATTGACCTCTTCATCCTCTAAATGCACATCAAAAGGAACTGAAATCAAAGTAATTACCAGTGTTGTTCTCTTATGGTAAACATTTAACTCCTTGCACTGTCCCTTTCCTGTTAAATAAATTGAATTGGATTTTTAAAATGTAGACTGGAAAACTTGTTAAAGGTCAATAGTTTCAGGATTTTTACCCTGCAATTTCTTTGCCAAAATTATTTCAATCTGAAAGAATTAACTTATGGTACTGGCGTAAAGAAAAGCAGAATTATAAATACTCTACACTATTTCTTTGTTTTAAAATCCAAATGGGCAATGACAGACAACACAGATGTACTTTGGGCTTTGAAGTGCAAATTCTTATATTTATGCTTTCAATATCATTATTTTAACTACTTATTTTTTTGAGATAAATACCATGATGGAATTGCTAAGTCCTTACAAATAAACATACATTATATTTTGATGTCCTAATGCCATGTAAACATGTTGCTTATGAATTTCTAGATGAGAAAATAGTTAAGAGACTGACACTTTCAATCCTTATATAGTGGAAATCATGTATGTTATCTGAAATTTCCTATTTCCTGTGAGTTTTAATGGCAGTATTCTATCATGATAGTCAACAACGCAAGTGAACATGTTTCTTAAGTTATCCTTCCAATAGACAAATGGCAGTTTTTACTAAGTATTAAATATCTATATTTTAAATACTGAACCAGAAAATGAAATCCATGATGGACTTTTCCAAAGGGAAGCAGGTTACTTCTCCAATGTATAGAAATGATGTGGAGTGCCCATATTATCCTCAAATCCAAAGGCAGAAAGAATAAACAAATAAGCAATTCCCTTAAAGTGTAAAAGTCCATATAGTAAGTCTATTTTTCACATCTTTTCATAAGATGACATCCTGACAGTTTCTCTTTGATCTCATTAATGGGTAGCTACTATCCTTCAGCTGAGAAGACTACTAAACTATCCATCACACCTAAGACGGAGAAACTTGTCATACAAAATTTTATATAGTAGCACTGAAAACATTTTAAATAGTTTGAGTTAATGCATATTGGAGCATTTCATTAATTTATTTACTTTTTCCATATTGATGTATTGTAAACATCAGTATTTGTAAATAAGCAACATTTCAAATAAATCTATAGTTAGTCAATCTGGAAAATAACATCTCATTAAGAGTGCTAATACCAGTTTTTTTACTAACCAAAATATAATACATGAATACCACCGACTCCAATTAAAGAAAATCAATATTATACAAAAGGTAACAGAAACTCCACAAGGTTGGGAAATAAAACCAAATTACAGTTTATTACCACAATGAAAAACTCATTTAATATATTTTATCCCATGTCAAAAATCTTTTTTAAGAATAGATGTTTTTACCAAATAAAATTACATCCTCCCCATTTCACTACCACCTCAATCACAGTAAGAAGTAATCCCAAAGGGCAAAAGGTTAGCTTAAATACTACTTTTTCAAAATCACACACAAAGTTTCAAACCACAAGGCTGACTTCTAAAAATCTTTGCCTATATTATAGGTAGATACTCTGGGTATGGCATAAGTGTGCATCTTTTTTAAGGAAGCTGTATATCAGCTCTGTTCCCAGTGAACAGTGAACTGTCTCAAATCCACGTCACAGAGGCTGGATCAATCTTGCAAACACAAGTCATTGCTGAAAAGAGGCCTTGAACTGAAACAGCCTGGAAAATGTATTAGATACTCATCCTAGCAGAGAGTATGCCTTCCAAGCAGTTAAAATGTAATGTGGCAAACTTATATTAAACACATCATTTAAAATAAAAATCCTGCCTTAACAGATGTAAAATCCCTGATACAAGGAAACAAATTACCTGGAGTTAGTGAAGGGAGAGATACTAACATATGAAGGAGATTTCGTTTTGCATTTTTCTCCAGTTATAGGTGGGTGTACATGTGTGTATGCGGGGGGTGAGGGGTCTTCCCATTCCTTGTTTATTACATTTTTCTATTAACCTTTGAAAGTGCCTTCTTTCTTCTTTCTTTCTTGTGAAATGGAAGCCAGAGCAGCTATCCTTGCCTAGAAAGATGATATGGGGTTTTAAGGGAAAATGAGAATGGTGTATATACTGCCCTTAGCAAGAAAACCATTTTCAAATGTGTAACTTGTCTCTACTGTCTTTGATTTCCGTAAGTACTAAATAAATTGCTCCAAAATGCCATTATTAGACTCCCATAATGAGAGTAAAAAGGAAAAGGTAGGATAGTCACTATTTTCAGTGACTCAACCTTAATCATATAATTAACTCTGGATTGTCTGAAATCTAGAAATGTTCAAGAATAATGAGTATAATATCAATCCATGTGATACTTTAGCATACCTTAATAATTAATAATACAACTCTATAAATTGAAATCTCTACCTTATAATCCAAGGCTGAGAGTTTTTCCAGTCTTTTGTTTGTATCAGAAGACCCCATCTTCTTGGTAAACTGAATAAAACATAGTTTGCTTTGTGCCAAAAATGATAAGATTATAAAGTTGTCTGTGAGAAGAGCTAAAAAAACAAAAAAGATTTGATAATATTATAAAATACTAAGTTAAATACAATGATAATGAATTGAGAAATTTTTTTCACTAAAACATTACAAAAAGCTATTCTCAGAAGATAAATACCAATTGAAATACCTAGTCTCCTAAATATCATTATTTTACAAGGATATTAAAGAAATTACAAATAGGGGCGCCTGGGTGGCTCAGTGGGTGAAGCCTCTGCCTTTGGCTCAGGTCATGATCTCAGGGTTCTGGAACTGAGCCCTGCATTGGGCTCTCTGCTCAGCGGGGAGCCTGCTTCTCCCTCTCCCTCTGCCTGCCTGTCTGCCTACTTGTGATCTCTTTCTCTCTGTCAAATAAATAAATTAATAAATAAAATCTTTAAAAAAAAATTACAAATAAACAATAATCATCAATTTAGTCATACATGGATTTGATACTTTCCTTCTTTCCTAACACCATTTTATGATAACACTGATGTTTGGGGACAACCACCAAATGAACCTAGGCTAGAAAAGCATAAAATAAAGACTATCTCATACCTGAATGTAAAGATGAAAATATTTACTTTTATTTGTACTTAGCCTTTAATCTTGTATTTACATAATATAAACCATCTGAGAATAAATTGATTTTTTAGGGGATACAGATCAGTGTTCTCCACGTTTATTTGTTTATTATTTATTTATTTGAGAGAGTGAATGCGCACATGCACACACGCATAAGCAGGGAGAGGGGAGAGGGAAGAGGAAAGGGAAAGGAAGAGGGAGAAGCAGATTCCACACTGAGCAAGGAGTCCAAAACGGAGCTCGATCCCAGGACCTTGAGATCATGATCTGAGCAGAAGTCAGACGCTTAACTGACAAGCCACCCAGGCGCCCCTATATTTTTTTTTTAATTTTTCATCAATGAACCTTCTTTTTGAGGGTATACAAGCTAAATGAAGTAAAGCATATTACACTTGATATGCACATTACATTAACATATAATAATGATTAGCAAAAATGTTTCTACAGCTTTATTTCTAATGCACACAAGTAGGCAGACAATTAATATTCATGAGTTACATAAAGGGCTATGTTATAAAAATTATTGATAAAAACTTAGTATAATAGGAATTTGAGAAATGTTTTATATTGTTCCTACCATAAAGAAATTATTGTTTCAAATATTTTTCTTTACTTCCACACCCTGGCTATGCAAGCAGCAACCAACAGTATATCTACACAATTACAGGAGAATCTGGAGAACTGCCAAGAAATCATATTGTTATCATGGTCTCATGAGAGTGTATTATTTTGGGTATAAATAAAAGAAACAAGTAAAAAAGAGATATCTCAGAGACATGAATAGTGCTGGGAGTCTCCTTTTAATTCTTATAGAGGAGCATGAACATGACAAAATCATCACAGCCACTATTTTATTTGCGGTGTCAGCAAAGGGGTCAATTATGACACATATGAAAATGGAACTTCTTCGATAGGAAGCTTCCTTAACACCATGTTCCTGTAAGGAACAGGAAATGGCACACTTACAATCCTACCCTCAGCTTATTATTATCAAGAATTTTGTCAGTTATAGCCATCCTGCAAAGTACTTTTCTCTAAGATGATGAAATTGTGTCTATGTTATTCAGAGGTAGCTAGTGATAGCACACAGCAGAAGGAAGGTTTCTGTATTCTCACCTCTGTCCTCTCCACTAGACCACACTTTGTTTTGATTATTCAGTTAAGATACTGACAATCTCAACCACTAATGATAATGCAACCTGTTTCTTAAACTTTTTTACCTTCAATAAAAGAACATAACCTTAAAACTCCAGGAGTCAGCACAGTATAGCAGAGAGAAAATGGGCTCTGCAGCTAGAACCTGGGTTCCAATCTCAGTTTGGTTATTTTCAAGCTGTTCCTTGTTATCTCATTCGTGGGCATGTTTCTTAGTGTCTTAGCTTCAATTTCCTTACCTATAAAATGGATATAACCATACCATATAAAGTTTCTTTTTAATTAAATGAAATAAGTAGGTTGACACAGCATCTCAGAGCCTTTTAGGGCTCAATAAATGTCAGAATCCTATTTCAATAATTGGCTTAAAATCTTTTTTATATGTTTTTTTTTAAAAGGTTTATGTATTTATTTGAGCGAGAAAGAGAGAGGGAGAGAGAGAGAGTGTGTGCATGCCCGCATATGTGTGGGAGGGTGAGGGGGGAGGAGGGGCAAAGAGAGAGGATGAGAGAAACCCAAGCCAACTCTGACTCCACAGTGAGTATGGAGCCCAACTCATGGCTCAACACCAGGCTCAATCTCTGACCCTGAGATCACAACCCAAGCCAAAACCAAGGGTAGGACACCCTACTGACTGCGCCATGCAGGTGCCCCTTTATTACATGCTTTGTAGCAATTATATACTGATTGTGGTATACTTAAAAGGATCCAGCTTTATCTAGTATGTTTGGCTTTGGTTTAGATATTTAGAAATATTGCCCAAATTTTCTCAAAAGTTAGTATTCATAGATTTTGGTAACAAAGGATCTTCCTACTAGCCAAATCACAGATTTTTTTTTTTTTTATTGGTGGCTGTGTTGACACATTTGGGTTATTTACTGAAAATTCATTTGAAAATGAAAAATATTTGAAATGTCAACAATAAGGGACTAATTTTGAAAAACACACCAAAAAAAACCCCTGTTTTGAGAATACATTCACATTTTTCAAAGGAAATAGTGAAAAATACTCAGAATATGAGCCTAACGCTTAAGAAAATTTTTGCATTAAATATTAGTCAAAACTTGTATTGGTCCCAGGGGTTGTAACTATGCTATTATAAGCAATTACTTGTGTTTGCAAGTCCCCAGTGGTAATAGTTAGTGTACCTGCTGACACACTATTTCTCCTGCCCCACTATTAATGTAGGCACATGGAGGTAATTACCATCACTGATGGAGTCTGAGATGAGCTTCCCCACCAGGCTTCTGTCAATCACCACTTTTTCCAGCTGTGGCCCAGAGAGGCTTAGGGACACCAGCACACCTGAACCAAAGAGGAGCTAAAACCAGGTAAAGGGGGCAGGGGGAGAGACAGACTGAGAATTAGAGTCTTTCAAAAATCTCCCTTTAAATGTATAAATTATAAAGATATTTACATGGGCATGTACACCATGAAATTATAAAGAGTTCTTCTTTACTGAAAACAAACACTGCCATTCTGAGTAAATAGATACAGGTGGCTAACTGATGCAACATGGTAAGTGCATTTGATTAAAGCTATGTGCAGAAACTGAATTTAGAACATGTTTATCAGAAGCCTAACCATCGTAAACTTAGAAAGCACCAATGTAGAAGTAACTGCTTTGTACTGTATTCAGAAATGTACTGTGTTCTACTAAAATACTTTGAAAGGTTATTATTTATATCAGAAATTAAAAGAAGATTTCTGAAGGTTTGAATAGTCATTGCTATACATTAAAATATAGAAAAGATGCAACCATTACAATATAAACAGTGAATGTTATAATTTATTTGGAATTTAAATCCCACTTCAACAAATAAAGATCTTGTCAGTTTAAAATACTAAAATACATGGAAATCAAGGCAATTGCCGTAAAATGTTGAACTTTAATATTAATAAATAAGTAAACAATTTCTCAAAAAGAGATAAACACAGTAAAGTACCCGGGCTTTATCAATATCAGTGTTCACCCAACAACCTAACAAAAGATGACTGGATATCACCATTATGATTTTACACTGCTCCTTTCCATTTGTGGCAGCATAATTCATTCATCTCCAAATGTTCATCTCCAAACTTCTGAAAGGACTATGCATATGTGTATGCTTGTTATCTATGAGATTATGAAATATCAACATTGGAAGAAATTGTTTCACCTTCAAGGCAACAGACTCAAAGCAGATGAATCATGGAATAGCATATGGTATAAGAAGAAAAAAACCAATTGTCAGTAAACTAATCATGAACATGCTAGCCAAACTCAAAGACAACTATGATTTTAAACAAAACAGGGGAATTCCCCACCTACCTAGGAAACGTGTCCCAGCTAGAAAGGATGATTCTGTGTCAAGACATAGACATGTGTGAAGGATGAGCAGCATGAGGGACCAGGTTAATATAAAGAAAGACTACTACTTCCCCACCGCTTAACAGATTCCAGGCACATGAATAGGAAAAGAAACTGAAGGGTTCCACATGACTTAATAGACTGTCCATTTAATGTCAATGCCCCTAAAAGGGGTAGAGGGCAGGAAAGATGTAATCATCTTTATTCGTTTGGGAGGCTAATAAGAGAAGAACATTTGTTCCAAGAATTTCAAAATATTCACAAATTAATCTCTACTGAATTACATCCAGCCCTGCAAGACACCTTGATGGCAAACACGGATATTTCCTTTTGGGGAATTCCCCCATAACAACATAGCACATGGTCTTTACTTCTAAATTCTCCCTTCTCAGGCAGGCAATTTTAGGGTCATCTTTCATATCTAGTTCTCCCTATGTCACAGCTCTTTTCTCCCTTCTCCATTTATTCAAAACATCTCTAAATTCTGTCCTTTTCTATTTATTTTTATCTACTAAAACTTTACACCTATATTCTTGAGCACCTTTTTTCTTAGTTATCCACGGACTACTAAGCTCTTTATGGTTACTGGCTAGGCCATTTTTATCTTTGTATCTTCAACCAATGCCAGGCATACAGTAGGTGCTAACTAAATGTTTGAATGCCAGGCATACAGTAGGTGCTAACTAAATGTTTGAAGAAAAAATCATAATTAACTCATTATAGGATCAGATTATTCATAGTTAGAAAGAAACTTAGTCTAATCTTCCACAATGACATGGAAGTTCCTTCTGCAGCATCTCTTCAAGCATCCTTCAAGCATTCAGTCTGTGCTTGAATACCTCCAGTGATCAGGAGCTCATTACCTTACCACTGGACAGTTCTAATTGATTTAGAGATCATTTATTCATGTTTTTCATTCAACAAAAACTAAATGTTGATTATATGCCAAGCAGTAAACTAAACTTAGTGGCTCAAAATAAAATATAATCCTCAAAATAGGTGACAGGTTAACAGAGAGTATCTCTACATACAAGCAAATAAGTGTAATAAAGTGCTATTACCGGTCCTATTATAGAAGTACATACTGGAGAGACTGAGTAGGAGGTGATGATGCTTGAGCTTGAGGTAAAGGCTAATACTGCCTTCTAAGAATGTCTATAATAACCTAAATTTTTCTTCAATAGCACACTTTAAAATGTTAAAAGATAGTAACATAGTGTTAAGCGCGACTCTGAATCAGAATGAAATCAGCACTGGCTCTACCTCCTACTAGCTGTGTGAACTTGTAGGAGTTATTTAACCTCTCTATAATTTCATTTCCTCATCCAAAATGATAGGGTAACGTCTACCTCGTAGGATGAGCATTAAATAACTTTACAAACAGTATTTAGAATAATGCCTGGCACATAGTAAATGTTTGCAATTACTATTATTCAACCATTGCTCATATGATATATGTTCACTGTACTATCTCTCTGAACACATTTTTTTGTCTTTCTAAAAATCTTGTGCCCAGATTGGACTCAATACTAGACAGAATGCACTAGACCCCAGATGAGTTATCACCAGTACAATCTTTTGTCACCTTTCCCATTTGCTATGATTTCATAAGGATATTGTCTCCAAGATATTTGCAATTTCCTCCAGAACTTTTGGCATTTAATTTGTCCAAGTCTCAAATTTCTTTTCCTTACTTTCTGCTCTCAGCACCATTATCATGAACTAGTCCTCATGTCCTAAAAGTAATAGTGATTGCTATTTCTATATTTGAGCATTTATTATCTTAGAAAACGAAATCTAAAAGACCACCTTTGTAGGATGGCGATATCAAGTGCAACCTGTGAGAGTAGGTAAAAGAGGGACTTAACCTGGAAAGGATTCGAAGGGGAAGTGTCAAGGTACAGTAAGAAAGCATGCATGCTGCAGTAGATAACACATGGAGATTGGAGCAGTGATTTGGGAAGTGTGAATCCTGCCCAGTGATTGCAGCATTCCTTCAGAATCTTTCTTCGAAGGGCAGGTGCAGCCACTTATTCATATATTCATTCATTCATTCATTCCACGAATCCATATTTAGTATTTTGTATGAGCCAGGCCCCATTCTAGGTACTGAAGATACAGCAATGAACCTAACAGACAAAGCCCTTGCCCACCCTCACCTCAGGGAGCTTGCATTCTAGTGTAGACGCAGGTAACAGGCAAATAGTTTTGATATAATGTCAGATAGCAATAAGAACTACAGAGAAAAATAAAGCACAGTAAGGATGGGGATTTTAGGAGAATGCTGTTTTAAGCAGAATGACTAATAAAGAAATAAAAAGACCTCTCTAAGGAGATGATATTTCAGTCATTTGACCCAAATGAAGTATTGAATAAGCCATAGGATTATTTGGAGAAAGGGAACTTGAGGCGGAGAACAGAAAATGCAAAAACTCTAAGGTCAGAATGTGCCTGGGATGACTGAAGAAAGCTAGGGCAGAGTAGCTAGAGGGAAATGAGTGACAGTAATATTCATAGAGGATGAAATCTGAGAGGTAGCTGAGCCAGGTTAGGTTGACAAGAAATCATTTTAAGCAGCAGAGAATTACAATCTAATTTATGTTTTAAAGAGGGGCCTGGGCAAGAGTAGAAGCAAGGAGACTTGCTTCTACTATTAGGAGGCTACTGTGGTGTCCAGGTGAGAGAAGATGATGGCTTGGATATAATGGCAATGCTGGAAGAAATGTTATGTGGACAGATATGAGATATATTTTAAAGGGACTCATCCAGGACCTGCTGAAGGACTGGATGTGGCATACAAGGGAAAAACTCAAAAATTTTTGAGCTGAGTAACTGGATTTAATGAGAGAGGGAACACTCAAGGAGACACATATTTAGGGGGAATCAAGTTTGGTTTTGGACATGTTAGTTTATGGTGTCTATTGACATACAAGTAGAGATATTGAGTAGACAATTAGAAATGAGTCTGAAGTTCAGGGTGAAGTAAGGGCTAGAGATATATATTTGGGAGTCATCAAGAAAATAAAGGTAGTATTTAAAGTCATGGAACTGGATAAGCTTTCCTTAAAAAATGAGTAGAAACGCACATGGCTGGGGCCCTAATCCACCCTGAGTGGTGTCCTCATACGAAGAGGAAGAGACAACAGAGAGCTCTCTCTCTCTCCGTGTGCACACACAGACGAAGGGCCATATGACAACACAGTAAGAAGACTGATGTGTATAGGCCAGGAAGAGAGGCCTTATCAGAAAGCAACCATAACAGCACATTGGTCTTGGAATTCTAGTCTCTAGAACTGTGAGAAATAAAAAAAACATTTCACTCAATCAATTAATAAAGTTGAAAGAGGTTTGGTCTGAGGTTTGGAGCATTCCAATCTTTAGAGGTATGAAAAGATCAGGTTAGCCCTCTTACTGAAACCTAGTTTGGGTATTCATTAGGATCAAGGTATGTCCATCATTTAGATCTCTAAATGTCTGTGGCCTAGAGGTATCTCTGAAACCAGATTTTGAAATAATAAGATATAGATAAATAAGCTACTTAATGGATTTTTATAAAACCACCTGTGGGGAAGCATGAAGTTTCCAAGTACTGGTGCCAAAGATAGTCTTGGATATAGTAACGGAGATAACCAGAATTAGGAAAAATAGTCTGAAGTTCAGGAAAAGAACATTCCAGTTCAGACAAGAAAGCATTTCCATCTGTTTCCCCAAAAGGTTTGTTCTTAAACCCTCCAAAATGAAAATGGCCTATGTAAGATTTGGCACAACAAGAAGGAAAAGGGATATTGTCCTATCCTACTGCAAGGAGTTGGAGAATCCTGACAGCTCAGAAAATGAAAAAGAAGAAAGAAGTAAAGGGAAGCCACTATAGAGTAGATCTGAGCTTCGGGCTAGATCTACAGGATGAATCAATGGAAGGCCCATGAAATTTCTCAAAATTGCTCCAATTTTAATGTTGTTCTCTGTGCAGAACATGACTAAGGCAAAACAAGAGCGGAAACTTTCTTTTCTTGGACACCCTCCCAGGCAGCAAGTATCTTTGTTACTATTTCTGCTCTGTCCATGTTTCTTTCCATTGCCTTTATCATTTCTCCTTCTCATTTTCTCCAATAAGCTCATACCAAAGAGGCTTACTCTTTAAGAAAATGGGAAATGATTCCCATAATTTTCAGATGGCTCTTCAAATGGTTTCTCCTAACCTCAGATTCAGTACGTAATTGGAAGTGAAATGGCACTGGGGAAAGAAAAAGAAAATTGTATCAGATAATAACATTAATCTACATCAAACATAAACAACCACAAGAACCTAAGATTCATTTCATTCACCAGGTCCAAATATGTGAGTGCCTTCTATACAGACAGGGATACAATAGTGAATAAGAAAGACACATGTTAGTAGAATTATACAGAATACAGAAGACCTCATTTCAGAGAGAAGTGGAGGTTTTGGTCAGGATAGATGGCTGCTTCCTAGAAAAGAGAGTTTAATACCCACAAAGAAGAAAAATGCATCATACTTGGTCTCAAGTACTGAAGAAGAACTGGTGCAGTAATTGTAAATGAGCTGTTATTTTATAATAGCGATCACAAACAATTCCACTAAATTCAGTATTCTCATTGGTTAAGAAAACTCCCCCAAATTCCATGTGATTATAATTACATCTGAGGAGAAAATGAAAAGTGAAAAGAAAATGAAAATGAAAAGTGAATGAAAAGTGAAAAATGAAAATGAAATGCAGGGTCAGGACTATAAATCAATAGTGAGCGACGGGTTTAATCCATGATCTGAAAATTAAGTCATGAACGGGCAGCAAAGTCTGATCCCCCAAATCACTAGCAGACATGTGTGAGATAGCAGGTGCTGAACACTACAATCCAGAGAGGCAACAAAGTATTAGGACCACTGGAGTGAATTCTAGGGCTGAAGCAAATATTTAAAGTATTACAGAGCCACCCCCCTGGAGGTCCAGTGAATTTACATCACGATGGGACCCAACACCTCACTCAATCCTGCCCCCACAATCCAATCTATAGGATAAATTCTGGAGGAACTCTGAGAGCTATAGATAGTCAAACAATTTTACATTGGGGAAATCTGTAATGAAGACTAGAGTCACTGATCATTTTAGCAGATAACCTGCTGGAAAAAAAGATAACATGTCTTCTGTAATTTACTCCTTCATACAGCAAACATTTGAGTACAGAGGGAAACCATGCCTGACTAATACATTAGAGTGGAGAAACAAAAGTGAATGCAGTTAAAACAAGGACAAAAAAAAATTTAACTGACTCACCAGAGAGAATAGACTTGAGGACAAGAAACAAAAGGACAAAAAATAAACAGGTATTTTTCTGGACAGAGAAGTGTTAACAGTGGGGTTTCCCAAAGATTTGTAGAGTGTTATTCAATATATGGAATAGATACATGCCTAGAAATTTGCCTGCTAAGTCTATTTCAATGTAAGAAATCTCATTTTCTCACTATGAGTAATGCTACTTTTTAATTCCTAATGTAATTTTCAAGCCCCTTCTTTTATGTTTATATATAATAATTACATAAAAGCAATCATTCTTAGACAGTATTTACAATCATGGTGAAATTCACATACACACACACAAAGTACAAAGGTAAATCTCCTATTTGCCAGTAGTTTTAAAGATCAAAAGGGATAAAGGCAGTGGTAAGAAGTGAACAAAAAGGGATGCCTGGGTGGCTCAGTCAGTTAAGTGTCTGCCTCCAGCTCAGGTCATGATCCCAGGGTCCTGGGATCGAGTCCTGCATCAGACTCCTTGTTCAGCAGGGAGCTTGCTTCTCCCTCTCACTGCTGCTCCCCCTGCTTATGCTCTCTCTGACAAATAAAGAAGTAAAACCTTAAAAAAAATTTAAAAAAAAGAAGTGAACAGGAAATCATACCAGATAGCGCAGTACTTCTATACAAAATTTTATAATTTACAGAGGACTTTTATACACATAATACATGTAAAATGCCAGTAAAACTCTAGTACCTAATAAGTACGCAAGTTAAGTAAGTTACAAGGTTAATTCTCATACTAAATTCATGATCAGGATGGTAAAGCAACTAACCAAAGGTCTCATAATCAGTGGGAAAGTAGAGACCAAAACATATGACAAATTCAGTGTTCTTTCTCACACCACTGAGGAACTAATATTCTTAACTCTCACTTCTCAGTTGACCTCCATGTAACAGCCCATCCAATTTTCCTCTCTGTGGCTCGCTCTTCACTGTAAACCAGTTGCCCTCTAAACTAGTGGTTCTCAAATGGAGCTGATTTTGACCACCAGGGGACATGTGGCAATGTCTGGAGACACTGGTGATCACAAGCTCTGTATGTGAATCACTTCCACAGATGCTCACCTGAAGAGAGTGTTTGTAAATGAGCTGCTGTGGAGGTGAAGGTTCTCCCTATCTCCATTAAGCAGATTTGGGGGATCCTCAAATTCTAATCAACACTTTCCTCACATAAAGAAAGGATAATGACTGAAGACCTGGTCAGATATCTTAAATGGAGTGGTGAACAGTGCATAGTTAGATCAGGAACCTGGATGAAACTTGTTCTGTATGCTTCTAACCATGTTCAGGGCAATGAGTGATGACTAATGCCAGTCAAGACAGAAAGAGCCCCAGGGCAACTCAGAGAGCTACCGTAGCTTGATAGAAATATCCTGTAAGAACACCTCCTCTTCTGTTCTAATTCTCAGCTCACCAATCAGTCTTCTTATCTATAATTTAGTCTCTTGAGTAATTCAGCCTTCAGGTGGGAATGCCCCAAGCAAATGAACAAAATCTATGATGCCAGATATATCTGACACTATAAATTAATAAACTGCCATGCCAGTTAATAAATCAGTCGCTTCTGAGTTTGGTTATTGTAAATGTTGTTAGTACAAGAAAACAAATAGAGATAACATAAAAGATAGATAAGTTTAATTAATCAAAAGTTTTATGCCCAAGTCTATGATACATTGTTGAAGTAGGGGGTGTGTACAGAATTTCTAAAAGTTGCAGACCTACATGAAGAGCACCATCCCATTTTATTATGAAAAAAGTGCTGTGGTATATGTGTGTATATATATATATACACACATGTAGAAATTATCCACATAAATACAAGAAAATATCAGAAAGAATAAGCCCAAAACTATTGACACTACTTACCTCAAAGAGGTGAAATTAAGAGTTGGAGGCATGAATTTTAACTTCTAGTCTCAAAGGGTTTTAAAAATGGGATTATAGATGATTTCTTAATTCTTTATATGTTTTTGGTATTTTTCTTTTTTTTTGACATTTATTATTATTTTTATTATGTTATGTTAGTCACCATACAGTACATCATTGGTTTCTGATGTAGTGTTCCATGAACTTTTTAAAAACAAAGAAGCAGCTCTTAAATTATATTTCTTATTTTATGGTTTTAAAGAGATGCTTTTTTTTTTTTATTGTGGTCAGTTAGCCACTGTATAGTACATCATTAGTTTCTGATGTAGTGTTCAATGATTCATTAGTTGTATATATGCCACAAAATGTGTTTCTAAGAAGTCAGAATTTAAACCATACTGAAAATGAAGTACAACAGTGGCTCCTTAAAGGATCAAGTAGGAAACTGGACTGAGTCCCTCTCCTCTGCAATTTTGCTTATTAAAAAAAAAAATCAAAACACTCTTTCTTATCATAGTGCCTTATTAGATTGTTTATCCATGTCCAATTTCTTTACTTACTAAAAAAGACTATCACTGTAAGTATGGTGGATCCAAATTATGGATTATTATGCACCTACTAAAAATAAGGAGGTAGATTTAGATCACTGACAGATATACACTGTTATGTGAAGAAAGTTACAGAACAATATGTACAGAGTAATTCTGCTTATTCTAAAAACAAATGTATATGCATACAAAAACACAGAGGAGTATCGGTAAATGCATGGAGGAAGGACATAAATCAAACTGATAACTGTGGTTATCATGAAGAGGGGAATAAGCTTGGTGTTGGGGGATACTTTTACTTTTTACTATATACTTGTTTTTATTGTATGTCATTTTACAGTGATAAGGAGTCATTTTAATTATTTAAAATTTTATTTTTAAATTTACCTATTTTTTTATTTTAAGTAGGCTCCACACCTAGCATGAGGCTTGAACTCACAACTCTGAGATCAAGAGTCACATGTTCTACCGACTGAGCCAGCCAGGCATCCCTAATTATTTAAACTTTAAAACATTAAAACTGGGAATAAAGATCACCACCAAATCCTTTTTCAGTTCCCTTCATTTGAATTTACCATTTTTAACTGCTCACCTTCACCCAAAAGATTTCAAATTCACCAATATTCTGATGATTTTCTTCAATTTCTCTAAAATCTACCATTCTTGGGACGCCTGCGTGGCTCAGTTGGTTAACCAGCTGCCTTCGGCTCGGGTTATGATCCCGGGATCCTGGGATTGAGTCCCACATCGGGCTCCTTGCTCAGCAGGGAGTCTGCTTCTCCCTCTGCCTCTGCCTGCCTCTCTGCCTACTTGTGATCTCTCTCTCACTCTCTCTCTGAGAAATAAATAAATTAATTAATTAATTAAAAAAATAAAAAATAAAAAAAAATAAAATCTGCCATTCTTAATATAACTCTTTGTCTATTCTCTTTCACTAGGACCATACTCAACAGTTGCCCCTGAAACATTCTGCTTCTCCTTCCCTGTAATAAAATACTAATAGAGCATAAATCTAAAAGAGCATTTCCCAGAGCATAGTCTGTGAAATATTAATCTTTGAAGATGTTCCAGAAAAGTAAGCTTGGAAATTTTGTACATACGTCACCTCTTAAAGACTGACAACAGCACTTCCTGAGTTAATTTAAACACACACATACACACACTCACCCTTAATATGCAGTCAGATACCTTCCTAATTTAATAACACAGAGTATTATGCTGGGTTTAAGCACAGCAGAGATTTCTTAGGATTAGTATCGTTAAATTGTTACTATTGCTTTTTGTTGAGATAGAAATACAAACCACAAAAATCTTTAAAAATAAAAATCTAGGGGCTCCTGGGTGGCTCGGTGGGTTAAAGCCTCTGCCTTCGGCTCAGGTCATGATCTCAGGGTCCTGGGATCGAGCCCCACGTCGGGCTCTCTGCTCAGCAGGGAGCCTGCTTCCTCCTCTCTCTCTGCCTGCCTCTCTGCCTAGTTGTGATCTCTCTCTCTCTCTCTCTCTGTCAAATAAATAAATAAATAAAGTCTTTAAACAAAAATTAAAAAAAAATCTTAAAAAAGAATAAATTAAAAAAATTAAAATAAAAATCTATCACAAAATACTGAGCTGTCAGTTTTATAACTTCTCTCAAATAGTTTACAACTTGGCTCTAATTTAACATGCAAGGCACAGTCCCTGCCCCCCAGTAACTTTTAGTCAAATCAATGAGGCAGATAGTAATTAGATGGTCACACAATAAATATAAAACTGGAACTGCAATGAGTGCCAAGTAGTACATGGTCCTGTAAAAGCACATCATAGGGGATAGAGCTTGTCAGGGAAGGCTTCCTTACAGAAGCGATAACTGGTGGTCTGAGATGTAAGGATAGCAATGTGTTACCTTAGTGAAAAGGAAAGCAAAGGGCATTTAAGGCAGAGCTAGGAACAGTTTAGGCAAAGGCCCTGAAGCAAGAGAAAGCCTGTAGAGCATGGAGGGACTGACAGAAGCCTGTGTGGCTGAGGCACTGAGATTTTTTTTTATATTTTACTTTTTTAGAGAGAGAGAGTGTGCATGCGAGCAGGGCTTGATCTCACGACCCTGAGATCATGACCTGAGCTAAAATCAAAAGTCCAACACTTAACCAACTGAACCACCTAGGTGCCCCAATTTTTAAAAGAGAATATATTAGGGGATGAAGTTAAAAAGGTAAGTAGATTGGGAGGAGTTCAGTCTAGCCTTTAAGTGTAGTATGATGCTGTAATTTTTAAAATTCAATTTATCGATTTAATTTTTGGAATGGATAATACATTCATGTGGTTCCAAAAGAAAACAACAAATTGTACAGAGGTAACAGTTAAAAGTCTTGTTCTTGAGGCTCTGTGGGTGGCTTAGTCGGTTCAGAGTCCGACTCTTGATTCTGGCTCACGTCATGATCTTGGGGGTGTGAGACTGAGCCCCATGTCGGGCTCTGCACTTGGTGAGAAGTTTGCTTGAGATTCTCCCTCTCCTTCTCCCTCTGTTCCCCATCCTGCTCTCTCTCTATCAAATAAATGAATAATTTTTTTTTAAGTCTTATTCCTTTTCCTGTATCCCTCCCACCCATGCTCCCTTACCCCTGCCCTAATTAATTAGTGTTCAGTTTCCTATCTATTCTCCAGAGTTGTAGGAGGGCTTTAAACAGAAGAATCACCAGTTTGCCTTTAAAAAATCATTTTGGCTACAGTGTGCAGGATAGACCGGTGGGGAGCAAAAATGGAAGCAGGTAGAACATTTAGAAAGTCTTTAAGTAGTCTAGAAGAGAGATGAAGTGAGGTGGCTCTGACTGAAGTTACGAGCAAAGGGATGGAAACCCTCCAGTCGAAGTGAGAGAGATTTAGGAGATAAAATCAACAAGAATAAGAGTTTAGTTAGACATATGCGCATGTGTGGTGGGGAGAAGTTAGATAAAGAAGAAAATTTCTAAGATAAACAGGAGACTTCCAGCTTTTTGGTTTCTGTAAGTGGATGGAAGGCAGAGCTATTCACTGAGATTGGAATGGCAAAAGAGGAACAGGTAAGGGACTCTGAGTTCCATTTTAAAGATACTATGTTCATAGCAGCAATGGCCACAATTGCCAAACTGTGGAAAGAGCCAAGATGCCCTTCGACAGACAAATGGATAAAGAAGATATGGTCTATATATACAATGGAATATTATGCCTCCATCAGAAAGGATGAATATCCAACTTTTTATCAACATGGACGGGACTGGAAGAGATTATGCTGAATGAAATAAGTCAAGCAGAGAGAGTCAATTATCATATGGTTTCACTTACGTGTGGAGCATAAGGAAAAATATGGAGGATATTGGGAAAAGGAAAGGAAGGGTGAATTAAGGGAAATCGGAGGGGGAGACGAAACATGAGAGACTGTGGACTCTGAGAAATAAACTGAGGGTTTTGGAAGGGAGAAGGTAGGGGGTTGGGTGAGCCTGGTGGTGGGTATTAAGGAGGGTATGTATTACATGGAGCACTGGGTGTGGTGCATGAACAATGAATCTTGGAACACTGAAAAATAAAATTAAAAATAAAATAAAAAAATAAAGATACTATGTTTGGGAGTGCCTAGCTGTCTCAGTTGGTAAAGCGTGTGACTCTTGAGCTCAGTGTTGTGAGTTGAAGCCCCACATGGGGGGTAAAGTTTACTTAAAATTTTTTTTTAATTAAAAAAATATATACCATGTTTAAAATATCTTTGAGGTACCCAAGGGGTGACAATAAGTAGGCAGCTACATTTATGGATTTGGAGCAAAGGGAAAAGGTCTGAGCTCTATAAAGAAGCCACTAAAGCTACAGATATAAATTTGATAACTAAGGAGTTCAGAGGAGAGAGGACAGGGCTTAGAATTGGGCCTTGAGGAATTTCAACATTCAAGGACATAGGAAAGGAGACCAAGAATGCCAGAGAGGTAGTAAGAATACTGGAAGAAGAAAGTATCAGGAGAATTAACAGAAAAAGAGCACTTCAAGAAAAAGGGAGTGGTGCTGCGCTTGAGTGGCTCAGTCAGTTAAGCAACCAACTCTTGATTTCAGCTTAGGTCATGATCTCAGAGCTGTGAGATCAAACCCTGCATCAGGCTCCATGCTGGGTGTGGAGTCTGCTTAAGATTCTCTCTCTCCCCCTTTTCCTCTGCCCCTCCACCCCACTCTAAAACAAAACAAAACCAAAAAAAAAAAAAAACCAGAAACAAGGGAGTGGTCAGTAGTGTTGAATCCTCCTGTGTATTTAAGATGATGCTTTAAAAAAGAAAAGTCTATTGCATTTAGTAATATGGAGTTTTCTGCAACCTTAGTGGCAAATTTTTTACATAATAACCAGGACAAAAGCACAATTGGAGCTGGCTGAATGCTGAGTGAGCAATAAGGGAAGGGAGACTACAAATAGGGATAATTTTTTGAGAAATTTCCTTTGAAGAAAAGGGATAAGACCTGGTAGTACCAGTGATGGATAAGACTTGTGATTATTTGTTTAAAAACAAAAGAGCTGCACTTATTTCAGAGCTAATTGGGAATCTCAGAGATCCCAAATAACCAAAACAATTTTGAAAAAGAACAAAGCTAGAGGACTCACATTACTTGATTTTATTTATTCTTTATAAGAGTTTATTTATTTATTTGACACAGAGAGAGAGATCACAAGTAGGCAGAGAGGCAGGCAGAGAGGGAGGGGGAAGCAGGCTCCCTGCTGGGTGTGGAGTCTGCTTAAGATTCTCTCTCTCCCCCTCTTCCTCTGCCCCTCCACCCCACTCTAAAACAAAACAAAACCAAAAAAAGAGAGCAGAGAGCCCAATGCGGGGCTCGATCCCAGGACCCTGAGATCATGACCTGAGCTGAAGGCAGAGGCTTTAACCCATTGAGCCACCCAGGCGCCCCAACATTACGTGATTTTAAAACATACTATAAAGCCACAGTAATCAAAAGAGTGTGATTCTGCCATAGAGACTCACCTAGACCAATGGAACAGAACAGAGAGCTCAGAAATAAACCCTCACAGGGCGCCTGGGTTGATAATGATTTCTTGAATATAATGCCAAAAACACAGACAACAAAACAAAAATAGACAAATGGGACTACCTCAAACTTTAAGACTTTAATGTATTAAAGGACACAAACAACAGGGTAAAAAGACAATCAACAGGGTAAAAGGACAGGGTAAAAGACAATCAACACAATGGGAAAGAATATTTGCAAATCATACATCTGATAAGGGGTTAATATCCAGAACATATTTTTTGAACTCCTATAAATCAGTAACATAAAATATATAACCCTTAAAAAATGGGCAAAACACTTGAATAGACATTTCTCCAAAGAAAATATACAAATGGCCAACAAGCAAAGGAAATTATGTTCAACGTCACTAATCATTAGAGAAATGCAAATCAAAACCACAATGAGATACCACTTCACACCCATTAGGATAGCACCTATAAAAAAAAACCCACAAATATAAAAAACCTCACAAATTGGTGAGGATGTAGAGAAATTGGAACCCTTGTGTACCATTGCTAGGATTATAAAATGGTACAATCACTATGGAAGACAGTATGGAGTTTCCTCGAAAAGCTAAAAATAGAACGATCATCTGATGCAACAATCCAACTTGTGGGTATATATTCAAAAAAAATGAAAGCAAGGTCTTGAAGAGATATTTGTACCCCATGTTCATAGTAGCATTACTCACAATAAAAGAGAAGGAAGCAACCCAAATGTCCATCAATGGACAAACAGATAAAATGTGGTATATACATATAGTGAAACATAATTCAGCCTTAAAAAGGAAGGAATTCCTGTCACATGCCACAACATGGATGAACCATGAGGCTATTATGCTAAGTGAAATAAGCCAGTCACAGAAGGACAAATACTGCATGATTCTACTTATATCAGGGATCAAAAAGAGTCAAACCTACAGAAGCAGAGAGTAGAATGCTGGTTGTCAGGGCTGGGAGGAGAGAGAAAGGTGATTTGTTGTTTAAGGGATATGAAGTTTTAGTTTCTCAAGATGAAAAAGCTCTGGAGATCTATTTCATAACAGTATGAATATATTTAGCATTACTGAACTGTACACATAAAAATGGTTAAGATGGCAAATCTTATGTTTTTTTACCATAATAAAAATATTTTTTAATTTAAAAAAATCTAAAGTTCTCAGGAAACAAACTGAGGGTTGCTGGGGGGCAGGTGGGAAGGATGGAATGGCTGGGTGAGGGATATTGGGGAGGGTATGTGCTAAGGTTAGTGCTGTGAATTGTGTAAGACTGATGAATCACAGACCTGTACCCCTGAAACAATAATACATTATATGTTAATTTAAAAAAAATGAAAAAAAAATCTAAAGTTGATTCAAAAGATACCGTCAGCAGAAAGTTTAAAAAGCAGGTCTGTGCCAGAAATTAACTTACTTCTTATAATAAACTTTTTATCTTCATTTTATAGTTAAATAAACTCTGGTACAGAGAGGTAAAGTAACTTCCCAAAGTCACACAGCTAGTAAAGCCAAGATTTGATACCATGAAGAATGAAGCAGTTTGTGCTTTCCTCCACTATGCTACACATAAAAGAAATTATAATCATGTGGGTTCCTGAGAAGGCCAGAGGGCATGGGATCCAAACTCTAGGGCAGGGGCTCCCAAAGTTTTTCAGTTCATGGTACCCTATATGTCTCAGTAATCTTATGGTGCCCCCAGGCCAAACGTAACTGAATTCCATTTAATAAATAGTTCCATTTAATAAATAGACTCCAATAACTGAAGTATTTATGTCCCAACAACTCAGTAGCCACTTGAAAACATAACAAACAGGGATTGAAAGAAAAAAAAAATTAATTCCTAAATAACCACAGTTACTTTTTAATAGGATGTGTGAACTAATGGAAGTTGGGCACTACACAACTTTTCAAACCTTGAAATACATTTGGACACCCTCACACTTGCTCCTGTTCAACACAGGCTTCTACTTAGACCAAGGAGAGTACCAAATGACAGTTACTTCACTGTGAAAAGCTACTGTGAATAAATATTTTATATATAACACTATTTCATAAGAAGCATAGCTATAACTGCTTTTCATTTCATAGTCACTTAAGCAGTATATCTGCTCACCTAATAGTTCTATTTTAACT
The DNA here is from genome assembly GCA_028534135.1 of Potos flavus. Classification (NCBI taxonomy): domain Eukaryota; kingdom Metazoa; phylum Chordata; class Mammalia; order Carnivora; family Procyonidae; genus Potos; species Potos flavus. Next base: position 51,151,319 of record CM052885.1, on the reverse strand, counting down.
TTATTTTTTAAAGTAAAGGGTATAAATTACAATTGACAAAAACACCTGATATGTTTTCTCTATCAGTGACACTGGCATATATATATAACGATATTCTCAAATACCATGAACGCACTGTTGTTAGGTTCCCAAACCCAACCTTAGATGCCTGTTTTATAAATGTACTTTTCTAATTGGTACATTCCAACTTGTGCATCCAATATAAAGTTCCAAATTTGAAACATATTTTAGGTGTTTGGATAAAATCTCAGTACAATTATCCAAATATAATGCATTAAATGTCTTCTCATTTGCTAGTTATGGTAGTAAAAAGTAGATAAATGGCATTTCTATGTTTGCTTCTATTTTGTTAAATAAAAATCAATGAGATAAATTATTCAGATTTTGAATTCATTTAGCTTTCCATATGTTTACTATTAACTATAATTGAATATATGAAGGAAATTCATAGTCCTGAACTAGCTTCCTTGGGGGCAAAATACCTTGAAGCTTCCAAAACATTATTAGACATAAAGGCCAAGGGCGGAGGCAGGGAAACTACAAGTTTCTTTAAAAAAATGCTTTAAAATGAAAACAATTAATAAAAGAAAAGAACCATGTATGAAAAGAACAGAAGGAAATGTTAATTGATGATACTAAGATACATTACTATAAAGATCAAAATTTTCTTTGTGTCATAACCATGTTCCAAAACTGGTTTCATATCTTACTGTATTTTTTTTTTTTTAAAGATTTTATTTATTTATTTGCCAGAGAGAGAGGGATCACAAGTAGGCAGAGAGGCAGGCAGAGACAGAGGGGGAAGCAGGCTCCCCGCTGAGCGGAGAGCCCGATGTGGGGCTCGATCCCAGGACCCTGAGACCATGACCTGAGCCGAAGGCAGAGGTTTAACCCACTGAGCCACCCAGGCGCCCCTGTATTTTTAAGAGTAATATTTACTCTATCAGTGAATTATCGTAGGTCATCAAATCTTGGATTGAGGTAATCAAAATGTAATGTAAATTTTTGTTCTGTTTTTCCTGGAAAAGAATTAATTTTTTGCCTAAGAAAGAGTAATTGTTAAGGCATGATACTAAACTGGCTAGCTGAACATTAAGATTATTCAGATACAGTATTGTATATATGCAAATATAGAGACAAATGTCCTTATTTTTAATGTAAATCTTTGTGGGTGTGATGGCCATGGACATGCAGCACTCAGAGCTTCTTCAGGAGGACCAGAGGCTAGGAACCTGCATCACAGTTGACTGACAAAAGCTATACTTCCCCTTGCTGGCTACTAGCCAATGTCTGAGCATGGTCAGGTGCTAGTTCAAAAGGGGACTCTTCTAATGAGCAACTTTGGCTCAGGGACTCTCCATTTAGCCTCGCTGAAACTTTCTCAGCACCATGCTATAGCCTGAGGCCCATTATACCCAATTTTCTTTCACAGTTTATACCCTTCTCCTTTCACAGAGTTCAGACCAGCATCCGAGTCAAAAGGCCCTTCCCACGTACTTTTGCTCCCTTTCCCCTTTATCTTTCACATCTCCCCGATAAATCTCCTGCATTCCTAGTACATCTTCTATTTAATCATTATTTATTTTCTTAAGTAACCTCTATGCCCAACAGGAGGCTCAAACTCATGACCCCAAGATCATGAGTCACATGCTCTACTGACTAAGCCAGCCAGGTGCCCCTGGTACATCTTTACATCTGCTTCTTAGAACTCTGGGCATGTTTAAAAAAGATTTCAGTTAAAGAAATAATTGTTAAATGTCGAAGAATACCTGGAATTAAAACAACTGTTTACTGCCTAATCCCACCACAGCCTCTCATCTCACTTGCAAATGAGACCATTTTTAACTCTTACAGTAGCTCCTTCTGGTTCTATGCCCACATTTCTAAGCATGTTTTGTCACTTAGAATTGCATTCAGGTGCATGTAAAAGAAACCTAAAAAACAAACAAACACCCCATCACTTAATAAAATGGGTTTGTTTTTCCTCAAAGAACCAAAAATCTAAAGATAGGAGGTTCATGGCTGATAAGACAGGTCCATGATATCAGGTACCAGGCACCTACTTTTTGTCCCCTCCCCCTTTATTAAGTGGCTTCTTGTGAACATTACTCCAGCAATTAATTATCTTTTCCTGCATTAGTTTTTCCCCTATTGGATCATTCCCATTAGCATACCAACGGAAATAGATGTTATTTCTCCTATCTAAAAAAGAAATAAGAACCTCTTTCGACTCCACTTCTCCTTCAAGCTCCTGCCCTATTTCTCCATTTTCCTTTATAACATAAACCCTTCTTATATTGTTAATTTCTAATTTCTCTCCTCTCATTTTCTTTTAAATATATTCCAACCAGGCTCCTTTCCTTACCTTGAAACTTCCCTTATCCAAGTCACTGATGATCTCCCTGCTATTCCATCCAATGATCCATCTCAGGCATCTTGTTACTGGTTTCTTATGTAACAGTAACACTTCAATCTCTTCTTGAAACCTAGTTTCCAGGATACACACTCCCTCCAATATGCTCTAGCTACTCCTTCTTAGTCTCCTTGCTCCATCTCCCCCTTTATCTATCTCCGATCCCCAAAAGCCAGAGGACCCCAGGACTCAACCCTTCAGCTTCCTCTAGTTCCGTATCTAAACGGGTGATTTTCATCAATCTCTTGTCTTTAATACCATCTGTGTGGCTCCTTCCCAAATTTATCTCTCCAGCTCAGACTTTTCTCTCAACTATTCGACTTCTCCACTTGAATATCTAATGGCCTTTCAAACACTGATTTCCAAAACTGAGTAACTGATATTTCCCTCAAAAATGTCACTTTCAATCTCCCCCATCTCAATAAATAGCAACTCCATTCTTCCAGCTGCTCAGAATTTTTTTCTATCTAACACATTTGATCCATCAGCAAATTCTGATGGCTCAAAACTCAAAATATACCCAGAATCTGGCCACTTCTCACTACTCAACCTCCACCATCCAGTCAAGGCCACCATTATTCACCTGGACCATGGCAACAGACTTCCGACCTGTTCCATCTTCATTCTCTTCAATTTATTCCTATCATAATACCCAGAGAAATCTAACTGCAAAGTGAATTACATCAAGTTCCTCTTCTGCTCAAAACCTTTCAAGGGTTTTCCATCTCACTTAGAGTAAAAGTCAAGTCCTATCAAAGGCCTAGAGGTCCTATATAACTAATTTCCTTTCTGATTTCAATTCCTGCTACTCTTCTCCTTTTCATTCCACTCTAGTCACATAGACTCTTTCCCGTTCTTCAAACATGTCAGACATAACTCCCATCTCAGGGCCTTTGTATCTGCTGTTCCCTCTACCTGGAACCGTCTTCTCCAGATATCTTCCATTGCTTGCTCCTTCATGTCTTAATAACATGATATTTCAGTAAGGCCTTTCCTGGTCACCAAACATCAGGCCCATCATACCCCACCACCCCCCATGCAGAACTCCCTATCTTTCTTGCTTTTTCTCTAACGGTTTTTACTTTCTTACATACTCTAAATTTTACTTATCGATATTTTCACATCTCCCTAATGGAATATAAACCACAAGGGAACAGGAACATTGGTCATTTTTGTCTTTTTGTTAACTGGTATCCCCAGCATTGAGAATACTATCTGGCATATAGTGGACAAGAAATATATATATATATGCCTTGAGTGAAAAAATGGTCAAAAGCGGGCCCCTGCCCCTCAGGCATATCTCAGATCCAGACTAGAAGAAAGCAAAGAGCCGAAACTGAAAAGGTCCATCCCAGGCAAGTCTGACCCCTTTAATAAGCTTTCTTGTAAGTCCTACCAGTGACCTGTGCTTACCTTTGGCCAGAGCTACTTCATATGGCCATCTCTAGCTTCATAAAGGAACAGGGTAACTGAGTGCTTTAAATTGGTCACATTGCCACTCAGAACATCAGGGTTGGATCATAAAGAAAAATGGATATTGGGCAAGCAACTAGCAATGTCTTCCATATGTTATTTATTTAGTCATTACTTACTGATTTCCTATTATCATGAATCAAGATGTAATCCTCTTATATCCTTTATCTCTTATCATTTTTTTAAGTTCTGTATCAGATTAGAAATCAGATTTATCAGTTCCTTTTCTTTCCTCCCTCCAACATTCCTGGTAGAATCTTCTGTCCCCTGCCCCAGTTTGGACTAGTTGCTCTCTAGGCCTAAGGCACAGTTATCATCCTAAGATTTCTCTTCACTTCTTTCTTATGTAAGATCCTCCATTTCCTGGATCCTAAAAAATCTTGTTTCTTGGTTTATTCTGTTGCTTTAGGATGGCACATCTTCCAATAACTTCCTGAGAAAAGTGCCTGGCAGGTAAATTTTTTTGAGAGCTAACAAATCTGAAAATGTCCCTGTTTGAATGATAATTTAGAATTCTACATATAGAACTCTAGGTTAAAAATCACTTTCCTTCAGAATTATGAAAGCATTACTTTACTGTCTTCTCTGTGTGTTGCTGTTGTGAAGTCTGATTCCCATTCCTCTGTATGTACCTTATTTTCTTTTCTACTCTGGAAGCTTTTCAGATCTTCTATCTTTGGTTTCCTAAAATTCACAAAATACGTCTTTGTATTGATCTTTTCCAGTCATGGGTTTTTTCACACTGGAAACAAGCATCTTCCAGTTCTGGGAATTTTTCTTCTCTTATTTTTTTGTTTCTTCCCTTCTCTTTCCTATTATTATTTAGATATTAAACCTTCTGACCTAATACTCTAATTTCCTTATCTTCTATTGCCTATTATTCACTAATATGTCCTTTTGTCATTCTGTTCTGCAGTACAGGGTTACCTCAACTTTCTCTTTCAATTCATCTATTAATTTTTCTACTTAAAATGCTGTCATATTTGTAATTCCCAAGAGCTTCTGCTCTTTTTCCCCAAGGATTCCTTTTTTAAAAATAGCTTCCTATTCTTGTTTCAAAGATGCAAAAGCTCCTCTTACATCTCTTTGGCGATTAATTTTAATTCCCCAAATTTGGTTCTGTTTATTACACTGTCCCTGGTTCTTTATCTTTAGTTTGTTTTAAACTCACAAAGATCTTGGATTTACTGATGCAGAATTTCTTCAAAAGTATCATAATCTCTAGCTCTCTGGTTATAATTAAAAACAAGTCTCTTTAAAAATTGATTCGGAGCTTGTTATGCATTGGTAGGCTTATTAACTTATAACTCCACTATAAGAATATTGGATGGCAATCTACCTTTTCAAAGAAAACTACCAAATACTGGAATCTACAGCCATTGCTCCGGGTCAACAGGTGAGGGAGGGGAATAATTTATTTTTTTCAGAGAAGGATCCTTTAAACAGGTTACACAGAGACATAAACCTCACTGCTAGAGAGGGGAAAGAGCTGGGAAAGATCTCACACACTTAATCCTATTATTCTCAGTCCATTCACATCACTTCTACTATGTATTGTGCTTAGCATCTTCGAGTCCAGAAACCCTCTGAGTTGGTGTTTCCAGAAAATAATTATCCTATCTCATCTGTTCTTTACATAAACTGCTTTTAGTTTTCCTGTTTTAGCCTATATCTTAATGCCAGGCTAATCTCTATGCCTTCTCTCTAAACTTTTACTATCTCTTCACTAAACTTTATTATCTTTTTACTTGGAATCCTACAACTTAGCACTCATAGTGTCTTAGTGATTTCATGTGTCTATATTCCTTGACTAGTTTATACTGGGGACTCAGCCCACATCTTACACTTCCTTAGTGCAACCCATAATGGTGGCACTCAATAAATACAGTGTGATAAGTTTTATATAAGTAATATGCTGTTTCTATTAGTTGTAACTTAAAGTCATGGTTTGTCAATTATTATTTTATGAGAAAACCAAACTGCTTTTCAATACAATTTGATGAAAGGAAAGATCAGGTAATGATGCTTTTAATTCTACAACTGAGGAAATTAGGATAAAATGAGTTCCAAAAATTCGCAATTTATCTGTGATAGGCTTAGAAAATAATTTACATTTTTACATAGCATGTCAAGTAATTCATTAAAAGGACCAAAAAAGAAAAATATTTCTTGGCATTTTTTAAAAGATTTATTTACTTATTTTGGAGAGAGAAAGCATGAGCAGTGGAAGGGGTAGAGGAAGGGTGAGAGAGAGAATCCCCAAGTAGACTCCTCACTGAGCACAGAGCCCAATGCAGGGCTCCATCCCAGAACCTTGAGATCATGACCCAAGGTGAAACCAAGAGTCAGCCGCTTAACTCAAATGAGCCACCCAGGCACTCCACTGGCATTTTAAAATTGTACCTAGAAATGTGTAACAGTTATAGAAAGAAATCAGGGTACAGCTAAATATATCATACACTTTTGTAGCTGACTATATACATACATGATTCAAATAATTTAATCTAAAAATCAACATAATTGAGGTTATATCTACCTTAATAACATTGCTTTTAAATAATTATGCAATAACCTGTAAATATGAATGTGACTTAAAGCATAATAATTTAAAGAATTTAGAAATTCCACCATACTGGTATACAATTTAATAGTCTCCCAATGCTGAAACTATTATTCCCTTTGTAAAATATTTATAAAATTAATAGTTTGTGAAATGGTTTATGAAATACAAAGTGGAAATTATTAAACACTCTCTTATAATAAAATGACTTTAGAAGAACAAAAAGAAGAGAGAAATATTTTGATAGCTAATTAAACTAAAACTCTAAATTACATCTCATACTTTTAATGCATTTCAAACTAGGAATAGGCATAGTCTGAAAAACCAACTTTAAAAAACAATTTTCATACAGAACATATGTACAGGTAAGTCTTGATTTCTTTTGAATTTGCAAATGGAGGGAATCATTCTTAAATGGTACAATTTATAGGTCACTGGATCAACAACATGAACTAAGCGCTGGCTATGATGACAACCTATAAAATCTCATTATTCAACAGAGGGAAAAATCCAAGATCAAAATGCATCCTCTGAAATCCTTTATGTTTTTGTAGTTGCCCTGCTAATTGCTAAACAATTGGACCTTCTGAAGAAATAAGGATGCCTTAAAAAGAAGACAACCAAGATAAATTTTATAAGTCTTAAATTTACCATTTTGGGGGGTAAAAGATTTACATTAGTTAAGGAGTGGCCACAATTAAAGACTGAGAGTTCAACTATGTTAGCACCAAGGTACTGAGGAACTTTAATTTCACCCCGTTTTTAAGACTATGTTGTGGTCAGTTGTCACCATTTTAGGGCTAAATATACGGGGAAAACTACTAATAAAAATTTAAGCCTGTGTTATGTTTGGAGCTGCCACACCTCACAAGAGGAGGACCCTTGAGTAACTTGGGGAATACTTATTTTGCAACTAACAAAAGGTTAAGGGGATCCTTTTAAAAATTTATTTTGAGCACCAAATTTTTAATTTACTGTAATATTAGAGATCTTTAGGATAATGTGCATACACACATATTTTTAGAAGACTTAACTCACAGTCTTGTTTAGAAACTGAGGAAGTGGATAAATAATGTTGGGAGGTCTCTCAAAGGCCCTAAAGATGTGGGGACTAATCAGGATGGGCAGGGTGGAGGTCAAGCTATCTTATTAAAATGTATCATCACATCAAGAATGTGTTGGTAGTAAAAAGTCTATTTTAGGAATAAGTTATCAATCCCAAAAATAAAGCACAAAATATGACAGAACATAAAGAAAGATAAATTTCATTGGAAATATTAAAAGCAACTCATTGGTACAACAGTCTAAGAAACCACTATTGTCAGTTTGGTATAAATTGGAGAAGTAATTATATATATATCCTATCATAAAAATTCCTTTTCTGCATTGAAGTAATTTAATAGTGAGGGACATCTTCCTCTTTATTTCCCCTATATACAAACACACACAAATTTGCTTAAAAATTAAAATGCAATGGCACCTATTTAAAAAGGATTGCTTAGGGGCTCCTGGCTGGCTCAGTCAGTTAAGCGTCTGCCTTCAGCTCAGGTCAAGATCTTGGAGTAATGGGATCGAGCCCTGTGTCAGGCTCCGTGCTCATCAGGGAGCCTGCTTCTCCCTCTCCCTCTGCCTCTCCCCCTGCTTGTGTGCTTTCTCTCTGTCAAACAAAAAAAATCTTTAAAAAAAACTAAATTAAAAAAAATAAAAAGGATTGCATATTGGGATGCTTCACTGCATATTTTAAGATGCCTGACATGTTCCAACTTACCCTGTGCAATGGTAAGGGTGGAGGCCACGACACAGACCTCTTACTATAGGTAGAAGGCTTGCCCTCCAGTCAAATTATTTTGAGCCTGCTTTTAATGAGTAATGGCATTGAGAAATACAATGAGTTGTACTAAATTTAAAACTTTCTGGAGCATATTTTGTATTCGAGTTTTAAAGTTTGATTAAAACTTTAATGAAAACAAATTATGAATTTTTAAATAATCTCATCCTTTTGAATAGACTCCTGAGTCAAATTTAGAATGTATTATGCTGCTACTAATATTAATTCAGCCTTGCAAACAGTCTCTGGAAAAAAATCCTTTATGCCATTTGAGGAGTTAACTAGTTACCTTCATGAGTAAAAGTAAGCTAGTTTAAACAGAAAAATGAAGAAAAACTAGAGTTCATTAAAATGATAGTCTATATTCAAATACTCAATTAAGATATGTTCATAATAACTACAAATTTAACATTATAAATTTATGGATAGAGCCAAAGGTCTAAACTTCAAACAAGAATAGTTAGACCTAAAATAAATCACATTATAAACAAATAAGAATTTAATTCCATAAAAGTTATAATTATTAGTACTGATATAACTTCAACTACATGTATGAGCAGGATAATGACTAATGATTCTTTTAATCACAAACAAGTAAGATTCTTCTAGGCAACTAGAATTTCTTAAGCCTATAAACAAAGCTAAGCCATTTGTCCACTATTTTCCGATCAATGGTCACTAATTATTATATCCTGAATCTGGACCCATTCAACATGTAGCTCATGTTGTTTAGGCCCTAACTGTGATGGAAATGTTCTTTATCTAACTGTACATATGACAACATTTGGCTACTGAGCACTTAAAAGTGTGGGCAGTACAGCGGAAGAACTGATTTTTTTTACTTTATCTAATTTTAATTAGTTTAAATTTATTTTTAAATAGCCACAGGTGACTGGTGGCTATCATATTAAACAGCACAATTTAGAGGATTCAAAAAATAAGAGCAAATGTCTTGTTATTTAAGTCTAACTCTAGTCCGCTTGTTGATTTCCATAAGCATGGTACTTACAAATGTTTACTAGAGTAATATGCCAAAAAAAAACTTCTGTCCTGTGGTTTTATCTTCACTCAAAAATATGATTAAATCTATGCCAGGAAACATCTAATACAACACTCAGGCAAATCTAAACAAAAAAATACCATTTTTATTAGTATTCATAGTGTCTGTACAACTATACTGGTTAATGAGGCAGCCTCATGGCCTGTGTCAATCTGTCTAATGTTAGTTCTAGAATGACTAGAATTCAAACTATGAAATATCCACTCCTAAAAAGTTTTTGTCCATTACCTATCATAAACACAAGAATACCAATTACTGCATAGTTTTCAGCTCCATTGGTTAAACACTGCAAAAGTATGTTAAACCATTTTACCTGACAGACATATTTGTTCTTCCATTTGCTCAGCACACAGTGACTGTTTTGCATCAATTCCTGAAGGAAACAGAAAAAGAGAGAGTGCAGTTGGCTATACACATTGTTGTTCTCAGAGTGCTTCTGATTTGCAAGCACACACACACACACACACACACACACACACACAAATCAGCATGCCACACAAAGATCCAACTGTTTTGGAACTCCTCACTAGACAAAAGCAAAGCTATCATCACCAGGAGAGCTGATCCTTTATGAAAATTAAAACTGTTGAAAGATGTTTTAAAACAGATTTGTTTGTTGCCATTTTTGAAACTTTTGGAAAGATACCTCCAACTCCTTGAGTGAGTCTCGAAGTTTTTCTGGGCGTCTATTTTTGAGTGTCCACAGATAATCTCGTGCTGGCAAATGAAACATGTACTACAGTTAGTTAAACATGATTTAAAAAGGAAATTTTGCTTAGCAGTGTGCCTTAGGAGGATTAAAATAAATCACCTCCTTAATTGAGAGGAAGTGGGCTTCATTTCCATCATCAAATAACAGCCTTTTGAAAGGCTTTGTCATAGGAACAGGATTTTTACCACAAAACAATCTCAGTGATCATAATTTTATGATGACAACCAACACAGCTCAGAGAATCCCTAGGAAAGATTCCTAGTCCTGTGAATCTGGTACCTAATTGTAAATGACCAACTCTTTACCAGAGAATGAACTTTCTCATACAAATCATTAGAAGTTCAATCCAAAAGAAATTCCAAATTCTGCAAGTAACCCTCTCAGACCTACGAGTGAATGGATAATTCCCACGAGTGAATGGATAAATTGAGGAAAGAAATAAAACACAAAATATGATGCACAGAATATAAATTTAAAAGTAAGCATCGCCTATTAAAACTTTTTTATTTAAAATGAACCTCTTCAAGATGTACACCACAATTCAATAATGATAAGTGCCTTTGTCTTGTTTTAAATGCATTTAATTAAAAGAGAAAATTAGTTAGTAGAATCTCAATGTTAGCCTGGCACAAACTAAAAATGGTTTTATTTAAAAGAATAAAATGTTAACTTCATTATAATCATATCTATTTCATCACAAAAATAAATTCACCTTTGAATTCTCCCAAATAATTCTAAAAATGAGTTGTATGTATGTGTTTATGTTCTATGTGCATACTCATTTAATATATAGTATATATAGACACTTAAATTTTACAGAATTACTATGATCTTATTTCAGCAAATTAATTTCATTCTGTAAACATAATGTATGATGTATAGAGCATATGTGCAACGTTTTAAATTTATATTGCAGTTACTAATACAGCATTGAAAAAATTAAATGTCAGCGTGCCCATTTAAAACAAGTGACCAAGTCGGACTTTTAGCTCCACCTGTATTCCAAATAAAACTTAAATTATATTTAATTTCAAGTCATTAAAGCCATCTTTCACTGTAGCCATATTATATATATTTATATATCTGAGAACAGAAAAGACTAGAAAGAATAAAATGCTAATACTAATCATTATAAATTTTTTTTTACAAATTTATTTAAAATGGATGAAACGTATTAACAATTCAGGCATGGCACATATAACAAAATGTTATCAGAATTTAAATATGATACACTTATTTTAAATATATTAAATGATATAAATAAATTGGTTCATTAAGAAGGTTTATGTTTACACAGGCATATATCTTATCAAAACTGGATAGAGATTTCAATGGTCTAAACTAGAAATGCCTACCAAATATAGTTCTCACTCAAATGTTTATATACCTAAACAATGAGAATTTATAATTATAAGAAATTTGGAAGGAATAACATTTTATTTTGTGCAGAAAACTTAAAATATTTTTTAATATTTTATCTTCAGGGATATTAAAGTTCCAGTTTTATAATAATTACAAAAAAGTATAAAGTAAGCTTACATTCTGCCAGTTTCTGCTTTTCTTCTAAGTTACCATGCTCTGTCACTGATACTATGGCGGAAGAAAGAAGGAAAGAAGAAAAAAAAGTGGAAATTATTTTAATTAAAATACTTCGTATTTTTAAATGCACATATATAATGTACATTACGCACACTGTTGAGACTAATAAATTATGCTAAATTTTTTTAAAGGGAGTTGGAAAAAAATGCCACAATATGAGTGTTTTCATTTCATAGATATATTTCCTAAATTTGTAGTAAAAAGGCTTACATAGCACAACAGGTGGGCCAATATACTGAGCTCACAATCTCATCAGATAGGGAAGAGAACTGCAACCAAGTCCAGAACAGAAGCTGCTTCAGTCTGTCATCAGAACCATGAAGTCAGCCTATTAACCACCAAGCTAAGCACACAGGATGCCCACACAAGCCCCATTTCAACAGAGACCAAAACAGGAAGTAACTAGCTAGAAAGACCTTTTGGCCCATCATGAAACTTCTGGGATTAACAGGATTAATCAGATAAAGAAAATTGATCATTCACTCAGAAATGCCTATTTCAGATATCAGGTGAGGATCCAGGAGGCCAGCAACAGTGGGACCCACGCATTAACAATGCCCTCTACTGGGACACTGATAGATAAACGTGAATAGACTGTCCAGTTATCAGTTGGATCGGCAGTAAAATGACAATTTTCATGTTCTTCTACGGCATTTTCTCAATATTGCTCTATTTTATATAGAACAGATATCAACCTCAGTATTTTTCTAAAGAACTGAAGTGAGTTTTTTTTTAATTTCAGAATTTACCTAAAGCTCAAAAAGAGAGTTTTTAATGGTATTTTATAGTTTAGAGTATTTCATTTATAAAAATTAGTTGAGTAGAACAGATGCTTTACCTGGTGGGTCTTTCTTGTCATAATACTGGTAGATCCCTATGTCTCTATCTATGGGAAAGAAGAAATAAAATTAGGTTATGGTAAAAAGTTCTGGAGAATAAGAAGCCAAACCATACTATATGGCAGGACTAGGGTTAGGGGGTGGGTAGGCAAAGACAGAAACAATCTTTTTATGTTACTAGAAATAAGTAAGTTCAAAAGTGTCTGGACATGAGTTCTTCTATTTTAGGGATATGCAGGAACTGGAAGGTTTATCAATCTAATTTAAAAAGATTTACACAAAACTAGAAGGGGATGAGGAAAGGAGTAGTAAAAAAAAACTGAAATCAAGGAAGACCAACTTTTCTCTTTCACACTTCCTCTGATATTTTTCAGAGTGCTACCAAAGGAACTGCCTCTATGCAATGCCAAATGAAATTACAGGATGGGGAAAAAAAAATGCCCTAACTGTTGGATTCTGAGCTATTGCTTTCTTTTCTCCAGGTTAGCTTGAATCTAGTATGGTGCTTGGGGGAAATTTCCAGGAGAGAAAGAGAAAAGTCGAGGAAAGTATGGTTAAGTTATCTGAAGTTTGCTTAGACTCAAAAAACCTTCCAAACCCATTCAAATTTGGGTGCTCTCCCAGGGATACAAAAGCAAAGCAAGGCTTCCTAGATGCTGACAGTGATTTAACCAAGGACTCTGTCCTTGCAACTGAATTACAGGAAAACCAAATAATTTTGTCCATTTTATTCCTATCTGTGAATAGTGAAATACTTTTTTCTTTTAAGTAATAGTTGTTTCCCTCCATGCAAAATAATTCTAGTTACTAACAAAAGGATACAACTGTTTCTAAAGAAGTGGAAGCAGTACAGGCTGCCCCCTAGTGACTAACTGCTCCAAACTTTCTCAAACTGAAACATTACACTTCAAAAAAAAATGTATTAGAGCTATAATTTTTATTTTTATTTTTTTAAGATTTATTTATTTAAGTAATCTCTATACCCACCATGGAGCTCAAACTCACAACCCCAAAATCGAGAGTCACATGCTCCACCAACTGACCCAGCCAGGCGCCCCATATACTTAACTTTTTAAACAGAGTTTTTCAAAATAGTCAATCCTGTGTACTTATTAAAGCTCTATTCTATTCATCATGACACTAATTGGGACATATAATTTTTTTTTTAGATTTTATTTTTAAGTAATCTCTACATCCAACGTGGGACTCAAATTTACAATCCTGAGATCGAGAGTCACATGTTCTACCAACTGAGCCAGCCAGGCACCCCAGGACATATAATGTTAAAGAATACGGTTTATTTCTATTGGATAGATTGAAAATATCTAATAAGGAGTGACTGTGAAAGGTCATAAGTACGACTCCTAAGATACTGATAATACTTTATTTATTGCGTGATGATTTTATGGGTGTGTTATTCTTTGATAGTTCAAAACATATTCTTATGATCTTTATACTTTGCAATACATATGCTGTACTTCAAAAACAAAAGGTGGTTTTTTTTTTTAAACTTAAGAACCATAAGCATTATAAACACAGGCAATATTCTTTAGTATAATTCTTCGTCATGAGATGCAGCCAAATATTTACAACTCTAGAACAGAACTATGAAGACCATAAAGGGACCTGAGTTTTTTTTTTAAGTTTAATTTATTTAAGTAATCTCTACATCCAGTGTGGGGCTCAAACCCACCACCCTGAGATCAAGAGTCATGAGCTCTACTGACTGAGCCATTCAGGCACCCCTCATACTTCTTTTTAAAGAATATTTGCATTAATACCATTTTGAGCTTTCTAGAAAAATATCACTAATTATGATATTACCAGTGTCTTTGGGGATATAAAAAGATTGCTATTTTTGGCTTTTGATCTTTTTTAAAATATCTAATTCAAACATGTGCAGAGTTTTAAAAAATTCAGGTATACTTCTCAAGTCTTTCGACATAAGCAACACTGCCACACTGTATATCTTCTAGCCCTTAATAGCTCCTCCTTAGAGATAACTATTTATAATTATGAGCTGTTTCTTCTGTATATTCCTCCATATTTATAAATTGTTTTTAAATAGTTTTCTTACTCTATTGTTTCTTGATTCTTCAGTTGTAGATATTATTTATTGCCTATCCACTATGGAAATTGAGAATTCAGTTATCTTTTACCACTGTGTACCCCTCCCTACCTACAGACACTTAACTTACACTTCTCCCCATCCTCCCAATAGAATTAGAGCACAATTTTTGGTTAAGTCAGTCCTTACAATATTAATGAATAAATACTACTCAAAACCGAACCATGGAGTAGGTACACTATAATTGCATTTCCTTTTTTTAAACAACTTCCCTGATGTTAAAAATTGCCTTTTTATTTGCTTTAAAAAAATGTTAACACGGGTGCCTGGGTGGCTCAGTTGGTTAAGCATCTGCCTTTGGCTCAGGTCATGATCCCAGGATCCTGGGACTGAGGCCCACATCAGGCTCCCTGCTCAGTGGGGAGTCTGCTTCTCCCTTTTCCCCCTTCCCCCCAGCTCGTGCATGCTCTCTCTCTCTCTCAAATAAATAAAATATTTTTAAGAATGTTAACACTAACTAATCTCCAATATACTCTGATATATATCAGTGACCAATCAGTATAATTTTTTCATTGGTAACATCTCTCCTAGAGCCTCATGATCCTGTACCATTCTGGACCGCCTAACTTCTAGGTCTGATGCACAGACACTGTCTATTTTCTTGACTAGACAGGTGTGTCTTCTCCTGTCTTGATTTAATTCCCTTGTTTGGCAAGACATATATGCTCTGGTAGTTTAATGAGAAAAGGAAGGTAAATTTGGTAATTATTTACATAGCTGAAAATGTCTTCTCACAACTGACTAACTAGCTGTCTGGGAAGAGAATACTAAGTTGGAAATAATTTCTCTCTGAATTTTGAAGACATCATTCCATTGTCTCAGAGCTTCCACTATTGGAGTTAAAAAGGCCAAGGGCAATCTGAGTTCCAACCCTTTGTATGTGATCCATTTGTTCTTTTTTTGCTATAAGGTCTCTGGATTTTTTCTTTATGCTCGGTGTTCTGAAATTTCACACTGATATGCCTTCATATATGTCTTCTTCCATTCATTTTGTTTAGTACTTATAGGTCTTTTCAACCTGTAAACTCATTTTCTTAGTTCTAGGAAATTCTAGTAATATTTCTTTGATAATCTCTTCACTTCCTCTTTGCTGCTTTCGCCAGAATTAGTAATTGAGTGTAGAACTCCTATGTTGAGACTCTACTATTCTTATATCTCCTATTTATTAATCTTATCTTTTGTCACAGTATTCATTTCATTTTCTTCTGTCATATTTCTATTTCAACATAATTATGTTTTCTTGATTATAAGAATAATATATTGTTGTATAGAATTTAGAAAATAAGACAAGCAAAAAAGTCAAATGTCCCATATTTCCATTCTCTGGAGACAGCTATAATAATATTTTGTTGTCTCTCTTTAGTTTTTTCCTATATGTATATTTTTTCACAAAGTAAAAATGTTATAAAAAATATTGTTGTAACATTTTTGTTTTAAAAGTTATTTTAATTATTGGATGAATACAAATGATGTGTAATGTTAAAAAATAAAATATAAAAATATGTAAGATTAAAAACATAAAAAAACAGCAAATTTAAGAAAAAGAATATTACCTCCTATGTACATTTAAAATTTGTACAATTAAAATGTAGAAAAGAACACTTAAGCCTCCTATGTACTCCTTCCTACTTCTATTCTACATCCTCGCTTCTCAGAGCTATACCAAAATGTCCTGTTTATAATTCTCCTAATTTTCTTTATAGTATTACTATATATATTTTGTATATTGTTTCTCCTAAAACAATACATTTAATTTTACCTGTTGTTCTTGAACTTCCTCTAAATGCAATTATACTGTTTGTACTCTTCTGCAACTTACTTTATTGGTTTTTTGCCCAATATTATATTCTTGACATTCACTGATGCTGTTGCATACAGCTGTAATGCATTCACTTTCTCTGTTGAGTAAATGTATTTATCCATTCTCCTGCTGGGTTGTTTCTAGTTTCCTGCATCATAAACAGTACTATTATGAACATTTTGGTACATGTCTCCTGGTACACAAGTGTCAGGGCTTTTGCTAGAGTATATAGCCAGGAGTGGAATCACTGGTCAATAGTTGACATACAGTTTCAACTATACTAGATAATGCCAAATTGTTTCCTAAAGTGGTTGGACCAATTTATACTTTCACTAGCAGTGAAATAAGCTGAATTTCTTCCTGTGTGTGTTTTTTTTCTCTTGTATTTTCGGAGAGAATTTTTTTTTTCTTTTGAGTTTAAAATTTTTTTTCCGCTATCTTCAATTTCCAAGAGGTCAGGATAACTTTCCAGTGTTTTCTGAAACTTCTATATTTTGTTTCTTGCTCTTCATATTTAAAAATGAGGCACTAGAAAGCTGATTAGAAGCTCTGTGTACATGAATAGTGTTTGCCAACTGGTGGGCTTCACTGATCAGCCAGGGACCAGGGTGTTTCACTGGAGGACCCCTCAAATATCAACGTCAATAGGGCTTCTCTCTAAGGTCATGCAGTCGCTCCAAGCCCTGGAACTCCCTCTTTCTTAGAAGGTATATAACCGGCTGCGACACATTTCAGAATCAAGTGGGATTAAGAGGACTTCACCCATCAGTATGTAGGTTTTCACTTCATCACTGTTTTCACTTCAGAACCTTTCCCCTGTCTTCTTTTCCTGGGGCTGATGTCTCCAAGTCTAGAGTCTCTGTAATTAAATACTTCCACGTGTATGAGAGGTATCTCACTACTTCTTAAGCAAACTTTCAAGTCCCTTTGTTGTCACCCTCACGCTGAATCCCCATCCTTCTGTAGTATCTGACTTCTCAAATTTCTATATCTTTCTAGAATTTTGAGACACAAAGTGGCTGTCTTTGGAATTCTCTTCTGTAGACATTAGATATTCAGATTTTTAAGCTTGGATAATTCATCCATCCCTTCCATCTTCCAAAAATTGCCCAATTGCAATTGTCTCCTCTCCTATTCTCTTAGTCCTTGTGGATTTATGACTTCTTTATATTTTAATTCATTTACTCTCTCATTTGAGAAGAATTTGGGGAGGAAGCAAATGTGTGTTAAATCTACCTTGTTTAACCGGAAATTCTATCCTTAGCACATTTTAGGCAAAGTAAACTTAGTGAAATTATAATTACATTTGCAAGGCAAACCATCTTCTTAGTAATGAGGCTAAAGGCATATAAATAAAACTCTCCTCCTAAATACTAGAGTTGTTTTGGATAATCCAAGAGGAGATTTTTTAAAATCTATTTCCTAACAATACATACCTTATGCTATAAAACTAATAAGCGTCCTTAAAAAATACACTACTCCTGTCCCCAAAAACGTGAAATGAAAGAATAGGAACATAATTAATTGTACATCTTAGCTGTATGTTTGAGGTATTACCTTAATACCAAGTAGAAATACCTTTACCATTAGCTAGCTAGCCTGCAAATATTTATGAATATAAATCAGTTATGAACACTCCCAAGAAAAAATTGAATATGTATGTAACTTAAAAGGAAACAAACATTAGGCCAATAAAATTATTTTTCACAACAGAAAATCTAACTCAAGCTGAAAAAATAACTTATTCAGAGTAACTAAAAAGAATTTTCATTAGCCAATTTTTTATTAAGTATAAGAAAATTATGCAACTCTAGCTAGAGAATCCAGGCTCTAACCTTTGCTAGTACTTACTTACAACGTTATAACTTATATTTGAAAAATACTGAAATTAACCCAGAGCTCATTTACCGCCAATGTGTAAGGTATTCTTCAAAGACCACAGGTGCAGTTCAGTCAAGCAGAAAGACATCTGATGGCAGAATAAATCTCTGTCCTGTTTAAAAAATAGTTAAAAAGAGATGCCAATTAATTATCTTCTACTGTCAATAAAACCAAGATCTCTTAGAAAAATAACAGAATCATTTGACACTACTCATACTTGAGATATGGGGTCCATTACAATAAACATATTTTAACATATCCTTGGTTAACCATCCAGAAATAAACTCTAGAAAAAAGAAAAATACACTCTTCCTAAACGTAGTATGCCATCTCACTGAGAAACATGGAAAGAAGAATATATGTATTTGAATTTTAAGTAACTTGTTTGATTTTTAAGGCTCTGAGTATATTTAGAATTATTTAGTATTTAAGCATTTTTAAAATATTTTAAGAAAAGGAAACATCTGTTAATTATTTCATACAAACATATTTTGTGGTGTATTTTTAATATACAAAGCACTTATTTATGATCTCCCACATACAAACAAGCTAAATAATTAAAATGGAATTTGCAAGGTAAATGGTATATAGTTACTATTATAAGAAACATTTACTTAAAGGTAAACTGTGTAAAACCACATTAGTATTCAGATTAGTTTGTTAATCTGCATGTCATGATAGATCCAGATATTCTACTCTAAATACATTTAAAAAGAAAAAATAAGATAACAAAACAGTATATCGAATATTTCCTCTCAGTTTTAATATCAGGGACTAGTGATGGATATTACTGATACTTTTTCATGAAGTAGTATGTCATTCACTTGGACTACTGGAGAAAGGCCAATATGAATCAGAAAAAAATGTCAACATTTTACAAGTATTTGAAAGAAATTTATATAACTTCCAAATGTTTGCTTAGAAATACATATAGTACTATACTGTATGAATAGTTCACTATATATCAGAAATATGTAAACTATTGATATCTTCTTTATAGAGATCATAAAAGAATTGCTCTTTCCAATAAACTTCTGAATAACAAAGAAAGCTTGAAAAACATTTTATTACATCTTCAGACAGAGGATAAAGCCCCCAGCTTCTTTAACATTAGGAGTAACTAAAAATATTTCCCATACTATTCATATGGGTGATAACCCAAAATAATTTTAGACATAGTACAAACTTCTTTCGTCCTTCCTTCACCTTTATATTTGATGTCAGTGTATTTACAATAATCAAGAAACAGATGCATGTTCAAATAACAAGATGCAGTGTGCCAATACTGAAATGAAAGAGTGAACGAGGTGGCAGCATGAAAGAAGGGCCAAGACTGCCTAGAACCGTGGGGCTCTGAGAAAGCTACAGAGTTGTGAAATGTTAGCAGAACCTCAAAGACACACAGGATTTCACCAGTTAAATGATAATAAAGAAAACAATGATGACAACAGGCAATACTTGCTAAATGCAAGGTCACTCATTACAAGCATTGTTCTAAACATTTTATATGTACTAACTCATATAATCCTTAGAGCTACTCTCTGAAGTAGTACCATCACTACTCCTTTAATGAGGAAACTGAGGCACTGAGAAGCTACCTGGCCAGCAGGTAGTTGAGGCAGGCTTTGAATATAAGCAGACTGGCTCCAGAATCTGTGCTTGAAACCAGAGCACTCTCTACTATTGGGCTATCTAGAGATGTGAGAGGGAGAACAAGTAGCAGTGTTGAGTAAAAGGATGGCATATCCCAGGCATGGTGGTAGATTAAAATGCATGGTAGAAAGTGATAGAAAAATGAAGCTGAAGAGGGTAACAAGGAAACAGGCTATAAAAATAACAGAGATATTTGGATTGATCTGAGTTCACTCTCTTCCTTGAACTCAAGTGCCTTAAAAAGTTAGAGATAAAACAAAGGACCCATCAGTCTCCAGATCTACCCTGCTGTCACCAGAAGGGGGCTGCCACTGTATACAGATAGGGGGCAGAAGAGCTAGTGGACCTCATTACTATGAAAGAGGATGAGGTTCCTCATCAGCAGGCAGTAGAGAAAAAGTGATATTAAGCTCATTTCAACTTTTTCAATTCAATTGGGCATTATCTCAGATTTGTCTCCTTTGAAGTGACTCTGGTGATGCTACTATACTCAAAATATTCCCAAAGCCATTTTCTTTGGAATTGCTTTCAGTTCATTTTATAAGGCTTATTTCAGAATTATTACTTTAGGGTTATACTTTTTTTAAAACCAAAATACTTACCGTATTAGAATATGTAAACTGTACCCTTCTCATTTGGATGAGTGAGGCCCGGAATGTTTGTTTAAAAAAACACTTAATAAATTAAATAAATATTTATTTGCATTTAGTAAGCTTAATGTATAGATTCTAGACTCAAACTGCCTGGTTTCTTACCCTAACTTCTCAGTTTGCTAGCCAACTTGGACAACTGACATAATTTCTCTAAGTTCCCCCAGATATAAAATGGGTATAATAGGGGCGCCTGGGTGGCTCAGTGGGTTAAAGCCTCTGCCTTCGGCTCAGGTCATGATCTCAGGGTCCTGGGATCAAGCCCCACATCGGGCTCTCTGCTCGGCGGGGAGCCTGCTTCCCCCTCTCTCTGCCTGCCTCTCTGCCTCCTTGTGATCCCTCTCTCCGTCAAATAAATAAATAAAATCTTTAAAAAAATAAAATAAAATGGGTATAATAAAGTACCTACCTCAGGACTACTGTGAGAGCACTTTTATTCAATTAATTTATTGTTACCATTGTTGTTGCTGCTACTGCTATTACTCAATTATGTCTAACATTATGCAAATTTATATGGAAAAAACACAAGAAGTGTATTACATACAATCATTCACGTTGGATAGTAATTTCACAAGGTGAAATGAAAGAAGAATAAGTACAAAGTACAATAGGGGTTTTATGAAGGAAAAACATCTATTTGTGGAGGAGTTTTTATACAAGAGAAAGTATTTGAATCAGGACATGCAAATGGATTAATATTTCGCTGGGAACAGAGAGAGGATATGATGAAACAGGAGCATATTTCCTCTGATATTAAGCAACAGAAGTCACAACTTTTAGACTACACTAGAAAATAAAAACTTACATTCTTCAATTTAGTGTTTACTCAGACACCAATAATTAGAATTTATGACAACGTGGGCAAAAACAAGGTTGAAATTTAGCTGTTAGTAGCTAAATAAAAAAAAGTTTTATTATGCACATTAAATATGAAAAAAATTTTATAGCTAAAGCCAAAAGGGCCATACCTTTACTTATATATCAAAAGCAGACTGCACTTAAAACTCTGTTTTTTCATTTATGTTAATTCAATAATAAAGAATTTGTCAACTTTCCCCTGATAATAGAAGTGGAGAGTAAAGAATAATTTTCCTTGTAATCTACATTGGCTATTTTTTTAAAAAGATTTTATTTATTTATTTGTCAGAGAGAAAGAGAGAGAGAGAGGAGAGAGCACAAGCAGGGGGAGTGGAAGGCAAGGGGGAGAAGCAGGCTCCCCGCTGAGCAAGGAGTCCCAGTGTAGGACTCGATTCCAGGACCTGGGGATCATGACCAGAGCCAAAAGCAGATGCTTAACCTACTAGGCCACCTAGACATCCCCACATTGGCTATTTCTAAGAAGCAGGAATGCTTTTAACCTGAAAACCAAGAGATCCACTGCCCATATTTTTACTAAGTCCAAAAGTCCTAAAGTACTCAGAAATTACAGAGTTTGGGGGAGAACAAGCAAAATGAGGTCCATGGAGAGCTTCAAATGTCAAATGCAAAGGCCATGACCCTTTATACTTGGACATAAAAAGAAATCCTGACAATAGTACATGTTTGAGTCTATGATCTGGACTTGTCTTCAAGCTTAGCATCAAGGGTTCATGTCTAGTCTCAATGGGGTGCAAAGACTGAGAAAAATGCCCTATTTCTCAAAATCCTCTGATATACAAACAGTACTGCTCCAGTTTCCCACTAAAAAATATAGGACAGGGGCACCTGGATGACTCAATCAGTTAAGCGTCTGCCTTCAGCTCAGGTAATGATCCCAGGTCCTCGGAAGGAGCCCTGCATTGTTGCATTGGGCTCCCAGCAGGAAGCCTGCTTCTCTCTCTCCCTCTCCCTCTCCCCCTCCCCCTGCTTGTGCTCTCTTGCTCTCTATCAAATAAACAAATAAACTCTTTAATAAAAAAGAAATACAGGACAAAAGGAGGAGAGAGACATTTTGCTTTATAAAGGACTTCTTTGAGATCCCCATAGGGAACATTTGGTATAAGGGTAATGAAGTGTCTGTAGGAGATGATACCCAGCAGAAAGCAAGGAGGACTGGCAGCCCTTTGGATTAACATGCTCAGCAAGAGTGTTGATATCCAAACAAAATGGATCCATACTCAGCAAAAGTAGACATAGTGGCCAAGGAGTAATATCAGCAATGATCAGTTGATGGAGCAAGCCTAGCAAGTAGTAGGTGAGGCAAATGAGAAGAAAATAGCCAATGTCCATTAGTAAATGATTGTACTTGTTTATGAGCACATGTGACAACTCCTGCAGACTCTCCAAAAATATATATAATTAAGGAGGAGGCTTTGCAGGAGTCGTACTATAGCAGGAGGGCCAAAGATAGTCAAATGTGGGTTATTCATTCCTCTTTTCCCCTAAACTTTAAATATCTGCCAGTAAGACCATATAAAACGAAAGAAAATTAATGGAGTAAATAAAACAACTTTATAAAAACCTGTAAGAAAACTAGATGGGCACAGTGAGAGGAGACCAAGTCGATATCCTTTCTAGTCTTCAAGATATTTTGCCATCTTTACACTGTGCAGGTTTTTTTTAAAAGATGCAAACCTTTGAATCTTGCATCTTACTCAAGAATGCCACCAGTGAAAAAGAATGCTGGTTATTTCCTTGTTTGAAAAATCTGCCTGGAGGAAGTAGTCAAGACTGAGCTTGTATTATTCAAATATTGTATTAGTATATAAATACTTGTTTTGAAGGAGGGAAGAAAAGAATTTCAGAAGAATGCTGGATTCTGCATTGTGGGAATGAGGTGTGAGGAGGGATTAAAAAGGTAGAGAAGCAGGGAGTGCCTAAAAAAGGTAGCTGAGAAATGCTGCCCCTACTCAGTGCCCTTATGCATTTCTCTGGGAATAAAACCCAGTGCACGATTTAGAACTAGAACAAAAGTAGCCATTTAAAGGGAAATATGAAAGAATGAATGAATGAATAAAAAATATAGCAAATAATTATCCAAATAAAAAGAACTACAGAAGGAAAAACCTACACAAGAAAATGCCCATATTTATAATTTTAAAATAACTCTTAAACTTTTACAATTTTCTGTTCACTTTAATTTTGTAAGGTAGTTGGTGACAGTCCCAGATGTCTCAGAAGGCCATTCTGAATCTAAACTTCCAGTCTCCATGAGAGAATGAGAAGCATGATTTAAACTAATCTTGACCTAAATCTGGATGATTGTTCTCCTATAGGGGAGAATCTATGATAGCCCAAATTTTGAGAACAGAGATAAGAGGATCCTAGAGGGCCTTCTTTTTACCTACATTTTTTTTAAAAAAATTTATTTATTTATTTGACAGAGAGAGATCACAGGCAGACAGAGAGAGATCACAGGCAGGCAGAGAGGCAGGCAGAGAGAGAGGAGGAAGCAGGCTCCCTGCCAAGCAGAGAGCTCGATGCGGGACTCGATCTCAGGACCCTGAGACCATGACCTGAGCCGAAGGCAGAGGCTTTAACCCACTGAGACACCCAGGTGCCCTTTACCTACATTTTTTAAGCTTAAAGCCTTCCCCTCAAAACAGATTACATTATAAAAAATCAATATTTATTTGCCTTAAGAATAACTGTTACCATATAGACTAAATTTTAAGAAAGTAACATGCAAAATAAAAACAGTTGCGCTAAGATGCAATAACCTGTTTTGCTTTTGATAATTTTCTTTTGAAGAATAAAAACTACATTTTAGAGGTACAGATTTCTTGCCACTAAATAAAGCTGCAAAATATTTGTCTTCCGTGCTTTTTTAAGTCAGCTATTTTGACTGCTTTGGGAAGGAAGCTTGAGGGCAAATAAAAACCCTAATGTAAAATATGATGGGAAAGGAAAGAATTAACAAATAGAAGACACTACTGTGGTTTAACAAAGATAAATGATATTGGCTGCCAACAAGACATTTAAAATAAATGTGTATCAGCACAATACCTCAGAAAGCCTAAGGGAATTTTCCTTGGGCATAAACTTAGAGCATACACTTGCTACTTATTACCAATAGATTTTCTGAGGATATCTATTCACCAATTCAAAATGTACAAAAATAAAGACAACTAAATAGCATAAATTTAAGATAAACTATTGGTTTAATTGTACTGGGTGTTCTAGTCATCAACATGTAATTTTCAAATTACATAAAATACAGTGTGTTCCCCCATAATCTCATCAATGCCATCAACACAGAATTACATTAATACTGTTAAGCACGTGCACGAACATAATCAATGTCACATTATCAGAAACTAAAGATTTAAAAAATATTTTGAAATATTCAACACTAAACCAAACAATTAAGAAATGATAAAATTTGTGTAAAAGGACAGAGGAGTCTCAAAATAAAGAGACCTCAAGCTTGGATTGAACCCACAGCAAAAAAAAAAAAAAAAAAAAAAAAGACTAGAGTGTTAAAAACACCGGGTCATTAGTACCTCAGAGAGTCTTATGATATTAATTATTTTAACAATTAAATTATATTAATTAAATATTTCCAATATTTTGAGCACCTTAGGTATATGACATTTTACTGAGTCCTAGATACAAAAATTTATGAAGTAGGGTCTCTACTATCAAACAGCTATAATCCAGTGTAACCGATAAAATAACCACAACAACAATATGAGGTTTGTAGTAAGTGCTAATTTAGCAACAAAGGGCCAACGATGCTCAGTAGATGCTCTAGTTTGATAATAAAGAAATGTTCTTATAAAGTAGAAGGGTATTTGAGGATTATTAGATTTTGAGAGAAGGTGAAAGAAAAATGAGGGAAATAATATACAAAAGTGTAAGTTGCAAGGCTTATTTGATAAATAATAAACAATTGGTTTGGTGCACAAATAGAAGAGAGAAATCAAGGCCGCACTAAGTCTGAATGCCATACTCAGTTGTCAGGACTTTAGATCTGCTAGATAGCTAAATGAGGAAGAGTGGCAAGTTTCTGATCTGGTAAGGGATTTTAGAAAAAGTAATCAACAGACCAGAATTGTTGTTGGATGATTAACTGGTAGGTGGGAATACTGGAGGAATGAAGGAATAGGATACAAGCGACCTGTTCAAAAAGTAATACTGTAACAGGTAACACTAACATTCAGTAACAAGAAAAGGAAATGGGATAGTAGCAAGTAAATAAAAAAATAAAAAAACCAGATTCATCTTTTGAAGAAAAAATCAACAGCATATGGGGACTAATGAATTGTAGAAGTGAGAAAGAAGGAAGAATCTGGAGTGACCACCAAGGAATGGGGACCCGGGTTACTGCTCGGATAGTGACCCTTGCCTTGAACATGGCTCCACTGAGCAGGCATCTATCACATGGGCCAGGTTTTAAAAGGGTACCAGTATATTCTGCTCTCAACTGCCTTAACGACTCAATTCACACACCTCAATCCTCCCAGCCACTGGCCTGGTTACTCGGTCTCCTATTTTACCTTTCCCTTGTCCCTCAGTTTGTAACTCTGGCTCTTCTTCTTCCTTAGACTGTGATTCAGCTTCTTCACTCTGGTGAAGGACTCACAACTATCATTTTTCTTAGCCACACCCAGTTCACAAGAACCACTTCACAGACTTCTTCCCACCTGGTCTATTCCAGTTTCAAGAACAAGAGTTGGAATAAAACATATATAGAAACAGGTTGGTCTAGAAGAGGAGCAAGTTTTGCCAATGTAGGTTAGCTGAATTTTTGACACAGTGGGAATTTAAGGTATAAAAGTAGATATGGGTAGAAATGTCTAGCTGGTAGCTAGAAATAAAGAAAAGGAGCCTAAACTGTACAAAAACTATTTTGGGATTTTCTGAATAGAAAGTTAAAAACCACTGAATAAGATTCCAAAAGAAAAATAAAGTCATGGATAGATAATTTGGTAATTCTCCAACAGGAAAACAATGAAAAAGAAATTAAGACAGTATAGCGTAAAAAAAAATTGACAACAGTGTCAGGAAAACCAGGGAAGAAAAAATGGCATATGTGTTTTTTTAAGTGGTCATATAGTAATGATCAAACTTGTTTCTGAGTTTCAATGTAGACATGACCTCGATAGAGTTTAATGAGAAGTAATGTTCTATCAAGAACACACAGAGTAAGTCTTCTAAAGAAAGTGTGGCTCTACTGCTATGAATGCTGGGCTGTGAGCCAAAACTGCCTCATTTCTAATCTAGCTATGACAAACTTACCCCAAACCATTTAATTTCTCTGCCTCAATTTCCCCACTTACAAAAATAGGGATAATGATATTGACCTACATTTGCAACAATGTTGTAAGGATTAATTAATGCTGTATAATGCTTTGAAGATGAAAAGCACTGAGTTTTATTAGCTGGTATTGCATAAGTAATTGCCTATAATACTGAAATTTTATCCTTTAATTTTATTCAAACAGCAGTTATCACATATATATTTAGCTCCCTTAGTGACATTTACCTTCAAATATTATTGTTATTATTTTTAATGTATCTAGATCTTTTCTAGATTATATCATATATGGTTTTTTTTTTTTTAAGATTTTATTTATTTGACAGAGATAGACACAGTAAGAGAGGGAACACAAGCAAGGGGAGTGGGAGAGGAAGAAGCAGGCTTCCCACCAAGCAGGGAGCCCCATGCGGGGGCTCATTCCCAGGACCCTGGGATCATGACCTGAGCCGAAGGCAGATGCTTAATGACTGAGCCACCCAGATGCCCCCATGTTATTTCATAGTATATAAAATTTGACCAGTTCAGAAGTATAGAACACCTTTTCGACCTAAATGTTAAGTATAAATATTCAGGACGTATTTATTTCCTAATAAGCACCGACTGCAAGTATTCAATAAATGCTAAAAGATAATACTTTATGAAATTTTAGATTTAACAAATAACCCTCAGCAATTATATAGTAAAGGCAAAATACAAAAGCACAAAGCAGTGTGTTAACAACACGGTCTATGATGTCCTTATTTCTAAAACAAACTATACAACCTAAAAGTGTACGAAAAATGATAAGAGTAACTTTTAAATCCATTAGACACTGTTTGGTCTTTTGTTTCTTCTTGGGTTTTAAAATTACAATAGTAATGCATGCTTATTGGTTTAAAAAAATGAAAATATGGAAATATTTGATGTTAAAATGACTATGTTCTCCACCCAGCTGCTCTCTCCACTTTGAAGAGAGCCACTGCACAGCATGGCATGTGGCCTTCCAGATTTTCTTGATGTACTTACAATATGTCCACACCCATACTTACTTGCTTTGTGTTTTTGGAAAGACAAGATTTTACTATACATACCATTTGCTTTTTTTTTTTTTTTTCACTGAACACCACAGCATGGATATTCTCTGTCAGCATACACAGATTTACTTCACTGTTTTTTAATAGCTGCAAGATGTTCCACTGCATAGTGATAATTTACTTAACCACTTACTTAAGGTATACTGTTTCTACTTTTTGCCTTATAAATAATACCTTGAAAAGTACATGCACACCTTACATTTTGATAGGTAATGCCAAATTGGCCTTCAAGATGATTGTGCCAACTTACATTTCTACCAACAACATGACTATCTTTTTCCCTATATTCTCAATAACATGGAGAATTATCAAAGTTTTACATTTTTGCCAATCTGCTAGGTGAAAATTGGATGCCTGTAGTTTTCAGTTTCATTTTTCCATTTATTAAAGAGCTCAAACACCTTTTCGTGTATTTTTAAGCAATTTTGTTTCTTCTATAAATTACTTGCTCCTATCTTTGTCCATCTTTCGAGTTCTTTATCCCTTTGTATATTAGTAATATTAATACTTCATTATATAAATTGGACATATTTAGCCCTTTTTAAAATTTTTTCATCAACTTTAAATATGAAGAAAATAAGAGAATATAGAATTTATGTTGTTTTAAAAATTGGGCATAACCTAACAGAAAGCTTTTTGAACACCACTGAGCTCATGCTGTGCAAAATGCCTTGGCCAGAGATAGTTCTTCACAGCTGCTCACAATTGGTCAGATGATGCTATTTCTAGATGAAGCAAAAGGCAACAGATTCTTATGTTCCCAGAAAAACTGTGCATCATTCTTACTAAAAGAGGTTAGAGGAAATTCTATGCCTAGAAAGAAAAGTAGGAGCCCCTCCACTTTCCCAAAATAAATTGTGGCAAAGATCTTTATAAATATCCTGTTCTACTTAAATTTGGAAAGTATTTCTCTAGGGCATTGTTTAGGTTGTTAATTCATTTAGTTAAGTAGATTTTGTCGATTTAACATTTTCCATATTGTATGCAGTTTTGACATTTAGATAATTTATCAATGGTTTCTTTATTGTGGCCTGTTTCCTTTTCTTTCTACTCATCACACATGTAACAAATTAAATTTCACTAATATTTAAAGATCAGTGTTGACCTTTGCATAGCCATTTCCTAGGTTCCCATTAATACAAACATCTTGTTTGCTGATGCTCATTTTGAATATTTTGCTGCACACACTTTCCATTATTCCAAAGAGACTTGAATCTAGTTGAAGTACATTTTTTCCATGACTTTGCAAAATAATTGTAATGGCTTATACCAGGATTTTAGGGGAGGAAAATTTGCTTGCATAAGCAAATAATAATAGTAAAAATAAAATAATCTCTGCCTACCACCACCTCTACCATATGTACCCACCTTTCTTATTTACAAAAACATGGACTTAAAATTCTTCTCTTTAGTATGTATTTCAATCACAACAATTAAAAGACAAGGAAAATAGAAATGTCAGCAATGTAATCATGATAATTAATTTGAGACTATAATTCCATATAGTTTTATGCTATACTTGGATAGAAAGAAATGGGACTTTGAGGAGAGAATAAACTGAATTTCAGGAATAATTCCTAAAGAGCTGAGTTAAAGACAAGAGAACACTGAAATGCTCTTATCTAAACCAATGCTAAATGCCGAAATAATCTGTCAATTTAGATTACTGTTTTAAAAAGCATATAAATCAAAGACTGTTGCAAAGTGAGCAAGAATGAAAAAAGAGATCCTTTCTCTTCAAATAGAAAAGACAGTGAAAAAATTTGAAGTGGCCTCCAGCTATACCACCTCAACCTTGTCAGATTTCACTTGTCAACACTTTGATGACAGACTGCTACCCCCTCCTCTAAAAAACAAACCCTAGTAACTGTTGAAAGAAATGGCTTCTTATAAAAAGTGGAATATCTCATGCAATCTGATAGTTGTATACTTTAAAATCTTTTTTTCCCCCAAAAGAGACTTGAAAAACCTTTTTCTGTGGCTTTTATCAAAACTTAAAAGCTAAAGAACCCTCCCAATGTGGGTAAGTAAAGGGGGTATAACAATTTTTAAATGCCTACTTAATGCATTTTATATTATTTCATTTAATCCTCACAGTAACCCTCTGAAATTATGTACTAAATTGTGCACATATTTGCCTGCATATGTATGGTACATGCGCATATAAGTTTTTTTCTGGGCAGGGAATAGCAGTTTCTCCAAGGAGTCTATTTGCCTTCCCTCCCCCAATTGAAATCAACTCAGATAGACTTTAAATCTCTTAATTTACAGATACAAAAACTGAGGTCTAGGGAAGTAAAGTAATTTGTACAAGTTCAGTCAGCTTGTTACAGGAACAGTTAGGGTTAGAATTCCTGTCCACAGATTATCTGTGCGGTGCTCTTTCTACTCTACCTCCCTCTGCCTAAACACTATGCTAAATAGAGCCTTTTAGTTAAGCTTCTGCTTAAGCACCTGAGACAGGTGTCAGTTTAGACTTGTATAATTAATCCATGGCGAAAGATATAGATGAAACCTATTTTCCGGCCAAATTTAATTTATTTTGTTTAGAAAGCCCTTGGAGGAAGTTATTTGAATGAGTACTTAAGGATTATTTTTAATTAGTATATCAATAGTTTGTAAGTAAACTGATATATCTAAAACATCTGATAAAACTGATATTTCTTAGGCACTAAAAAATCTTCACAGTATTTACTTAACAAACTTCACAGATAATACAAAAATAAGCTCCAACATGAATTATTAATGTTTTACAACTGAATGTTAAATACATTAAGGTCTTCTTTTTAAGTTACTGCATTATATCAGAGAAGGCTTATTTCTATTTTTACTACTCTTATTTGGTAGTAGCTCTCATTAAGTTCTCAGCTCCTCGATCTCTATGTCAAGTTCTTAATGAAATGTAAACAAATCCTAAAAGCTCCCAGTTTATAAGAATTCTTCAGTGAATCCTTTTATATTGTGTTTGGATCTTCCTTCACACTCTTTCTTCCATGACTGGTTATTTTCACCTTTACTAATGGTTTGTCACAGCTTTATCACTTACATAATAATTTTAATGTTTTGTTTCAGTGGTTGAATGGAAAACCAAAGTAGGTACTTAAGAAAGAAGAGCCTTCTCTTACTGAAATGAAGTCTGTGAATACCCACCAAGTTCCCCTGAGAAGGGATCAATTTCACCTTAATATATTTAACACAGGCGTACATCATCATGGCTTAAAATGTTAATAATTCCCTAATGAGTAGAAAATTATTAACTAATATTTTATAGTCAGTAGAATAAAACAAGGAAGATTCTAGATTATGATGTTTTACCCTAAAGCCCAAACAAATCATGGATTCATAAAAAATGTTTCCCATGCTGTTCAGACTGGACACTATTTTACCAAGTAAATAGGATAATATATTTGAAACTGTGTGGCAAATGATAATTGTTCAATAAATGTCAGTTTCCTTTTCCTGACTATTTAATATCCACAAAATAGAGCCTGACTGCAACAATAGAAAAGGAAAATATACTCCGATTATCTTAGCATTTCACTGGGTATCATTTCATCTTCAAATTATTTTAGTTTCGTTCAAACTACATTTGCAAAGCAACTACCAAGTGCCAAACTGGACCAGGCATTGTGAAACCCCTCAAGAACTTGCACTTGAGGAGGTCATAACTTAGTGGGGGATGGGGTAAGAGAAAAATGATGAATACAATTACATCAGAGAATGGAAAATAAAATCATATCCAAGGAAGAAAGTACAGAGAAGAAAGTTATTAATTCTAACAATCTAACACAGTCCCAGCTACAAAAATTGAAATTATAAATCCATTTTCAGAACCTGAGGCCTCTTTTAGAGAAAATGAATACCTACCATATGACTGGGTCATATGAATCTACTGTATGATTCAAATTTGATGGTTTCTGAAACTTATTTATCTTATAATCAATGTATATACTTAACATAGTGTTGCTTTTTTATCAGAATTTGATACTAAGTCAAAAGCACTTTATAATCAATGATAAATTAGAATCAAGGAAACATGGTATATATCAATGCTTGATTGGTTTCTTTTGGTAGCACAACCAGCTCCAAGCAAGTTGGCAACACACACACACACAAATCCTGCAGAGAGGACCATCCCAATAAAGATAGGGGATTGAGCACATATAGTTACCTTCACTCCCTTCCAAACCCACACTAAAATGACAATAAACAATAAAAAGAAAACTCTCAAGGCAAAGAGAATTAGAAGCAAGACAACAAAATAGTTATCAACAAAATTTTGGAGAGTAAAAAGCAGATGGACAAAAGTAACTGACGAGAGGAGGAGCAAGATGGCGGAGGAGTAGGAGGTGGAGACAGTGTCTGATGCCAGAAGTTCAGCTAGATAGTTATCAAACCACTCTAAACAACTACAAACTTAGCAGGAGATAGAATAGAAGAAGAACAGCAACTCTAGGAACAGAAAATCGACCACTTTCCGGAAGGTAGGACATGCGGAAAAGTGAATCCAACGCGACAGGAAGATAGACCGCAGGGGGAGGGACTGGATCCCGGCAAGCCGCAGAGCAGCGGAGCACAAAACCGGAACTTTTAGAAATCTGCTCCACTGAAGGACATCGCTCCAGAGGCTAAGCGAGGGGGGGGGAGCCCTCGTGGGGACAGCGTGGTCTCAGGACCCGGGGGGGTCACAGAAAGACCGGGGGTGTCTGAGGGTGACAGAGCTCCCAAGTATCAGAACGGAGAAGCCAACGGCAGAGACCGAGCCGAACAGTGAGCTACCAGCTCGGGCTTACCTTGAACAGTGATCCCGGCACAGTCAGGCCGCTGCTCTTCGAGCAGGGACCCCATAAGGGGCAGATCCGGAGAGACCCCCTCCTTCCTCCTCCGGGAGGAGCGGCGCAGTAGCTTGCGGCAGGAATCTGCTGGGTTTGGAGACTCCAAACGGCCATGCACCAGAAACGGAAACGCTCGGTCACAGGCCGGGTGAGCTCGGAGTGCGGCCGGAGACCAGGGAGAAGGGAGGGATTGACAGCTTTTCTTTGAGGGCGCACTGAGGAGTGAGACCCCGAGCTCTCGGTTCCTATAGGCCGGAGACTGGGAGGCCTTCATTTTCACTTCCCTCCTCCAAAGCTGAACGGAAAGCGTTCAGGGAACAAAAGCCCCAGAGAGTGCACCCAAGCAGATTACCTAGCCTGGCCACTGGCAAGGGCGGTGCAATTCTGCCTCGGGCAAAGACACTTGAGAATCTCTGCAACAGACCCCTCCCCCAGAAGATCAGCAAGAATATCCAGCCAAGACCAAGTTCATTGATCAATGAAAACTGTGGAACTCCTGAGTTAGGAAAAAGCAAAACATAGAACTCATGGCTTTTTTTCCCATGATCCTTTAGTCTTTCAGAGTTAAATTTTTTTAATTTTATTTCTTATTGTATTTTTTTATTTTATTTTTCCTCTTTCTTATTTTAACGTTTTTTAACCAGCATCTAATCAACACCTTTTTAAAAATCGTTTCTAATTTTAAAAATCGTTTCTAATTTTCACTGTTACGTATTTTATCCCCTCATCGTATTTAACCTTGTTTTTTTGTATACATATACAAATTTTTTCTTTAAAATTTTGGGATTCAATTTCTACGAATAGATCAAAACATACCCTAAATCTACCACACGGCTTGGATCTAGTCTCCAGGCTGATCACATTCTTTGCTCTTTTATTCTTTTTTTTTTATTCTCTTTTTTCAACCAACCTCTTATCAATCCCTTTTTTAGAATCTTTTTTAATTTTTCCATCCCCTCATAGGGTTTACCCTTATTTTTGTATATTTATAAATTTTTTTTTCTTTAAATTTTTGGGAGGTAGTTTCTTCTAACAGACCAAAAACACCCAAAATCAGGTGTGGGCTCTGTTCTAACCACAAGTCTAATATATATAGATATATATTTTTATTCTTTCTTTTTCTCTCTTTTATTTTATTTCTTTTTTTTTTCCTCCAATCCCCCCTTTTTTTCTTCAACCCCTGGTTTTGGCTCCCTTCTGATTTTTCTGGGATCATTGCTACCCTTTTAGTATTTTCTTCTCTCATTCATCTATTCTTATCTCAACAAAATGACAAGGCAGAAAAACTCACCACAAAAAAAAAAGAACAAGAGGGAGTACCAACGACTAGGGACCTAATCAATACGGACATTAGTAATATGTCAGAAATAGAGTTCAAAACGACAATTATCAAGGTGCTAGCTGGGCTCGAAAAAAGCATGGAAGATATCAGAGAATCCCTGTCTGGA
The DNA here is from genome assembly GCA_028534135.1 of Potos flavus. Taxonomy (NCBI): domain Eukaryota; kingdom Metazoa; phylum Chordata; class Mammalia; order Carnivora; family Procyonidae; genus Potos; species Potos flavus. The sequence goes on along the minus strand of CM052885.1, from coordinate 51,117,185 downwards.
GAAATAAAATCCCTTTCGGGAGAAATAAAAGAACTAAAATCTAACCAAGTTGAAATTAAAAAAGTCATTAATGAAGTACAATAAAAAATGGAGGCTCTTACTGCTAGGATAAATGAGAGAATTAGTGATAGAGAAGACCAAATGATGGAGAATAAAAAAGCTGAGAAAAAGAGAGACAAACAACTACTGGACCACGAGGGGAGAATTCGAGAGATAAGTGATTCCATAAGACGCAACAATATTAGAATAATTGGGATCCCAGAAGAAGAAGAAAGAGAGAGGGGGGTGGAAGGTATATTGGAACAAATTACTGTAGAGAATTTCACTAATTTGGCGAAGGGAACAAGCATCAAGATCCAGGAGGCACAGAGAACCCCCCTCAAAGTCAATAAAAATAGGTCTACACCCTGGCATCTAATAGTAAAACTTGTAAGTCTCAGTGACAAAGAGAAAATCCTGAAAGCAGCTCGGGACAAGAAGTCTGTAACATACAAAGGCAGAAATATTAGATTGACAGCAGACCTATCCACAGAGACCTGGCAGGCCAGAAAGGACTGGCATGACATATTCAGAGCACTGAATGAGAAAAATATGCAGCCAAGAATACTATATCCAGCTAGGCTCTCATT
>CM052885.1:51001486-51116056 GCA_028534135.1 Potos flavus | reverse complement strand
AGAAAAAATAATCTGATCAAGAAATGGGCAGAAGATATGAACAGACATTTCTGCAAAGACGATGTTCAAATGGCCAACAGACACATGAAAAAGTGCTCAACATCACTTGGCATCAGAGAAATACAAATCAAATCCACAGTGAGATACCACCTCACACCAGTCAGAATGGCTAAAATTAGCAGGTCAGGAAACGACAGGTGTTGGAGAGGATGCGGAGAAAAGGGAATCCTCCTACACTGTTGGTGGGAATGCAAGCTGGTACAGCCACTCTGGAAAACAGTGTGGAGGTTCCTCAAAAAGTTGAAAATAGAGTTACCCTTCGACCCGGCAATTGCACTACTGGATATTTACCCTAAAGATACAAATGTGGTGATCTGAAGGGGCACGTGTACCCGAATGTTTATAGCAGCAATGTCCACAATAGCCAAACTATGGAAAGAACCTAGATGTCCATCCACAGATGAATAGATAAAGAAGATGTGGTATATATATATTTATATATATAAATATATATATACACACAATGGAATACTATACAGCCATCAAGAGAAATGAAATCTTGCCATTTGCAACAATGTGGATGGAACTAGAGGGTATTATGCTAAGCGATATAAGTCAATCAGAGAAAGACAATTATCATATGATCTCTCTGATATGAGGAATTCGAGAGGCAGGGTGGGTGGTCGTGGGGGGTGTGGGAGGGAAATGAAACAAAGTGGGATCAGAAATAGACAAACCATAAGAGACTCCTAAACTCATGAAACAAACTGAGGGTGGCTGGGGGGTAGGGCGGATAGGGATAGGGTGGCTGGGTTATGGACATTGGGGAGGGTATGTGCTATGGTAAGTGCTGTGAAATGTGTAAGCCTGATGATTCATAGACATGTACCCTGGGCAAATAATACATTATGTGTTAATTTAAAAAATTTAAAAAAAAAGAAAGTAACTGACAATAGATTCAAGAAAGTGGAAAGCCAAATACATATGGAGGGTAGATGCCTGAGAGCCAAAGAGTTCATGCACTGGAACTTTAGAAAGGCTCAGAAACTGGAGGCACCAAATACTTTTGAACGAATGCCTGTGCTTAGGATTGAAAACAAGAGATCTGTTTGAAATTCTATGTAAATAATACTTGGACTTCTAGGTGCTTTTCTCTGCTGCCACAGCTGGGCAATTCCTCCTAACCACAGAAGAAAACTGTAAACTGACTCTTGAAAGGTGGTATCAGAGAAACTACTTAAGAAACAAAACATTACTAAAAGTAGGAGAGCTACTCTGAAAAGAGGGACGAAATGAACTCTTGGAAATAAAACTATGAAAGCCAAAATAAATAATTCAAAAGACTTGGAAAATAATATTGAGGTTATCTCTGAGAAAGAAAAAAGAAATGCATGCGTGCACACACACACACACACACACACGCAGAGACAGAGAGAGAAAAGGCATTTGGAGAATCAGTCAGATTAATCCTAAATTACAAATATGACTGAGGAAGAAAACAGAGGCAAGAGAAGGAAAGGAAGAAATTACCAACGAAATAATACAAGAAAATTTCCCAGAACTGAAGTACATGAGTTTCTATGTTGAAAGAAATTGCTAAGTACCCAATGCACTGATTTGCAAAAGACTCACTCTCTAGGCACATCATTATGAAATCTCAAAACATGGAGATAAACAAAAATCTTAAGTTTCCAGAGAAGAAAAAAAAATGACAAAATTAGGTCACTTAAAAAGAATCAAGGCATCAGACTTCTCAACAGCAACACTGGAAGCTAGAAGACAAAGGAGTACTGCTTTCAATTTCTGAAGGAAAATTATTTCCACCTATAATTCTACATGTAGCCAAACTCACACTTCAGTGTGAGATTAGAATAAAGATGTTGAAAGAGGTAAAGTCTCAAGATTTAATTATTGTGCATTTTTTTACAGGAAATTACTGGAAGATGTGTTCCACCAAAGGATACGATAAACCAAGAAAGAGGATGATATGGGATCCAGGAAATAAAGGATCCAACACAAAAACAAGGAAAAAGGATTTCCAGAATAGCAATAAAGGGAAATCATACAAGGATAACTGTATCTCAGGCAGATCAAAGGATGATAGCAAACTCCAAGAAGAATTTCCAAGAAAAAATAAAATTGAAAGTAACAGATCACCTGATGCATACAGATTCACCAAAAGAAGATTTTACACTTCTGCTGGGGAAGTTGGGGTTGAGAAAATAATAGGTCTATAAAAAAAATAAGCAACTTTGAAAAGTAAGGCAATTATTAACTGCAGAGAAAACAACAAAAAAAAATTATACAAGAAGAAAAATGTAATCTTAATATGTTATATTGCTAAAGTTTGATTATATACAGTTAGAATACTGTAGACACGCAATTTGGATTAACCAAAAACTGTGGTATATCTGTGCTGGAAGGGAGAGAAGTGTGTATGGGAGGGGTAAGTGTTAAGGCTGGGGGTTAAGATTAAAATGAAGAAATAAGTAATGCATATTATTTACAAACATACAGGTAAACACCAGAGAAATAACTAAAGAATTGGTTGGAAGTGGTTGCCTGTGGAAAGCACCAAGGAATGCAAATGCTGTTCATTGTTAGTGATAAGCCTTGTAGAACTCTGACTTTCTATACTATGTATGTGTGCCATTTGATTTAAAGAAAAAGTTTCCCACCTCCTCCCAAGTTTATTCCGAACACATATGCAGATGGAAATAGCAGTGAACACTGAGTAAATGCTTCATCCCTGGTGTTTCACTCACTTCTGTGCTAATGCCTTTAATGTCTTGGTGGGCATCTTTCATTCTGCTTCAATTGATGGGTCTGTTTAACCACTGCGATAGCAGCTAATCCTACTACTTCAACAGGCACTCTCCATGAAAGAATATTTTCTATTAGAAATACAACTAGGATTTTTCTGGGATAGTTCACCATTTTGACTTTGTAACATTCCATGATGTCATCTGGCATTTAAAAATGGGTACAAAACTGCTGAGCTGCCCACAGTTAGCATTTATTATTTAGGAGATGAATATTCTGTAGAGTGTCAAGCTAACTTAAAGCATTAGGTAGACATTAAACACCCAACTACAGATACGGAGCTCAGAAGTGAGATCTAGAATAAAAATATGGGTTTAGGAGCCAATTATGTGGTTGAAGCCATGAATGTGGATGGCAAGACAGGGTGGTAGCTAAAGGAGTTTCAAGACAGAAGGAGGGTTTATTCTTTAAGAGAAAAGAGATATAAACTATCAATTATTCTCATCACTCCTGCATTTGCAACCTCTTCTCCCTCCTTTCCAGAGGAATTAGACAGGGCCAGGGCTGCAAAGAGCACAGCGTCAATACTTGGTTTTGGTGCCAACTCAGGCTGCAGCTGTGTGTCTGTAAACAGTACAGTTCAGAATTTGTCACAGATGGTGTCAGCCAATGAGAAGGTGTCTAGATACTCAAAGCAGGGTTTGCTATTTTTTCAGTGGTTAGTATATATTATAGGTCAGTTATTTTCTAACAAAGAAGAATTGGTGATATACATATTTTAATTACAAAATATTTTTTAAAATGTATAGCTTAATACATATGAATGCATGGTGGATTTGGCATGAACACTACTTTAACTCTGCATCCCCTTCCATAAACATTCCAGTGTACATTTATATAAAGTACCTAATTTATTAAATTGATGTTTGACATGACTTATTTATTATTTATGATATGACTTTGTTGCAATTATTCAATATGTGGCATACTCAGAAAGTGCTTTAAATTAAAGATACTCAAAAAAGGTTTAATACTCTCATAAAGCAATGGTCAACCACTGAGAACTAAATTTATGCTGGGTGTTATTAACTTCCTATATATAAATCACTGATTATGCTAATAAGGAAATATGTGTGATTTGCTTTAGAAATTGTATTTACTTGTTTTTAAACCTCAACAAGTTTGAAAAGTCTCTAAGGTTTTAAAGTTACTCATTTTATGTTTGGTCAAGAAGAAAGTTTTCTTCTCAGCTAATTAGATAGTGCCTACTATATGGTGAGTGCTTTATATGCATTTTCTCATTTAGACCTTAATAGCAGCCATATGAGGTAGTATTTTCCTATTTTATAAAGTAGAAAGGTGATGAGCTATATTTTATTATTTTTTATCTTTTTTTAAAGATTTTATTTATTTATTTGTCAGAGGGAGAGAGCAGAAGCAGGGAGACCTGCAGGCAGAACAGGCAGAGCCAGCAGAGGGAGAAGCAGGCTCCTCTCTGAGCAGGGAGCCCGATGTGGGACTCGATCCCAGGACCCTAGGATCATGACCTGAACCCAAGGAAGATGCTTAACTGACTGAGCCACCCAGGAGTCCTGTGATGAGCTATATTTTAAACATGAATTTGTCTAATCCCAAAATCCATCATTTTGTCAGTACATGCTTCTTTCATTGTATGGTATTTAAAACCATTTTTTAAAAAGTTCTGACTGCTCTGCCTCATGTTCTAGCTGCTGCAGCTGTCCATGAGACTCAGAACCTTCCTCTGCAGATGGCTGTCACCCCAAGGCCAGAGGGAGAAGATATAACCAGAACCATGTTGTGAAGACATTCAAACAGCCCATGAAGAAGACCACTTTGGGAGAGGAATAGCTGGCCCCCTGGCAACAACCGGCAACCCCTTGCCAACCACATGCATGAGCCTCCTGGGACTTAGATCCACCAGCTCCAGGCCAGCCATTAGATCACTGTAATATCTCTTGAGAAAGCCTGAGCCAGAACTGCTTATCTAAGCCACTCTCAAATATCTGATACACACAAACTATGAGGATAACAAATGTTTATTTTTTTTAAGTCCTGATATTCTTTTATTAAATATATGAGCGATTCATTTTGAATGTGGGCAAACTTTCCAGTCTTAACACCAACTCCTTTCCCTTTCCCAACAAAATGGAGTACATTATGACTACAAAGAACTACCCACTGTTTTACTGAAAGGGGGGCAAGGGGGAAGGAGACAGAGGAGAGAAAAAGGAAGAGAGGAAGAAAGGAAAAAAAGAAAAACAAAACCGCACCCTTCAAGTCTTTCTCAATATCAGTCACCACCCTCATGTTCTCTTTTCCCTTCTTGACTCAGGTTTTTTTTTTTTTTTTTTTAGTTGTATTTTATTATTTATTTGAGAGAGAAAGAGAGAGCATGAGCAGGAAGGGCAGGGGGAAAGGAAGAGAGAGAATCTCAAGCAGACTCTGCACCGAGCGCAGAGCCTGACGCAGGGCTCAATCTTACCACCTGGAGATCATGACCTGAGCCAAAACCAAGAATTGGAAGCTTAACCAGCTATGCCACCCAGACACCGCTTGGATCAACTTCTTCTAAAACATATCCTAATCTTGCTACTTCTTTCTATTCCACTTACCTCTCCAGTTTAGAACAGCATCTTATCTTGCCTAGAGTATTTCATGCCTCTGACTGGCCTCCCATTTCAACTTTTAAGCCATCATAATCCATTTCCCATAGAAATATAAAAATATTTTCAGATTTTTAATATATAATGTACAATATGTAATAATAGTTAATATAAAATATTTTTAAATACACAAATTAGACCATTTTATCTGTTTGAAGCTCTTCAAAAACTTCTCTTTGTATAGGTCTTAAAGTCCTTATATTGGTTTACATACCACTATGTGAGTTGGCCCCTACCTTTTCTATGTAATCTTCCTTCACTCCCCCTAAAAGACAAGTTGGGTAAAACTGTAAAGACCTTTAGATAAAATGCAGCAAATTTGAGCTTTACCGCATATGTCACTAATTTTCAAACTTTTTTTTCCTGGTAGACCACTTTTTCCTTCAATAAACTATTAAACTAACTCCAACATATAAAACTTGTAAAAGTAGAGATGCTCCGGTTGAAGCAAGGTCCAGAGGCCCATCCCAACCACTAATACCAGCAGTCCTCTATGGTCAACTGGTTACATGTGTGGGGCCAGTCTTTATTTCTCAATTTCTAATTATATTGCATTGCCTGGATTGACCTTCCATGGCTTCTCTCCCACATTTTGTCTTTTAACTCTGAGAATATTTCTTTGATTTTATCTTCCAGATTACTATTTCATTCTGTACTTAGACCTGTTACCTTGTTTTGCTCTTCTGATATATAGAAAAACATACTCTTAAACAATACAGGTTTGAACTGCACAGGCCCACTTATACCAGACGTCTTTCAAAAAATACAGTACAGTACTGTGAATATATTTTCTCTTCCTTAGGATTTTTTAAATATATTTTCTTTCCTCCAGCTTATTTTATTGAAAGAATATAGCAGGGGCACCTGGGTGGCTCAGTGGGTTAAAGCCTCTGCCTTCTGCTCAGGTCATGATCTCAGGGTCCTGGGATCAAGTCCCATATCAGGCTCTCTGCTCTATCAGGGAGCCTGCTTCCCCCTCTCCCTCTGCATGCCTCTCTGCCTACTTGTGATCTCTGTCAAATAAATAAATAAAATCTTTAAAAAAAAAGAATATAGCATATAATAAATATATAAAATATGTGTTAATTGACTGTTTATATTATCAGTAAGGCTTCCAGTCAACAACAGGCTATTAGTAATTAAGTTTTGGGCGAGTCAAAAGTATACTCAGATTTTCAACTGTGTAGGAAGTCAGCACCCTCTAACCCCCTTGCTGTTCAAGAGTCAATGGTATATATACTTTTTTATTTCATTTTTTTTTAATTTTAAGTAGGCTCTACACCCAATTTGGGCCCAAACTCACAACCCTGAGATCAAGAGTTGCATGCTCTACCAACTGAACCAGTCAGACACCCCTATATTTTTTTTAAATTTTAGATCATACGTTTAATTTCAAAGATTTTTTTCTCATTGCTTCTTTTGAATCATGGTCTATTCTTGTTCCATTATCTTCCAGAATCTCTCAAAAATTATTGATTAGAGTATATTTTATATGCTCTTCTGTTCTTTGAATTAAATGTTTCATCCAAATTAGTGGTTTGTTCATCTTGGCTCTTCTTTTTCCTGCTATTGGTTTTCTTAAGTGTCTGATGATCCCTGGCTATCCATTCATATTTATAAACAAAAATCTAAGTTGATGAGTATACACAGTTGGCCCAGGTTTTCTCTATAGCCATGTAGATATTTTGCCCATCCAATCTCTTTCCTGTACAGAAAGACTGACTGCTGGTATATAAGTGGCCATAGTCACATTAAGATGTGTAGGCTAGCATTAAGAGGCAGGCTGAGGAGGCTCCAAGTGACAAAAACAGAGGAGTTTTAATCTGGTTGTAGAGTACTCTAACATCCCTCCTGGACTGGACTTTCATTTTTCATCCAGTCCACATCTGTAACACAGATAAGTCCTCCTAGGTTATTTCATATTGTACACCTTTCTCATGTCCCTACAGTCACATTGGAAACTTTTCCCAGATAGGTATTTTATCTTACATATGGCTTTTGAATTTCAGAAATGGACAAATGTCACTGCTGTCTACTATCACTACTGTGTGTTTGTGTGTGTGTGTGTGTGTGAGAGAGAGAGAGAGAGAGAGGGAGAGAGGGAGAGAGAGAGAGAAAAAGAGAGAGAGAGAGAGAGAGAAAGGGAGAGCTGAAAGAATGGAGAATGCATGTGTATCTGCTAGATTTGAGGAGAAAGAACTGGGCAAGGAGAAATACTGTCTTCCTTTCTAAGGCACATATCTTTAAATAATTACCCCTACTAGCAAGAACTAAGTTTTGAGGGTTTCTTCTCATGCACAGTTGTTTCCTGTGCCATTCTGGGCTGTCATTTTCCAGTCTTCTGCTTTCGGCCTCTCAGGAATTCTTCAATTTCTGATGGCACCATTTCCTGTCTTCCAACAGTGTTTAGTATTTATCTTTTAATTCTTCCGGTTTTAAAGAATTTGGAAGAGAAAAGGAAATACTGGCATCTATACAAAAAGTGATTTAGGGGGCGCCTGGGTGGCTCAGTGGGTTAAAGCCTCTGCCTTCGGCTCAGATCATGATCTCAGGGTCCTGGGATTGAGCCCCACATCGGGCTCTCTGCTCGGCGGGGAGCCTGCTTCCCCCTCTCTCTCTGCCTGCCTCTCTGCCTACTTGTGATCTCTCTCTCTCTGTCAAATGAATAAATAAAAAATCTTAAAAAAAAAAAAAAGTGATTTAGGACAGGAAAAGGCCTCTAGAGTATCTATAATAAAAGAAACATATAGTGGAGTAACAAAGGTTATAGATAGAATAAAATTCAAACCTCTTGTCATGACTTACCTCTCCAAATTTATCATTTACCACTATCTTCCTTAGTTCACTACAATCCAGAAACACAGGATTTCTTTCTGTTTCTCAAAAAATATCACTCTTATTCCTACGAGTTTTTGTGCTCTTCTTTTACATGGAAATCTGATTCTTCTCATAATTCAGATCTCTGTGCATATGTCACTTCTTCCCAAGTCTTCTCCAATGATCACCATATAAAATAGGACCATCCCAGTTTCTGTCATGTCATTCTTTTTTATTTTATTGAGCTTGTCCTATACTAAAAAAATCCTGATTATTTCTTTGCTTACTTGTCTGAGTACCTCGACTAGCGTAAGTGCTACATAAAGCTGCTTTGTAACATCTCACATTGTATCATATACTCAATAAATATTTGATAAATGAAGATTTGAGAAGACATAGCCATGACACAAATCTAGGAAGTCAAGAGGATAAAAATCAAAGTTGAAGTGTTAGCCATGAAAAGAAATTACTTATTTCTGAGACAGATAGGAATGAAAGAAGGATAAACATTAAGATGTTCTCAGGTGTTGGGAGACAATTCTTTGTAAGTCTTCTAGGTTTCTGTAAAAGAGGCACTGAGTGTCCTTTGTTCTAGACTATCTTTTCAAGGATAATAGCCCTGGAAAATAGAGGTAGTGTTTCTTATGGAGCAAAGGGCAGGCATGCTTACTTCCCATTATAAAATATTAGGTTCCCTAAGCTCAGGGTTCTTCTGTAATGCAACCCACTGCATGTACTGGTGTCATATGGCACTCTTCAGGTTACACTAGAGAAACTGGGGTTCAAGGAACCAATGCAAAAATGCTAATACTTCAACCGCTCTATTGCTATGAATAAAAACTTAACCTCTGACCCAGGAATCTCGTGTTTCCTACCAGCATCCATGAAACTCACTAACTTACTAGTCTGCAAGTAAGGTAAAATCTCAGACTCTTCACGTTTCCTAATGTGAAATAGGGACAAAAAGTGAAATATTAAAGCTTGATAACTTATTTTTTCCTAATGAAGAATGAAGAGAGGTCTTCTGTTGAGTAAGGCAAGGAAATACAGGGAGGCTCAATATGAGTGATTTTAGATAAAGTCATTGTGAGAAAAAGGAAAGAAAGCAAACTGGAAATGAACATCTCCACTTTATCCTGTCCCCTCCACCAGTTCACAAATACTGTTCATTTTTTTTGCCCAATTTATATTAATTTCTCCTGTCTTCTCCAGTGCTATAGCTTGATTTGCTTCTGGCCCTGTACTCCTTTTCTGGACAATTTCAATAATCTCTCCAAAGAACCTCTCTCTGCCCCAACTTAACCTAGTGATAGATTAATCTTATCAAATAACAAATCTTATCATATCATTCTTCTATTTACAAGACACTGAAAATTACACTAATAGCATGATCACTTTAATTTTCTTAAAAATTATGAAATATACATCCTAAAGTATAAATCATATAAGTATTATTTAATGGATAAAATGAATATACTGTACCCACCGTTCGGTTTAAGAAATAGAACACTACCAGTACCATAAAATGCTCCTGTCCTCTCCCAAGTCACATCTCTCCCATTCCCTCCTCCAGAGGTAACTTGCACCCTGAATTTTGGGTTACTTTCCTTTTTCAAAATAGATTGTTGCCTATAAATGTATTCCTAAAGAATATACTGCTGATGAATGGATAAACAAGATGTGATATATCTATACAATGGAATATTCTTCATCTTTAAAAGTAATGAAATCACTCTAGTTAAAATCCTCCTATGACTTCCTATTGCCAAGGGCATAGAGCTCTTAGCATGTCAATCATGGCCTTCATGATCATTTCCTCCTACTACCTTTCTAGTCCTACGTCTAACACCAACCCTAGAACTGTCCCTTGCTGTCATACAACTTGTTACTTCTACAGCCTTATACTTTTCTACCTTTTACTATGTTGCCCCTTTACCTGGAGTATATTCCCCACAATTCAGTAGCTTCTTTAAATGTGTCTTTCAGCTCAGAGGCAGTAGGCTGCTTCAGGATAAAGCTGAACATCTCTTTCCCAGCTACTGGCTGCCAGAAACTCGTTGAAGTGAACGATGAACACAAATTTCATACCTTTTATAAGAAGCATATGGCCACAGAAGTTGCTGCTGATGCTCTGGGTGAAGAATGGAAGGGTTATGTGGTCCAAATCAGTGGTGGCAATGACAAACAAGGCTTCCTCAAGAAGCAGGGTGTCTTGACCCATGGCTGTGTCCGCCTGCTGCTGAGAAAGGGGCATTCTTGCTATAGACCAAGGAGGACTGGCGAGAGAAGGCACAAATCTGTTTGGGGTTGCATTATGGATGCCAATCTCAGTGTTCTCAACTTGGTCATTGTAAAAAAAAAAGGGGGGAGAAGGATATTCCTGGCTCACTGATACTACTGTGCCTCATTGCCTGGGGCCCAAAAGAGCCAGCAGGATCCACAAATTTTTCAATCTCTCTAAAGAAGATGAAAAGAAGATGATGTCCACCAGTATGTTGTGGGAAAGCCCTTAAAGGTAAGAAATCTAGAACTAAAGTTCCCAAGATTCAGCATCTTGTTACTCCACGTGTCCTCCAACACAAACGTCAGCATATTGCTTTGAAAAAAGAGCGCACTAAGAAAAATAAGGAAGAGGCTGCAGAATATGCTAAACTTTTGGCCAAGAGAAGGAAGGAAGCCAAAGAAAAAGAAAGGCCAGGAACAGATTGCTATGAGACAGAGGCTGGCTTCTCTGAGAGCTTCTACCTCTAAATCTGAGACCAGTCAAAAAAGAGATTTTCTAAGAGTAACAAATAAATAAGGTTAGACATCAAAAAAAAATTTAAGAATTAAAAAAAAATGTGCTTTTCAGATGCAACCTCCTCCATGAAGCATTCCTGTTCCCCAGCCAGACAGAATCTTCCTTTCAACTAAAATCACATAGTACTTCATCTGAATTTCTCATATAGTATGCATTTTCTACCATTATATTTCTACTCTAACTTCCTGATACCTTTTTTCACTTTCATCTGTTGGTTTCAGTGACACCGCACTCTCCTCATTTTCAACCTACCTTTCTCTAGCTGCCCCTTCTTAGTATTTTTCACTGGTTCTTCCTCTGTCCATCTCTTAAATACTGGATTCCTCAGGGTCCTACTCAGAGTCCTCCAAGATCTCTTCTCTTTACGTCCTCCCTGCAAAACACCTCATCTACTCCAATCACTACCTACATGCTGATGACTCTTAGTCACTAGCCCTCATTTCTCTCCTGAGCAGCTAGTCTATGTATCTACCTTCTATTGGCCATCTTCCACATTAACATCAAGTTACCGTTTATAAACCTGAATTCATATTCTTCCTTTTCTGACTCCTTCCATGATTCCAATCACGCTGAATGGAAACACTATCCACCTAATTAAGTTGGAAACTTGAGTGTCACTTTTACTACTATTTATCTCTTCCACAAACTCCACATCTTACAATCATCAACTTTGTTGCTGTTATTAGTTAAAATTTCATAAGTTCATCTAGTTTTTTCCATCTTTACTGCTACCAAAATAGTTTATGACTCAAATACATCTCAACCAATTACCCAGAAAGTCCTTAGTTTGTAGCCTTGTCTCTAAGCTAACTTCTTCCAACCCATTCTCCATACTGCTGCCAGCAAAATCTTTCCAAACAGCAAACAGTAATTTCTCTGAAAAGCCTTAATGACTTTCCATTGCACCAAGGATGAAATTCCAGTAATACATAAGACCATGCACGAAATACTCCTTGCTCACACCTCTGGCTTCATTTCTGAACACTGACGTCTTAGAGTCCCATGAGTCATGCCATGTTCTCTAGTTCCTTTTTGCCTTTGTACATACTCCATGTGAAATGCACTTACCCATCCCCACATCTCTTTCCCTTCTAACACGTCACCGGGCTAACCCTTATACATGTTATTATGCCTCAGGTTAGCAAAAACTTTCTCCAGGATACTTTCCCCAATACCGGGCTCCCAAGATTTGGTAAGATGGCCAAATCTAATTCTACCACACGTACTTTCAGATACCCTGTACATTCCCCAAGCATAGTACTCATCAACTTATGTACTTAGATTTTAATTACTTATCTGTCCCCCACAAGACTGAAATCGACTTGAGCCCTGATAGATAACTTAATTACTTTTATAGAACATAGTAGATGTTTTATAAATATTTGTTGTTAAATGAATGAATAAATGAATATGTCTTATCTCTGCTAAATAAGAAGGTATGTCCCCCGATGGCAAAATCTGAGTATGATAAATCTGCAATCACCATATACTATGCTCAAAAAAACAAGAATTTTTAAAAATTTCACAAAGGTCAGATAAGGCTTAAATGTCAAAGAACATGATCTGCTTTCAAAAGGATAGATCAAAATGCTAAGAAAGGAACCCCAAGAGTCACAGAGTCCAGACTTTTGCCTTTAATCAAGTAAAATATAATCGATCCCTCAATTTTATATGACCAAATATTTACAAATTGTTGTTAGCAATATTATTTTTTTTTAAAGATTTTATTTATTTGACAGATTACAAGTAGGCAGAGAGGCAGGCAGAGAGAGAGGGGGAAGCAGGCTCTCTGCCGAGCAGAGAGCCCGATGTGGGGCTCGATCCCAGGACCCTGAGATCATGACCTGAGGTGAAGGCAGAGGCTTTAACCCACTGAGCCACCCAGGCGCCCCAGCAATATTATTTAAAGTAACATGTGAAACTGCAAAATTAGATATATAGAATCCCAAATAAGATGTAAAAATAAGAATTGATTCTAAGAGGCAACCATACTGGGAAAGAAATTAAACCATCACTATTTGCAGATAACATGATACTACACATAGAAAATCCTAAAGACTTCACCAAAAAACTACTAGAAGTAACACATAAATTCAGTAAAGTTGCAGGATACAAAATTAATAACCAGAAATTGGTAGCTTTTCTATACACTAATAATGAAGTAGCAGTAAGTGAAATTAAGAAAACAATCCCATTTACAACTGCACCAAAAAGAAAAAACACCTCAGAACTTAACCAAAGAGGTGAAAGATCTGCACTATGAAAACTACAAACATTAGTGAAAGAAACAAGACGACCAAAACAAATGGAAAGATACTCCATGCTTATGAATTGGAAGAACCAATATTATTAAAATGTCCATACTACCCAAAGCAATCTACAGATTTGATGTAATCTCCATCAACATACCAACAGCATTTTTCACAGAACTAGAACCAATAATCCTAAAATTTGTATAGAACCACAAAAGACCTTGAATAGCCAAAGCAATTTTGAGAAAGAAGAACAAAGCTGAAAGTATTAATCCCAGATTTCAAGATCTACTACAAAGCTACAGTAATCAAAACAGTATGGTACTGGCACAAATACAGACACATAGATCCATGGAGCAGAATAGACAGCCCAGAAATAAACTCACACTTCATGGCCAATTAATCTATGACTAAGAAGACTATAAATAACAGGGAAAAGACAGTCTCTTCAAGAAATGGTGCTGGGAAAACTGGACAGGTATATGCAAAAGAAAGAAACTGGACCACTTGCTTACACCATACACAAAAATAAACTCAAGTGGATTAAAGATCTAAATATGAGACCTGAAACCATAAAAATCCTAGAAGAGAACACAGGCAGTAATGTCTCTGACATCAACATATTTCTAGGCATGTCTCCTAAGGCAAAGGAAACAAAAATAAAAAACCATTGGGACTGCATAAAAATAAAAAGCTTTTTTACACAGTGAGGGAAACCAACAACAAAACAAAAAGGCAACCTACTGAATGGGAGAAGATATTTGCAAATGACATATCTGATAAGGCGTTTATATTCAAAATATATAAATACCTTACACAACTCAACACCAAAAAACCTCCAAATAATCTGATTAAAAATGGTCAGAGGACCTGAATTTGTCCAAAGAAGACACATAGATGGCCAATCAATAAATGAAAAGATGCTCAACATCACTAATCATTAGGAAGATGTAAATTAAAAAACCACAATGAGATATCACCTAACTCCTGTCACGTCATCTACCAAAAAGACAAAAAAATAACAAATGTTGATGAGATGTGGTGAAAGGGAACCCTGGCACATTGTCAGTGGGAATGTAAACTGGTGCAGCAACTATGGAAAACAGTATGGAGGTTCCTCGAAAAATTAAAAATAGAAATACCATATGATCCAAGAATTCCACTACTG
Organism: Potos flavus; assembly: GCA_028534135.1. Taxonomy (NCBI): domain Eukaryota; kingdom Metazoa; phylum Chordata; class Mammalia; order Carnivora; family Procyonidae; genus Potos; species Potos flavus. The sequence continues at coordinate 51,101,572 of CM052885.1, read as the reverse complement.
GGTATTTGCCCCTCAAAAAAACCCCAAAAATACTAACTTGGAAGGATACATGTACCCCTATGTTTACTGCAGCATTATTTATAGTAGCCAAGACATGGAAGCAATCCAAGCGTCCATCATAGAAAATGGATAAGGAAGATGGTGTGTGAATGTGTGTGTGTGTGTGTGTGTGTATGAATATATATTTCATAGCCATAAAAAGGATGAGATTGTGCCATCTGCAACGACATAGACGGACCCCAAGGGTATTTTCCTAAGTGAAATAAGTCAGATGAAAAGGACAAATACATTATGATTTCACTCATATGTGGAATCTAAAACAAACAAACAAAAAACAGAATCAGAGAACTGATGGTTGCCAGAGCGGAGAGGGGTGGGAGGGTAAATGGGTGAAGGAGAGTGGGAAATACAGGTTTCTAGTTACGGAATGAATAAGTCATGGTTATAAAAGGATCAGCATAAGGAATATAGTCAGTGCACTGTAATAGTGTTGTATGGTGACAAATAGTAGCCACACTGTGGTGAACATAGACAACATAAAGTATAAACTTGTGGAATCACTATGTTGTACCTGAAATTAATGTAATATTGTTTGTCAATGATATTCAAATAAAATAATTAAAAATAAAAATTGACTCACTACCTAAGAACTGATTCACTAATATGCTAATGTAGAAAAATAAGAAACATTGAGAAATGTGACTATCCTGCAGAATTAGTTCACTGTAATCTACTTGAGTTCAGACCTTTTCATCTTAAAATACTTTAAACTATCACCTAAAAATTAAAAATTCACTTCTGACAAATTGCTTTGGGTACTCAAAGGGAGAGAAATTCATACAAGCAAGGTAATCCAGCTATGAAGATGATTTCTATACCCCAACAATTTTAGCATATATTACTGACATAAGTCAGCTCTAAATATACTACATCATCCTCTGTATTTTCTTTATAGCTTAATATCAATCATCAAAATCACTAGTGTCAACACCTCCTTTAAAAGCATTCATTCATGTCTCATTCAAGGAACACATTTTTAAAGCATGTATTATTTTGACATGTATTTTCAAACAACAAGATTTCAGTAATATATTAAGGGTTTACAGTTTTTAAAGTAGTAAAGCTAGCAGAAAAGATGAAACTAGCCTGATAGAATTTCACTGTTCAATGGTTCTGAGAGTCAGAATCGTATTACTCCTAATGAAGTAACGTTTAAGAAAAGTAAATTATGTATTCATGGAAATCAGTCACTTTTATTTTGTTCTGAGATACCATATGAGGTGAGATGCAAAATAACTCTATGGTTAGAGTATATATTTTCAAAACAATATAGTTTTAGTCATTAAAATTCATGGGCTGGGGGTGTCTGGGTGGCTCAGTTGGTTAAGCGTCCAACTCTTAATTTCATCTCAGGTCATGATCCCAGGGTCCTGGGATGGAGTCCCACATCTAGCTCTGTGCTCAGCAGGAAGTCAGCTTAAGGATTCTCTCTCTCCCTCTCCCTCTGCCCCTAGCCACACACACTTTCTCTCTCTCTCTTTCTCTCTCAAATAAAGCTTAGAAAAAAAAAATCATGGGCTGATGTCTATTTCTTAGACTTTTCTCAATTTTCCTCTTTGCAATTCCTGAATACAAGTCTCCCAGAACTTTAATAAACTGCTAAAGAATATTGTTTTAATATCCATTGCCAAAATATTTAAAGGAAACATATTTTTAGCAAACATAGCATTTGATGAGAAGTGAAACTTTTCCCAAATATATGCCATTATTAGTTTTTTTTATTTGTCTCTTCTTCTAAGACATTAAACCCACAATTTACACTTCTATAGAATACTGTTATCTCATTACACTCTTGCTAAATTTTTGACACCTAAAGCGCCTCTTTTCACCTGAAGTAAAAAATGTACATATATTGCAAGGTAAAAGCAGATAAAATTCTCTAACATTGCCAAAACTTCTGTAGCACATAGAATAAACTGAGTATGCTGAATAAAGTCTGCTCCACAAATGATGGTTAAAAATTAACTCTGGTAATACTTTGATTACTCCAAGTTTTAACAAACTAATTTTTAGTAGTGTATTTTTTTCTATCAGTTGAACTATTATCTATAGGCAATCAGAGAATTTGAACCGATAATGTCATTTATTGATAGATTAACAGATTGGTAGATAATAGCTAATACATCACTTCTTTAGTGATTCAGGACATGCTTTGCATTCCCTAGTTCTTAAGTATTCTAATAACTTCATCTTTACTGTTATTCTAAATAGAAGCAAGGCTTTCTATCAAAAGGTTATGTTCCAGTAGCTTTGTTGTAAGTGCTATTTTGAAAAGCAATTAAATTTTTAAATAACTAGACTTTAAAAATCTATACAGAAATTGTTTTCTGTATCACTATTCAAGGTGGCTTAAAGATGATGTGCACAATACTATTCAATACAAAAACAAGTTTCCTATATTAAGAAACAGTATTTGATTTACAAATTCTTTTTATAAGTAAGACATAAATATTCATTTGACCTCTGTTAACATTCCTCTAAAATAACAAAATACTTGTTTTTCTTTTAAAACTAGGTTAAACTCCTATAAAGTTAAGTTACTAACAGCTAGTATAAACAAATTAATGAATTAAAAGAAGGTATAGAGTTCAGAAAGTTCATTACATAAACTGTTCACTTTTGGAGCAATTATGTACCCTCTGTGCAAATAAAACAGAAGTAGCGAAAGCAGCCTGTTAGTATCAAAGCCTCCTCTTATGGTTGGCTAAGGAAAGGACATGGTACTTGCCAGAGGCACCTCTAACCCTTCAGAAATAAAGGAATGTTAATGGTGGGCCAGAAAGCATCTAAGACTCTGTTTTATATTAGATATGCTAATAATTATGTCTCTATATGTGACTGTTTATATTAAATACAAAATGAAGAAAAGCAGCAAGTTTATTTTCCTAATTAAAACATGATTAAATTCTGTATTTCAGTTTTTAATTGGTCCCATTTTGATTTAATAAGCACTGAAACTCAAATGGGTTTCAGGAATGCTTTATCATTTTCCAAACTGCACCAAAGAATTCTTACTGTTAGGATTTATAATTCAATACAGAATGTAATAACGTAAGTAATAATCATACATGGTCTTTTATTTCACATAATTCTTAATTGTATAATGTTGAAAAAATTTATTTCAGATTACTTTCATATTCTTTTTATCATAATATGCTTTCCTGTTTTTTCAAAATCATTTAACATTATGGAATATACAGAAAAAATATTAAAATATATAGCAAATATTTTGATTTTGCCTCAGTTGGTATTAAAGCAGCAAATGCTAGGTTTCTGCCCTTTTCTCTCCACTTTCTCTGATAGACAAATAAATTATTAAGATGTTTAAAACTAAGGGTAGAAGAGTCTTGTAAAGGCCAGATGAGTTAATAATTTCAAAGTAATGAGACCATGATCCAATTTTTTTTTTTTTGTTAAACACCACTGTCAAATCTCTTTGGGCTAAATTTTTGGTCAGCATGTGAGAATTACCATAGCAATCCCATTGCCCTAATGAGTATTCTGTGTGTAACTCCCCACGCATCAAACATAAGTCTTGCACAGTTTCTTTCAAATATCTAAATAAATATGTATGCACATAACACAAAACCCAAATTCTTTATAAAACTTTCACAAACTTATATAATATACATAGATATGCATATTTACACATCAGGAATATATATACACCACACACAGACACACACACACACACACATTTACATCTCTACATTCTACGAATCTTTTTACATAGCTAAGAAGTTGAGATATAGCCATTAAAAGGATTATCCAAAATAAGTGCCTGCACAGCAATATCTTGAATGGGGTCTGAATGAGCTATATATTTAACAGAGCGTGTCAAATGTGAGGATTCCCATTCTTAAGACTATATGTATTACTTAAATGAAACTGTTTGAAGCCTGAATACCGCATTCAATAATACAGGCCTGGGAAGGAAGCATTTTTTTTTCCCTTCCTGAAGTCAATTTGATGCTTCTGAAAGACTGACAGATTTGGAAGAAAAAGTATAGCTTTAAACTAAATTAAGTATTCACAGAACAAACACTGCAGCTGCAAGAGCAATTCAAATTTCCTATCACCAATGTTTCAGTCCTCTTTTTAAAGGAACGATTTCTGAGGTCAGAGGTTACTCACATTTTCATGGCTATTCAGCCCCCTGCCTAATATAGCTAACATGGGTACCATTAAATAGTGACAACTGTGATAATGGATATATCTGCAAGAACAGCAAGTCATTTTATAAAGGCTGCCAACTACTACAAAAATAGTGATTTTTCAATTCCACAAATTGTTTCTACAACATTTTATCTAAAACTGGCTTACATGACTCAAACATTAATTTCTATTTTTAAACAAAATATGAATTACATGTTATATTCTAAAAGTTTCAAAGGGAGTCAACTGTTAAAATAAATTTAAAATAAAAATACATAGGATCAAATGAGCTATGAGCAATGGTCCAACTAGTCAGGCTCTGATGTATGTGTGTTTGTCTGTGAACACATATACCCATTTCACAAAAAGAAGGAAAATGACTTTATTCATAAGTAATGAAATAATGTTATCTCAAAATAGAAATATCAAAGATTTAAAAAAGAAATATTAAAGGTGGTAGTCTTGAAGAGAAGTATTATGTTAGGCAGAAAAATTTTCATAAAACTTAAATCTAAACTTCTAAAAATGTTATAATCTTTGTGTAGTACATGGAAAATAAGTTTTAAAATAAAGCTTCAGTACATTAAGTGAAACTTAAAATCCGTTCTGTATAACTCTGTATCTGATAGAGGATATATGATTCAATTAGAAAAATAACGTAAAAATACACATATACTTTGTGTAATTCTGTCAGTTAAGGAAGCCTACTGAAGTACTCAAACTGATTCTGATTTTCCTGTGATTACCAGTGAATGTTTCAAAATGATAGGAGAGTTTTATTTTTTGCTTCCAAAATATTGAAAAACATTTAAATATAAATGTAACTGAAACAACATTATTCATTAAATTGGTGGAAGACACAATTGACTTTTTTTAATTTCAAAAAGAACTATATCTCAAATTGGAAAAGAACTTAAAAGGGGGGAAAAAAAACCTTTCAGAATTAAGACTTAAAGCTTTAAATATTTATCTGTATAAAAATGTTTTTCTTTTCTTCTCTTTAATATACAAGTAAACCAACAATTATTTTTCATTTGAGAAACTCAATCTTAAATTTACTAATTTAATGACCTGAACCTACATAGGAATGAAAGGTTGTTGTTTTTTAATGGATAAAAGAAAACAAAACATGCCAAGAGGAAAGCTACCTTTCAAGTTTTAACTGATCAACAATCACTTGATAAGATGAACTATATTACATATAACTGCTAAAATCCTATGGCATTTTAGAATTATTTAAAATAGTAGAGTGTAAGCCAGTTTAATTGTAGTCATAGAGCAATTCAAATATTCATAGAAAACCAAATTGTATCAGTGTTCTTTTTGTGTGTGTGTGGAGTTGTTTTTCTTTCTATAGTTAGTTGAGTTTAAAATGCAATGTAAACAATACACAAATACTTCGAGGCCTTTGTGATCTCAATCACAAGACAGGCTTCATTTGAATCCCAGAACAATTACTAAAAGAACAAGATTCATCCATGCATTTTAATAATTAATATTTCCAAAGAGTTTCCTCAAACCAGAATTTTAATTTCATCCTCTTGCCTTGCAAAAATCAAACAAAAAAACCTTCCACATACTTCATTATATGGTCCTTGCACAATTGCACCACCTAGTGTTCACTAGGCAATAAACCTACAAATTTAGTAAAGCTTTCTCTATTTAAAACAAAACAAAACCACCACCATCACCATCAAGACACCACAGTACTGGGGCACCTGGGTGGCTCAGTCAGTTAGGTGTCTGCCTTTGGCTCAAGTCATGATCCCAGGTTCCTGGGATCGAGCCCCGCGGGAAGCTTGCTTCTCCCTCTCCCACTCCCGCTGCTTGTATTCCCTCTCTCGCTGTCTCTCTCTGTCAAATAAATAAAATCTTTAAAAAAAAAAAAAAAGACATCACAGTACTACATCAACCATCCAAACTTTAACTTATTATCTTTGTTTGACTTATAAAAGTTTAACAGATTGAGATACATTAAAATGTTAGATTTTAATTGTGATTTAAATAATCTAAATGTACTGAGGTAGGATCCCAATTCTGAAAATAATGTATTTCAAGATAATACATTTTGAAATAATTTGAAACAACTTGAAACAATTTGAAATAATTTCTAAAAATATTTTGAAATAATGTATTTTAAAATAATGTATTTCAAATATGCTCAAACTGATTACATACCTCAAAAAGAATCACATTTTAAAATCTAGAATGTGTTTCAAAGCCAAAATTAACAGAGACAAATGAGAATGGTGGATAGCCTCTTCATAATCGAAGGCAATGACATACCTTCTCTTCTACTTCTTTGGCTTCCAGAGCGTAATAGGGTAGGCTCTTCTTCCTGTTATCCACCCAGAATCACATTTTAAAGACTATTTTAACTGTGTATAAAAAAGACATACTACTGGGGAACCTGGCTGGTGCCACTGGTTAAGCATCTGACTCTTGGTTTCAACTTAGGCCCTGAACTCAGGGTCTTGAGGGTCTTGAGCCCCATGTTGGGCTCCGTGTTCAACATGGAGTCTGCTTTAGACTCTGTCTCCCTCTCCCTCTGCCCTCCCTGCCCCCAGTTTCTCTCCCTCTCTCTCAAATAAATAAATCCTTTAAAAAAAGACATACTATTATATTTATACTACTATAATTATTTCCTCAGTAAATATTAGATTTTTTGGAATTAATGTTCCTGTTATATTGTTGAGCAACAACTTCTTTAAATGTGCATCCATGAATGAGAAGATATCATAGTTATTAAATTTGCATTAGCCTCACACTTATTTAATAATATACATGATGATTAGAAGTCATCTTTACAGCTCTACAAACATAAATGATAAACTGTTCACATGAATTACTATTATCAACATTGCTTCTATATAGTTAAATCAAGCATTTCTAAGGTAAATTAGAAGGAGAGAAAGGGAAACCCAGGTGGAACAGAAAGGTACTCTAAGGCCCTACCAAAGACATTAGAGCTATTATTTATAGTTGGAGAAACAAACCTATTCCTTTTCTAGCAGCAGGGTGCCACGGTTGTAGATTACAGAATTCCCTGGCTGGTAAGTCTACCAGTCCTCCAACTTGCCAACCTCCAGTGTTGAAAGCCAGAAGAGAGCCAAATACACTTTGGCTTAGAATAGTAGCTAGTGTTAAAGTATGTTAAAATGTGTGTGTGCGTGCGTGTGTGTGTGTGTGTGTGTGTGTGAGAGAGAGAGAGAGAGACAGAGACAGAGACAGAGAGACAGAGAGAGAGACAGAGATGGGAGGTAGAGGAGTGGGGGGTTGGGAAGGGAGAAGGAGACAGAGACATGAAAATGGAGGGCTTCAATCCAAACTGAAAACTAGTCTAGGTTCCCCCACTTAAACAGTAGAAGTATACAATCAAATCTTTGGACAATGTCTATTTCCCATTGTTCTCCAGCACCAGGCCTCTATCACCATTCATTTTCTTATCTCTTAAATCTACCCTGTGATAATCTACCCTTTCTTTTGTCTTTGGACATTTCATTTTTCATCTTCCCTAGTTGAAGGGTATAACCTATATAGTTTATCTGTCTAAAGCTAAACATAGAAATGATCCAAGTAATATTCTTGGCCACTATCAAGCAGAGCTCAGACCTACCTGAAAACATTTAACTGTTTATAGAACAGTTCATAATCCCTAAAAACTCTAAGTACACAAAAATATGACACCTCCATGGCAAAAAAAATGGGACACTGGTCTGCAAAGATTTGCTCTTCTAGTTCCTCTAATTGCTTCTGACATATTCATTAGATTATTATTGCTTGTCATAAGAACTGGGCTCTATGGTAATATGAAGGGCTCAGATGCAAAAGTACTGTGAAATGTGGCTATGGTTCAAAAACTTCCTAACTTATGTAAAACTTACTAAAAACTTTCCCTTTGCTATACTGGTCCAGAGATCCCATGATCCTAGAGGCCAACTCATAATAAAGTTTCCTAAGATTCTAAAAGCCGTGGCTTTCAAGATCCTAGCCTAACCTAGAATCCCACAGCACCATAACCACTAAAATTTGTGGGATACGTGTTCAGCAAAGTAGAAAGATTAGAAAGGATGCTTGTGAGGTTTAGCCTACAATTAGGTTAGCAAAAAGAAGAGATAAGGGTGATAGGTATTCCCATTCCTCCTTCACAATAAATGAAAGTGATGAATGCTAATATATATTAGCATTCATATAATATATATATATATATATATATATATATATATATATATATATATAATGCATAAGCCATGTGGTAATAGATAACTTAGAACCTTAAACATGAACTTAGAGAAAAAGAGTAAGGTAGCTTTTAAATTCAAAAGAAAAGAAGGCAGAATGTAGATCTGTCCAAGGTAGGGAATCTAATAGACAACCATTCCCACTGTAAAACTTGAACCCCGAGGTACTACATTCTCAATGTAAAAACAAAACAGAAGTAAACCTACCCAACCCCTCTTACCCCTAGAGGAGTTCAAAGAAAGTTGCCTTGGACTAAAAGGGGAGAAAAAGGATCCTACTCCTGAGAAATTACAGCCTAAAGTCAGCCATCATTTGGACAGAAATACAGTCCAAATACTCTTAACCTGGGTATCCAAAGCATTTTAAGTTTTGAATATAGCCCAAAGTGGTCCCAAACTGGTAAGTGATTTCTATAGCAGAAGCAAACATAATTCCTCTTGAAGGAATGAATACACACTTTCATTACAGACCTCAAAGACTTTCCAAAACTAATTTTTCAAATAAAGAATGACATAATACATCATGAACAAGAATCAGCAAAGGCAACAAAAAGCAGAAACAAACTCAAAGATATAATACGTTGGAATTATTAGGCATAGGTTATAAAATAACTATCCTTACTATATTTAAAGAAATAAAAACCCAAGTTGAAAATACTGCAGAGAATAGTAAACTAATTTTTTAAAAAACAACAGATTTTAGAGAAAAATAAAACTTCAAGAAATTAAAAAAAAACATAATAATTGAAATTTAAAACTCAGTGGAAAAAAATTAACAGCAGAATAAAGAGCTGGAGAGGTGCCTGGGTGGCTCAGGTGGTTAAGAGACCAACTCTTGATTTCAACTCAGGTCATGATCTCGGGGCCCTGGAATCAAACCCCATGTCGGGCTCCATGCTCAGCATAGAGTCTGCCTGTCCCTCTCCCTCTGTTCCTCTTCCCATGTGCTCTCTCACAAATAAGTAAATAAAATCTTAAAAAAAAAAAAAAAGAAAAAAACAGAGTACAAAGTGAGAAATTATTTAGTATGTCTGATTACTGCTCAAAAACAACAGGAGAGATCAGGGCAGAGGCAAAATTTGAAGAAATACAAAGAAATTTCTCACACTGATCAAATATAATAATCTACAGATTCAAAAAACTCAACACATCCAAAGGTGGATTTTAAAAGAAATAAAAATTCATGCACAGATACATCACAGTGAAACTGCAGTACACCAAAGACAAAAAGCCAAGATCTTAAAAGCAGTTTGACTTAAAATAAGCAACAAGTAGACCGACAGCTTACTTCAATAGCCACAAGAGAAACCATGTGCTGAAAGAAACTAAAATGTGATCCTAGAGATTTAAACTCAGTAATATCTTTCAAGAATGGGGGCAAAGTAAAGGCATTTTCAGACAGACAAACAAAAGCTAAAAGTCTGGTACCAGCAAACTTTGAGAAAGACAATTCTATGAATATACTTTAGGCAGAAGGAAAATAATGCTACTAGATGGGGATCTGAGATGTAAAAAGGAAAAAAGAGAAGTGAGAAATACATGTATGAAACTCTGTATTAAACCTATAATAATAATTTCTTTTGAGATTAAAAAAAGAAGTGAAATATAAATCAGCAATAACAGGTAAGTCAGCAGGCAGGCAAAAGTAACGAAAAAGATCTAAAGTTGGGGGTGCTTGGGTGGCTCAGTTGGTTGAGCATCCAACTCTTAATCTCAGCTCAGGTCTTGATATTAGGGTCGTGAGTTCAAGCCCTGCACTGGGCTCCACACTGGGCATGGAGCCTACTTAAAAAAAAAAAAAAGTTCTAAGATTGTTATATTGTCTGAGAAGAAAACAGAGGTATTAATTGGCCTTTGATCTTGAAAAGTACAATATGTGCAATTTTAGGATACCCACTAAAAGAAGAGAAATGAGTATATAACTTCCAAACTAGAAGAAGGGGAATATGAAATGATTTTTTAAAAACCAAGCCAAGAGGTACACTCGGGTGGCTCGGTCAGTTAACCATCTGCCTTCAGCTCAGCTCATGATCCCAGGGTACTGGGATCGAGTTCCACATCTGGCTCCTTATTCATCGGGGAGCCTGCTTCTCCCTCTGCTTGCCACTCCCCCTGCTTGCACTCTCTCTCCTTCTCTCTCACAAATAAATAAATAAAATCTTTAAAAAAAAAAATGAACCCAACAATAATACACGCCTATTAGAATGGTGAAAACCCTAAACACTGACACATAAAATATAAGAATGTGAAGCAAAAGAACTCTCAGTCATTGTGTATATGGACTATATCTTCTTTATCCATTCGTCTGTTGAAGGGCGTCTTGGCTCTTTCCACAGTTTGGCTATTGTGGACATTGCTGCTATGAACATTGGGGTGCATGTGGCCCTTCTTTTCACTACATCTGTACCTTTGGGGTAAATACCCAGTAGTGCAATTCCTGGTCATAGGGTAGTTCTATTTTTAATTTTTTGAGGAACCTCCACAGTGTTTTCCGAAGTGGTTGCACCAACTTGCATTCCCATCAACAATATAAGAGGGTTTCCCTTTCTCCACAACTTCTCCAACATTTGTTGTTTCTTGCCTTGTTGATTTTTGCCATTCTAACTGGTATAAAGTGGTATCTCAATGTAGTTTTGATTTGAATTTCCCTGATGGCTAATGATGACGAACACTTTTTCATGTGTGTGTTAGCCATTTATTTGTATGTCGTCTTTGGAGAAATATCTGCTCATGTCTTCTGCCCATTTTTTGACTTGATTATTTGTTTTCTGGGGAAATAAAAAAGAACTCTAAATCATTGCTGGCTGGAATGAAACCGCACTGGAAGACAGTTTGCAGTTTGGCAGTTTCTTACAAAACAAAATATACCCGTACAATATGATCCAGCAATCACACGCCTTGGTATTTTACCCAAATGAAATGAAAACCCTTGCCCACATAAAAACCTGCACATAGATGTTTACAGCAGCTTTATTCAATATTGCCAAAGCTTAGAAGGAACCAGGCTGTCCTTCAGTAAATGAATGGATAAGCTGTAGTACATCCAGATAATGGAATATTATTCAGCACTATAAGGAAATGAGCTATCACATCATGAGAAGACATAAAGAAACCTTAAATGCATATTACTAAATGAAAGAAGCCAATCTGAAAAGACTGCATACTGCATGATTCCAACCATATGGCATTCCTGAAAAGGTAAAACTATAGAGAGAGTAAAAAAAGATCAGTGTTTGCTAGGGGTTGGGCGAAGGGAGGGAAGGATAGGTAGAGCACAGAAGATTTTTAGGGCAGTGAAACAATTCTGCACCATACTATAATAGTGGATAAGTTCATTATACATTTGTCAAAACTCAGAGAATGTACACCACCACAAGTGAATCTTAATGTAAAGTATGGACTCTGGGTAATGATGTGTCAATGCAGGTTCATCAACTGCAACCAATGTACCATTCTGGTCTGGGAAGCTATGTGTCTCTGTGCGGGTGGTGAGGAGCAGTGAGTATATGAAAACTTTTTGTACTTTCTGTTCACTTTTGCTACAAACCTAAAACTGCTCTAAAAACTATTTTTAAAAAAATCAATGCAAAAGAAAGCAAAAGAGGAGAGAAAAAGAAACATAAAATAGGAAAGACAAACAAGAACCACAAAATAAGACAGTGACTATGAATCTAAAAATATAAGTAATTACATCAGATGTAAATGAATTAATGGCTCTAGCTACAGACTGGATAAAAAAAAAAACGAGAAAACAAGTGACATTTAAAAGAGATATATCTAAATATAAGGATACATAAAAATTCAACCTAAGAAGGAAAAAAGATTTACCATGAAAATACTAACCAATGGCTAGTATAGTAACATTAACATTAAGCACATACAAAAAGTAAAACTTTAAGATAAAAGGCAGTACTAGAAATGAAAAGGGTCAATTCATAATACTAGAGGTTCAGTTCACCATGAAAAAATTTATAATGAGTGTGCATGTGATAACACAACCCAAAAATATATAAAACAAAAATTAATAGAATTAAAAGGACAAATAAATCTGTTTTTTTGACTGAATAATCAGAAAATAGAGGATTAAAAAATACCACCAACAAACATATCTCAATGGATACACAGAGACCACCACATTCAAAGGCTAAGGAATATACACTCTTTACAAACTTAATTTGGATATAAAAAACCAAATGGAACAAAACAAGTCTTCACAAATATTAAGGGATTTAGATCCTATAGGACATATTCTCTGATTAAGCTAGAAATCAACAACAAAAATGGAATTAAAAGAAATCACCATGTGTTAGAAATCAAGAAACATACTTTTGTATAACTGCGAGTTAAAGATAAAAATCAACAGAAAAAAAGTACTTTGAAACAAACATGGATGACCCAGGAGGACATTATGCTAAGTGAAATAAGCCAGACACAGAAAGACAAGTATTACATGACCTTATTTTTTATGTGGAATCTAAAAAAAAAATCGAACTCAGAAAGAAGAATGGTGATTAACAGAGACTCAGAGGTAGGGGGAAAGGAGAGATATTATCAAAGAATACAAACTTTGAGCTATAAAATGTTAAGTTCTGGAGACCTAACGTACTGCATGCTGACTATAGTTAATAATAAGGTATTGTATATTTGAAATTTGCTAAGACATCTCAAGCATCTTCACCCAATACACACATAAAACAGTAACTACAGGAGGTAATGGACATAACAACTAATTTAATTACAGTAATAATTTCACAATGTACAAATATATCAAAACATCATATTGTATATCTCAAATGTATATGAGTTTTATCTGTCAAAATAAATTAGTAACAAACTTTTAAAAGGGCTACAAAGTAAATTCAAAGTAATTAGAAGGAAATAGCAGAAATAGCAGAAATTAATAAATTCAGAAACAGAACCAACAAAGCACTTTAATAGAAACTGGAAAAAATTATTAGATTATTATCATAAAAGATGTTTTAAAACTATTTCCATAAACAATTAAGAATTAGAAAGACATAAGAACACTCCCAAGTGAATGCTCGTCTACCCAAGATTCTGATCTGTAGTTCCAACTGGTAAGCAAGATCTGAAATATGGCAGTGAATTAAGCAGGAAAGATGTTCTCTCCCAGTTCTTCCTTTCCTGCACAGTCTCCCACTGCTCCTGTTCATGCCAGACCTTTCTGCAGTACCCTATCAATAGCCTCTGAATCTGTCCTAAACATCCTCAAATGCACTGGAAGGTATGCTGTCTCTCCTCCACCTCCTCAAACTCCTGAAATGAGAACTCTTGAATATAATGTTACTTATCAAGGACCAAAATTGAAGCCCTCATCTTCACTGAGCAAACTTGTCTATCTTTTTGTGGTTCCAGTTTTAGTGAACAGAACTACCATTCACTGAATTGCTCAAGGAAAAAACTTAGATTGTTTACTCTTTCTCCCTTGCTGTTCGCATCCAATCAATATCTACTAAACTCTACTTTATTAAAGACCTTCAAATTGATTTTAATCTCTTCTCTAAAATAGCATCATTTAGGGACGCCTGGGTGGCTCAGTTGGTTAAGCGGCTGCCTTCGGCTCAGGTCATGATCCCAGGGTCCTGGGATCGAGTCCCACATCGGGCTCTTTGCTCAGCAGGGAGCCTGCTTCTCCCTCTGCCTCTGCCTGCCTCTCTGCCTACTTGTGATCTCTCTCTCACTCTCTCTCTGACAAATAAATAAATAAATTCTTTAAAAAATATTAAAAAATTTAAAAAATAAAATAGCATCATTTATTCTAAGATTTCAAAAATCAAGACCCTAAAATTCATGATTTCTTATAAACAATACAAACTTTCCCTACTTCCATAAGAAAAACTAGGTTAGCTTTCATTTATTTATCTATCTGTACTGAACTATGTTTAAATGAAGAGGAGAAATAGCCTAACGTCCCACATATACAAAGGACTATAACAGAATATTATGAAAAATCAGTTGCCAACAAACTGGACAACCTAGAAGAAATGGATAAACTCCTAGAAACACATAACCTCCCAAAACTACATCAGTGAAGAAGAAAATGTGAACAGACCAATTAGTAACAATGAAACTGAATCAGTGACCAAAAAACTCCCAACAAACAAAAGTCCAGGACCAGATGGATTCACAGGTGAATTTAACCAAACATTTACAGAAGAGTTAATACCTATTCTTCTCAAACTATTCCAAAAAACAGAAGAGGAAGAAAAACTTCCAAATTCATTCTATGCGGCCAGCATTACTCTGGTACCAAAACCACATAAAGATACTACAAAAAAAGAAAACTACAGGCCGATATCTCTGATGAACATAGATGTAAAAATCCTCAACAAACTATTAGCAAACCAAATCCAATGATACATTAAAAAAGCCATTCACCATGATCAAATGGGGTTTATTCCAGAGATGCAAAGGTGGTTCAATATTCATAAGTCAATCAATGTGATACATCACATTAACAAGGAAGGATAAAAACCATATGATCATTTTAACTATGTTTAGTGTCTCCCATATTTAAAAAAGGAGAACAAAACAAAAACCCTTCTATTCCTATTTCCTTATACTCCCAACTGAATTAGTTAATTATTTCAGTTAATTCATTCATCCAAGATTTCTTTTTTATTTTTTTTAAGATTTTATTTATTTATTTGACAGAGAGGAGAGAGATCACAAGTAGGCAGAGAGGCAGGCAGAGAGAGAGGGGGAAGCAGGCTCCCCGCTGAGCAGAGAGCCCGACGCGGGGCTCGATCCCAGGACCCTGAGATCATGACCTGAGCCGAAGGCAGAGGTTTTAACCCACTGAGCCACCCAGGCGCCCTCATCCAAGATTTCTTGAACACTTGATATATTCCAGCCACCGTGCTAAGAAATGAAAACAGACTCTCCGTGCTCAACAATTATCCAGATTGCTATACAAGCCCCTTATTTAAAAATATTGTATAGCATAGGATAAACAAATCCAATAGATCTTATTCTTCTAAAGAGAGGGCTCTGGGATACCAGATCAAGGGTGTCCTTAATATACTGCAGGTGAAAGTGCAATATGTGATCATACAATAAAATTATTCATAGATAAGAAAGAAGATAGCTAAGTAGAATTCACACTGCCCCATGACTTGAACCCTAGTCCTGTGGGATGCAAAGGCTTAAGCCATAGAACCAAACTTCAGGATAACACATGAAATCAGATTCCTTGGAGTATCCTCTCTGCCAGCCTTACCAGGATTGCCACCTATGAACCCTCAAATCCTGGTCTGCCAGACATTTCATTTTCCACTGAGAGGTGTTTAGACTTCAGAAATACCTGGTTCTAGGGCGCCTGGGTGACTCAGTTGGTTAGGCATCTGCCTTTGGCTCAGGTCCGGATCCCAGGGTACTAGGATCGAGCCCCGCATTGGGTTCCCTGCTCAGCAGGGAGTCTGCTTCTCTCTCCCTCTGCCCATCCCCCTGCTCATGCTCCTTCTCTCTCTCTCTCAAAAATAAATGAGTAAAATCT
This sequence comes from Potos flavus, assembly GCA_028534135.1. Taxonomy (NCBI): domain Eukaryota; kingdom Metazoa; phylum Chordata; class Mammalia; order Carnivora; family Procyonidae; genus Potos; species Potos flavus. Next base: position 51,085,600 of record CM052885.1, on the reverse strand, counting down.
TAAAAAAAAAAAAAACAACCTCATTCTAAAGGTTATGAGTTCATATTCCAATTGTCTTCCATTTCAGAAGGGCTCTGTTCAAATTAAAACCCAACTACACCTCAGCCAGTCAACCCAAACAATCAAGTGAGATAGATATAGGAATCGCAGCTGGGTGCCATGCCTAGGGTGCAAATGAGCCACCATTCCTTCCTCAAACTAGGGTGATTTTTCCAGTAAGGAGGTAGGCAGGGATTCAGACTCACCCAAAGGGCTTTGTCGAACTATATCCTAAAGATTAAGATATGAAATATGCATTGGAGTACCTGTGTGACACAGTTGGTTAAGCATCAACTCTTTGTTTTGGCTCGAGTCGTGATCTCAGGGTAGTGAGATTGGGCCCCACACCATGTTCCACACTCAGTGTGGAGTCTTCTTGAGTTCTCTCTTTCTCTCCCTTTGCTCCTCCCCTGTATTCGCTCACTCTCTCATGCTCTCTCTCAAATACATAAAATCTTAAAAAAAAGAAATAATACATTTATTTTCAAACGCAACAATCCTTCTAAGAATGTCAAGAATACAAAATGTCATATGCCCAATGCAATTCACTGCAACATCATTTATAATAGCAAAGTAACGGAGGAGAGCCTGGGTGGCTCAGTGGGTTAAGCCTCTGCCTTCAGCTCAGGTCATGATCTCAGGGTCCTAGGATCGAGCGTCGCATCGGGCTCTCTGCTCAGTGGGGAACCTACTTCCCCCTCTCTCTCTGCCTGCTTCTCTGCCTACTTGTGATCTCTCTCCCTCTGTCAAATAAATAAAATCTTTAAAAAAAAAAAAAAAGAATGAAGTTAGATTTCTCTACATGTACCCTGTTTTAAACATTTGATTTGGGAACCATGGGATAATTTACAAAACTACAAAATGTAATTAAATAAAAATGAAGGGGGAAAATCCATTCCCCAAAACCAAAAACAAAATGAAGTTCAAGCAAAAAGGAGGAGTCTGGGAAGATGGTGGAGTAGGAGGACCCTAAGTTCACCCCATCCCACATTTACAACTAGCAATCTCTCGCATCCATGTAAGTAAAACAGAGAGTAAACTGAAGGCTGGCAAAACAAACTCCACAACTAAATGTAGAGAAGAAGGTGCAGCTGAGCAGTTAGGGAGAGCAGAAATAGTGGTCAGGAGCTATCTGCAGGAGGAGGGAGCTGTGGGAACAAAATAGAAACTAAAAAAACAATAGAACAAATCAGTGAAACCAGGATCTGGTTCTTTGAAAAGAGCAACAAAATCTATAAACCTTTAGCCATACTCACCAAACCAAAAAGAGAGAGAACTCAAATAAATAAAATCAGAAATGAGAGGGGAGAAGTGACAACTTACATCAAAGAGATACAAAAGATCATAAGAGAATATTATGAAAACTTATAGGCCACCAAATTGGACAATCTAGAAGAAATGGATAAATTCCTAAAAACTTAAAACCTTCCAAAACTGAATCTGGAAGAAAGAAAATTTGAACATACTCATTACCAGCAATGTAATTGAATCGGTAATCAAAAAACTCCCAGCAAACAAAAAGTTTGTAGCCAGACAGCCTCACAGGTAAATTCTACCAAACATTTAAAGAAGAGTTAACACCTATATTTTTCAAACTATTCCAAAAAATAGTAGAGAAAAGAGAACCTCCTAATTTATCCTATGAAGCCAGTATCTCCCTGATATTAAAGCCAGATAAAGACACTACAAAAAAGGAAAATTACAGACCAGTATCTCTGATGAACATAGATGCAAAAATTCTCAACAAAATATTAGTAAATCAAATCCAACAACACATTAAAAAAAAATCATTCACATAGGATGTATCCCTGGGATGCAAGGGTGGTTCAATATTTGTCAATCAATGTGATATATCACCTCAATAGAAAAAGTAATGAAAACCATATGATCATTTCTAGATGCAGAAAAAGCACCTGACAAAGTACAACATCCATTCGTGATAAAAACTCTCTACAAAGTAGGATTAAAGGGAACATATATAATGTAATAAAGGCCATACATGAAAAACCCATAGCAAACATCACACTCGATGGGGGAAAACAAAGCGTTTCCCCTAAGGTCAGGAACAAGACAGGGATGTCCACCCTCAGCACTATGAAAACTATAAAACACTGATAAAAGATATTGAAGATGACACAAGTAAATGGAAAGATATTCCACGCTCATGGATTGGAAGAACACGTTAAAATATCCACACTACCCAAAGCAATCTACCAATTTAATGAAATCCCTATCAAAATACCAACAACATTTTTCACAGAACTAGAATGAACAATCCTAGAATTTGTATGGAACCACAGAAGACCCCAAATAGCCAAAGCAACCCTGAAAAGGAAAAACAAAAGCTGGAAGTATCATAATCCCAGATTTCAAGTTATACTACAAAGTTACAGTAATCAAACTAGTATGGTACTGGCATACAAACAGGCGCACAGATCAATAAAATTGAATAGAGAGCCCAGAAATAAACCCATGTTTATATGCTCAATTAATCTTTGACAAAGGAGGAAAGAATATATAATGGGAAAAAGTCTCTTCAACAAAGGGTATTGAGAGAACTGGACGGCTAGATGCAAAAGAATGAAACTGGATCACTTTCTTACACCATACACAAAAATAAACTCAAAATGGATTAAGGACCTAAATATGAGACTTGAAACTATAAAAATGCTAGAAGAGAGCACAGGTGAGTAATTTCTCTGACATCAGATGTAGCGAATTTTTTCTAGATATGTCTCCTAAAACAAGGAAAACAAAAGCGAAAATAAACTACTAGGACTACCTGAAAATAAAAAGCTTCTGCACAGCAAAGGAAATAATCAACAAAACTAAAAGACAACCTACTGAATGGGAGGAAGTATATGCAAGTGACATTTCCAGTAAAAGGTTATGATCCAAAATATATAAAAGAACTGATAAAATTCAACACCACAAGTAACCCAATTAAAAAATGGGCAGATCACCCCACAGCTGTCAGAATAGCTAAAATCAACAATATAAGAAACGGTAATTGTTGGCAAGGATGTGGAGAAATAGGAACCTGTTGGTGGCAGTGCAAACTGGCGCAGCCACTCTGGAAAACAGTATAGAAGTTCCTCAAGAAGTTAAAACTGGAACTACCCTGTGATCCAGTAATCACACTACTAGGTATTTACCCAAAAAAATACAAAAAACCCCACAAACTCAAAGGGATACATGCACCCTGTTTACTGCAGCATTATTTACAATAGTCAAATTATAGAAACAGCACAAGTGTCCATCAACAGATGAATGAAGAAAGAAAATGTGATGAACATTTGTGTATGTGTATGGAATTAAGCCCCACGTTGGGCTCCCTGCTCAGGAGGGAGTCTGGTTCTCCCTCTCCCTCTGCTCCTTCCCCCACTCGTGCGCTCGCGCATGTGTGTGTATGTGTATGTGTGTGTGTGCATGTGCGGACATGCGCTCTCTCTCTCCCTCTCAAATAAATAAAATCTTTTACAAAAATTAAATTTAAAAAACTTTTTTTGGTCAGTAGAGCATTCAATGTAAAGTCGGTCAAAGACATACTCAACTTTTGAAGACAGAATTTCTTTAAAAATGTATGTGAAATAACTTAAAACAGAAAAGTGGCAATATAGTACAAAGAACTCCTATACACTCTTGACCCAGCTCCCCCAATTATTAACATCTTACCCATTAAACTTACATTTGCTCATATATACACAAATATTTTTCTGACCCATTTGAAATTAAGTTGCAACATGATGTCCCATTACCCCTTAATATCATTTTGTATATTCCCTCCAATCAAGGACACTATCCTATATAACCAGAACACAATCACCAAAATGAACAAATTAATTTTAACATGATTTTACCATTTAAACCAGAGACCCAATTCAAATTTCACCAATTGTTCCAATAATGTCTAGTATCCAATTCAGATCATGTTGTGCATTTTATTGCCACGTCTCTGTGGACAACTTCAATTTGGAATGCTCCTTCAGTTTTTCCTTGTCTTTGATGACCTTGACATTTCTGAAACATAAATGCTGCTACTTCATAGAATATTCCTCAATGGAGATTTTTCTAACGTTTCCTTATCATGAATAGATGTCACTTACATATTTTTGGCAAGAATATCATAGAACTGAGGCTATGCTCTTCAGGTTCATTATCAGGAGGCATACAATGTTGACTCGTCCCATTACTGGGGTTGGTAAATTTTGTCACTTGTTAAGATGATACTTTGTCTGAGTAAAGTTAATAAGAATTTTGTTCTTATTTATAAATAATTACTAAGCATTTTATGGGAAGATATTTTGACTATGCAAATATCCTGCTTTTCATCAAACTCTCACTCACTATATGATATTTTGCCTAAATAAATTATTGCTATGAGGACTGCCAAAGGTAATTTTCTTTTTTTTCTTCCAATATTTTAAATTCAACTTAGTTAACACATGGTATAGAATTGGTTTCAGGAATAGAATTTAGTGATCACTTACATATAACACCCAATGCTCATCACAACACATACCATCCTTAATGCTCATCACTCATTTAGTCCATCCTCCTACCCACCTCCCCTCCAGCAGCCCTCAGTTTGTTCTCTACAGTTGATTCTCCTATGGTTTGCCTCCCTCTCTGTTTTTATCTTATTTTATTTTTCTTTCTCTTCCCCTGTTCTCATCTGTTTTTTTCTTAGATTCCATATGAGTGAAATCGTATGGTATTTATCTTTCTCTGACTGACTTATTTCACTTACCATAATACACTCCAGTCCCATCCTCATAATTGCAAATGGCAAGATTTCCCTCTTTTGATGGCTGAGTAATATTCCATTATATGTATATGTGTGTATATATATGTACGTATATGTGTGTGTGTGTGTATATATATACCCCACTATATGCATGTGTATATACTCATATACACACACCACATCTTCTTTATCCATTCATCAGTATATGGACATTTGGGATCTTTCCATATTTTGGCTATTGTGGACATTCTTTCATGTGTCTGTTAACCATTTGCATGTCTTCTTTGGAGAAATGTCTATTCATGTCTTTTGCCCATTTCTTAACCAGATTATCTATTTTCTGGGTGTTGAGTTTTTTAAGTTCTTTATAGATTTCAGATACTAGCCCTTTATTTAATACGTCATTTGAAAATATCTTCTCCCATTCTGAAGTTTCTCTTTTAGTTTTGTTGTTTTCTTCACTGTGCATAAGCTTCTTATCTTGATGAAGTCCCAATGGTTCATTTTTGCTTTCATTTCCCTTACCTCCAGAGACATGTACAGTAAGAAGTTCCTATGGCCAAGGTCAAAGAGGTTGCTGCCTGTGTTCTCCTCTAGGATTTTGATGGTTTCCTGTCTCACATTTAGGTCTTTCATCCATTTTAAATTTATTTTTGTGTATGGTGTAAAAAATGCTATAGTTTCATTCTTCTGCATGTCACTGTCTACTTTTCCTAACACCATTTGTTGCAGAGACTGCCTTTTTTCCATTGGATATTCTTTCCTGCTTTGTCAAAGATTAGTTGACCATACAGTTGTGGGTCCATTTCTGGATTCTCTGTTCTGTTCCATTGACCTATGCGTCTGTTTTTGTGCCAGAAACAAACTGCCTTGATCATTACAGCTCTGTAATATAGCTTGAAATAAGGAACTGTGACGCCTCCAGCTTTGGGTCTTCTTTTTTAACATTATTTTGGCTATTTGGGATCTTTTCTGGTTTCACAGAAATGTTAGAATTGTTGGTTCTAGTTCTGTGAAAAATGTTGGTGTTACTTTAATAAGGATTGCACTGAATGTTGACTGCTTTGGGTAGTACAGACATTTGAACAGTATTTGTTCTTCCAATCCATGAGCATGGAGTGTTTTTTCATTTGTGTCTTCTTCAATTTCTTTCATCAGTGTTTTACAATTTTCATGGTACAGGTCTTTTACCACTTTGGTTAGGTTTATTCCTCAGTATCTTATCAGTTTTGCTGCAATTATAAATGGGACTGATTCCCTGATTTCCTGCTGCTTCATTTTGGTTTATAGAAATGATACAGATTACTGTACATTGATTTTATATCCTGTGTCTTTGCTGAATTCATGTATCAGTTCTAACAATTTTTTGGTTGGAGTCTTTCAGGTTTTCTATATAGACTATCATGTAGTTCCGCAAAGAGTGAAAGTTTGACTTCTTCCTTGCCGATATGGATGCCTTTTATTTCTTTTTGTCTGATTACTGAGGCTAGAACCTCTAGTACTATGTTGAACAACAGTGGTGAGAGTGGACGTCCTTGCCATGTTCCTGGTTCTATGGGAAAAGCTGTCACTTTTTTGCCATTGAATATATTAGCCGTGGGTCTTCCGTATGTGACCTTTATGATGTTGAGGTGTTTCTACTTTGAGGGTTTTTATCAAGAAAGGATGCTATATTTTGTATTTTGCTTTTTTCATCATTTTTGAGAGGATCATATGGTTCTTATCCTTTCTTTTATCAATAGGATATATCATGCTGATTGATTTGTGGATACTGAACTGCCCCTGCACGCCAGGAATAAACCATACTTCATTGTGGTGAATAATCCTTTTAAATATACAGTTGGGTTTGATTAGGTAGTATCTTGCTGAGAATTTTTGCATTCATGTTCATCAGGAATACTGGTCTGTAATTCTTTTCAGTGGCTCTTTACCTGGTTTTGGTATCAAAGTAATTCTGGCCTTATAGGATGAGTTTCAAAGTTTTCTATTTCTTTTTTTTTAGAATAGTTTCAAAAGAATACATATTAATTCTTCTTTAAATGTTTGCTAGAATTCACCTGTAAGCCATCCAGCTTGGACTCTTGTTTGTTGGGGAGATTCTTGATTACTGATTCAATTTCTTTGCTGGTTATGGGTCTGTTCAAATTTTCTCTTTCTTCCTGTTTCAGTTTTGGTAGTTTATATCTTTCTAGGAATTTATCTATTTCTTCCAAATTTCCCAACTCATTGGCATATGATTGTTCATAATCTCCTATTATAATTGTATTTCTGCAGTGTTGGTTGTGATCACTCATCTTTCCTTTGTGATTTTATTTATTTGGGTCCGTACTATTTTCTTTTTGGTAAGTCTGGCTAAGGGGTTATCAATTTTGTTAATTCTTTCAAAGAATCAGCTCCTAGCTTTGTTGATCTGTTCTGGTTTTTTTTTTTTTTTTTTTAATTTCTATTCATTGATTTCTGCTCTAATCTTAATAATTTCCCTTCTTCTGCACGTTTTAAGCTTTGTTTGCTGCTCTTTCTCCAGCTCCTTTATGTGTAAAATTAGGTTCTGTATTTAAGACTTTTCTTGCTTCATGAGGAGGGACTGTATTGCTGTATACTTCCCTCTTATGACCACCTTTGCTGTCTCCCAAAGGTTTCGGACTGTCATGTTTTCATTTTCATTTTCTTCCGTGTATTTTCTTTATTTCTTCTTTAATTTCCTGGTTAATCCATTCATTCCTTAAAAGGATGTACTTTACCCTTCATGTATTTGTGGTCTTTCCAAATTTTTTCTTGTGGTAGACTTCAAGATTCATAGCGTTGTGGTTCTAAAAATATGCTTGGTATGATCTCAATCTTTTTGTACCAGTTGAGGCCTGATTTGTGACCCAGTATGTGATTTATTCTGGAGAATGTTCCATGTGCATTCTAAAACAATATATATTCTGCTGCTCTAGGATGAAATGCTCTGAATATATCTGTTAAGTCCCTCTGGTCCAATGTGTCATTCAAAGCCACTGTTTCCTTGTTAATCTGCAACTTAGACGATCTGTCCATTGCTGCGAGTGGGGTGTTAAAGTCCCCTACTATCAATGTATTATTATCAATGCTTTTCCTTAAGCTTGTTACTGATATATATATATGGGTGCTCTCACATTGGGGGCATAAGTATTTACAATTGTTAGGTCTTCTTGTTGGATAGATCCCTTTATTATGATATAGTGCCCTTCTTCATCTCTTGTTACAGTCTTTGGTTTAAAATCTACCTTGTCTGATACATGTATGACTACTCCAGCTTTCTTTTGATATCCATTAGCAGGATAAATGGTCCTCCATCCCCTCACTTTCAATCTGGAGGTGTCTTTGGGTTTAAAATGACTTTCTTATAAGCAGCATACCAATGGATCTTTTCTTTTCTTTTTTTTTTTTTTTAAATCCATTCTGATACCCTAGGTCTTTTGATTGGAGCATTGAGTCCATTTACATTCAGAGTAATTACTGATAGATATGCACTCAGTCCCATTTACACCTGTAAAGTCACTGTTCCTACAGACTGTCTCTGTTCCTTTCTAGTCTTCATTGGTTTTGGTCTCTCTTTCCCACTCAAAGGATCCCCTTTGATATCTCTTGCAGAACTGGTGTTCACTAACTCCCTTTAGTCTTTGTCTGTCTTGGAAACTCTTCATTTCCCCTTCTATCCTGAATGACAGCCTTACTGGATATAGTATTCTTGGCTGCATATTTCTCCCATTTAGCACATTGAATATTTCATGTCACTCTCTTCTGGCCTGCCAAGTGTCCGTGGGCAAGTCTGCTTCTAACCTTGAGTGTCTACCCTTATAGGTTAAGGATCTTTGCCCCTAGCTGCTTTCCAAATTCTCTGTCTTTGTATTTTGCAAGTTTCACTATGACATATCTTGGTGTTGACGTGTTCTTGTGGCTTTTGAGGAGAGTTCTCCGGGCCTCTTGGATTTGAATGCCTGTTTCCTTCCCCAGATTAGGAAGTTTTCAGCTATAATTTGTTCAAATAAACCTTCTGCCCCTTTCTTCTCACTCTTCTTCTTCTGGGGCTCCTATGATATAGATCTTATTGCTCTTTGTGGAATCACTGAGTTCCCTAAGTCTATATTTGTGATCTAATGTGATCTAACAGTTTTCTGTCTTCTTTTCAACTTCATTATTTTCCATAATTTTATCTTCTATATCACCTATTCAATCTTCTGTTTCTTCTATCCTCATTGTGATTACATCCAGTCAGTTTTGCATCTCAGAGTATTTTTTATTTCAGCCTGATTAGTTTTTAGGTCTTTTAACTCTACAGCAAGGGTTTCTCTGGTGTCTTCTATACTTTCAAGCACAGCTAGTATTCTTATGACTGTTGTTCTAAATTCTTGTTCAGAAATCCCTGTGATTTCTTCCTGATCTTTCTTTTGGGGAGAATGCCTCCATCTTGTCATTATGTCTATGTTTCTGTCATTTGTGTGTTATGAAAGCTTGTTATGCTTCATGCTGCTGAGAGAAATGCCATATTAAGAAGGGGTCATACATGTCCAGGGCCTGGTGCCTGAGGAACTGTTTGGGGATGTATGCTGTGTGCACTCTGTAGTTGTGTTTTGGCTGCTCTTTCTCACAGATCAGTCCTCTGCAGAGCCCCTCCTTGCTTCCAGTGGAGAGTGTTTGGAACTTCAAAGAGGTGTGCTTTGATTTGTTTAAGACAAGCCTGATTTTGAAAAAATAAATAAAGCCTGATCCAAAAAAAGAGAAAAGGAACAAAAAAGCATATAAAAAACTATAAACCTGATTCCAAAAAAAAAAAAAAAAAATGGAAAAAAGAAAAAAAAAAGCCTGATCCAAAAAACAAGAAAACAAATAAACAAAAAACTATAAGCCTGATTAAACATAAAAATAAAAATAATAATAATAAAAAGGCCTGGTCCTAATTCCACCAGAACTGAAGCTGACACTTTGGGGCACTCTATGATGAGTAGACTCGGTACATGCTGGGTCCTGCGCTGGTCCTCTATGGGACAGACCCAATGTGCTGGCTCACAGTTATACCTGCCCTACTGAATATGCCTCTGCTGGGTGCAGGGGGGCAGGGTTTGGCATAAGTGACTCTAGACTCCCCTGGGGGCGCTGTCTCTCTGAAGTCCCATTGTGCTGGTGGGCTGGAAGATGACTCTCCTCCCCTGAGGGCCACTCCCACCCACTCTCTGAAGTCCCACTGTGCTGGTGGGCTGGAAGATGACTCTCCTCCCCTGAGGGCCACTCCCAGCAGCCACCACTGTTTAGGAGGCCCTCATAGAAAAGCCAACAATCTCCCTTCCTGTGTCTCAGGCTTCCCTCACACCCCTGCCCTCAACCTGTCTGTGCCCAGGCCATGGGTGTGCCAGGAGCTACCATTCTCCTGTGTTTTATCTCTTGCATGCAGCTGGGATTCAAAACTGAATCTTAAAGGGCATGGCAAGGTTCAGACCCACTCCCCTCCACTGGAGGAGAGCCTCACAGGACTGTTCCCGGTGCCATTCTGTCCCAGAAAGCAGTCAAACAGCTGCTATGGTGAAGTACAGAAAAAAGCTGCAACTGTGTTATCTTCTCTCTGCACGCACCTCTGTCCTCTGCTGTTGAATGGCTATTCAGTAATGCCCAACACGCCTTTTGTCCTTGGAGAGGCAATATACCCTCTTCCAAAGGTACTCCAGGAAGGAAAATGTTTTCTCCTAATGGAAGCTCACACCTCTCAGGGGATCCCCACACCACTGCATCTCATTTGAACCCTATGCATTGCTCTCTTCCCCCTCTCTCCCTCTCTCCCTGCCTTTTCTCTGTGAAAAGGGCTCCCTTCCCTCTGTGGCACCACAGCTTTTCTCTCCCCTAATTCATGTCTCCAAACCTCCCATCTGCCACATTCTCTCCCTCTAATTGTGCAGACTGTTTTCTTAATCCTCAGATTTCCTAGTTGTTCAAAATGACTTGATGTTCATCTAGCTGTGTTTGAGAGATGAGGCAAGCCCAGGGTTCCCCTACTACTCTGCCATCTTAAGTTCCCAAACCAAAGATGATTTTCTAATTCCAACACTTTATCTAGATTAGTTGGTGTTCTACTATAAGGTAGTGTCTTCCATTCAACCCCATTTATTTATTCATTTACTTATATCAGTATATATTCATGGATTTCAATTTATTCAGTGAATTCAACCAATCATTATTTATTCTGATATTCAAAAAGTCACTGATTCAACCAGCACAGCTACTTTGAGCTGGTTCTGGTGTGCTTTTGACATGGTTTTATCGTTCTTTCAACACTTCATTGCTTTCTGGCTCAACAAGCCATTTCCCTAAGAAGCCTTGATTCCTTTTAGTGGAGAATGACATCTAGAAACCAAGATCTGGGCACAAGTGTGCTCATGATTACTAGACTGTTAGTGCTTCTAGATCCTCTCATTGGACAGAGCTAAGAAATATTTGTAGGTACCATACATAAATAGACATACACACACACACACACACACACACACACACACACACACACACAGCCCACTGCTGGATCCATGACTGAAAAGAATTTCGTTTGTAATTCTAGTCTTAAGGTCATCCGAAGAATAAGATTTTGATGATTAGGGGCACCTGGGTGGTTCAGTTGGTTAAGCGTCTGCTTTCGTCTCAGGTCATGATCCTAAGATCCTGGGATCCTGGGATCAAGCTCCGCATCTGGCTCTCTGGTCAGCAGGGGTTCTGCTTTTCCCTCTCACTCTCTCTCTGTGCTTTCCCTTTATCTTTCTCCTAAATAAATAAATAAAATCTTTAGAAAAAAAAAGGTTCTGATGATTATATAATAGTTTTGAAATGATCTCACAAAAACATCTAACGGAAATAGAAGAGGTGACAGAAGAGAGCAAGCAAGAATATATCCACTTGTTCAAAGAAGTGTCATGCAGAAACTGTCACATATGCTAAAAACACAGTAACAAGTATTTTGTCTTGTTGAAAAATGGTATTATTTAATAAAATAACCACAATGTGGAAATTTAAAAAATCTAACACACTGCCAGATTCATCATTGATTGTAGATTCTTCAGAAAGAAAGAGTCAAAAGACACAGAAGGTCACATATTATATAATTCCATTTCTATGAAACATACAGACTGGACAAATCCATTGAGACAGAAAGAAGGTTAGGTGCCAGGGGCTGGACAGAGGGGAAGAAGGAGAGTGACAGCTAATGCATATGGATTTCTTTTAGGTATGATGAAAATGATCTGAATTAGAAAGTGATGATGGTTGCCAACTTTAAGAGCACACTAAAAATCACTGAATTGTACACTTTAAAAGAGTGAATTGTATGGTCTATGAATTTTATCTTAATAAAAAAGGGGGGGCCAATAATGCAAGACTTCTTAACAGCACGCCAAATGTTAACTTTGAGGATTCTCATGTTGCCAAATTTTCTGAGGCTTTTCTGTACACCAAACACAGCAATTAATATGTGATAGACAATCTTGCCATTTGGATAGAAATGTGCTTCATCAGAAAAGGTCAGCTTGTCAAAAATATAATTAGAATTTTCAATTTTTCACTTTATTAGTTGTCAACAGTCTAACTTAGCATGATTGTCTCTTTTGCAGTATTTGAACAAGTAGGCACGCTTTGGAATTTCACCATTAAGAGTTCTGTAGCCTGAGGTTTTTAGAATATTTGGTTCAGCAGATGTGAAATACATGTTTTTGGGACTCTGTGCCAACACTGTCTCAATTTTAGCCATAGTCTCTGCCTTGCTGGCATCTCTCAGATCGAGGTTCACATAAACTAAGTCCAATGTCCTTGAGTTTTCCATCTAGTTGTTAATTATGTGTTTGTGGGGAGCCTTCTTCTTATAATAGCAAGTGAATTTTTTTCTTACTGTTTTTGTGAACTTGATTTCAGCTAATCAAGAGCACAGGTAACTTTCTTCAATGTCTTCCACCTTCAATCAAAAGGATTGAAACAAAAAATTTAAATTCTGCTATTTGAAATTCATAAAAACATGAATATAAGAGAAGTTTCAATAAACTTTCAAATGATTTCTTCTTAAGTCTGTAGCATTTATAGTTCTGAAGTTATTAAAACTTAAAACTGTGCTAAGACTTCTGAGGCACTCTTAAGTTACATAAAATCACAAATTTAGCTGTAGTTATTTAAAAAGAAATGAAATTCAGAAGACCATAGGCAACATAACAACACGCACTCCCTAAAGATATAAGTGATTTTCTTTTCCAAAAAAAGAACTTGGAAAACACACAAGAAATATAATAATTGTTTGGGTAGAAAACCAAGTTTCTAATTTCCAAGCAATAGCCTAATTAAAGAGGACTTAGCTGATCTTTTTTAAATCTAAAAGTTCAATGAAAGGTATCCTTCAAAGCTAAAAGAACTCAGTTAATACTTATCTTTGAGAAAAATCCATTAGAAAAAAAAACTTGAAGAAAGTACCTAAAGATAGTAAAATTCCATTGGGACACAGAATAATGGCAGGACATTAGATTCAGTGATGCTGAAAACTTTATGCCCATGAATCTTTTATCTCTAGATAATAAAAGGGAAAAAAATCAAATGTTTAAAAATAGGATTACTAGGCAATATATTTTTAAGTAATCTCTATGCCCAATATGGGGCTCGGAATCATGACCCCAAGATCAAGAGTCTCATGCTCTAGTGACTAAGCCAGCCAGGTATCCTGGCAACATTTTTTTTTTAACAGTCTGATCAAAGAATAAAAGAAAAAGTTTAGAAAGTCATTTAGATTTCATATAACACAGGCCTATTAGGTGGTTATGAACTGGTTATAATTTCATTTGTTTTTAGGGAAATAATAAATGTTTTTTTAGAACTGGTTGTAGGCCCACTATTAGCTAAATATTTTCAGTCATGACAGATGACTGGCTGAAGCAACTATCAAATACCTAATAAACCAAAAAGGAAATAATGGACCTGGTTAAGGTCCCTTAAAGAACAGCTAAAACAATCGAGTATAGTGTATTTATGTAAAAAAGACCAAACGGATAAGACTACTTCTGTTTAGAATGACATAAGTAAAATGAAATAGGATTTACCCTAAGGCTGGAAGGCCATGAATAGGCTGAGTATGGAGTGATTATCAAATTCTACAATATTAGAATTGACAACTATAACTCTCAGGATAAAAGGCAGACAGCACAGGGAATATAGCCAATGGTACTGTAATAGCTTTGTATGGTGACAGATGGTAGCTACACTTGTGGGGAGCATAGCATAACATACAGAGTTGTCCAATCTCTATGCTGTACACCTAAAACTAATGTTACATTGTGTGTCAACTATACTCCAATTTAAAAAAAGAAAACTGCAACCCTCAAAGCTTGTAGGAGACTGTTTTAAGATCTTCCTAAAAAGGACTGTTTTTTAAATGAGCAGAAACCTATTAATGTGTTGTTATGAATACATGATTAAAAATACAATTAAGTTCAAAAAAAAAAATACAATTAAGTTCAATACGAGTCTGAATAAATGTAGGAGTATTGGTCAGAGCCAATAAAAAATATACTAGAAGACAATTAAAGAAATATTTAGAAAATTCAAGAAATATTCAAACCCTGTAAGATGAATTATACTTAATACATCTAGGAGCCACTGAAGAAAACAGGGTGTCAGTGGTACTGTACTTACATTTAATTTACTTCTGAATCGCTCACTTTGTCTAACCAGTACCTTACTCTTTGTAAAGTCTCAAAAATTTTAAAAATTGTCATATTGCTAGATAATCTAAAAAGTAAGCAGGAAATCAGTATATAAAACCAAGAATCCCATGTAGTTAACCATCTATTTTTATTAAGATTTTAGGATTTTTTTTTAAGTTTTTATTTATTTATTCATTTCAGCAATCTACACCCAACGTGGGGTTCAAACTACAACCCCAAGTTCAACAGTGCACGCTCCTCTGACTGAGCCAGTCAGGTGTCCCAAACATCTATTTTTAAAAAGTACTAAATTCTATTACAGTTTATTCAACTGAAGAGAAAAGCTGTAAATCTGGGCATGTTGAATAAAAAATGACAAACACAATTAAAAAGTTAGCAAAGAAGGTTGATAAATCAAAAACCAGAGCTGTCTTTGACACCCTCCTCTCTCTCACCACCCATGGTTACAAATACAACCATCACCCAGTCTTGTCTATTCTATATCTTAAATATTTCTCAATGTCTAGCTTTCTCCATCTCCATTGCCATCTTCATCTGCCACCTCTAAAACTGATTACTCTTCCCAACTAATCTATATTTAATACCTTCTCTATGCTGCAGGCAGCACCTTTATGATGTAAATGGACCCTGCCCCTCTCCAACTTCAAAACCGCTGCAATTCCCCTTCGTTGTCCTTTACTTGGGCTGCAAGTCCTTGTGTGTATCTCTTCCAATTTCTCCAATGTCACTGCTCTCACCTTGCTAAGCTTTAGCATCTCCGGCTTCCCTTAGGCCCCCAACACACCAGGCTCTTCCCCACCTGAAAGTCCTGGCACATGATGACCTCTTATAGGGAATACTCCTCTTCCTACTTTGCTTTTATTGCAGCTTAATATCAGTTGCTAAAAGGGGCTTTCTCTAGTCCCTCCATCTCAAGGAGACATTCCCTTGTTCTTATCCCCTTCATAGTTCATATTCTTTCCTTTCATAGCACTAATAACAGTTTGAAATTCAATACTTGTGTGTTTATTTTATGTCTCTAACCCCTACTAAACTCTTAAGTTTCTTAAAGGTAGAGACATCAGTTTAGTTGCTGATTGTATACACAGTGACTTATATAATGCCATTCATCTGGTAAATATTTAAGTTTTTGGAATAAATAGGTAAATTTTTACTGAGAAGTAAGCTTTCAAAAGGTGAGGACTGGGAAGTAATAAATTTAAGTGTATAAATGGGTCTCTCATAAAAGATAATGACAAGCTTTTTTCACTTCCATTATGAGTACAAATGAATAATAAAATTAACATTTATTAAACATTTACCATGTTTCAGGCACTTTACATAGATTAATTCATTGATTCTTACAACAACCATATGAGGCAGTTTGCGGGTGAGGACCTGAGGCCAGAGAGGTTAAATAAATTGCCCAAAATTACACAGACATGAGAGAGTTGGGAGTTTTGAAGCTGGTTCAGCCATTATGCTTTCTAGAACATAAGGAAACAAGTTAAACTATAATATAACTACTTTAAATAAGAAAACAGGAAGAACTCTCTGACTGTGGAAACTACTAAGGAGATTCCTGAAGACAGTCCTCCGAAGAACTTTAAAAATTCCATGAGAGCTTCTCATGTGTACTGGGAGACAAGTACAAAAATGTATATGGCAGCAATGTTTTAAATAGTTAAAAATCAAAAACAACTCAAAGGTCACTGATATAGAGAACGAATAAAGTACACAGCAGACAATAACATGATGGACTCTCAACTATACTGAGCAAAGGAACAAGCTGAAGAAAAATACATGTGATTTCATTTATAAAAAATTTTAAAATGATCAAAACTAAACATGACACGACTTAGGATATAAATGAGAACTTTATGAAGAAAAGCCAGAGAATAACTTAAAACTCGGGATGGTTATCTCTGATAGGGAAGGAAGGGAATGAAACCATGAAGGGACCTATAGGTGCTTTAGAAACACTAGTGTTCTATTTCTTAAACTGGGGGGGGGGGGGGGCGGGGGGGGCGGGGAGTACACCTATATATTTTTTTCCATTATGCCTCATATATGCTCATATATGTTATGAATTATCTCACATATATCTAGATAGAGCTACACTATGTCATCTACACAAGATCCAACTGGATGGAGAGAAGCCCAAGGAAGCAACGTCAAAACACAGATGGGAGGGCCCAAGGATTTTAAGTGTTATCCTACCTGAAAATGAACACTACCTGGTTTTCTTCCTTCTTTATCTTTGGTGCTGGGGCCTATACCCAATTTCCTGATTACAAACATTTGCTAAGTCACATGGGTAAGGCATAAGTGCACTGGAGCTATGACTGACATACAAAAGCAAAAAGGCAGTTTTAAAAAAACTCACAGTATATGTGATACCCCCAAATACCCCCCAAACTCTGCACCTTCCATGGTATTTGCTGTATCCTGGTTGATATGGGTAGCAAGCATATTTTCAGTTTAGCCAATGGTCCCTCAGAGTAGGCTACCTGACTTCAACCATAGTAAGTACCCCTCATGAGCAGTTCAGAAGACCCTTCAGACTTTTACATGCCTTAAACCTCAAGTGTCTATACATTGTTATAATCACTCAAGATAACCCAAGAAAAGGGATGGGATAGGATACAGTGACCCCCTGCCCCTCTGTTAGTAAGCCCATTTTTTACCACTTCAATACTCAGCAACTAAAACCACAGAAATAACTGAGACTAAGTTCATAATTACAGTTATTTTCAAATTCTGCTTTTAGCAAAATTTTATTAATCTCACTGACTTGAGGCAAACATTACAAATGCGAACTTATTAAAACATCTGTGTAAATAAACTACTACTTTTGTCCTAACACTGCAATAATGAAGTTCTTAATTCAGAAAAAAAGCTCCTTTGCTATTTAACAAAAAAAGTTTGAAAACATAGCTATACCTGCATTGTTAAACAGAAATGGCAGAAGACAGAATGCAGAATATTTTTATGAACCTGATACACAGAAGTTATTCAATAGAACTCTGTCCTTCCCCACCAACAGTAGCCTAATTTTCCTCATCTCCATGGCCTATGAATCACAAATTTTTCCCTCATTTTTCCTACTCTAGGCTATAAGAAGCTCTTGTTTTCCAGCCAGATATATTGGAAGAGGGGGCCACCAAAGTAAAGAAAGCGCTAAGTGCCAAAATAAAGCCAAAGGGTAGAGACTTTGGGATAGAATTTATCCACCCCAGAGATTAACCACGGAGATACACTTAGGTAAATGATCATTATCAAGTTCATATAGGAGAAACTGAAATGTATATATCACACATGAGGAAAAGAGAATGCTAAGAATATTAGAAATAGGAATCAACGTTTTCTCATATTTCATATTTTAGCAAATGCTTCACCTTTAGTTTTATTCATATACTGTACTTTATTTGCAACATATGCTCGTCATAAGCTTAATTCAAGTTTCATTTTCTGAGGAAATATAATATAGTAGTTAGGAGTATAAGCTCTAAAATCGGGTATTCTGGGTTCAAATTTTGCCTCTGCCACTTACTAGCTATGATACCTTGGGTAAATTATTTAAAAACATATTATTTAATACCTCACTTATGGAAAAAATGGAATTAATAATAGTAACTACCCTATTAAGGATGTTGTAATGAATAAATGTGATAATATATGTAAAGAGCTTAACACAATGCTAATATATAGCACTCAATAAATTATAATAATTATTATTATTTACCAGGGAGTTTCTGCATTATTTCAGTACTTTTACATGCTGCTATTATTTTCTACTCTACCACTTAAAAATTATCTTATGCTTGAAATCTAATCATTTGAATAAATTTGAAATCTGGATTCGGCTGCATGCCAGCATATTGAAAACTGTTAACCTCGTATTTTAGCAATCCCTCTTTGCATTATTTTTAGTGGTTACTCAAAGCATAACAACATATACATCCTTAACTTTCCACAGTCTACTGAGAGTTAATATTGTACCACTTCATGAAAATGCAGGAATCTTGCATTTTCCCTTCCTCAACATTATGCTATAATCATTGTAGGTATCACATTTACATATGTCACATTGAAACCTCACAATACAACATTATAATTTTTACCTTAAACAATCACATGTGTTTTAAAGGAATTGGGGAATAGTACATACATTTACCCACATACTTCCCATTTCTGGTGCTCTTTATTCCTATGGAAAATCCAAGTTTCCATCAGGTATCATTTCCCTTCAGCCTGAAGAACTCCTCTTCAGCATGTCTTGTAATGCAGGTCTGCTGGCATTAAAATCTTATTTTTGTTTATGCAGTGTTATTCTCTCCAAGTGTTGACTTCCCTTCCATTTCTGCCTGCTAATGGTCACTCTCCAGTGCCTTCAGAGTTGTGGGGTTTTTGTATTTTGTCCAGAATTTATAATGGTTTTCTGCAGGAGGATTAGTTCAATACGAGCTACTCCACTATTACTAGAAGCAGCTAATATTATAAGATGCCAGAGAAGTTTTAAATATTCAAAGGATATTCTTGGGCATGGGACTCTAAGGTAAAAGGTGGATTACAATACTTCAAAATGATATATTCATAGTTGTACTATTATTCCATAAATTGATTAATGTGGTCTGTTAGGTTATAATTCAGCAATCTAATGATTTCAGCATTGTTTCTATTTTTCCCACATACAATAATATATACTTCACATTGTCCTACATAAATTTGATAATGATCATATAACTAGAAACATAATCATGTACTTGATTATTTCTTCTATTACAGTTTTGTTTTAGTTTTTGTTGGCTTAATAAACAACAGAAACAAAGTCCAGTTAACTTTAGCAGAAAAGAAACTGATTGCAAAAAAAAAAAAAAAAAAAACCAAAACAGGTAGATTATAGATTCAATGGAAGCCCAGAGAATCAGACTCCAAAGGAAATCAAAGGAGGCAAGGTATGATGAAAATCCTAAGCCATAAACTCAGGCCCCATAACCCTGAGAACCCACTGAATACATATCCCCATGCTCCACACCCATACTGCTGAAACTACTCCACAGCTACATCATCTCATCTAACTAATTTAACATCCATCACTCCCTTAAGAATCAATGTGTTGAGCAGGACTATCTGACTGACTCACAGTCTAACTGCCAGGGTTATAGGCAGAGTTTACCTCACTCTACTTGGTATTCCTCAAAATGAGAAGGGTATGTAACTCTAAGTTAGTTCTAATATATTCTTATTAGTTATAAAATGGAAAATACAATGATCAGCAAGAGAGCAAACATCAGAGCAATATCATACAATATGAGTTTTTCATAAATATTACATGCCATACTTGCTTCATTCATGGTTCGGTGCTTCTAATTATTTTGGAGTTAAAGTTATACCCAACTTAAAATGTGATATACAAAGCTCTCATTTATAAAATAAAAAGGCAAGGAGGAATTAATTCTATCCAAAGAGAATTCTTGCTTTTCAAAAATATTCATTGATGGATTCCTTCAAATAACTGACTCCTCCATTACAATTAAAATAATATTAGATTTATAAAAACCTTATTTTCTTCTACTTTCTGAAGCAGAACACAGGTTTTAACCATTCAACTTTTGCAATTACACCCAGAACATCATTTTATTGATTTATAGATTCATGCATTTTTGAGAACCTGCCCTCACAGAATTTACATGACTAAGCTGAAATAAGTAGATGGACATGAAACAATTTCTCTCTGGCAACTACTCAAATCAAATTAATATAAAATATGAGAAACGAAAATGGTACTGAATAGTAAGGAAAAACTGTTAAAGACTGAAATTTAATGTTTGTCTGGACTAGTTCAGGCATTTATCATTGACTAGACTTTTTTGTAACTCCCTAGAAACAGAAGTTAACTTGTGGAAATGGATAATAATACAGACAGGTCCTAGAAATGCAACTTGGTGCTGATTATTATCCAGTGGATATTGATCAGTTTTATCTGTTCTGCATTCACTTGTACGTTGATTTCGGCATCCGTTATCTGGACCATAAACATGTGGTACTTTGGGCAATCTCATAATACCATTAATTAATGAGTTAAATATAATCTTTAATATATATTCATTTTTTATTTGTATAAAAGTCATGATCACATTCTCTTTTAAAAGGTAACTTTTGACAGAGTGCCTGGGTAGCTGAGTCAGTACAGCATGTGACTCTTATTCTCACCATCCTGAATTCAGGCCCTACGTTGGGCATGGCTGGCTGGCTCAGTCAGTGGAGCATGCAACTATTATTCTCAGCATCATGAGTTCAAGCCCCACATTGGGTGTGGAGCCTACTTAAAAAAAAAAAGAAAAAAAAAATGTCCTCTGACAGCAGTCTGGTCAGTAGAGGGTTAAAACAAAAAGATAAACGTACACAACTGCTACCAGTAATTCTATATAGTACAATCTTAAAATATATGGCAAAGGAAGTCCTGCTCATAAGATAATTGCTCTAAAGACTTAGGATTACTGATATAATTATTTCTCCATATGACATAATAGAAATAGCTTAGAAAGGCACTGTTCTCTACTATAGACAGTATATCTGTCAACCTCTGTTTCTCTCTCTATATATATACACACACATACTACATAAATATACATACACTATATATACACATACATACTTTATACAATATATATGTACTGTATATTATAAATATAAATACAAGAATATCTTATACAGTGTAGAATGTATATAGCATACAGCATAAAGTTTTTGTGTATACCATGTATATATGTGTATATATAAATTCTACAAACAATATAAAAAAATTAGAATTTCCGCCACTTAAAATAAGAATTCAGATAATAACTAAATCCTAGATATCTGTATTTTAACTTTTCATTCAGTTGTTTATTACAATGAGAAGCATGATTCATAATTTGGCACTGAGAGGTTATTTTCTTTTTACAGGCACACAGTTAAGTAATTTTATCTTTTCAGTCAGACATAGGTTATATATCACTGGTTAGTAGCTTTCTCATAATCAACTTATAATAAAAATCACATTTTCACAGCCAGGAAAGACCACGTTCTTTTAAAACCTTCATTATAAAGTAATTCCACAATTCAGTTTCAAACATTCTTAAAGCATTTAAAATAACAGTAACCAAAATGCTTTTAAAAATTCCTTGGCAATGAGTTCTATTCAGTATGGTAACTTCATTTTAGATACATATTTCAAATTTTTATTTAATCCTACCTAGAGAGTAATTTCAAAGTGATATTTCCTGAAGCCAAAACCCAGACTTCATGTCTCTAGAATAATCTTGCCTTGTAGTAGTTTTAACTTCAGTAAGCCTATATGCACTTCCTAAGTAGTTCTGGCTGGCCTGGACTTGTTGTAAATAGTTGGTTCCATCAGGTAGCTTTTTTAAACGTCAACACATTTAACAATTCACACAATGTACAAGGAAAGTATTGTACTTTAAAATAAGGGTTTGTTTCCTCTTGTGAAATAAAGTTAATCGTTTGGGAGAGTCTACTTAAAAGAAATAAGATAGTTTTATGTTCTCTAGAAAAGAATTGAAAGGGTATCTCATCTCACTTTTCCCACCGTTTATTCCACTTTGAGCAAGACCTAGAGATCAAATGTTTTATGTATGACAAAAAAGAGGCACATAACATTAAAGGATGCAAACCTGCAAAATCTAATAGTCATATAAGCCTGTAAGATTCCCAAAAATTGTTCCTTACTTTTAATATCCGAAAATAATCAAATAATTTTACATTAAATACAAATTTTCCAAGCTCCCTAGTATATCCCCTCTAAAATTTTAAACAAATATACTTGATATGAAAAATAGCATTTTATCCAAATGTCAAATATTATACTGAGTATTTGAATAGCAAACACAAACAGTCCTAATCCCAATCACAGACTACGTTGTGAAATGTTAATGTATTTAAATTTTTTAATTACACATGGAATTAACTGAAATACTGCACTTTAAACAATTAGTTATTAATATTTCAGTCATATTAAATAACAGGAACACATGAACAAGGGAAACTCAATGCAGGAAATTTTCAGAAGCAAATTCTACAATGTGGGAAGTCTCTTCTGGGCTTCCAAAAAATGTTAAGGGAAAACAGTCTAGTCTACACAGATTTTCATAGAAAGTGCTAAATAGCTCTTTTAAAGAAAATACTAAATGATGATGCTGTAGTAACACAGAAGTAAAAGGAAATATATGGTTATATTTATACCTCTTTATCAGGCTAAATTAGTGATGATGCTGTAGTAACACAGAAGTAAAAGGAAATATACGGTTATATTTACACCTCTTTATCAGGCTAAATTAATGAGGCACACTTAATTAAGCCATGCTTTCATAATACTTTTAGTGAATAATACCATGTATTAGATTATTGAAAATCCTTGTCTAAGTTTTATACCAATTTTCAGCATTACGATTACTGAAAATAAATTAAAATAACACATATTAATATTCTGAAAATAACTCAGAAAGTCAATCACCTTAGCTTATATTGCCTACAGATACAGTAAGGCTCTGTTCTGGAAGGATGAAGAAACAGGATGCAGATACATATTGCAAACTATATCCATAATAGCCACTTAGGGAAAATGCCCTCTCCAACAACCCTACTACAAGGGGAGCTAGCCATAGGATATTCCATGAAAAGGAATGTGTTCTGAAAGTCATAACGCCATACATATACCTAAGTGGGCTGAGAATGGGCACCTGCTATAGTCTGAGGATTGATAAGCAAATTATGAGGGTTATGGTAGGGGAAGCTCTGCCCAAGCAACAGTGGTGAGAACCTCCCATGCCTCTCTCCTTCTCTCTCTTTTTCTCAGCAATTATGGATATACCAGACAGTTGAGAGTATAAAGAAAAGCAGAAAGACTTAAAAAGAAGTCAGGTTATTGGTGGATCTGTGAACTCCTAAAGCTAGATGGACAAGATAACCAAGAATCCCTAACCTTCTGAGATTCTAGAATGGCCTATCAGTTCTATTCTCCATGAGGCTCACATAACTGTCCTATTTGTTCCTGTTCGGGGAAGGGGAGAGGGGACTAAAATCTGACAGTTTAACTTTCCCTAGGTTCTGAGAGGTCTTGCCAAGTTGCTGAGATTTGTCCTTTTCTTATTACGTGTATCCTTATAGTATAGCTTCAAAATTACAAAGCATCTGAGGTAATCTGTTTCTAAAAAACCAAGAATACTAAATAAAAGACCTTTGGTTTTGATTTTAGCTCATTTCCTCTTACTAGGTCATGCCAAATTAGAAAAAAAAAAAAGTCATTACCACGTACTTAAAGAAAAATAAACCCTTGAGGTGCCTGGGTGGCTTAGTCTGTTAAGTGTCTGCTTCAGCTCAGGTCATGATCTCAGGGTCCAGGGATGGAGCCCTGCATCAGACTCCCTGCTCAGTGGGGAGCCTGCTTCTACCTTGCCCCCTACCCATCCCCCACCCTGGACCCAGCTCACGTGCTGGTATTGCAGAATTATTTGGTGTATGAAAAATCCCCATACATTGGATGACCAGATGTGTTCTGTATGAATAGCAAAGGAGAAACATAGGAGGAAGACTAAATTTTTTCCTACATGAGAGTATACAATCATGTTAAATTTTCTGAATTTTATATTGTTTGGTGGTTATGGGAAAGAACGTTCCTATTCTTAGAAAATATTCACTGAAGAATATTGGAGTAAAAAAGAACATGATGCCTGCAATTTAGTATCAAATGGTTCAGAAAAAAAAAACATTTGGAGGGAAAATAAAGAAAGAGAGTGAACAAGTGTAATAAAACAGATGTGATAGACATTTAGATTAAAGGTAAATATAGATGAAAGATCTCAGAAGTTCTTACATTATTCTTAAAATTCCTCAGCAAATTCAAATTATTTTTTGAAAACATATATTGAAAAATAGCTGAGCTTTCAAGAAAAAGTTCATATTTACCAAAAAGTACAGCAAAGGAAACAATCAACAAAACTAAAAGACAACATACTGAATCGGAGAAAATATTTGCAAATGACATATCTGATAAAAGGTTAGTTTCCAAAATATGTAAAGAGCTGATACAACTCAATACCCATAAAACAAATATTCAATTAAAAAATGGGCCAAAATAGGAAGAGACATTTCTCCAAAGACATACAGATGGCCAACAGGCACATGAAAAGCTACTCAATATTACTTATCATCAGGGAAATGCAAATCAAAACTACAATCAGATATCACCTTATACCTGTCTGAATGCCTAAAATCAAAAACACAGGAAACAATAAGTGTTAGAGAGGATGTGGAGAAAAAGGAACCCTAGTGCCCAGTTTGTAGGCAGTCGGCATGCAAACTGGTACAGCCACTGTGGAAAACAGCATGGAAGTTCCTCAAAAAGTTAAAAATGGAACTACTCTATGATCCAGTAATCACACTTCCAGGTATTTACCCTCAAAATTCAAAAACACAAATTCAAAGGGATACATGCATCTCTATGTTTATTGCAGCATTATTTACAATAGCCAAACTACAGAAGCAGCTCAAGTATAGATGAATGGATAAAGAAGAAGTTGTATCTATAGTCGATGGAATATTAATCAGCCATAAAAAAGAATGAAATCTCAGCATTTGCAACAACATGGATAGAGCTAGAGTATAACGCTAAATAAAATAATTCAGAGAAAAATAAATACCATATGAGCTCACTTATACATGGAATTTAAGATACAAAATAAGCAAAGGGAAAAACAGAGAGAGAGAGACACAAACCAAGAAACAGACTCTTAACTCTAGAGGATGGACAGATGATTGCCGGGGGAGGGGGGGCAGATAGGTGGGGCGCATGGGTGAAACAAGAGATGGGGATTGGAGCACACACTTACCACAATAAAGAAAAATAAAGTAAAATAATAAAAAAAGAACAAACTCATGCCAATACACTTTGAATCTCCACATTCTGGATTTATTATGTAAATGGATTTGGTAAATCATTTTACCAAAAGAGATTTTAGTCACCACTGCTCTATAGAACTTTCTTACACAACAGAGTACCTCTGTAAGTAGCTGCCCTGTTCCTGAACCAGGATCACCCTGGTCATCAAGGGTGGACAATAGCACAGACCCTAAAGGGACAACCAGGCCAAGATGACCTTAATTCTTAGTAATAAACATAACCCAGTTTCTTAGGGGTCAGATTTATAACTAATGAGGCTCCACCTTATGTAACAAACTCACCAGAGAAAGGCGACTTTTCTGAAGATATCCCGCCAACTGGTTTGGAAAATTAAAAAAAAAAAAAAGGAGTAAAGGGGCGCCTGGGTGGCTCAGCGGGTTAAAGCCTCTGCCTTCAGCTCAGGTCATGATCCCAGCGTCCTGGGATCGAGCCCCGCATCGGGCTCTCTGCACAGCGGGGAGCCTGATTCCCCCTCTCTGTCTGCCTTCCTCTCTGCCGACTTGTGATCTCTCTCTCTGTCAAATAAATAAATAAAATCTTAAAAAAAAAAAAAAATTAAAAAAAAAAAGGAGTAAACCAACTGCCCCCATTCCTTCCCATTCCTCTGGCAGATGATGGGGGTGGGGGGTTGGTAAAGCAGGATAAATAAGAGGAAATAAAAAAAAGTCAAAACAAGCAAAAATGACCTTTTGATAAGAACATTATTACATAATACAGCACCCATAACATTGAAAGCCACTTTGCACTACAAATTACTTTTCCACAAAGAATTAAAAACAGAACAAACATAAAGATCAATTAAGATCCAAAGAAGGGTTCCATTACCCCTTGAAGGGCTTGTTCTTATCCAAACACCAACTAATGCAGGTACTGTCAGGCTACCTAGTAGAGGATTTTTTTTATTCTCACTTGAGCTTGTCTGTTTGGAAAGTGATTTCCCCATTTTAGTTTGCAAGGAAAGGTTAAACTAAAGGAGTAGAAAGTTCTTCCACTTAGAAAACAGTCCAATAAATTCCAGTGCCTAAGGCTGATGTGGCCTCCTATGATCTCCAAGGAGCTCTCCTGGCTGTACCAAGGACCAGCTCTTGGGTTGTGGGTGAGGCCAAACCTCCCGAGAAAAGCACTCACCATTTCCAACAGCTTCCATCAAGAACAAGGGAAACATGGAGGAAACCAGCACAACACTTGGCCTTTAAGAAGAAAAAAATAGCTGAGCTTGCAAGAAAAAGGAATTCCTGTTTACCAAAAAGAAACCAGGAACTAAAAATAAAACTGGTAGGCATATTGAAGCTGTGTTAGGAGAGAGAAGGTCTGATACAGAATAGGGGAAATCAAGAGGAGCCCAAGAAACAACTTGGGTTGAGGAGACAGTGCTGGAAGACTGGGAAGGACAAGATGGTTAAAATTCTCTGGAGAGGAGACAGCCACATAGAGGGAGAACTACAGAGATCTTCACAGGGCTCCCCTTTAGAATTCATCTGATTCCTGACAGTATATGCATGTAAGAAAATTTCTTAAGACCAGGGAAAGAAAGACTATGAATGGTTAACAATAGTGCCTGGCACTCATATGGGGCTAAGAATAGTGCCGTCTCCCACCAGCCTGACAGAAAAACTTACTAATTTACAGTAATTGTATAGAGTATCCAGAAAAGTCTTGTTTACCAGAGTCTTGCCTCAGGAATGAAGAATTATTAGCCCTTGGCTGAACACTACTCAGTTCTACCTAACACATCTTAAAAGCAAGTTCTGACAGATCAAACTGTTTCCAAATAACTTAACTGCATCCCAGAATAAAGTTCAAAATTATTTATAGAGAAATAAAAATATCCAACACCCCAAAAGGTAGTATTTATAGCTTCTGGCATGCAACACAAAATTACCGAGCATCCAAAGAAACATAAAAATATGATCCAAAATAAGAAGAAAAATCAATCTAAACCAACTCAATTCTGACAATTATAATTAAGAGACTAGAATATTAAAACAATTATCATGTATTTCATAGATTCCAAAAATTTAGCACACATGAAAGATATGAAAAAGACCCAAATCAAACTTCTAGAGATGAAAACTACAATATGTGAGATGAAAAGTACAATGGGGATGGAATTAACAGGTTACTCGTAACAAAAAAAAGAAAAGAAATTGTGACCCTGAAGAAACAGATATAAAAACTTTACTAAATGAAACCTAGAAAGAAACAGTAATTTAAAAAGTGAACAGAACATCAGTAAGCAGCGAGACTACTTCAATCAGCCTACTCCACATATAATTTGCATCCTCAAAATAGTGGCAGGATGGGGGATAAGCAGACAAAATATTTGAAGAAATAATAACCAAATTTTCCCAAATTTGTTGAAAACTACAAATTCATCAATCCAAGAATCTCAAAGAGCATGAGCATAAGAAAGATGAAAAAAACTAAACCAAGGCATATCAGAATAACAATACCTAAAACCAGTGATAAAGAATAAAATACTTACATACAAAAAGAAGGATAAAGATCACAGCAGATAACATCAGAAACAGACAAATGGAGAAGGCAGTGGACCACCACCTCTTAAGTACTGAAAGAAAAAAAGAAGGTCAACCCAGAATTTTATACGCAGTGAAAATATCCTTCAAAATAAAAGATAAAACAAGGGCTTTTTCAGACATACAAAGATAAAAACATTTTTCACCATCCACTCTGTGCTGTAATAAATATTTTAAAAAGAAAATCGTTTAGGCAGAAAAAAAATCGCATATTAGAAATATGGATCTATACAATGAAAGTACTAAAAATGGTAACTACATGAATAAATATTAGATATTCTTCCTCATTATTTAAATCTCCTTAAAAGGTAATCATTTAAACAAAAATAACAATGTAGTATGTGGCTGAAAGTTATGCCTAACAACTAAAGCACAATGGCCAGGAAAGGAAAAATGCAAATAACTTACTGAATGTTCTTATACTCTAAGTGAAGTGGTATAATGCCACTTTAAGGTAGATATGAGAAAAGGATGTATGCTATTAACCTCAAAACAGTCATGTAAATAACAAAACTCTTATCACTAATAAGTCAGCAAAAGAGATAAAACAGAATCATAAAAAATTTCAATTAATCAAAAAGAAGGAAGAAAAGGAGGGGAGAACAAAAAACATATGGGACAAACAGAAAACAAATGGCAAGATGATAAATTTAAATCTAACCTTGAAAATTTGAATGGGATTTACAGAAATGTAAATTTTTCTATTAGGGTAGAAGATTTATGAGGGACTTAAATCTTTTTCAAAGGTGTTATTTCATAATAAAAGAAAAAGCTCTAAGCATTATGTATTTTTTATAATGTATCATACAAATAAGTGGGTCACATGTATATGAATATTTTAAATATGTAATAAATAATAAAAACATACAAAAGAATAAACAAATACCCATGTACCCATACATCTTAAGAAGCAGATTACCAATACTTTGAAGACCACAGTACGCCCTCTCCTACTCCCCATCAAAGAAGCCACTATCCACTATCATGACTTCTGAATTAATCATTCCTCTGCTGTTCTAGTTTTTTTACCAGATGTGTTTTACCAGATGTGTATGAAACCTTAAATAGGATTTTTACACATTTTTAAATTTTATAAAAATAGGGTCTTATGGTATATATTATGTGGTTTGTTTTCACTCAACATTGTATTTTGGATATGCATCCATGATAGTGTATGTAATTATGGTCCATTTATTTTCAATATACTCATTCATTCATTCCCCTACTGGACAAATGGGTAGAGTTTTGCTCTTAGAAACTGCTGCTGAACATTTTGTACATCTCCTGACTGAAACGGCTCTCTATAGAAGTGGAATTTTGGGGCGCCTGGGTGGCTCAGTGGGTTAAAGCCTCTGCTTTCGGCTCAGGTCATGATCTCAGGGTCCTGGGATCGAGCCCCACATCGGGCTCTCTGCTCGGCGGGGAGCCTGCTTCCCCCTCTCTCTCTGCCTGCCTCTCTGCCTACTTGTGATCTCTCTCTCTGGCAAATAAATAAATAAAATCTTTAATAAATAAATAAATAAATAAATAAAATCACGTTACATTTAAAAAAAAAAAGTGGAATTTTTACATTACATTTCCAGGCTTTATGATCATTTCTGTGTTATTATCCTCCTTTTATTAATAAACTGAGGCTTATAAAGACCAAAATACTTGTTCCAGATCACACAGCTAGGCACTAAAGTTAAAAAACAATAAATTCTATTACATCTACTTAAAAGAAAAAATCTCAAGATTAGGTAGCTCATAGTCCTGAAAACAAGTACTTATCAAAAAAAATCCTGATATAGTTTATCTTGTTTTACATGAAGTTAAGAAGAGTTCCTAGCAACTGAGTTCAGTCAATTCTACTTCTTGACCACTCACAGCAACTTGATTATATGATAATCACATGACCATAACTTTCACCCTGTTAAAATATCCTGTACTTCACCATTCCTGAAAATCTAGTCAAATATTTTATAGTTAGGGACACCTGGGTGGCTCAGTTGGTTAAGCATCTGCCTTTAGCTCAGGTCATGATCCCAGGATCCTGAGATTGAGTCCCGCATCAGGCTCCCTGCTCAGTGGGAAGCCTGCTCTCCCTCTGCCTGCCGTTTCCCCTGCTTGTGCACTCTCTCTCTTTCTCTGACAAATAAGTAAAATCTTAAAAAATATATATTTAAAAATATATATATTTTATAGTTAAATATGCCAGGATGTGTGTAAATTGTATATGTATAAAATATTTAAAAAATAGTAATAAAGAAGCTCCCATTGTGACAATTTTAACTTAAATTACAAGCACTTTTATTTCTTCTACAACTAAAGTTGATTTTGGAATTACTACATTTAAGACCTGCCGAAGTGAATGTAATAATCATTTCTAAAATACTCTGGGGATGCCTAGGTGGCTAAACATCTGACTTTGGCTCAGCTCATGATCTCAGGGTCCTGGGATTGAGGCCCAAGTTGGCTCTGCGCTCAGTGGGGAGTCTGCTTGTCTCTCTCCCTCTGCTTCTACCCTGCTCTTGTGCACGCGCATGTACTCTCTCTCTCTCTTCCTCTCAAATAAATATTTTAAAACAAATTTTAAAAAATACTCTGTATTCACTTTAGAAGCCATTGAGAATATTTGCAGAAACTGTTTTGCATGTCACCTAAACCAAATAATTTCCAAAATACCTAATACTATTCTTGCATTTAAAAAAGAGTACAACCCAAAAAAAAAAAAAAAAAAAGAGTACAACCCAAACTTTCTTAGTAGCTAAGTCAACTAGTAACTATTTAGATCTGTATAATCCTTCAATTAGAAAAAATATTTATGTGGAGAAGATTCTGGGAAGATGGTAGAGTAGGAGAAACACCAGGAATCTGTCTCCCTGCGTAGGCAACAATTACACTGGCAGAATCTGTCCTGTGTAACTATTTTGGATGTCTGGAGTCAGATGAAAACTTGCAACTTCCAGAAGACCTGAACGGGCAAATTTGTTAGCTTCAGTCAATTTCAACTTTCAGCACAGTAGCAGCCAGTGGACAACTGTGCAGGCGTTCCTAGAGCAGCTTGCTCATCACCTCCTGGACATAAGCAGAATTTAAAAAGCCCTATCCTTTAAATATTGATAACCGATTACTGCTTTGCTCACAAAGTGCAAAGAGGCAGACAGCCATCCTTGTTGCACCCCTCTTCATTGTTGCAAGCCCTTTCCCCTCTGCTGAACTGACTTCTGAAGGATTTAAAGGGCCAGTACCCATTTTTTCCCTCTTCATTTTTTGCTTTTTTCCTCTTTGGGGAGTCACACATTAAAGAGTAGGACATCGAAAACACTACATATACAAGGAAAATTAGAAAGTGACCATGTATGCCCAGAGAAAGGCTCACAAAAGACCTGAGCAGACATTAAGTTTATACTTCAGTCTTATCCTCAGCACAGATGCAGCTTATATTTAAACAACAATAATAGCAGCAAACCCTGGGGAAAGCAGAGAATTCAATTTCCAGAGTTACCATATTATTAGATTCAAATGTCTGGTATTCAACAACAACAACAAAATCACAAGGCATACAAAGTAACAGGAAAGTACAGCACATTCAATGGGAAAAAACTAAGAGAAACTGTCCCTGAAAGACCTAATGGCAGATATTCTAGACAAAAGGCTTTAAAACAACTGTCTTAAACATGCCCAAAGAATCAAAGAAAGATGTAGAGAAAGCCAAGAAAATGATGTGTGAACAAAATGGAAATATCAATAAACAGAAAACCTAAAATAAACCAAAAATAAATTATGGAGGTGAAAAGTACAGTAACTGTAATGGAAAATTCACTAGATGGATTCCAAGGCCAACCTGAAGGTGGAGAAAAAAAAGAATCAGTGAACTTGAAAATAGAACAACGGAAATTACTGAGGCTCAGGAACAAAAAGAAAACAAACCTGAAGTGAAAAGAACTTAAGGGACCTATGGGATACCATCAACCAAACCAACATATGCATCATAGGAATTCCAGAAGCAGAAAATAAGAAGAGAAAGAGAATATTTAAAGAAATAATGGCTAAGAACTTCCCAGATTTGAAAAAAAAAAAAAAAAAAAAGACATGAAATAAACTTCCAAGAAGTTCAACTCCAAGATGAATTCAAAGAGACTCAAACAGACATACATTATAATCAAACTTTGAAAAGACAAAGAATGTTGAAAGCAGCAAGAGAGTGAGTCATCATATATAAGGAAACATCCGTAAGATTACGTACAGATTTCTCATCGAAACTTTGGAGGCCAGGGTAACCCTTTCAGGTCCTCTCCCTCTTTGAGAACTTTGTACCATCACTCAATAAACTTTGCTTTGCTGCCCACCCCTCTTCTTTTGGTCTACCTCTTTACTCTTTGGAGTGGTATGACCAAGAACCACAGGCACCAAAGGAAAATAAATCCTGCAACATTTTGTTGGGTGCAACTAAGAAGGAAGACCTCATCAAGAAACCCACAATGACTAGAGGGGGAGAGGTGGGGGATGGGCAGAGGGAGAGAGAGAGAATGTTGGGCAGACTCCACCCACAGTGCAGAGTGGATATGGGGCTCAATCTCCCGCAACTGAGATCATGACCTGAGCCAAAATCAAGACTTGAGGCTTAACTGACTGAGCCACCCAGTTCTCCCAGGTGAACCGCCAGATGCATGGCTGGGAAGAATGGCACCACAGTGACAGAGTTCTTCCTCACTGCATTTAGTAAGCATTCTGAGTGGGGGCTTCCTCTCTTCCTGGTGTTTTTGAGCTTCTATCTACTCACTCTGCTGGGGATCACGAGAACAGTCCTCCTGGTCCACGTGGATGGCCAGCTGTACACCCCGATATACTTCTTCCCTGGCCCCCTCTCCTTCATGGACATCTGCTACTCCTCCACCATCGTGCCTCAGATACTGGCCATGCTGCTGGAACACAGGGCAGTGCTGTCCTACACGCACTGCACTGCTCAGTTCTTCTTCACCTTCTTCGCTTCCATCGACCACTACCTCCTGGCCATCATGGCCTATGACTACTATGTAGCCGTGTGCTGGCTCCTGCTTTATGTCACCATCATGACTAAGAAGGCCCACTGGGGATTAGTGGCTGGGGCTTATAGCGCTGGTTTCTCCAATGTCTTTGTTCAAAGGGTCACAGCCTTCACCCTCTCCTGTGGGAACAATGAGATCAACTTTGTTTTCTGTGACCTCCCCCCTCTGTTAAAGCTGACCTATGGGGACAGCTAAACCCAGGAGGTGGTCATTATTGCGTTGGCCATCTTCGTCATGCCTGTTTGTGTAATGGTGATCTTGGTGTCCTACCTGTTTATTATAAGGGCCATTATGCAGATCTGCTCTGCAGGGGGCCAGGCCAGGACATTCTCTACCTGTGCCTCCTACCTCACAGCTGTGTCCCTCTTCTTCAGCACCTTCGTCTTCATGTACCTTCAAAGTAACTTGAGCCAGTCCTCAGAGGAAGACAAAGTGGTATCAGTGCTCTACATGGTGGTGACCCCCATGCTTAAGCCCTTCATCTAATAGCCTAAGGAATAAGGAGGTAAAGGAGGCATTTATGAAAGTCCTGAGCAGCTCAAAGGCTTTTGGAAGGCCCTAGATGGACTCCTACCAAATATTCATTCCTTAGTTTCTCCGTCCTTTCTGTCTATCCTCAAATATCACCTACTTGGGGAGACTTTCCCAGGCAACCCTACTTAAAATTGCACCCGAACTTCCCACCTCCATTTTCTAATTTATTATTCTACGTAAAACTTGTCACCATCTGTTGTACTATGTACTACATATTTGATATTGTTTAAATCTCACAACCAGAAAGTAAATGACATGAGAGAAAGCAAAAAAAAAAAAAAGGGAAGAAAGAAAGAAAGAAACTTTGGAGGCTAGAAGACAATGGGTAAATATATTCAAAGTGCTAATGAGAAAAACTGACAAGCAAGAATCCTGATTCTGGCAAAACCGTCCTTCAAAAGTGGAAGAGAAATTAAGATATTCCCAAACAAAAGTTGAGGGTATTCATGACTGCTAGACCTGCCTTGCAAGAAGGGCTTAAGGGAGTCCTTCAAGGTGAAATAAAAAGACACTAGACAGCAATTTAAAGCCATATGTAGAAATAAAGATGTCAATAAAAGTCAATATACGAGAAATTATAAAAGTTGATATTACATTACAATGTTCTGTAACTGCACTTTTTGTTTTCTACATGATTTAAGAGACTAATTCGTTTAAAGAAAAAAAGCAATTATTAGTATAAAAACTAGTATTACTGTAACTTAGGTTTGTAACTCCAAATCTTGTTTTTTTACATAACTTAAGAGACTAATGCATTTAAAAGAATTATATTCGGGGGCACACAATGTGACATCAACAACCAAAAGGGTGGGGCTACAGCTGTAAAGGAATAGAGCTTCTGTATGTTACTGAAGTTAAACCAATATAAATTCAAATTAGAGTGTTATGACTTTAGGATGTGAAATGCATTCTGCATGGTAACCACAAAGAAATTAACTACAGAATATACACACAAAAAAAAAAATGAGAAAGGAATTTAACATTTTACCACACAAAAAAAATCAACTAAACATAAAAGAAGATAGCAATGAAGGAAATGAGGGACCAAAAGTCTATAGGACATATAGAAAACAAATAGCACAATGATAAAAGTCTCTCTCCTTATCACTAACTACTTCATATGCAAATGTATTAAACTCTCTACACAAAAGACAGAGATTAAAAGAATGGATAAAAATATATGCCCCAACTACATGCTGTATTCAGGAGACCCACTTAAGACCCAAAGACACAAAATGTTCAAAATATATGAAGCAAAAAAGGACAGAATTTAAAAGAGAAATAGACAGCTCTACAATATAGCTGGAGACTTCAATACTCAGTTCACAATAACATATAGAACTGCCAGGCCGAAGATAACTAAGGGAACAGGCCACTTATTACAATAAACCAAACTAGATCTAACAGACATTACAGAATACTCTAGGCAAAAACAATGGCACATACATTCTTCTCAAGTGCACATGGACATTTTCCAGGACACACCATATATTATGCCACAAATTAAGTCTCAATATATTTAAAAAGATATACAAACTCTATTCTCTAGCCACAACAAAATGAAGTTAGAAATCAATAACAAAAATCAAACTAAAACATTCACAAAATTGTGGAAATTAAAGAATATTCTTGTAAACAATATCTCAAAGGAGAAATCACAATAGAAGTTAGAAATACTTAGAAACAAAAATAAAAACAACAACATGCAAAAATTGTGGAACATAGCAAACCAGTGCTAAGGGAGAAATTACAGCTATACGTGTGTACATTAAAAAAAAAGATATCAAATCAACAACCTAACTTTACAACTCAAGGAACCAGAAAAAGGAGAACAAACTAAATCCAAAACTAGCGGAAGGAAGGAAATAATAAAGATTAGAGCAGGAGTAAATGAATAAAGAATAGAAAAGCAGCAAAGAAAATCAATGAAACAGGGGCGCCTGGGTGGTTCAGTGAGTTAAAGCCTCTGCCTTCGGCTCAGGTCGTGATCTCAGGGTCCTGGGATTGAGCCCTGCATCGAGCCCTGCATGGGGCTCCCTGCTCAGCGGGGAGCCTGCTTCCCCCTCTCTCTCTGCCTGCCTCTCTGCCTACTTGAGATCTCTCTCCTCTTTGTCAAATAAATAAATAAAATCTTAAAAAAAAAAAAAAGAAAATCAATGAAACAAAAAGTCGATTCTTTGAAAAGTTCAACCAAATTGACAAACTTTTAAGCTAGACAGATTAAGAAAAAAGGACTCAAATTACTCAAAATCAAAATCAGAAAAGAAAGGAAGGACATCACCACTAAGTCTACAGAAATTAAAGGATTATAAGAAACCACAGTGAACAACTATACGCCAAAGAACTGGACAACGTAGATGAAATGGACAAATTCATAGAAACACAAAACCTACCAAGACTAAATCAGGGAAAAAAAAGAAAATCTGAATAGAACTAGTAAGGAGATTGAATCAGTAATAAAAATCTCCCAATAAAGAAAAGTCCTGCAGCTATCACAGGTGAATTCTACCAAATATTTAAAGAAAAATGAATCAATTCCTCTCAAACTTATCCAGAAAATTGAAGAAAAGGGAACACTTTCTAACTTATTCTAAGAGACCAGCATAACACTGATACCAAAGCCAGACAAATACACTCTAAGAAAATTACAGATCAATATCTCTTATGAACATTGATATAAAAATACTCAACAAAATGGTAGAAACAGAATTCAGCATCATATTAAGAAGATAACACCATGACCAAGTGGATTAATATAAGGATAGTTCAACAAACGAAAATCAATCAATATAATACAAACACCAACAAGATGAAGGAAAAAAGCACATGATCATCTCAATCGATGGAGAAAAACTCAGTTTACAAAATTCAACATCCTTTTTATAACAACACTCACCAAATTAAAAGTAGAAGAAAACTACCTCAACATAATATAAAAGCCATATACGAAAAATCCATAATAAACATTTCAATGGTGAAAGACTTAGAAGCTTAGAAGATCTTAGAGCTTTCCCTCTAACTTCAGGAACAAGGCAACATGGCTACTTTTCACCATTTCTATTTGACATAGTACAAAAAGTTCTACTTAGAGCAATTAGGCAAAAAAAGAAAAAAGAAAAAAGAAGGCATACAAATGGGAAAGGAAGAAGTAAAATGATTTTATATTTAGAAAACCCTAAAGACTCCGCAAAACAGCTGTCAGAACTAATAACAAATTAGCAGGATACAAAGTCAACAAGTAAACATCAGTTGCATTTCTATACACTAACAATGAACAATCTGAAAAGGAAATTATAAAATCAATTCCATTTACAACAGCATCGAAAACAGTAAAATACTTAGGAATTAACTTAAACAAGGAGGTGAAAGAATTGTTCAATGAAAACTACAAAACAGTGCTAAAAAAAATTAAAGACAACATAAAGAAATGGGAACACATCCTATGTTCACAGACTGAAAGATTTAATTCAGTTAAAATGTCAAGGGGCGCTTGGGTGGCTCAGTGGGTTAAAGCCTCTGCCTTCGGCTCAGGTCATGGTCTCAGGGTCCTGGGATCCAGCCCCGCATTGGGGTCTCTGCTCAGTAGGGAGCCTGCTTCCCCCTCTCTCTCTGCCTGCCTCTCTGGCTTCTTGTGATCTCTCTGTCAAATAAATAAATGAAATCTTTAAAAAAATAAAGTCAATACATCCCAAAATAATCTAGAGATTCAATGCAATCCAAATGACATATTGTGCCAAAACAGAAAAACTCACTTTAAAATTCATATTCAATCTTTAGGGACTCCAAAGAGCCAAAATAATTGGAGAGAGAGAGAACACAAAACTAGAGGCCTCACACTTCTTCATTTCAAAACTTACTACAAAGCTACAGTAATTAAAACAGTGTGGTAGTGGCATAAAGACAAATATATAAACCAATGGAATAGAACAGAAAGCCAGAAATAAACATTGACATATATGGTCAAATGACTTTTGATAGGGTGCTAAGATCATTCAATGTGAAAAGGAGTCATTTTAACAAATGATGCTGGCAAAGCTGGACGTGCACAGGCAAAAAAAAAAGAAGCTGGACCTTTACCTAACCTCACATATAAAAATTAACTCAAAATGGATCAAGGACCTAAGTAAAAGACCTATAACAATAAAATTCTTCTTTTTTTTTTTTAAGATTTTATTTATTTACTTGAGAGAATGAGTGAGAGAGAGCACAAGCCAGGGAAGAAGCAAAGAGAGAGGGAGGAGCAGACTCCCTGCTGAGCAGGGAGGCTGATATGGGACTTGATCCCAGGACCCTGGGATCATTACCTGAGCTGAAGGCAGACGCTTAACTGACGGAGGCACCCCAACAATAAAATTCTTAAAAGAATACATAGGACAGGGGCGCCTGGGTGGCTCAGTGGGTTAAAGCCTCTGCCTTCGGCTCAGGTCATGATCTCAGGGTCCTGGGATCGAGCCCCGCATCGGGCTCTCTGCTCAGCAGGGAGCCTGCTTCCCCCTCTCTCTCTGCCTGCCTCTCTGCCTACTTGTGATCTCCCTCTCTGTCAAATAAATAAATAAAATCTTTAAAAAAAAAAAAAAAAAAAAAAAGAATACATAGGACAAAAGCTTAGTGACATTAGATTTGGTAATGATTTCTTGGATATGACACCAGATCCAAGTAACAAAAGAAAAAATAGGCAAATGGGACAACATGGAAATCTTAAAATCTTACGCATCAAAAGACACTATCCCTAGTGAAACAATGAATTACCTAAAAAGTCATGCATTGGTACAAGAGCCATTTAATGTGCAAGAAATGTCTATAGATTTTTTTATGTAATCAAATAGGAAATATTCAATGATATTGCTTCAGGTTCCATTTTGCAAATAACCTTTGAGAAACTACCACTGGTGTAATTTTAATTTAGTATTAAAGATGAATATCCATGATTACCTGAAAAGGGTTATAAGAAAAAAACTACTAAGAAAAAAAGAGATACAATTCACAGAGTAAATGGCAACTCACAAAAGGTGTGAAAATATTTGCAAATCATGTATCTGGCAAGACATTACCATTAGAATCTATAAATTCTAAAGCTCAACAAAACAAATGGGGCACCTCACCGGCTAACTGGTAGAGCATGTGACTCTTGGTCTTGGGGTTGTAAGTTCAAGGCCCATGCTGGGTATAAAGCTTACTTAAAAAAATAAGATCTTGAAAAAAAAAATTCCAATTCAAAAATGGGCAAAGACTTTAGTAGAAATTTCTCCAAAGAAATTACATGAATGGTCAATAAGCACATGAAAAGATGCTCAAATCATAGTCATTTGGGAAATGCAAATCACAACTACAATAAAGTATAATTTCATACCCACTAGAATGGCTACTACCAAAAAAATAAAATATACGTTGGCAAGGATGTGGAGAAATCAGAACCCTCATGCAATGTTGGTAGGAATATAAAATGGAACAGCAGTAAATGGAAAGCCAAATGGTAGTTTCTTAAAAAAATTAAAATTAAAAATCTTAAAATTATAAAAATTAAAAATTTAAAAATTAAAATTACCATATGATCCAACAATTCCACTTTTGAGTATTTACTTAAAAGAATTGAAAGCGGTATCTCAAAATGGTATTTGTACACCCATGTTTATAGCAACACTATTCACAATAGCTAAAACATGGAGGCAACCCAAGTGGCCATCAACTGATGAATGGATAAGCACAATGTGGCATATGCATACAGTGAGTGGTAAATTAGCCCACCTTTAAAAAGAAGAAAACTCTGCAATATGCTACAGCATGGATGAACCTTGAGGACATTATGCTTAGTGAAATAAACCAGTAACAAAAAGTCAAAAACTACGTGATTCCACTTATATAGGTACTTGGAGCAGTCGAAATCACAAAGACAGAAATTGTAATAGTGGTTGCCATGTCTGGGGGGAGGGGAAAATGGAGAATTTTTGTTTAATAGGTATAGAATTTCAGCTTTACAAGATGAAAAGTGTTATGGGGATGGATGATGGTGGTGGTTGCCCAAAATTATGACATTTCATACCGCTGAACTCTATACTTAAAAATAGCTATGATGGTAAATCTTATATGTATTTTACCATAGTAAAAAAAAAAAAAAAAAGAAAAGTTTATAATAATTTGGTCTCTGATTTAACAAGTCTTAATCTTGCTTTTTAAAAGATCCTGTTTTTGGGGGCGCCTGGGTGGCTCAGGGGGTTAAAGCCTCTGCCTTCAGCTCAGGTCATAATCTCATGATCTCAGGGTCCTGGGATCGAGCCCCACATCGGGCTCTCTGCTCAGCAGGGAGCCTGCTTCCCCCTCTCTCTGTCTTCCTCTCTGCCTACTTCTGATCTCTCTCTCCCTGTCAAATAAATAAAATCTTAAAAAAAAAAAAAAAAAAGATTCTCTTAAAAAAAAAAAAAAAAGATCCTGTTTTTGGGGTGCCTGGGTGGCTCAGCTGGTTAAGTGTCTGCCTTAGGTTTGGTCATGATCCCAGGGTCCTAGGATCTGCTCAGCTGGGAGCCTAATTCTCCTTCTCCCTCTGCCTCTCCCCACCTTGTGCTCTCTCGCTCTGTCTCCCAAAGAAATAAAATATTTAAAAAACAAAAAAATAAAAATAAAATAAAAATAAAAGATCCTGTTTTTAATTACACTATTATATACCATGGCTCTTCATTAATTACACAGATGGTATGTAAAACACGTATTTCTAAACATGCAGATACTTAAACGAAAAGCAGAGCTATCTTAAGATTACTCCCTAAATATTACTTCACTGGTTTCAATGAAATAGAATCAGATTATAACAAAATTGTCATATAAAGAACTTTAATTGTAATTCATTAAAGAAAACATTAAAATGAATGATTTTTAACCAGAATCATACCAATTTTATATATGGTATAAATAAAATTTATGAGGTTAAATAATTTCATATTGTGTAAGTATAAAATCTTTTAAGCTCCAAAATACCTCAAGTATCAAGAGTCAACATTCAATTTTAGGGATATGAAACTTAATGCTCCTTCAATAGCTCTGTTGGATGTTGTTAGAATGGTATTTCAAATATTTTCTGTCATTTGAATTAAACATTACCTAAATAATGCTGAGCTGGGGAAAAAGACGTTAAGAACATCTCCAAATCTAACATAACAAATTAACGCACTATTGTTTGTTGCCTTAACAAAAGCGAATGCTTATGAGGAATTCAGAAACCACCTGAAGTTTCAAACTCACAATGAAATTGCAATGAAATATTGTGCTACTTGATATTACTACCAGAGATGGCTCCTTAAGAAAGTAGAGAAGATAACCTTATTATAATTGGAAATGTGCATAAAAAAATGTGCTAATATGCCCCAGAACAAAAATTCTCTCTTGCAACATATTACATTACCTGTGAAAGGTAATCTATAAACTAATCAGTGCTAATATGTTCCTTAATCTGACTTAGAGAAGAAGGAACTGTAAAGAGAACAAGGCCCATGAACTACCATAGAGCTGACTTTGTGTGTATTTGAACTAGAGCAGGGGTGGAGTGTTATGTATACGTGTCTATGGCCTACTTGGAGTATGGATATGTGCTATTCCGCTGTAGGACTGTAGTGAGGTTTCTGGTTTTGAAAACTTTTCCTTCGAAAATTCACTATAAATCAAGGACAGAGAGCATGAGATTCTAAGAACAACAGGGGAAAACCTTTTCCTCTTAGCAGTTAGTAGAATTCATTTAGTAGGATCGTGGGAGAAATTTTTGATAAATTTAGAAGCTAGGTTTGGAGAATAATGCATACCTACTCTATAAGAGAAAAGGAGATCAATCTGTTTTGCTCCCAGAGAGGAGGAAAGTTGGAGAGCCAGAGGGAGCATGCTATGTGCCATGCTATGAGAGCCATCCTGGCACTCTATGCCCAATCTTTAGTAGGAACTTAATGCAAATCACATTTTTTAAGCAAATTACATAATGAAATATTTATTCCAATTACAGTCAATCTTGATCTTAGAAAATATTATTTTCTAGTTTCTATTACCAAAATGTAAAATTATATGCTAGTTGCCAGACCAACTCGTTTTTAGTAATTCACTTGCTTTCTTCATTAAATACGTCGGAAAAGTCTGACTGTGAGGTGATTGGTTGAGATATAAGAAGTCTAACAAAATTTCTGTATTTACTTCTAATTTGTGTACATGATTCTTAAGTACTCTGTAGCTCAAAACCTTTGATACCCATTTACTGAAGGAATACCATACCTTTTATCATACTTATTTCATAAATCATTTATAATTTTAGGTCCACTTTATATCACTTTTATAAATTAAGCAATGAGAAATAGCATTACTGTAATTTTAGTAAGTCATTTTAAACAATATTTTGGGGCACCTGGGTGGCTCAGTCGTTAAGTGTCTGCCTTCAGCTCGGGTCATGATCCCAGGGTCCTGGGATTGAGCTCTACATCAGGCTTCCTAATCAGTGGGTAGCCTGCTTCTCCCTCTCCCACTCCCCCTGCTTGTGTTCCCTCTCTCACTGTGTCTCTCTCTGTCAAATAAGTAAATAAAATCTTAAAAAATAAACAATATTTTATCTCTGCATTACTTTAACCTTGACTTTCTTGGTTTAATAATCTCTTTCAAATGCATTCCATAATTTATTTCTCAGTGGTTTTTATAGTATTCCTCAAAATGAGTATTAACACATTAATTTAATTTAAAATGAAGTCATATTTTTTTTTTTTGAAAGTAAGTCAATCTTCTTTGACTAGGCTTCACCAGTTAGGTTACATGCCACTATTTTATCCAAAATTGAAAATTCAACAGGCAAATAAACCACCTCAAGGCTCTGACATACTTAAACTTATTTAAAGTATATGGTCAGATGAAAGCATTTAATTAAAAATATTGTTTGGGGAAGGTCATAATGATATCCAATTTCAATTTTTCCTAACACTTTCAGAGCATATTGAATTAACCAAGGTAACTCTAAATGAAAGAGGACTGTATAGTTTTAGGCAAATTTTAGTAAAGCTTTTGGAAGTCAGGTGGTTTTCAATTTTTTGTTTGCAGCCAAATTAAAGAAATGGCCTAAATGAGTTACATCACCGGAAACAATTTCTGATAATAGGCCACCATGTGATTTTGTTTTGCAAATAACATGGAAGGAGTTCAAATAATTCCCATCTTCTTACTTATGTGAATAGGTTTCTAAGCACTTAGATCTATAACTCTGGAAAACAGGAATAAATTTGAAACAGAACTCAGTCTCATTTTAACCACAATATTCATCCACATGTATATAAATTAATCAGGGAGGAAAAGACCCATCCATTGAGATACATTCCATTAAATTTTTACTTTTAATTTTTAATAATATTATTGTGATAATATTTATTTATAAATATTTATATTATATTATATTATTATTATAATTGTTTTAGAAATATTTATAATTTTAATATTATTGTGATATTTATTATTATTATAAAAATAATATTTTTGTGATAAAAACTGACAGTATGATCATAAAAGGACTTTTTAGCATTAAAATACATTAAAGTAAGATAAAATTATGTCAGTAAAGTGCATTGGAAGTTTGAGATTAGCAATGTAAAGAAACTGCAACTTTTGACTGTCAAAGAAGAGATATTTACCTATTTTTTAAGTGGATGAGGGTAGGAAGATATTTAGATTCCACTGCATATTTCTGAAAGAATGATCTAACAGTTTTTTTTTAAAAATTCAATACTCATAATACATTGGAAATTACAATCTTTACAACTGCATAAACATGATACATTTTATTTTATTTTATTTTTAGGATTTTATTTATTTATTTGAGAGAGAGAGATCGCAAGTAGGCAGAGAGGCAGGCAGAGAGAGGGCGGAAGCAGGCTCCCTGCTAAGCAGAGAGCCCAATGCGGGGCTCGATCCCAGGACCCTGACATCATGACCCGAGCTGAAGGCAGAGGCTTTAACCCACTGAGCACCCAGGCACCCCACATGATACATTTTAAATGTTCATTTTTAAATGTACAACGGGATATGTAATGTTTTCTTACTGTAAGAAGATCGTAGTTTTCTAAACATGGCTAGAAGAACTTGAACAAATCGCAACCTTTGAAATTGAGTTTCTTAAACTATGAGAATCATATTCACTCTATCTCAGGATTATACATATGTAATATTACACATATTCACTATCTATATGTTTTTTGTAAAATGTAAAACAATATGATTAAATTAATGAGGGCCTAGGAAAATAACAACTCCCTTGATTTTGAGTCCTTTTTATATGAAGTAGACCAAGAAGACAGCCCATGACAAATCCCAACTGTAAGTCATGAAAACTTGATTCATTTCCAGGAGCTATATATTAAATTGATCTATAAATAACTAAATTCCTATGTGCCACGATGCTTTAAAATTAAATTTAGCCAAATATAAAAGGAGGGTATTACAAAACCAGACCTGGGAACTAAGACACTGAAATGTAAAAAGGGAACAGGGGACTTAGATTTAGAAACAATGTTATGAAAGGCCATCCATACCCAATCAATCCCATCTTTTGGGGACAGTTTGCAACTTTCTATCTTAAAATAAGCATTTTGTAACATAAATTCTTAGGCCTGCAGCAAGATTATGAAACAGTTAGGAGTAACATATGCCCATTTTCTGGGCCTCCAACTACAGTTCTCAGTAGTTTCACTTAGATGGAGCCAACTATATTCCCCAGGCAAACCAAGCATACTAGATAATAAATACATCATATTGAAATAAAAAATAATTTTCCAACATACACATTTTATAATCAAAACTGTTCTTAATTCTGCCTATAGGTTAAGCCTGATAATTTCGCTAA
Organism: Potos flavus; assembly: GCA_028534135.1. NCBI lineage: Eukaryota > Metazoa > Chordata > Mammalia > Carnivora > Procyonidae > Potos > Potos flavus. The sequence goes on along the minus strand of CM052885.1, from coordinate 51,041,230 downwards.
ATGATTTGGTACTCAAATAAATAAGCTATTTACCAAAAATATATAAATTTTTATTAAAGTATCAAATTACATCTGTGAAATTTCAGATACGCTCAGTATTTCACAAGTTCTTCCAATCATTTTCCAATATAATTTGCACTTATAAAATTTCTGCTTAGCTAGAAAAGTCTGAAATTGATTAGTTTCATTAAGCCAAGATTATTAGTCTTCCAGCTTCCACAACAGCAATTTTAAAGATATTTCTCTTGTACCTATTATGAGGAAGACAGCATGTTGTTTTATGAGGCATACATAGATGTATAAGATGCAGTCTCTGAACTCAAAGAAATTATCATTCTAATAACTGCTACATAAAAGTTGAGAGCATCGCACAGTGAATACCACCTAAATTCTATAATTAACAATTTACTACACAGCATTTCCTGTAACTATATTTGCTTTATCTATATTTTAATTTTTTTGTGGACAAAACTATTCATCCCTCAATACACCCATCAATCTATCTTTTTTTTTTTTCAAGATCTTATTTTTAAGTAATTTCTACACCCAACATGGGGCTCAAAACATGTTCCACCAACTAAGCCAGCCAGGTGCTCTTAATGCATTTCAAAGAAAGTTGCAGGCATAAGTATGTTTCACACCTAAACACTTCAGCGTACCTATCACTAGCTGGAACTTAATAATTTTTAATTTTTAGAGGAAATTTACAAATATGAAATGTACAAATCTTAAGTGTCTCAACTGCAGATTTTACAAATGATTATACCTCTGTAATAAAAACCCCTATCAAGATATAGAACATTGCTGTCACCTAAAAAGTTCCTTCTTGCCCACAGTCAATTTCCACCCCAACTTCCACCTAGAGGGAACCACTATTATACCACTATTAGTATTTTTTTCCCCACGATAGATTAGTTTTGCAGCTAATTTTAAAACTCAAAATTTAAAACAAAGAGTGATCATCAGACTGAGGAATCAAAAAAGGATTCATGTGGATGGAGAGATGTATAGATACACGATAAATATAGCAAAACGCTTAACAATTGTATAAATTATGTGGTGGGTATAGGGGTGTGCCAGTTATCAATTTACTATCCCTCCATTCCAAATCTGCTTTTCTTTGTCCTACTTTGTGACACTAGAAATATTTTTTCCTTTGCCAGCTTTAGAGAGGCCAATGGAGTGACCCTATAATGTGATAGCAGCAAAAAGATACTTCCCTTCTGAATTCAGGACTCCATCATCATCATCATTATTACTATCAGGCATGAGAGCCCAAGAGCCTTGCAGAGTAGACAAGTTCCAGGTGTGGCCGTGGCTCCAGCCTTCCCACTGACAGAGGGCACGTTTCTAGACCATGTAGCAATAGTACACATACCGTTTTTGAACAGGTCTGCATTCAAGCTCTGGAAAAAGGGCCCTCTCCTTCTTCATCCTAGAAATATTAGCTGCTCTTTAACATCTGCTTCTGGGACCCTTAGACTCAGAGCTCTTTCAGTATAACTACCCCTCCTTGTTCTAGTTAACATTTCATCATATTAAATTTTCAAATAACGAGTAGAGATCTGTCTCCTACTAAACTCAGACTACTATAAAGGGTTAGTCACTGTACAGCTTTTCTGTATGTTTGAAAATGTTGCGGGAGAGGAGAAGCAAAAAGGCATATTTAAGAAGATAGGCCAACTGTTAACTGTTAAAGCTGGATGATGGACTAAGAAAATTATACCACTATCTCTTCATTTGTTTCTGTTTTAAATTTCCTGTAATACTTTTTAAAAAGGGGTTGGGGGGAGAAAGTCTTCATTATGGCCAAAGCATTTATGAGGAACCTGGCAGAATGGATTTTTAACAGGCAGAAACAGAGTTCAGTTAAGGAAAACACACATATAAACTATGGAGGCAGAAAACCAAAGGACGTGTTTTAGCAACAGCAAGTAGGCTGACTAACGTATAAGACGTAAAACGCAAATGAATGTGCGTGGTAAGATTTTTTTCCCTCTCTTTCACTTCTGTATTACTTCTTCACATTTAATTGCTTTCTTTTTGGCCTACTCTCCTATCCCTGCTCTGCCCATACTTCTACATACTGCTCAAGGTCTAGCTCTTTCCACTCTTCCTCACTTCTTATGAGCCATAAATTGATCCATTGCATCTTTTTTATCTTAATTTCTTCAAACATGGGCATAATGATATATGTCTTTGGACATATTTATGACAAAACGTTGATATGTCTGTGCTTATACACCAGTATTTTTTTACATTTAAAGACAGCAGCAGTAACATAAAACAAGTTACCATAATATCTAGTTAGTAGGGCATAAAAAAAGCATTAGTTGATTTTTTTATTATTTAACAACTCATGTGACTTTTTTTATAATTACAAAATGTATCTATATACACAAGAATGAGTATATGTACATGTGTGTCAACCTAAGATCTCTGGGAAGGAACTGGTAATATTCTTGGTTAAACTGGGTGGTGAGTACAGTTGAACAAATAATAAAATGAATACTCAATATTTTCTCCACCCACCCATATATTTAAAGCATCCTTAGGCCAGTGTCCAGTTACATCTCTCTACTTTTCTCTTCCTTAGAAATGACAACTGTAGTGAAATTTGACTTACAAAAAGCATGTTTGTTTCATCCAAACTGAAAATATTAAAAATTATAAAACCAGTTAGATATTTAATAGGAAGAACTAAAAGAGATAAAGAAAAAAAATACATGCAAATAAAACATATGACAATTCATTACAAGCACATCAGAACATGGGCTTGTTGTACACATTAAAGTATACAGATACCCCAGTTAGGCTCCTTTCCCTCCTAATCCCCATTATTGGTAAGGTCCGAACCTGCCATTTGACCTCAAGCTTTCGCATGTGTTATATGCTCTTCCATTTATTTAGAATGTGGCAGGAACACAGGTATTCCAAAACGGTAGACATCGGCAGACAGATGTTGTGTGGTATCACCCAGGCAATGACCTCTGCTTTCTCAACCCTTTCTGGGCTCCCTGATGCAAAGTCGGGCTCAAGATCCAGGACAATGCAATGCTTGGAAATATTTGTTCAAACAGAAACACCAAGACTGTTAAAGTAAGTTCTTCTAAAACACAAAAGCAACGGTCAAGACTAGAATTGGGTTTCTTTCTTGCCTCTGACTCTTCCTGTGTAGTCAGTATCACAAACAGCTATGCACGCCATTGTATACCAGGGGCAAAAGAAATGCCCTCACAAAGATATATTGCAGCTGTGCCTGCTCTGGGCGATGCCTTGCTTCCACTAAGTTCTAGCAGCTGTGCAAAAGAACTTTCTGTGATAACTGAAATGTCTGATATTCTGTCCCATGTGGTTAGAACACTTGAAATATAGGTATGACTGAGGAACTGGATTTTTATTATATTAAAATATATAAATATATATTTTATATATATAAATAATATTTTATTTTTATTTAATTTTAATTAACTTAAATTTAAGAGCCACATGAGTCATAGCTACAGTCTTGGGTAATACAGTTCTAGAGTCTTAGTTAAAAAAAAAAAAATCAGGAACTTAAAGCATGTATGGTTGCAAATTGTCTAACTACCAACCCAAAACCCTACTACAACACTGCAAATGTGGTTCTACCTCCTACCTTAGCTGCCTGGCCAAAACATCCATTTGTTTTCATTCAAGCAGCACCTCCTTTGCAAAACCCTGGCACCCCAGAGTTACTAACTCTTTATTACTACTAACCAGGTCATACCATGTTGTCATTATGGGTTTACATAGCCATATTCCCTGCTATTATGGGGGCTCTAAAAAGGCAACAATTGTGTCATATTAATCTCTAAATTCCCACAGCCTAATAGGGTGCCACATCCTAAGATCCTTGCCCTGGGGTCTTAGACCCATCCTAAGACCATTTTCCTGGCCAATTTATTAAGCCAGTCTTCATCTAACCAATCGCAGCTCTTTACCACTCTATCATTTGAAATCTCATAATTCCATCCACAACAAACATCTTAGAACTGGAGAAATTCCAGGTCATTTTTATCTATATCTAAGGGTGTGGTGTTTTATCTCTATCTATGATTGTTCAGTAGAAAACACTGTAAAATAGTGAAAATGATGCGTTTAGAAAATCAAGTGGAAATAAGGAGGAAGTAGTTTGACATAGAATCTGGAATTCAGGACAAAACACAAATTTGGGAGTTTTCTGATATACATGTAACCAGGCATTTGACATTTGTAACCAAGCAACACGTGATTTATATCACTTAGGGATTAAGTGTAGACAGAAGAACAAAGGCACGTCAATGTTAAGAAGTCAGAGATACAAAAAAAACCTGCAAGAACACTGAAAAGGGGCAACCACTGATATAAGAGGAAAACGAGTCAAGTATATGAATAAGTGAATAAAGTGATTAAAGGAAGACAGAATCACTCAGTTATAATAAATACTACTGATAAAACAAATTGGAAAGGTGTTATATTCTTTCCCACAAGAGCAAACCCTCCAAAATGAAGAGAGTAAAACTGAAAGGTACCAGTTGGCTTTCAATTACCAGTGATAGAGAAAAACTAGAAGTTACAGCAACGTTATCTAATATAGATACTGCACTCATTTGCTTACAGATATGCTATTTCAGAACACCACATCTTCCTCTCAATATCCACAACAAACAAGGTTTCAAGGAGCACAACTCTCTAGGGCAGCATTAATTTTAAATGAAAACCTCTTAAGTTGTTTTACCAATTGAGATTCTGCCTGAAACAACCAGTGTCTCCCACACAGCTGCCACACTTTACTTAGAAATGCAGGTTTGGCATAATTTCAAAGTCAAGATGGTTTATACAGCAGCCAGTCGCCAAAAACGAACGGGCAAAACTGTCAACACTCACGGAGGACTTAAGAAAAAGTTAGATCCGCGAACTGTGAACTCCAGGAAGGGAATGGCTCATTTCATTTCCCACAAGGCAAGCGCTCACTATTTTTTATTTAACTTTGAAAGAGCCGCGTCTTACAGAAGGGAGGGGGCAAGAACTTCAAGGCACTACACCCTCCAGAATGCTACTACCCTAACAGCGCTGAGTAGGGACCGGCGAGCCTGCGGTCAGCACCTGGGTAGATAAGAGCAACGCGGGACGGCGCACAACCGCATTTCGGACCCTAAGGTTAACAGAAAACCCCTTGCCCTCGGGCCCGGGCTCACCTGCCTCTGGAGGCGGGAAGACGCGCGGCCCCTGGCCACCTCAGACGGGCGTCCCCGCTAGCTGCTCAGCTGGTCACCGGACACTACCCAGAGCGGAGGGTCCCCTGGCAACTAGGGAAGGAGGACCCGGCAGACCGCGGCGCACTCGCTCGGAGTCTTCTGTCTCGGAGCTGAGAGAGCCACAAATCCCTCAGGTACTCTCCAGCGGCCCGTGTGTACGCGCGCTCTCCAGTCTCGTCGCTTAGCAACTTGCGAAGCCTTCCAGTCTTCGCGACACGTCAATTCCGCCCGCCCTTCCAGAGTGTCAATAGTTTTAAAAAGACTCTGTTTCCGGGTCGAGCCGATTTTACGCAGCGGAAGGTCTCTTTACCTCCCACGTTTACCCTTGGGGTAAGATAAGTCTCACTCGCTCACGGGTGGGTGATGTAGCTAAAGGATCTGTATCTCCGCCCTCGAGTTCCACGTGCCTCCCCTCCCACCAATTACTGGGCGCCAACAGGCGGGTCCTTCCTCCTAAGCACAAATCCTCCGCTCATCGCTGTCCTCCAATCACAGCGGCCCGCCCTCGAGGACTACTTTGCCATCGGCGAAGAGCGCAGGGAGAAGGGCGTGAGCAGATCCTCTCACCTCGGGAAGTGTAGTTCAACACTTGAAGGAAATGCGTTGGAGAGTGCGCCATAATCCGGGCTTCAAACTACAGTTCCCAGAGAGCGATGCGGTTGGGAGACGAGCATTTATTTTTCTAACTGCGCTTGCCCTCCCCAAGTCAGTTCCGCAGTAGAGGTGACCCGACTCCCTGAGGCTCATTTTGCAGGTGCTGAAATTGTTCACGCACTTCCTAATCATGGTGAGTGTTGGCCTCTGGATCCTGTTTACCCCCGACCTTCGCGCCCTTGTGTGGGGTTTCTTGCACGTGAAGGACTTTGGGGGCGGGGGGCGGCTGTGCAAAGCACTGTCTTTCGAGCCCTTTGGAAAAACCCGACTCATCTTTTGGGGACTGTCGCAGCGACCCAGTAATTGGGAAGGGGTTGGTTTCCACCTGGGGGGCTCTTACAAGGACTCTGGAGAAATTTGATGTCAGTCCTGCTGCATGGCGTGGGTGCAAAATAAGCTACGGGTTTTCTCCAAAGCCTGATACAGGGTTTGATAAGGATGGTAAGGTTTGATTGGGGAGGCGGGGGTGTTGGGTCCTAACTTTTTTTTTTTTTTTTTGAGCCAGCAGTGTTTTTAAGGGCTTTTGTCACAAAGCCCTTGAAAGCAGAAGGCCCTTAATTGTAGATTGTGCTTACCAGGTACTCCAGATTAAGAGCGACGTTTTCGAGAGCCGTGTTTCCGCCATATCTAATTTCATAAAATGTTATTTAAAACCTGTTCGTTGATATCCTTTTGTAATGACAGGACGTGTTGCAGTGATGGCATCACTAGCCAAATAACTAGTGCAGATGTTCTTTGCTGGTCTGTAGGTTATGAATTCTAGAGCCACTACTCTTAATGTTACACAATATAACCATCTTCTGAAGGTCAGGATACGTAGATCACCACATCTAATCTCTCCTGAAGGGGGGGGGGGGTTGGTGAGGGAACTCTGACGTATGAATAATCTGCATGCTGTTTGAAGGTGACATTTGACATCAGACAAATTTCTCCAGTACTTGTATTTATAGTTGAAGTTATTCTATCCCGGTTATCTCAAAATACTGAGATAGGTGAGGATTATAGGGAAATATTTGAAGGAATTGGAAATTTTCCAGAACCTGGAAAAACATATTTTTAAGGCAAGTGGATTACTGCCTCCTCCATCTTTATAAGGGACCAGTGGGGACAGCTACTAATTCTCAGTAAATGTTAAACCTCAGTTTCCTACTTATAATTTAAACGATGGTTTCAGTGGTCTCTGACTTAATAAGCTTAGCAAGAATGTAGAGGTAACAGAGAAACTGAGACTTCATAATTTTAGAACTGGATGAGACCTTTAAAGATCATTTTGATAAATCTCCCCCCACTTCATTGGGGGACTTAAAATTGACTTTATTGAAATCCAAAGAGAATAATTTACTCAAGATCATACAGCAGTTTGCTCCCAAGAGCCTTACAACTCTTCCCATCATACCATATTGTACAGTACAATTACCAAGTCATTTTGAAAATTTATTTTCAGTAGCTGAGATTCTGGAGGAACATACAAATTCATATTGCAAATACAAACTAAAGTATTTTATCAGCATTTATATTACCTGATAGCTTTATTCCCTGCAATTCGGAATATTGGAATTCTAGAATTAGAAGGGAATTTGGAGATTATTTACTCTAGGAAACTGCCGAGATGGAATTTTAAAAGATAGTCTGGTGAGGTTAAATGATTTTCCCAAGGTCACAGGGAGAATCCTGGGCCCCCATTCTTATGTTGTTTTGCAACACAGTAGATAAAGACAGGCCTCACCCCTGGAAGGTCACTCGGGCACCAGATAACACACCAGATAACATGGAGATGTCCCTAAGAAAGAACACTCCTGTCAGTTTACTGAAACTGACAGCCTTCTCAGGTCACTCAGAATCTCTTTGCCTCCTCTGGAGACCATGTGAACAATCACTGAGTTTAAAAAGAGCCATCTTTTGTAAGCTGTTCAAAGCAGTTTTTTTAAAGGAGGAAATAGGGAGGGACAGCAAGGATTAACTGTATGAAGGAATCTGAATGATAGCTTGTTTCTTATATTACAGATATCTATGTAAATTATAAACTAAAAAAGGAATACATGGGTCTGTCTGTAAGACACTTATATTCAAGCTTTACAATTGAGACTTCGGCACATGCGCAAGGCAGTCTAAATCTGCAGGAAGGTCATTAGAGCCCTGCCAAGAGCAGAGACATTCTTTCTTTGGATCTTGGCAGACTGCCCAGATATCTAAGCAAAGAATAGTAACCTGTCTTCACACTGTAACATTGTAGAAAGTAGCAGGAATCTGCCACCATTCTGCTTTTCTACTGCAATGTTGCAAAGAGCAAAAAGAACCAAAAACGCACATCCTTTCCCATTTCATAATCAAACATTCAGGCATTTACTAGGCTTCATCCTACTTTTAATAAGATAGAATTACCTATCTGTGAAAATAATTTTTTCATAGACAGAGAAGAAGGAAACTGCCGAGATGGAATTAGCAGCTCTTCATTAGTTGGCCACACGCACTTTGAGGACTAATACTGGGAGCACATTTTTTTAGCAGCTAAAATTAATGCCTAAGATTGACTACATTATTGTGTTCTAACCATCTACCTATAATCTTTACAGATAGTGATAATCACTTTCCCCTTTATTTCTTATCTTGGCTTCCTTTACATTGAAGTAGCATGTGTTTTTATTTTTCTTAACCCTTTTATTAATTCAACAAATATTTGTTGAACACTGTAATGGAGTACAAATTTGAGTCAAAGGACTGCTCTGATAGCAAGGGGGTGGTAGTTCACAGTCTAGTAGAGAGTATCAGACATGCAAGTAGAACACCACAGGGTAGAAGAATCCTTAGAGGAAAATTTTGTGGTGACAGAGACCTATAATTATAGTATTTGCAACATACTGTTCTTAATGCTTTGTATGTTAACTCTCAATCTGTACAACTACCTTATTTGTTAGGTAGCTGCTATCATTATCTCCATTTTACTGTGGGGAAACTGAATACAGAGGTTAAGTAACTTGTCAAAAACATACAGCTGATGAGTTGTAAAATCAGGATTTGAACCCAGAACATCCGGCTCTACAGGCTATCTCCTTACTACACTCTGCCACCTCTCTAGCCCCGTTTTTAAAAATTGGGTTATCCTCTTGTTTCCTGCATGTGGTTCACTAATGGATTCTCTGGCCTAAAATAGTACCAGGTACATAATAGAGATTCAGTAGTATATTGTTTAATGAATGAAGTAAGATAACAGTTCATCAGTTGATTAACATTAGAACTAGGACATAATTTTCCTAACTATAGCTGGAATTGTAGTCACTGTTTCCAACCCTCTCAATGCAAGTATATATGAATAAAATATCTTGTTTTTTAAAGCGTTAGGTTTGCTTCCAAACAATTCTTTTACATTTCCCAGGTTGGGGTAGTAGATCCAGCTATTCCTTCATCAGGTATTTGAGCTCCAGCTATGTGCCAGCCATTGTTGTATGTAGTTGGAATACAATAGTAAATAAAACAAAGCCCCTGTCCTTAAGGAGCTTGCATTCTAAAAAGAAAGGGAATAATTTCTTCCTCTATTCCCTTTTTCTCACCTACTCTACTTCAAGGGAAGAGGGGAAAATGACAGAATTAAAAACATGTAAAGGCCGTATGATAAAAAATAACCATATATGATAACTTTAGCATTCCTTATAAACCTAAAGTCTCTTCGGAATCATAAGAATGTATTGAAATAAAATGGTTTATTTGGGGAATTACCGTATTTTGTCTTTTTAGGGGGTATGAAGGCCCAAGGGAAAAGTTGGTGAAGAAAATGGGGAAGAGACTCAGAAGGTCAGGGAATAAACTCTCCATAGTTTTCTCCTTTTTTGCACTCACACCCTGGTCACATCTGTGAGGAAGAAATGCATACATAGTCTGCTACATACAGATTCATATCTCTACAGGAGTTGACACTTCTTTCCTCAGAGTTTTTTTCCTTTGATTTCTCTGGGAGTCAAATTGCTAAATGCTTCTGACCTTCAGAGGTTAGAGTTGGAGGCCATAGGACATAGTCTCCTTCCATCCCAAAGACATGACTCACCTGGAAGAGGGAATTCTAAATATAAAGAAATCAATGGTTCTGTCCCCATTCATTTCAGTGGACCACTTCTCTCATGCAGGTAACAATAGAGGTGACTCAGTCAAAGTCCCTTTACACAGTATTGTCAAGGAAAGGAACAGTTTACCTTGATCAAATTTGTGCATCTAATGTATCCGTTAAATTTCCAAACATTTTTGTTCAGCTCTTTTTAATATAAATATTTCTGTCTTTTTAATTCTCTGAGCTTCTTTTTTTTGGTGACTCAGGATCATCACTTTTTGAATATTAGTTATTATTTTTGTCCATATGTCTGTATTTTGTTCAGGGTCTGTTGAGGTCTATAAGGCGACCGCTATTATAACTATTACGCTCTTTGTACTTCTCCTCCCTCTCTTTTAAAATTAATTTTCCTTTGGAATCAGGTTGTCAAATGACACTATATTTCGATGTAGTTATTTAATAGTAAAAATTTATTATAGGCCAGTATTCACTTGCTTTTCTTTCTCCTTAAATAAAAAAAAAAAAAAAGGCTTATTTTTTCCCCTTCAAATAGTCAAGTTGAATCATGATTAGTAGTTTTATTAAAACTTTCTAACTCGGGGCATCTGGGTGGCTCAGTGGGTCAAAGCCTCTGCCTTCGGCTCAGGTCATGATCTCAGGGTCCTGGGATCGAGCCCCGCATCAGGCTCTCTGCTCAGTGGGGAGCCTGCTTCCCCCTCTCTCTGCTCCGCCTCTCTGCCTACTTGTGATCTCTCTCCTCTCTGTCAAATAAATAAATATAATCTTTAAAAAAAAAAAAACTTTCTGACTCATTGTAAGTGGAAAATTTTAACCACTGTCACTCGTCTTCCTGGTGTGAGGGATTCTATTCTAGCAGATGGGGAGTGGGGGGATTTGCATAAGAGGATTTATGAGGTTCTAATTGCCACCAGGGTTTGTATCACCATATAAGGCACATCAACACTGTTGGGCCTATTTCAGTGGCAAAATAGCCTTAAAGAGATGGATAAGATTTTGTAAGTAACTCCAGGATAACAGTGAGAATTAAGTAACACTGCATAAATATCTAGCCAAAGGACACATGTTCCAGAAGTTGCTCAGCTGATTTGTGCATGCTATATTTACTGGGACAAGCCTGAAATAAGTTTGTCTTCCACTAAGCCAAATGTGAGGAGACTTTAAAATTTTACATTAGCTTTTGAAGTATGTGGTTGTCTTATTATAGAGAAAATCCTGAATGTCTTTAGGGTAAAATAGCATTTTTAAATAAGATGTTAATTAATGGGTCTCTTTCATTACAGTCTGAACCAATCAGAGTCCTTGTGACTGGAGCAGCTGGTCAAATTGCATATTCACTGCTGTACAGTATTGGAAATGGATCTGTCTTTGGTAAAGACCAGGTAGGGGAACTATGTACCTCAAGTCAAAATAAGAATATTGTCAATAAACCCTGTATTTAGCTTCAAAGAAATATTTTAATGATAAAGGGATGGGTTATCCCAATAAATATACTGGGCACACTGCTATAAATGTAAGCTGGTATCTTATTTATATGTACCCCTCCAGCCATTGAAAATGCTTTGCAAATCAACTATTCTGCATATTTTATTTAGTTGACTTATTACAGCCAGCAGATATTGGTCACTGGAAGGTTTTCACTAGTAACAGTAACTATTAGGGAGAGTCATGTGGGAGCGAAAGTTGTGGAACTAGCACTAACTTACTGATAAATGGTCTTTAGACCCAAAATAGTCGGAAGGCAGATCTGTTTTCCAGTTTAAAGAGACACTCCCTATTCTTTTTTTTTTTTTGAAGTATAATGACACCCCCTATTCTTATTCCCCTATGCCACTAAAATCCTTTCTAAAGTATTCATTTATTCCTTCTCTTCACCCATAGATACCAAGTTCTTCCTTCATGTCAGATAATATTTAGCTTTCCATGAACTAAAATTAGATACATAGCTGTGAACAATAAGAATAAACTATGTCTGGGGCACCTGGGTGGCGCAGTTCCTTGAGCATCTGACTCTTGGTTTCAGCTCAGGTCGTGACCTCAGGATCATGAGATCAAGCCCCACATCGGGCTCCGCTCTCAGGAATCTGCTTGAGTTTCTCTTGCTCTGCCCCTCTCCCTCTGTGTGGGGGTGCATCATGCTGCTCTTTCTCTCTCAAATAAATCTTTAAAAAAAAAAGAGTAAGCTATGACATGTCACTTCAATTTGCTATTTTTTCCATTTATATTCCTTTAAAATATAGTAATGGAGATTCCTCTTACTTTGTTAGCCTTCCTTTTTCTGAAAGTGGCATGTTAGATATCTGACCTCCTAAAATAATTATAACTAATTAATGGGAATTATACACATATATACACCAAATAAGCAAAAACTTTACAAGAGGACTTTTTTGTGATATAACCTGCACTGACAGATGTCCTTGCTATTTATTTGGCAGCCAATAATTCTTGTGCTGTTGGATATCACTCCCATGATGGGTGTCCTAGATGGTGTCCTAATGGAACTGCAAGACTGTGCCCTTCCCCTCCTGAAAGGTGAGTTGGGGGGGTGGAGGATAAAAGGATTTTATAGTATTTTATCTCTTTCAAAAAAATAGGTTTAGATTTTTAACTAGCCTCTCAATTAGAAACTATTTCATAGAAGTATTTTTTGTTGTTTTTTTGAACTACAACTATTTGGTAAGATGTATACCAAGAATAAATAAGGGTAAAACCAAGAAGTAACCAATGTCACTTAAGAGACTGTGCTTTTTTCCAACATGCTTATACATAATTTACCTTACTAATTAAGTATAATATTGCACACGGGTTATACACCTGAGATTGTCTGCGTTGTGTTGTTATTTAAAGTCTATTTAAACAGTAGTAGTAGTGCCTAAATTATGCAGCTCTAAATGATGTCTTCCAGACTCATATGTTACCCTGAGGCTGGAAATTGTTTGGTCCCTCACATGTAATCCTAACCCACAGCCAGTCATCAGACTGAGATACAGCATAAATTGTTCTAATCATATGCTGCATAGTTTGAAAAAGCCCATGAGAGTTCTGCTAAGAGCCTTTAGGAATCATTGAAATATTACACAAATGTAAGATAGAAGTCTTAAATTTGATTGATGGTTTCATTAAAATGTTAGGTCAACTTGTAAACTAATTTGAGTAGTTTTCTTTAGGTATACCTTCATTATGATCATTTTCTTTTAGTAAGGGTTAATTAATAATACTCTCCCAAGTTTGCACAGAGCAAAATATATACACACCCAATGGAAATCATGCTCAGAGGGGTGCCTGGGTGGCACAGTGGGTTAAGTGTCCAGCCCTTCTTGGTTTCAACTTGGTTCATGGTCTGGAGCTCTGCATCGGCTTCCACACTCAGTGGGAGTCTACTTGAGATACGCTCAATCTCTCCCTCTCCCTTTGTCCTCATGTTTGTGGGTCTCGCTCTCTCTCTCTCTCTAAGGTAATAGTGGAATAAATCTTAAAAAAAAAAAAAAATGCTCAGAATTCATATGTCCATTCAGTAAACATTTGCAGAGAGGTATTCTGTTTTCTGAGTCATTTGGTTGCACAGTTATATAAGAGAGTGCATTGCCCTGCCAAGCTATTCTGCTGGCTCTCTTTCCTCACGCTTTCTTTCTTTTTTTAAAGTGAAGTATAGTTGACACACCACTCACCCTCTATTTCCAAATCAGCTTTGTTGCATTGTCACATTTTTATTCCTTTCTCTGCTGAGTTCTTCTGCTCTCTGTAATGGGTCCAGCTTACAGTCAGCTTGTCCTCAGTCAGCTGTGAATATGACAGGGAGTGAAGATTCTGCAAATAAGGATGCATGGCTGGGAAGAAGGTTCCCGTCACCAACTGGTGTTTCTTTGTATACTTTTTGGGGGCTCTACAGCAGCCTTACTGTAACGCAGGTTGACTTCCCTAAAAATTTACCAATGACAATGCTGAATCCTGGTTGTCTTAGTCCATTTGGGGTACTATAACAAAAATACCATAAACCGAGTGGCTTATAAATCACAAAAATTTAATTCTCATAGTTCTGGAAGTTGGGAAATCCAAGATTAAAGTACCAGCATATTCACGGTTCTGGTGAGAGGCCATTTCCTGGTTCCGTCTTCTTCCTGTGTCCTCAGGGCGGAAAGGGTGAAGAATCTCTCTGAGACCTCTTTTATAAGGGCATTAATCCCATTCATGAGGGCTATACTTTTATAACCTAATCATCTTCCACAGGCCCTACCTTTTAATACCATCACATCGGGGATTAGGTTTCAACCTGAATTTTGTGAGGGACAGAAACATTCAGTCTGTAGTACTGGTCATGGCCTTTTTAATACAGTCAGTAAAGGAGAGTGATGATGTATGTTCTTTAATCAAAGACTAAGTGGTGTATGTTTATTGGACTAGCACAGCGGAATAGTGGTTGACCTCTGGACCAGCCTGGGCTGGAATTACAGGTTCACTGCTTTTTGATTGCAAATTAACCTCCTTAAACCTCTTTGTTTTCATGCATAAAATATTAGGATTAAATTTGATACAACAAAATTCATAGTGTTATTCCTGGCATGAAACTCCTCAATAAACATTATTTTGAATCTGTGATTGATACCTTAGACCTTAAAGTAATCAAAACTTAAAGGTTAAGTAAATTAGTTTCTCCTTCATGTTATCTTTGGTAATTGGTTGGAATAACAAATGTTACACAGTTGAAAGTTATCATATTGTGCTTTGCATCATATCTGATCATAGAACAAAAGCTGTAGAGTTCTCAAACTTGAAATAATTACTGAAATAGGAAAAGCAAAATTAATTTACATTTCTGCTAATACTACGTTTGTTGATTATATAATTTTTACTTTCTTAGGCCCCTAAAACTTTTATCATTATGATATGTAAAGTAAACATTTGCTACAAAATGAAAGAATTACTGGCTAGATTCAGTGTGAAAAAGAAAACCTCAGACTTTGGTGTTTCAGGAGCTCTGCATATTTATTGCCCTGTTCACAGATGTCATCGCAACAGATAAGGAAGATGTTGCCTTCAAAGACCTGGATGTGGCCATTCTTGTGGGCTCCATGCCAAGAAGGGATGGCATGGAGAGGAAAGATTTACTCAAAGCAAATGTGAAAATCTTCAAATGCCAGGGTGCAGCCTTAGAGAAGTATGCCAAGAAGTCAGTTAAGGTGACCGATACAGTATTTTATGGGGTTTTCATTATCATCATTTGAAACTACTTCTTTTAGCACTTAAGTAAAGACAAAATTATTTGCCTTCTCCCCCCCTAGTTTTCTGCAGTGTTCAGTAAATACAGATAGAGTTTTACTTGATAAGCTCTCCTTTTCTGAGTTTTTTTTTCCCTTAGAATGTAGAAATCTTTATTTAGAGGTGCTCAAAAATATTTTGCCCATTACTTATATGGAAATTTAATATTAGTTTACAGACCTATAGAGAAGGTACAGAACCTTCTGGTGCTTTTTCTCTGCATGGGAATATCTGTTCAGACATTTAGATTTGTGTGTATGATAGTAGGGAGAGATGGCTATAAGCTGTGTTCTCAGCAGTGAGAGATGGTGGTTTCTGAAATGCTCAGATTTTTCTCAATCCAGAGAAATTTTGATATGCTTGTCTCTTGAGGAGTTGCGTCGGTATTGCTTTCTCTTCTGTCTCTGTGTGCAAGCTACTTTAGTTTCTGAATTTATCTTAATACTACAATAAGGCCTTCTTTTACTAAATAAGTAAGCAAAAAGGCTTGCTAGTTAGAAGTTTTACTGATTTTGTTAGACTTGTTCTTCCCAATCCTGACTTTAAACCAAACCAAGGTAAAAGAAAATGTTTAAGATTTTAAAGTTGCCAGTTACAATGTTCTATTATAATATTTTATACATACCTGAATTTTTGCTTTCTGTAGAATTCATTTTAAATAGCTTACTTTTATTTTCTGTAATTGTTAACAGAAAATAGTAGAAATGAGTAGAAATCTATGGGTCTCTTAATAAAAAATGACAGCATTATTTGGACTGCTCCAGGCTGCTTAGAGTCCTTCTGCTTGCACGATCATCACCCCTCAGCTAAGTGTCCTTTTTGGGAAAATATATACTGACTCAGCTGCAGTAGTTAGGGGCATTAGAGTATCAGATCTTCAGCTTGCTTGCCAATGGGCCAGAAAGAAAGACTAAGGGTAGAGTGTGTGTGTTTGTGTGTTTGTGTGTGTGTAGAGAGAGGGAGAGAAATGGAAAAAAATAGGGAATCTGGGTAAAGAGGATGTGGGAGTAGTCTTTATAATAATTTGCAGCTTTTCAGTAAGTTTGACATTATTTCCCAGTAAGTTTATAGTTTTATTAAAGAATTTAAAACTTAAAAGGTAAAGTACATGTGGACATTTTCCTATATTGTATTATAATACGGTATATCCTGTACCTCCCCTATAAAAAAAAAAAAGTAGCCTGAAGTGCTTTCTGCTAAGGATTGATTCAACAGGTATGGAGTGGCTAGGACCTGGTAATCTGTATTTTAGCAAACCCCAGTTAATTCTTAGGATTAGGCAAGATTAAAAAACTTTTAATTAATAAAGATAAATCATTGTCCTAAAGTTAAACTTCTCAAGTTGAATTTCTTTCTTGGACTACCTTTATAAGAAGGAAAGTTTTATGAATGAATTGTTCTCTTAGAGCCTTAGATTACATGTTTGTGTGTTGTGTGTGGTAAATAGATAAATGCTCTGTCTCTGTTTTGACACAAAGCAAAATAGATAGACATGTACCTTCGGTCTTGGATGCTGCCACCTGAAAAGCAACTTGTATACATGTTGGTAGCTTTATTAAAGAAAGACGTGTTTTCAGTAATCACACCAGACACCAACAGTGGGGTGGAAATACTATAGAAACTACAGTGGTAACTATACTTAGCTCATACAAACTTGATACAAAGGCTACATGTTACACATTTATCAGTCATATTCTAAGATAGTTTAGTTCATCAGTATATGGTGTGTAACTTTGCTGTGCCTGCCATGTATCCTAGGTTATCGTGGTGGGGAACCCAGCCAATACCAACTGCCTGACTGCCGCCAAGTCGGCACCGTCCATCCCCAAGGAGAACTTCAGTTGCTTGACTCGTCTGGATCACAACCGAGCTAAAGCTCAGGTAGAAAAACATCTTTTAAAATCTTGAATGTTCAACTTTAAAACCTTTTTCTCTCACTTTTGAAGTAGCTAAATCTTACTTTTTTGTTTTAGTAGGAAGCTATTCTAATTTGTTAGGGAGTCTTTACATCTAGTCTCTTAAGGAGAGACATTTAGATTTAATTTTCTCAACTATATTTTCTCAACTTAATTTTCTCAACTATAGTTCATTCCTTAACTATGCCAGAATACTGTTCCTAATGTCCTCCTACTACCGGGGTTAAAAAACCTGTTAGTAGGGGTGCCTGGGTGGCTCAGTCATTTAAGTGTCCAACTCTTGATTTTAGCTCAGGTTTTGATCTCAGGGTCATAAGTTTAAGCCCTGCCTGGGGCTCCGGCTGGGCATAGAGCCTACCTAAAAAAAAAAAAAAAAAAATAAGTTATTAGTATAATTAACAGGACAATACATAGTTTATTTTTGCCAGATATATAGAACATTATAAAAAGAAAGATTTGAGCTTTTTGTGTTTTGTGTGGTTCTGCTTCCTTTTTCCCTATAGCTAACCCATCAGACTCATATTTTTTAATGTTTAATTTTATATTTAATTTTATTTTCATATCTTTTTAATATTCTACATGTTTCCATAAAACGTTCTGCTTTTCACTACTTAGCAACTAAATTTTAATTGTTCTCAAAGGTAAGTTTCCTTACCATTGAACTTTTAAATAAATGTGTTAAGGGGTCAGTAACCAGTAGCTTTTTGAAAAATGAGACGCCACCGCCAATCATTTGTGCTGGTTTCCTATGCTTTCTTGGGTCTAGATCATCCTGGTGCTCTTCAAAGCCATAACAGAGTTCTGGTTTCTTGGAGCTAACCTCTTTCCTTTTCCCTAGCACTTTTCTGGCCATACCGCCTCATCCACAAGTCATCACTGTTAGATAGGTCTGTGAATTTAGTCCTTTTTCTTCTAAAGAAGACAGCTTTGTTTAGTTTCAAGAAAACATTTTATCAAAAGATGATGTGAGGTCTAAGTTGAAAAACCACTGCTTTAAACTGAGAATTGATCATCTTTCAGCTTTGGAGTTACCCAGTAACAGAGAATGAATTGACATTTGTTAAGCCTCTACCCTAAGCTAAATGTTCTATGTGTAACTTATCATTTCATTCTTCTAATAACCGTATGAGATAGGTTATTATCTCTGTTTTACACATAGAAACCTGAAGCCCAGAATGGTCTGGGGTCATAGTCATATAGCTAGTAAATGATAGAGCCAGCTAGATTTGCCTGACTCCCAAACCCTTAGGTGTGTTCTTATGTAATGAGATTATGTGACCTAAGTCCACTTACTAGCTCTGTGACCTTTAGGAAGTGTATTCAAGATATAAAATGGGATAATAATTCTGTCTACCTCAAAGGGAGGTTATGTGGATTAAATAAGATAAGATCTACGTTAAGTTCTTTCATGGTACCTTTCACATAATAAAACTCAATAAAGATTGGCTATATTTAGTGGTAATAATTTTTTATTGGTAGTGTTATTATTAAGAGGGCTATAACTAAGAGTTGAGGAGAGCCACACTTCATATATCTCCTTGAATATTCCATTAATTCAGAAGTTCATTAGATAACAAGCTTAAATTGCAAATATTTCCTGTGGGGCTTTAGGCTGTGAACTGGGTCTTTATCCTTACTTTTTAGCTGAAGTCTAATGGGTGGAAGGAATGAGAGTTCATTTGAATAAGTGGAGGCAGGAGATTTGGGTACTACAAAACAGTCATGAAGGAAAAGATGGTTTTAGGTGGCACATTTGTAGGTTCTAGATGGCCAGATGGTAACTTACTTGCAATAGGGGAAAAGAGGTAAAATGACACCACTGACAAACTTGGTTTTTGCTGTTTCAACTGAGGCATTGGTGGAGACAGGCACTGGAAAATTCCAGAGGTACTACTAAGTGACACTTTGTCCCACTGCCTGAAACAGTTCTCTCTGTAGGGGCAAAAGTCTGAGTAAGGAAAGAGAGAAGAAGCAGTCTTGTTAGACTTTAACTTTTGGCATATGTTCCAATGTGTCAGTCTGGCACAGTGAGAACTTTTGGGAAGTTTTTTAAAAAGCAGTTTCTTGGGGTGCCTGGGTAGCTCAGTGGGTTAAAGCCTCTCCCTTCAGCATAGGTCATGATCTCAGGGTCCTGGGATCGAGCCCCACATCAGCTCTGCTCAGCGGGGAGCCTGCTTCCCTCTCTCTCTCTCTGCCTGCCTCTCTGCCTACTTGTGATGTCTCTTTGTCTGTCAAATAAATAGGTAAAATCTTAAAATAAAAATAAAAAAAATAAAAAGCAGTTTCTTCCTCCTGTAGGAGTTGTTCATCCAGTGAGCAAAATAACAAGCTCAAAGACTAATTTCTGACATGAACATTGCTAGTCTTAGATAATTCATTTTGGAAATCAGAAGACCTAGCTACCTAGTGAATATTCATCACCTGCAGAATTCCCCTGTGCATTTGCAAACCAAAGCTGCATATGAAAGCTGACAGGGTATTTTGGCAATAAAACTAATTAGCTGGTATGGGGGGCGCAGGGGAGCGGGAGGAATTACTGGGGCTGGAGAATTAGTCCAAAATTGTTTAACAGATCTACATGCCAAACATGAAAGGTCTAAGGGAGCAAGGAAGTGCAATCCTGGATACATGTTAATTTAGACTAGCTCTAACATGAATGAAATTCAGAAACTGCATCTGCAGCGTATTGACCTTTGCTGTCCACTCAGAAGTGAATTAGCTCAAGAAAACAAAACAAAAAAAAAAAAAACAAGAGGAAGTAGGCAGCAGGACAAAGGAAGTAAGGAGCTTCCTGTACCTTCACCATACTTTGGAGCAGTTGGGGCTGACATTCAGCAAAATTATAGGTTCTAAGTTCTTGGTAATAGACATCTTGGGTTACTTGCCTCAGGTAAATTTTCTCTTTCTCTGATACCAGCTAAATGTAAGTGCAGTTCTTCCCAAGTCCTTGAAGGTCATGGCACACACAGAAAATGGTATTGATTGCACAGCACACCACTGTGCCTCAACCACTAAGCAGATGAGTAGCTGGATTCTCTAGAAACCACCTGTCCAGCTAATTTGTGAAGACTAAATGGTAAATAGCCCTAATACCTGCAGAACTCTAGATGAAGCAAGGTTTAGCTGAGAAGTGATTTTTTTTTTTTAATTTATTTATTTGACAGAGAGAGATCACAAGTAGGCAGAGAGGCAGGCAGAGAGAGAGGGGGAAGCAGGCTCCCCACTGAGCAGAGAGCCTGATTCGGGGCTTGATCCTAGGACCCTGAGATCATGACCTGAGCCAAAGGCAGAGGCTTTAACCCACTGAGCCACCCAGGCGCCCCTGAGAAGTGATTTTAAATGTCAAAAACAATTTTAAGTGAATTAAAATCATTTAACTATTCTAGGATTTAAGAAACAAGTCTCAACTTTAAGGGTCATAGTGAAAGTAAACACAATTGTATTATTTGACCGATTAATTGGTGTAAAGATGACTCAAGTCACTGCAAACATTTTAGGTATTGGCCTTTTTCATCAGTATCCTTTTTGTTTGGTTGGTTGCTGTTTTGTTTTTTACTTTTTATTTTGGTGTAATTATAGACTCAGAAGTTAAATAGTACAGAGAATTCAACATCCCCATCAACTCACTTCCCCCATTGGTAACATGTTCCATATCTATAGAGCTTTTTTAAAACTAGGAAATTGACTAAACTACACACAACACTGTTAATAGACTCACTCAGATTTCTGCAGTTTTTACATTCATTTCTTTGTCTTTAATCACATATGTAGATTACTATAATCACCACAGTGAAGATACAGAACTGCTTCATCATCCATAAGAGAACCTCCTCATATTGACTCTAAATTAGTTACACACTCCCTCTCCAGTCCTAAGCTCTAACAACCATTTATCTGTTCTTCATCTCAATTAATTTGGTCATTTTGAGAATGTCACGAAAATAGAATCATGTCGTGAGTAAGTGACCTTTTGAGACTGACTTTTTTCATGCAAAAGCAGTGAAGTCTGGCTCAGGTGTTTTTTTCTCCCATTCTTACTGTAATAGGAAAGAAGGAAAAATCACCCACAATGATACCCTAACACATCAGCTCATAAAATCAAAAATTTTTTTCCAAAACATTCCCTTCTGGTTCATCACAATTCTATCTACTTAAGAACAACTAACCATAATTTCTTTTTGCACATTCCCTTATCAGGTGAGTAACAAAATAAGTGAACTGATTTTATTTATATCTTTCAAAACATAACTTTCTTTTCTTTTTTTTAATTAAAACATAACTTTCTAACCATATCTGTGGCTAGTGTACTACATAATATAATTGATAGTCATGTGACTACGAGGCATGCAAGATCTTAAAGTGGTTTTTGTTTGTTTGTTTTTTACATTTTTTAAATAATAAGTAATCTCTACACCCAACATGGGGCTCAAACTCAGGACCCCGAGATCAAGAGTCACATGGTCCCCCAACTGACCCAGCCATGTGCCTTCTAAAATGCTTTTTGAACCTATAGCTAAAAACTTTTAATATTTGGTATCATTTTAGTATTATATTTAAGCTCTTTCCTTTGGTTTCCTAATCTGTAAATTGAAGACAACCATACTTTTAGTAATCTGAGCCCCTTCCAACTCCAAAATTTCATATTTAGGATTATTTGAAAATTAAGTAATTTATGTATGTGGTATATAATAAAAATTTCACCTAAATATGGAGAAATTCCCATACTCTAACCTGATTGCTCAGAAGTGCTGAGGAGACGTCTCCAAGTAAATATAAACAACAAAACAAAGGTCACATTTATGTATTCTTAACCTCTTGCTTGGTGTTTCATTTTGGTGTTTTGTTCGATAAACCCCCTATACTGATTAGTTAATCATAAACTGTAGGATGCTCTCTACTCTTCAATATTCTACTCTGTAATGTTTCAGGTTCACATTTTGTTTACACTGTTAAGCTTTAGGAAATTACCAAGCAATATTTTTTTTTTTAACAGATCAATATAACTTGTGGGTTCTCTTGAAGTTTAAGAGGCCTTAAAGATGTTTGTCAGACAGGCACAGTTTGAAATAAAAAGCATTTGTCTTAGTAATGCATTTGTTTTCTATTTAACTAGATTGCTCTTAAACTTGGTGTGACTTCTGATGATGTAAAGAATGTCATTATCTGGGGAAACCATTCCTCAACTCAGTACCCAGATGTCAGCCATGCCAAGGTGAAACTGCAAGGAAAGGAAGTTGGTGTTTATGACGCTCTGAAAGATGACAGCTGGCTCAAGGGAGAATTCATCACAGTAAGAAAAATCTCTTAACAGCCAAGCATAAAGAACTCTTGAGAGAGACACCACATTGCTGACCCAACTGTCTCTCCAAGATCGTCTCCAAGTGTTTCTCCATTTGGTGGCGTGGTTCTCAAGGAGAGCAGGCCTTCACGGTTTTTCTGATGACTACATACAGAGCCAGTCATGATCCGATCTGATCTGATCTGCTGTGTGGCAGTCACAATTGATTGCTAAAGTGGAGAAAAACTAGAGTTCCTTCTAGTCATCCAGTTAATCTTTATAAAGAGATCCATTTCTCTGTGTGGAGTGTAGTAAACTTTCTATGTGGATCTGTAGCTTTCTTTTTTCAAAAACACTGGCGCTTATAACTGAAATAGGTTGGTAAGGCCCATGCTGGGTAGTCGTATGATTTTGGGAGGGGAAGACATTAAACTGTGGTTGCGGTCTTTCGCAGGGTTAGTTTGGAAGTGACAAAAATTGTGCTCTCATGGGCAAGTAATGCTGTCTCTGCCTGTCCCCAATCAGACTGTGCAGCAGCGTGGTGCTGCTGTCATCAAGGCTCGAAAGCTCTCCAGCGCGATGTCTGCTGCCAAAGCCATCTGTGACCATGTTAGAGACATCTGGTTTGGAACCCCAGAGGTGAGGACTCCGTGATTTGCACAGGCCACTCTTTGATTTTTGTCCTCTGATACTGTGATATGGAAAGAACATAATCTTGCAGTCAGGCAGGTTAGGTTTATATCCCAGATCAGCTGCCTGCGAGCTGAATAATCTGGGGAAAGTTACTTAACCTTTGGTTATCTTTTATATGGCATTTACCTCACAGGGTTGTTAAGGGTTAGATGAGAGAACTGGAAAACACCTAGCACACCTGGTGGATGTGATTTTTTTTTTTCTTAAAATTTATATTGGGCCAGAGCTTCCTCATTTATAAAATGAGGATTATGTTTCTCTGGCCCACTTCATACGGATTGGGAGAGTGGAGTAAGATAATACCCACGAAAGTCACCCTGTCAGGGACGTGCCTGATGATACTTCCCTCTACAGTATTGAAGTTATGCATATAGTAAGAAAGCGTCACCTGGTTTAGTTTTGTTAATTCATGTGTCATTTGGTTGCATAAGCTAATCCCTAAGCACCACGAGAATGTAAAACATTGGTTATTATTTTCAGGGAGAATTTGTGTCCATGGGCATTATCTCTGATGGCAATTCCTATGGTGTTCCTGATGATCTGCTGTACTCATTCCCTGTTACAATCAAGGTTAAGTATTTTGGGGTTATTTCCCTCTGTCCCCTTCTGAGAAAGTAGTTGCATGTTTTTATTAAACTGGTATAATTTAGTCTAGAAAGTTGTTCCTTTACTAAATTAGACATTTCTCTCAACTTTAAAATTCTACAAAGCACAACTTCGGGTTACTAAAAGATTGAAATTAACCTGGAAAGCAAGATTCAACTCTTGCCATTAGACACTTTGTTATTATGACTCTAATACTGGATATCTACCACTAGTACCTTACTTGTATTATAGCCATACTAAACTCATTAGGTTTTTCTTATTGTTTGCTAATAAGATCCTCATTTAAAATTTTTTTTCTAGATTCAATGAGTTTTACATTTAAGTGTTGAACTTTTATCAGAATTATCTGTTAAGATCTGGATTTTTATTTCTTTAGAATCAGACTTTAAAAACAGATACTCCTGTAGCTTTAAGTTCAGTCTGAGCTGTTGCTTGCTGGAAGATCAGTTCTAGTTTAATTGTAAATCTTTTATTTGCAATTATTTTCAAACAGAATAAGACCTGGAAGATTGTTGAAGGTCTCACTATTAATGATTTCTCACGTGAGAAGATGGACCTAACTGCAAAGGAACTGGCAGAAGAAAAAGAAACTGCTTTTGAATTTCTTTCTGCTGCCTGACTAGACAATCATTTTGATGTTACTAAAGGCTCTAAAGCTGAAGAATCTAAATGTCGTCTTTGATTCTAGTACAAAATAACAATAATGCTATACTTAATTTACTTGTGAAAAACACCACATTTGAAAGATTGTGTGCTTCTTGGTATAAATTTGTGACAGTTTATCTTCATGCTATTAGTGCTGCATTCTAAATAAAATATATATTCAAATGAAGATGACTCAGACTCTTATTTCCAGCTAACATTTCATTTCTCTTCAGAAAAGAAACTTGCATATTTCCCAGCATGGGGTTATGATTTTTTTTTAAACCAGAGAAAGGTAGTAAAGACAGAAAATGTTAAAAGTAAAGGATAATTCTCTTCTATTCATTTTTTTTTAAGGGGGGGCAGGAGGAAGAGCAGAAGGAGAGGGAGAGAAACTCAAGCAGCAGGCTCCATGCCCAATGCAGAGCCCCTCATGGGGCTCGATCTCACAACCCAGAGGTCATGACCTGAGCCAAAATAAAGAGTCAGGGTCTTAACCGACTAAGCCACCCAGGCACCCCTCTCTTCTATTTAAATAGGATAGGAAAATCCACCTTATGATAATCAATCTACTCCAGAATGTATTTTTAAACATTACCTACATGAGGCTATTAAACACTCAAGGTTTTTTAAATCTTAAAGGTTAGTTCATGCTCTGTGGATAATGTGATTTTAACATTATCGGTTAAGTAGGTTGCAGAAATACTGTTATCAGTTTAAAGCCATTTGATGAAATTACAATAATCATTTTTTATGATGGAAGGAAAAGGTAATAAATCTTCCCTTGATGTATAACCTTATAGTAGATAAGGAATAATTTACATTTTATAACTGGTAAATGCCACAGAAATGCATGCTAGTGGGAATGTTCTCAATCTAAGCTTATAACTAGAACAGTGTTGTACAAAAAAATTAGTCTTTTTTTCCAAAATTCATAAGGACAGGAGACCTCTACTCATTCTTGTTCTTAATTCATTGTACATAATAGACAATATCCTAAATCTCTCAGGGCCTAGTCTAGTGCTCTTCATGAGTACTCGAATACTTAGTTGGATTTGTAACATAAAACAACCTATATCATTTCATATTTCAGATGTAGAAAAAAGAGAAACTAGTGAGTGAAAAGTGGTTTTAGAACTGTTGTTAATCAGATGCATAAAAACAAAATTTCATATGAGTCCATTTAAATTTTATATAAAGGAAGCATGAATGTGTACCATTTATTATTCTCTTTCAGTTCCAAACACACCCTTCTGTACTTGCTTGCGATACTTGGTTGGGACTCTGCAAACGACATTTCTTTACCAGCTGCTCCTTGAGTTAAAAACCTGCCAAGAAAGCGTACTAGAGGGAGATCAGCAGGTTGAGGAAGAAGAAGGAACATAGTCTTGCTTCTCCCTGTTGGCTTCTTTTATCATTACCTTCACTCCACCTGATAAGCCAGAAAACAAACAAGTCAAACTTGTCTTTAAAAGAACAATTAGGGGCACCTGGGTGGCTCAGTTGGTTAAGCGGCTGCCTTCGGCTCAGGTCATGATCCCGGAGTCCAAGAATTGAGTCCTGCATCAGGCTCCCAGCTCCTCGGGGAGCCTGCTTCTCCCTCTGAGCTTCTCCCCTCTCATGCTCTCTGTCACTCTCTCTCTCAAATAAATAAATAAAAATATTTTTAAAAAATAAAAGAACAATTAATTGGAAGCATGAAGGCAAATAATTTAATGTATATTTTTTAAATGTCATATGAAGGAAAAACGTACACAAGTTACAAGAGCTAGAACACATAGAACTGGAAGACGTATAAACAAAATTAACTCAGTAATGTGTCCAACTCTATTTTGTCATCCATTTGTGTGAACAGGACTATTTGATTCTGTAAATTAACATCAACAACTTCTCTAAAATCAGGGGTCACATAATCAAATGAAACAGTAACAAGGCTTTGGAGAGATCTGGTAGATTACTTGTAGAAACAGTTTCTCACCAACTGCTTCTGAAGCATGGCCTTTTGTTTGAATATTCACATTGGGAAGCTGATCGCCTCCATATGCCATTTCTTTATGCTATTCACTCTTGTCAGCTTAACCAAGAGAGCAAAGCATTTTATTGAGTCCTCTCTTAATGGACAATCCAGGCCCAGGAAATTGTGCCCTGAAGAAGCGTGATAATTTGTGAAAAGCCCAGGCCTTTCATAAGGATTTTACTAGAACTTGAGGAGATGACACATGGGTGAATTACAGGGCAAAAGACATTACATGTTAATGCAATACAGCTGCATTCAAAAATTTTCCAGAAAAGGTACAATCTGAATAAACCTTAGGAGAGAATTGGCCTCTGCAGATCATGACCCTGGTAATTGTTTACGAAACAACAGAAATAGCCAGCAACAGCTTTTTCAGAAAAATTAAGAAATTTTTTTAATTGTAAGAAAGCATAAAGAAGGGGATGCAAAAACTGTAATCCTACTACCAGTTTATATGAAATAGATACTTGTCAGAAAATCAGTGAAATGGCACTAAATGAATATCAAAAGCCCCTTCCTTCTCTCGTGGATGAATATTTGAAAAAAGAGTTTTGGGGGGGGCAGCTCCCATGGATAAATGCTTTGGAAGAGTGGTTTCTTTTGGAGTGGGGGGGGTGCTCCTTGATGGCTCAGTTAGATAAGTGTCTGACTGTTGATCTCAGCTCAGGTCTTGATCTCGGTCATGAGTTTAAGCCCCGCATTGGGCTCCATGGGGGGCATGGAGCCTACTTTAAAAAGGTGGGGGTGGAGCAGCCTAACCTTCCAGGAAGAAAAAAATACAAACGCATAGATTTACTTCAAGAGGTGTTTTTTTTTTCCTTGAATGGGGGCTATATAGTAAAAAGAAACTTCTTTTACTCACCTTACTCCTTCCCACCTAAAGCCCATTTTTGTCTCCTTGTCTGTAATACAGAAACATTTAACATATAACTCAAGTATATACGTGGGTATGTGTTTATCTTTCCCTTTCTGTACATAAATTATACTAAGTACACTATTCTGCACTTTGTTTTTTTCCCTCAATAATATATTTTAGAGCTATATTGATACCTATAGAGCCACCTCATTCATGTGAACAGCTGTGTAGTATTCCATTAAATGGATATGTTAATTTTATATAGTCAGTTACCTGTTGATAAACTTTTAAGTTCCTTCCAATCTTTTACTACTGTAAAGAAGCTGCACTAATTTTGTAAGTAGGGTATTTCACACACGTAAGTATATATATGGGATAAATTCTTGAAAGCATAGTGGATTTTTTTTAATACTGTTGAATCTGATTTATTTTAAAAGCAACAGCCTTCTGGGTCCTATAGTATTATATTTAATAGTACATTTTAATTGGTTTTCTTCTAAACTCCTTGTTTTTTTCTTTTAACAAGACCTTGATTAAACCAGCCGCAATATTTCTCAAGGAATGTTGACCAGGCACAAAGTCTATTAGAAGATACCCTTTGGGTATATAAACTAAAGAACTTGGCTATGAAAAACAAAAAGCAACAGAAGTAGGTTGGAAGGAAGAAACTGGAATAAGAAACCATGATCTTTATGGCTTGTAAACAACCTCAACAAAATTGGAAACCTAACCATGTTTTGGTTTCTGAAAATTGATTTGTTACTACAAGGGCTACTGACTCAGCAGGAGTGTGTAGGCTTTGAGGTATCTTCCTATTAGTGTCGGCTAACTGGTGACTGGTACTTTTTTGTGGGTTGTACTGACAGTAGTAGCCATCCTGAGTTTTTATAAGGTCATTAATGCTTACAAAACAGGATTAAATTAGATAATGTTTATATAGGTTGTTGACACTCAGTAGGTGAAAAATAAATGTTACTTCTCCTCATTATATATACCATGCTTAGTAATAGAAGGAAATCACTCACTCCATTGCTAAGGTACCAGACTAATCTGGAAAATTATACAGGCTTGATTTTTTTAACATGAAAAAGAAAGTCTACCTTGAAAATTTGAGTCCTTTATATGTCCTCTACTCTATTTAGTTTGTAATAAGAAATATAAAATAAAGAAAAATAAAGATAATTTAAAGCTTCTAATGGCTTTAGTATTGGTATTGCCAGTAATGTTGATTAGTGGACAGTTCTGTTTATACTGACTGGAAAGAGGTCATATTACTCTACTACCTTCCTCTAGTATTAAAATGCAAATATCATAGAATTACTTCAACACAGCATCTCATACATGAAAGAAAAATTATTAAGAAAAAGTATATGCAAATAAGGATTGTAGTGATAATGTAAAAAGACCTAAATAAAATTACAATCTATAGAAGGATTTTAAAGCTGAAAGAAACTTTTGCATTTATTTAAAAAAAAAAAAAAGGATCTTTAGAGGCTAAGTACTTTTGTTTGTAAACACCAAAATGCCTTTCTACAACATAGCCAAGAGTGAAAGTAGACTCGATTAAATGGAAAAACAAGTTCAGAAATGAACGCAAACCAGGAGCTTTTGCCATGTCTCTACCCTGCTGACAGATCGTTTAGTGCAGAACTGAGCTCTCGCCATTAGCACCTCACCAGGGAAGAAATTTTTAAGAACTCTCAACTAAGCCATTCATGACACAGAATAAATTCTTGCACATTACTCTAGGGGGGAAAAAGCTATATTGGCCATGCTTTTGCAATCGGAAGAGCTAATAATTAACCATGTTTTAATATAACTGTTGGAGTGATGATGTAGACGGGCTGCCTTTTAATTCAGCTATCCAACTCAAAATGAAATTTCATTAAAGATGGGTTGAAAGTAAGATTAAAATGATTACATTGTACTTTCAGATGAAATAATGACCTCATTCCTTCATTTCATATGGATATACATATACATTTTTATTTCAACCTTTACTGGGAAAATACAAGCAAATATCTTGAAACCCCATGGCTTTTAGGCAAGACAAATGAAAATAAAAAAGAAAGGTGATTTGTTAAAATTCTTTCTCTGTACTGTTTGTTTTCTCTTATGGTTTTTTCATTTATTAAAAAAATGCATTTTGCATTTAAACTACTAAATCCTTGAGGATTAAGACAGATTTAAATGAAAGAGGAGCTTATGTAAATACAACCACCTTTGAGTTGGAAATAGAAACAATTTTCTTTTCTGCTCAGATACCAACGTCCTGTTGAGAAGAAGATTCTCCAAAATGCTCAAGCAAGTGCTTAGAATGAAAACTCAGCCAGCATGGAGTAGAGGACTGGGAAGGCAGGGAGCATGCTTTATTTCCTGGGGGGAGCCACATCTTTGAACTTAATAGTTTAAGGGGGGAGGTACAATCAGCAACTTAGGTAGAAATGGACTTCATTGTCTTCCTGCAACACATCCAGCACAGTTGAATGTAATGACTAACTTGTTAAGAATTTAATTGCCCAGATGTCAGACCTATTTTTTTCTGACTCTATTAACTGCAATTGTCAAGTGATAAGTGATTATCTCCCATCTTCATCCTTTAGATGCTGATCACCAGGCATGCTGGAGCAATTTCTCTTTCAAAACCTTTGGGCTCTGGTTGCCACAATATTGCATGCCCTTGGTTCAGTTTTGGAAGCATAAGGACCACAGCCCCTAAAGTGTGTTACTCTGGATAGAAGAGGGATAATCATTTGGTTTTAAATTGGCTGTAAATTGTATGTTGTGAGGAGGATCTATTTTGGCACGGATCCATGTTAAGATAAAAAATTAAACGAAACCACGAGCAGGTTTCCCAGGAGGATTTTCTTTATTCTCCAATCCTCTTTCATTTCTTGTCCACTGACTCTTTCCCCAACCCATGTCAATCGGCTGACCACAAAGGGAACAAGAAAAAAGAATGAAGGGCAGAGAAGGGTTTTAAACTGATATCAGTATGCTGGGTCATGGGTAACTCAGATTATCTACAAAAATTACCCAGCTTCCTTTAAAAAGACTATCAGAAGGAATTTCAAGGCTTGAAATGCCCATTCTCCCTCACCTCCATCTATCCACATCCCTCCTACCCTTCAAGATTTGGTTCAATTATCACTGTTTCTGAAAACTCCAATCTGAAGTGATTCTTCTTCCTCAAACCTCCCATAGAGATTTTCATTGTAATTAACTCATTTGGGCACTTATCATATGCTGGCTCATATCTATCTTTTTTAAATTTTATTTTATTTTTATTTTTTTAATTAACACATAATGTATTATTTGCCCCAGGGTACATGTCTGTGGATCCTCAGGCTTACACATTTCACAGCACTTACCATAGCACATACCCTCCTCAATCTTTGAACCTAAACTGCTATCATTGTTTACTTTTCCAAGGATCTATGTGTTATTTCACTTGACTGTAGGCACCTTGAAGAACAGGATCTAGGTTTTATATTCTCTAACAGCCTAACACCATGCCTTAGGCCTAATGGACTATTAATAATTACTGTTGACTTGAAAATAAGCACCATGCAACTGGTTCACATGAAAAACCCAGAATTAGTTAAATGGCGTATTTGGTGACTATTTCCATAAAAAGATAATTTTCCTGCTTTGGTCATGATTAACTCATTTTGTTTTCTAAAACTTTAGTCTCATATCCTGAAATTTTTTCTCGGTTTTCCAAAGAAAAGGATTCCTAGCAGAGGACCTTCAGTTCAAAACCCAAAGCTCATTTATTCTTAACTTTCCTCAAGATTGTCATGATCTAGGGGCACCTGGGTGGCATCATCAGTTGAGAATCTGACTCTTGGTTTCAGCTTAGGTCATGATCTCAGGGTCCTGGGAGCGAGCCCCAAGTAGGGCTCCAGGCTGGGTGTGGAACATGTTTGGGATTCTTCTTCCCTCTCCCTCTGCCCCTCTTGCTCATGCGCTCGCTCTCTCGCTCTCTCTCGCAAATAAATAATCTTAAAAAAAAAAAAGATTGTCATGCTCTAGAGTCATGATAGTCATAATACCCAAGAAGCATTTATCTCTTCAACAAATGGTGTTGAATGCAAAAGAATGAAACTGGACCACTTTCTTACATCATACACAAAAATAAATTCAAAATGGATTAAGGACCTAAATTTGAGATCTGAAATCATAAAAATCCTAGAAGAGAGCAAAGGTTTTGACAGTAGCTATCACAACTTCTTTTTAGATAGGTCTCCTGAGACAGGGGAAACAAAAGCAAAAATAAACTATTGGGACCTCATCAAAATAGGAAACAACCAACAACACTAAAAGGCAACCTACAGAGTGGGAGAAGATATTTGCAAATGACATACAAAGAAAGGGTTGGTATTCCAAATATATAAAGAACTGATACAACTCAACACCAAATGACATACAATGACATGAATGGAGCTAGAGAGTACGCTAAGTGAAATAAGTCAGAGAAAGACAAATACCGTATGATTTCACTCGTATGTGGAACTTAAGAAATGAAACAAATGAACAAAAAGGGGCAAACCAAGAAACAGACTTTTTTAAAAAATATTTTATTTATTTATATGACAGAGAGAGAGAGAACACAAGGAGGGAGAGTGGGCGTGGGAGAAGCAGGCTTCCCGATAAGCAGGGAGTGCGATGTGGGACTCGATCCCAGGACTCTGGGATCATGACCTGAGCTGAAGGCAGGTGCTTAATCATCTGAGCCACCCAGGTGCCCCGAGAAACAGACTTTTAACTATAGAGAACAAACTGATTACCAGAGGGGAGGTGGGTGGGGCATGGGTGAAATAGGTGATGAGGATTAAGGAGTGTGCTTATCATGAGCACCAGGTATTGTATGGAAGTGTTGAATCATTATATTGTACATCTGAAACTAATATTACATTGTGCTAACAGGAATTTAAATAAAAGTTTCAAAAAATCGTCAGTTAAATGCTTCTTGTATTTTTCTGTTGTTGTCTTTTTGTTTTTCTTCTTTTGTGGGGGAGTTTTTTAAAATACATTTCAAAAAAATTTTTAATTCCAGTCTAGTTACTCTCTAGATCCATCCATGTCATTGCAAATAGCAAGATTTCATTCTTTTTTATGGCTGAATAATATTTCAGTGTGTGTGTGTGTGTGTGTGTGTGTGTGTATACACACATATATACATGTATATATACATATATATCTAATGCAATAGAAATGTCTATTAATGATTTCTGCCCACTTTTTAATTGGATTGTTTGTTTTTTGGGTGTTGAGTTGTATCAGTTCTTTTTATTTGGGATAATCCCTTTATCAGATACATCATTGGCAAATATTTTCTTCCAGTCCATAGGTTGCCTTTTAGTTTTTTTGGTTGTTCCCTTTGCTATGCAGAAGCTTTTTATTTTGATCATGTCCCAATAGCTTATTTTTGTTTTTGTTTCCCTTGCCTCAGGAGACATATCTAGAAAGAATTTGCTATAACCAATGTCAAAGAAGTTACTGCCTTTGTTCTCCTCTATAATTTTTATGATTTCAGTTTTCATATTTGTGTCCTTAATCCATTTTGAATTTATTTTTGTGTATGATGTAAGGAAGTGGTCTGGTTTCATTCTTTTTCATGTAGCTGTCCAGTTTTCCCAATACCATTTGTTGAAGAGACTCTTTTTCCCATTACCTATTCTTTCCTGCTTCATTAAAGATTGACCATATAGTTGTGGGTTCATTTATCAGTTTTCTGTTCTGTTCTATTGATCTATGTGTCTATTTTTCTGTCACTACCATACTGTTTTGGTCACTACAGCTTTGTAGTATAACTTAATATCTGGAATTCTGATGCCCCCAGCTTTGCTTTGCTTTTTCAAGTTTTCTTTGGCTATTAGGGATCATTCGTGGCTCCATACAAATTTTAGGATTGTTTGCTCTAACTCTGTGAAAAGTGCTGGTGGTATTTTGATAGGGATTGCATTAAATGTATAGATTTCTTTGGGTAGTATAGACATTTTAACAATTTTGTTCTTCTAATCCATGAGCATGGAATGTCTTTCCATTTCTTCATGACATCTTCAGTTTCTTTCATCAGTGTTTTATAATTTTCAGAGTACAGGTCTTTCACCTCTTTGGTTAGACTTATTCCTAGGTGTCTTATGGTTTTTAGTGTGTGGTACATGGGATTGATTCCTTAGTTTCTTTTCCTGCTGCTACATTATTAGTGTATGGAAATGCAACATATTTCTGTAGGTTGACTTTGTATCCTGTGACTTTACTGAATTTGTTTATCAGTTCTAGCAGTTTTGGGTGGAGTCTTTCATGTTTTCTGTATAGAGTATCATGTCATTTGCAAATATCGAAGCTTGACTTCTTCTTTGCTAATTTGGATGCCTTTTATTTCTTTTTATTGTTTGATTGCTGTGGCTAGGACTTCCAGTACTATGATGAATAACAGTAGTGAGAGTGGATATCCCTGTATTGTTC
This sequence comes from Potos flavus, assembly GCA_028534135.1. Taxonomy (NCBI): domain Eukaryota; kingdom Metazoa; phylum Chordata; class Mammalia; order Carnivora; family Procyonidae; genus Potos; species Potos flavus. The sequence continues at coordinate 51,007,520 of CM052885.1, read as the reverse complement.
CTGACCCTAGAGGAAAAGCTCTCATTTTTCCCCACTAAGGATGATAATAGCTGCAGATTTTTCATAGACAGCTTTTATTATGTTGAGGTATGTTCGATCTAAACCTACTTTATTGAGGGTCTTTATCATGAATGAATATTTTACTTTGTCAAATGCTTTTTCTGCATCTATTGAAATGATTATATGGTTTTTATCCTTTCTGTTATTAATTTGGTATATATTGTTTGATTTGCAAATATTGAAGCACCCATGCATCCTGGGAATAAATCCCACTTGATTGTGATGAATGATTTTTTTAATGTATAGTTGCATTCAGTTTGCTAGTATTTTATTGAGAATTTTTTTCATCCATCTTCATCAAAGATATTGGCCTGTAATTCTCTTTTTCAGTGGAGCCTTTATCTGGTTCTGGAATCAAAGTAATGCTGGCTCCATAGAATGAATTCGGAAGTATACTACCTTTTCTACTTTTTTGGAATAGGTATTAACTCTTCTTTAAATGTTCGATAGAATTTGCCTGTGAAGCCATCTAGCCCTGGACTTTGTTTATTGGGAGTATTTTGATTACTGATTCAATTTTTTTGCTGGTTATGGGCCTGTTCAAGTTTTCTATTTCTTCCTGTTTCAGTGTCAGTAGTTTATATGTTTCTAGGAATTTATCAATTTCTTCCAGTTGTCCAATTTGTTGGCATATAGTTTTTCATAATATTTTCTTATAATTATTTGTATTTCTGTGATCTTGGTTGTTATTTCTCCTCTCTCACTTGTGGTTTTATTTATTTGGGTCACTTTTCTTTTTGATAAGTGGCTTGGGAGTTATCAATTTTATTAATTTTTTCAAAGAACTACCTCCTGATTTCATTGGCCTGTTCTACTGCTTTTTCGTTTTTACACCATTTATTTCTGCCCTAATCTTTATTATTTCCTTCTTTCTGTTGCCTTTATGCTTTGTTCATTGTTCTTTTTCTAGGTCCTTTAGGTGTAAGATTAAATTGTTTGACATTTTTCTTGCTTCTTGAGGTAGACCTGTATTGCTATTTACTTCCCTCTCAGGACTACTTTTGCTGCATCCAAAAGGTTTTGGACCACTGTGTTTTCATTTTCTTTTGTTTCCATGTATTTTTAAAATTTCTTCTTTGATTTCTTGATTGTCCCATTCAGTGTTTAGTAGCATGTTGTTTAACCTCCATGTATTTGTGGTCTTTCCAAATTTTTTCTTGTGGTTGACTTCTAAGTTCACAGCATTGTAGACAGAAAAGTTACATTGTGTGATTTCGATCTTTTTGTATTTGTTGAGGCCTGTTTTGTGACCTAATATGTAATCTATTCTGGAGAATGTTCCACGTTCACTTGAAAAGAATGTATATGCTGCTATTTTAGGATGGAATGTTCTAAATATATCTATTAAGTTCATCTGGTCCAGTGTGTCATTCAAAGCCATTGTTTCCTTATTTATTTTCTGTTTAGATGATCTGTTCGTTGATGTAAGTGGGGGTGTTTAAGTCCCCTACAATTATTGTGTTATTATCAATTAGCTCCTTTATGTTGTTATTGTTTTATATATTTGGGTGCTCCCATTTTGGTACTCTCACTTTGGATGCATAAATATTTATAATTGTTACATCTTCTTGTTGGATTGTGTCCCTTATGATTATATAATCCACTTCTTCATCTTTTGTTACAGGCTGTGATTTAAAGTCTAGTATATACAGTATAAGTATTGCTATTCTGGCTTTCTTTTCATACCCATTTGCATGATAAATGTTTTTCCATCTCCTCACTTTCAATCTGAAGATGTCTTTAGATCTAAAATGAGTCTTTTGTAGGCAGCAAATAGACGGGTCTTGTTTTTTTAACCATTCTGACACCCTATGTTTTGGAGTGTTTAGTCCATTTACATTCAAAATAATTATTGATAGATATGTATTTTATTACTTGTTTCATCATTGTTTCTAGTGATTTTCTCTGATCCTTTCTTGTCTTTGTCACTTTTGACCTCTCTGCATTCAAAGAGTCCCCTTTAATATTTCTTATAGGGCTTGTTTAGTGGTCATGAACTCCTTTAGTTTTTGTCTGGGAAAATTTTTTATCTGTCCTTCTATTCTGAACAATACCCTTGCTGGATAGAGCATTCTAGGCTGCAGATTTTTCCCATTCAGCACATTGAATATATCATGCAATTTTCTTCTGGCTTGCCAAATTTCTGTTGAGAAATCTCCAGTTAGCCTCACGGGCTTTCCCTTGTAAGTTAAAGACTTCTTTTGTCTTGTGGCTTTTAAGACTTTTTTCTTTGTCTCTATATTTTGCAAATTTAGTTACAATATATCTTGGTGTGAGCCTGCTTTTATTGATTTCGATAGCAGTTCTCTGTGCCTCCTGTATATGAATGTCTGTTTCCTTCCCCAGATTAGTTAAGTTTTCTGCTATTATCTCTTTACTTAAATTATGTTTCCTTTTCACTCTTCTTCTTTTTGAACTCCTATAAGATAGATGTTATTATGCTTGATGCAGTCACTGAGTTCCCTAAGTCTGTTCTTATGTTGCATAATTCTTCTTTATTTCTTTTGTTCAGCTTCATTAGTTTCCATTATTTTGTCTTCCAGATCACTAATTCGTTCCTCTGCTTTTTCCAGCCGGCTGTTCATTGATTGCATCAAGCCTGTTTCTAATCTTATTTATTATATTCTTCGTCTCTGGTTATTGTTTTATCCTTTTTTATCTCTGTGATAAGGGTCTCACTGATGTCTTCTATTCTTTTTTCAAGTCCAGTGAGTATCCTTATGATTGTTGCTTTGAACTCTCCATCAGGCATGTTATTTATATCTGTAGCACTTAGATCTTTGGCAATGGCCTTATCTTGCTCTTTCATTTGGTATAAATTCCCCTGTCTTGGCATTTGGTTTAAATCTCTGCCTTCTTCTCTGTGTTAGAAAATCCAGTTATGTCTTCTGCATCTGAAAGTAATGGCCTTATGAAAATGAGGCCATGAAAAAAAAGAAAGAAAGAAAGAAAGAAAACGAGGCCATGTAGTGCTCAGGGCCTGGCACTTCAGCGAGTCTCTCCAATGTGTGCTGTGTGCACTCTGCTATAATGTTTTGGCTGCTCCATCCTTGAGGCCTGTCATTTGCAGAGCTCTCCATGCCTTCTGGGGGCAATGTTTGGGCCCTGGCCTAAATGTGGTGAGTTTAGCTAGGTGCACTCTGGTCTGCTTGTGAAATGGGACCTCACACAACTTCCACCAGAACTGAGGCCCTGCAGAACTTTCTGCTTGGGAGACATAGTGTAGGGAAGGGTTTGTGCTGGTCTTCTGGGGGAGGGCCCTTCTTCACTGGTAATGAAGCAAGCTTAACTGAGAGGAGCTGTCCCACCAGAGCAAAAGGTGGGTGGGGCTTAGTGTAAGTAAGTTAGGAAACCAATGTTGGTGCTATACCACTTCCTGCAGGTGGTTCTGTGTTTATGCTGAGGGGCAGGAGAGGGAAATGGCGCCAACCAGCCTCCTTGTTCCCAGAGAGGTGTCTGTGAAAACTACCTCTCAGGGATACCCTCTAAGAAGAGCAAACAATCCCTCCCTCCCCTGTGTGCCCCAGGTGTTCTTCAAATCACGGTTTCCATGCCGTCTACCCCCCGGGTTGTTTGCCTGCCTTCTCTCCAGGAGAAGGGCAGTGCCCTTAGGGCTCTATCCCAGCCAAGTCTGCTGACATTAAAAACTTCAGGCTTTAAGCCCCATTGGTTGCAAGAACTCTTGAAATTCAGCCCCTCTCATTTTCCAAGCCAGTGGCTTTCAGGAAATGTTCTCCTTGGGTATTCCCCTGTGTGCTCCTCTTTCTCACCCTTCTCCATGACCACAGCTCCCTTCCCTCCACTGTACCTGCAATCAAATAAATTTGTATGCTTTCCTCCTGTTAATCTGCCTGTTGTCAGTTTACTGCTCAGACCCAGCCAGACAACCTAAGAGGGTAGAGAATAATTTTCCTCTCCTATATATATATATATATATGTTGATATTAAAACCAAAATTTTGATAGTGAACACCACTTCTGACAGTTCTGTTTATGACTTTATAAGCATAAACAACAACAGAGCTTATCTTTAAATATTTATCTAAAAGGCATAAATATCAACTGAGAGAAAACTAAGATAGGATGTTAAAATTAGGGAGATTTCAGTCTAAGATTCAAAAAAGATTGCTAAACTTCTATTCTGTTAGGGAATTCAGAGCTGTAAGTTTACGCTTCATCTGGTTTAGGGAAATTCAGTTTTTTCATACAGAGGAGCAACTCCCAATTTAACACCTTGGTACATGGCCAAAGGAAGTTGATAACTGCCATTGCAACAGTTGCCCACCTTTTTTTTTTTTTAAAGGTTTTATTTATTTATTTATTTGAGAGAAACAGAGCAAGCAAAAGAGAGCACAAGCAGTGGGAGGGGCAGAGGGAGAAGCAGACACCCCCCTGAGTAGGGAGCCTGACCTGGGGCTTGATCCCAGGACCCTGAGATCATGACCTGAGCTGAAGGCAGATACTTAACTAACTGAGATACCCAGGTGCCCCAACTCCCACCTTCTTAATAGAAAGTCATGGGAGCTGGGAAGAAGGCATATCCTATGCGGTTTAGTGATCAATTGGGTAAAATAGAGAATATCTAATTGCCTGTAAGATCTCTTCTAATGTCCCAGATCCAAGACCAGAATACAGAACACTGCATCTCAGAGCTGGAATGAGCCTCATCATTACCTTGTCCAATGGTCCCACACTTGGACCTAGCTACAAGTGTCAAAAAAACCCTCAAGGCTTCTCCTTCCAGAAAAGTGGAAATGTTATTTTCTTCCCCTCCCCCCCAATTGTAACTTAAAATCTTGGACATTATATAAAAATAAACATAAGAAGTCTCTGAAAAGTTGAGAGAAAAAGGCAGACTTGCCAGGATCTCAAGAAACAACGTGGTGGTGAGTTCCTGGGGTTTTCTTTTTCCCTTAAATATCCCAGAAGCCAACAATCTGGAAATGTTAACAGCTGCAGACAAAATAAAGCTCCTACGTAAGCCTTTGACCTACATAAGCCTCTGACCAAAACAGAAGGAAAGAGGCAGCCTAGCAAGAGAAAAACCACCCAGGCAACAACTGCTCTCCTCCAGCCAAATGCTACATAAAAGAACTGTGGACCCACTAACTCACACCAGTAAATGCCAAGTGGGGATCCTAGAATTCCACTCAGACCATGCTGTAAAGAGACGTCTTAACCCCACCAATGGGTAGTGTCAGAAAAGACTGAGTAAGTTTCCAGGACTTTCATCCCTACAGGGATGGGCAGTTTGAGGCCATCTCTGTGATATCAGTGGAAATTACATGGAGAGTCTGGACTTCCACCCCTTCCTCCACCTTTGTGTTATGGTTGTGTCAGAGGAGGGCTATTAGAGGACTTGTGTCACTAATAAGACAGCCAATCCCCCCTTGGTGCCAGCAGAGGCCACATGGGAAGCAATAATGAAACACTCCTACCTCTCTCAGCCAGGGAAATACCAGTGGAGGCTTAGTGGGGAGTTGGAACTCCTATCTTCACCCAGCACTATTGAGGAATCTCCCCCACACCTGGCTGGATGTCAACACAGGCTGAGGGAAAGTTTTAGTTGTCTACCCCCAGCTGGCAATAAAGAGGTGGTACCCTACTGCTCTCCTCCTCTGTCAGAGTGATATCGTAGAAAGTTAGCTAAAAGAAAAGATGTAAGCATGATTTAGAGTGAGATTTAAAATCTCATAACATAATAATGAAAATGTCCAGATTTCAACTGAAAATCACTTATACCATGAGTCAGAAAGATCTCAAATTGAATGAGAAAGACAATCAAGAGATGCCAACACCAAGGTGACAGAAATGTTAGAATTACTTGATAAGTATTTTAAGACAGCCATTATTAAAATGCTTCAATGAGCAATTATGAGTATGCTTGAAATAAGTGAAAAATTAGAAAGTTTCAGCATGTTATATATAAATGATATATAAAAATGTATATATATAATATATGTAAATATAAATGT
>CM052885.1:50970734-51000986 GCA_028534135.1 Potos flavus | reverse complement strand
AAAAAGACTAACTACTACAGATCCATACTACTCCTTGTCTCCCATTAAAAAAAAAAAAATCAAAAAAACAAAAAACTAGATAATTTGACCAAAAAATGCAACACCTTTTTCAGATATTGAGTAATAGGCAGGGCAGTACTATGATGTCTAAGAGAAGGGAATAAAACAAGATGAACTCTATAATTGTCTTTTCTTTTGGAAACAAATTCTTGGCAGTGGCTCAGAAAAGGGAAGTGAAACAGAGCCTAATGGTCTTCCTGAGTTGAGGAGACAGGGATCCTGAGTAGTGGTGAAAAGGGAGTTTTGCAGAGAAACAGATCCAGAAATCTGTATAGAAGTCCTTTTGAGACTTTGGCTATCAGTCTGTACACACAAAGGGTGAAACTCCCTGGGGCTGGACAAAGAATTGGGAAAGAACAATTTCTGGGAAACTGTAAGACAAATAGTTTCCAAAGCTCACACAGGGCCAAGACTGAATCAGGTTCCCACCAGCCCAAGTGGAAAGACCTTGCTAAATATGTGGGGAGTTTAGTAGAGACCCCAGAGAGGTCAAATGTTAAGTGGGGCTGAACTTGATCTACAGTTAGGTTACTCTAGACATATCCTAAGGAAATCTTCAAAGCAAGCTTGGAAAAGATCCAGCTAGTCTGCAAACAACTTCCTGTCGGAACAAAGTCAAGCAATCTTTACAGGAATAAAACAATATCCAGCTCTCAGTAATGTGAAATTTAAGTCCAACATCCAATAAAAAATTACCAGACATTCAATGGCACAGGGAAAATAACCCACAGCCCAGAGAAAAATTGGTTGATAGAAACAGACCCAGAAATGACAGATGATGGAGTTAGAAAACAAAAACTTAAAAAGAACTATCAGAAATAATATAAATATATTCACTGTTCTCTCTATGGGTCTGAACAGTATTCTACATCTCCATTGACCTGAAGAGAGCAACTGCTTCACATTATTAACTCTGATTTTGACTTGGTTTTTAAACAAACAAACCCAGTATGTGTTTCAAATGGCTTAGATAGAGTTGCCCTGCAATAGTGCAAGGAGAGTGTGCAAATCCAGATGTCCCTGCCCTGAATAATCTCTGTTCAATGTCAAAATACATTCCTAAAAAAAGGTAGAGTGTGTGGTTTAAGAAAGTCTTTCCTGGGATGTGTCAGCTATTTTGCAGCCATGTACTTTTCTACTCCATTTCTGTGATGGGGTAATCAGACTGATGTACTGACTCTGCAGAAAGATTATTTGGATCCAGCAATGAGAGTAATGCTGCCTAGGACGAACACCAGAGACTATGAAAGACAAAACCATTTAAAATAGAATTGAGTATTTTGATTGAATTAAGTATTTCAATCAAAAGAAGCCTTTAAAAATAATGTATATCCTTATTTATTATAAAAACAAAACACTATAGAAGTACATGCAACTTAGTAGTTCCCAAAGTCAGGGGTGATCTACACTTCCTTTAAATACCCAAATAGTAATAATTTGCACCCCCTATCTCATGTAGTGGCATAAAGTCCAGTGGTTTGTTGGGTTCTCTGATCTCAGAGCTTCTGGGAACTCCTGGGAAATGCTGACGTTGGTCCAAAATTTTTTTTTTCTTTTTTTGATCATTTCAGCTGACTGGCTTGCTCCAGCCTACTTTTTCTCTCTTCAAGCCTCCTCACTATTTAACATTCAGCTGGACTGTTCCTGACATCTTCATCTCAAGTGGATGAATCTCTTTACCACAACAAGACTAGGTCTGATCACACATGACTGAAAAGTTCAAGACAACAGAAAAAAAATTACAATGCTCATGAGAAAAAGAAAAAGAAATAAAACCAGATATAATGGGCTGCACGGTGCCCTCCAAAAAAGATACATCCTAATCCCTGGAAACTGTGAATGTTACCTTATTTGAAAAAAGAGGGTGTCTTTACAGATATAATTTTAAGTTAAGGATCATGAGAGGAAGAGTTCATCCTGGATTATTTAGATGGGCCCTAAACATGTGTTCTTAAAAGAGTAAGGGAGATTAGACTGAAAAACACAGAGGAGACAGACATACAAAGAAGTGGAGGAGGCAACATATTCATGGTGAAAGAGGTTGGAGTGCTGCAGCCACAAGCCAAATATACCTGCAGCTTCTGGAAGCTGGAAGAGACAAGGTGCACTTTATCTCCTAAAGCCTTAGGAAAGAGGACCTTTTGATTTTGGACTTCCGACCAACAGAACTGTGAGTGAATACATTTGTCATTTTAAGTCATCCAGTTTGTGGTAATGTGTTACAGCAGCCACAGGAATCTAATATACAAGATACCACTCACTATGGACCCTCGAGCTGCCACAGTGTCCCTAAATGGCCATGTCCATCCTTAGCCCTTAGTCTGTGGCCACACTGTAGGACCAGCTCACTTCCTCATGGTCTCCTTAGAGTCTAGGACCCCAACTTCTCTTTCATTCTGAAGAACAGAGAAAATCCTTCCATTTTAATAATCTAACCATTTTAATAATCTCTGTAAAATGCAGCTTTGGCAGAAGGATTATAGGAAGGTGAGTACCTAAGAGTAAATGTGTGCAGGGAACATGAAATGAAGACAGAAAATGAGATGAAGGAAAGAAAGTGATGAGAGCCTAAAGCTGCTAGAGACCACGTTCCCATCTGCCTTTTATTAACCTACACGGAGGTCTGAATAATACCTTAGTAACACAGAATCATTTTTTTTAAGTTTAGTAGTTGAACTTAGTGAGAGCTCTTACATAAGAATATATTCAACTACAAATTATTATTGCAAATGTTTTCTTTAACATCACTAAAAAGAACCATTTAACTACATTCATTTGATAAAATTAAATTCCATTTAGTGGGGGCAATCTAAATCTAAAATTAAATTAGGAAACACTATCACAAGCTCTCATTCCATTCTTTAATTCATAGCTCTTATCATTTGTAGTTATATTCATTTATGTGAACGTATGTAACAAATCTCCTCAAAACTAAGTGGCTTAAAACAACACACATTTATTACCTCAGTTTCCATGGGTCAGCTTCTGTGGGTTCTTTGGGCACAGCTTAGCTGAGTCTTCTGCTTCAGGTTCTCTCACAAGACTGTAATTAAGGTGTCAGCTGGGGATGTCATCTCATTTGAAGACTCAACTAAGGAAGATTTACTTCTAAGCTTATTCAACTGGTTGTTGGCAGAATTCACTTTCTCACAGACTGTTGAATTGAGGCCTTAATGCTTTATGAGCAGTTGGCTCCTTGCCAAATGGGCCTTTCCACAGGGAATCTCCCAACATGGTAGAAGTGAAGAGGACAAGAGAGAGCCAGTAAGAAGAGAGTTAACAAGACAGAACTCACAGTCTTTTGTAATATAAACATGATGTCCCATCACTTTAGCTGTATCCTATTCATAGCACCAGAAGTAAGTTGGTGAATTCAGCCCACACACAAGGGGGGGGGGATTATGCAAGGACCTGGGTATCAGAAGGCGGGGACTGTTGGGGTCATCTTAGAAACCTGCCCACCACCATAAGTGTTCAGTTAATGTCTACCCTCCCTACCTCCTGAAATGGACTATAAACTTTTTAGAACATCTGTTTATTCATGACTGTTTTCCTAGCACCAAGGACAATGCATGGGAAAGAGGAGCACTTAATACATGCTTATTGGAATAGTGACAAAATGAACGTACTTACTGGTTATAATTTATTGATGTTTAACAAGAGAAAAGGATAGTTCTGTTATCATTTATGACATGTTTATTGCTTGAATCATCTTTAACACAGATGTTTTCTGTTACAACTTTCTGCTGTGAACCTAGATGCAAGATGCTATGAAGATGAATAGCTACATGCTGTTGTTTTATTTTGAAGTATCTGTGAAACAAACAAAATGGTCGGTGAAGTAATAGAGGCCAAATACAATATGGGGCAAATGAATATTGCAGACAATGGGTGCTGTGGGAGAGCTATCGCCAAGACTCTGTTAATGATTCTCCGTGCCTTGTTAGATCAATAGGACCTTGACAAATGGAAGCTGGTAAGGAGAACTTCCAGGTGGAAAAGAACACCTAGACAAAGATTTAAAAATAAAGGTATGTGTGTTGTGCGTAGCAATTCATAGTAGAATAGTAGGCAAGAGGGCGCCTGGGTGGCTCAGCTGGTTAAGCAACTACCTTTGGCTCAGGTCATGATCCCGGAGTCCCGGGATTGAGTCCCACATCAGGCTCCCAGCTCCGTGGGGAGTCTGCTTCTCCCTCTGACCTTCTCCCCTCTCATGCTCTCTCTCACTCTCTCTCTCTCAAATAAACAAATAAATTCTTAAAAAAAAGATTAAAAAAAAAAAAGAATAGTAGGCGAGAGAGGAGGGTACCTTTAGGGAAAACCTGGAAACAAGGCAGGAGGGGAAATACAGAATCTTAAAACAATGGAATTGTAATGGAGCTTAGTGGTCATATGATCCGATCCATTCACATTAAATGTGGGGAAAGTGAAAAATGACTTGTCCTCTGTGGCACAAGTCAGTAGCAGAGTAGGAAGTGTTAGAACACAAAGAGTACATACTTTAGTGTTGAACAGCTGGATTTGAAACCCAGGTCCATCGCCCATCAGACTGACCTCAGGAAAATAGTTATTTCACTGAATTTTAGTTTTCCCATCTGTGAAGTGATAAGAATCGTCCATACCACTTTAGGGTTTTTTTTTTTTTTTTTATGATTTAATTAGATAATTAAAACTAGTGTTAGTTTTGCCACATGGTTTGTATGTAAGTATATGTGTGTGTATGTGTGTGTGTGTGTGTGTGTGTGTGCATATGTATGCACACACATGTGTATTCATTCATATTCTGACAAGAAACATGAGATCTCTGGATTCAGAGAACAGACGGCTTTATTATTCACAGAGCACTTTGCCACTGGTTCCTCAAGTGCCAAGCCCCATGGGACAAACTGGTAAGAGCCTGATGCTACAATGCATGTGCAAAAGGGTTGCACCACAGAAGAACCCCCAAATTATTACACTTGGAGCTTATGTAAGGCTTCTGGTATATCTGCCCATTCTCTTATCAAGAGACGAACAAAGAGATGCCATATCTTTACTCTGGAATGTAAGCAAATGTTTCCAGGAGGGAGGGGCAAATGGCTCCAGTGAAAATAAATCTCTAAATCTCTCCAGAGCAATACTCTCTCTCTAATTCCCCAGGTATGTTGCCATTAAATCATCCTTTAATGAAGTATGGTGGTGCTCTTTGTTTGGAAAGCCCAAATAGTGTAGAAATATGAAAATATTCACGGAGAATTGAATCTCAACAGTAGATCCCAATACATGTTAGCTCCCTCTGTAAGTCCAAAAACAGTGCTATTTACCCTACTCCAAATGGCTCTAAAACCTTTCCCTGCAAATGCTGTTGTTGAGAGACGAAAGGCTCACTGGCCACTATATACCCTAAGGTGAACACCCCACTTACTACTCCATGTCATATGTGCTTCCATTTGGTCATTTTCTCAACAATCTGTTGGCTGCTTTCCTGGGTTTCTTTCACACATAAAATTTCTGCTGATGAGAGATTCCGGAGAGCATCTTACATGTAGTGAGATAATATTTTTAACAATTAAACAATATGTTCCCTGTGCCCTGTCTCCTTACCTCACCCAAACTTGGCAGCTACACATGGAATCACTATTGGGGGTGCTGCTTATTATAGAGGAATTAGAGACAAAGATGCCAAGTTCTTTATAAACTCTGGTCCAGACTTGAAACAAATATTTGGAAACTATGTCACCTTATAAAATAAGTTACACAATGTATGCAAATTACACAATGTTCTCCTTCCCTATCTTAAGACTAGATATAGATCCCTGGAAGGGAAAGTAAGAGAAAAGAGCAATAGTGAACACTGGTGTAGGTTGGCTCCCAGCCTGGCAGAGATTGAGGGATAGGCAATAGACAGAAATACAAATACAATCTTCCATAAGGTGGCAACTGCATATTACAAACGAGAAATGACTAAACCAACAGAAAAACCGAACGAAATGGAGAAAGGACTAAGGGGTGAATGTGGGTGTTTTAAGATTTTTTTTTTAAGATTTTATTTATTTATTTGACAGACAGAAAGAGATCACAAGTAGGTAGAGAGGCAGGCAGAGAGAGAGGGGGAAGCAGGCCCCCCGTTGAGCAGAGAGCCCGATGCGGGGCTTCATCCCAGGACCCTGAGATCATGACCCAAGCCGAAGGCAGAGGCTTAACCCACTGAGCCACCCAGGCCCCCCGGTTTTAAGATTTTTGAAGGTGGGATTTATAAGACTTGGTTAGAATCCAGAGTGATTCAGATTTCTAAATTGGTTGATGTGAGACTAAAACAGTTGGAGGAGGATTACAGATTAAATGAATGTTGTAATGATGGAATTTTACCTTATATTCTGGTAAAAAATACTTGTAACTCTTCTGCCAATATGGAACAACTAGAACTGGAATGTGGTGGGGTTTTTTCATTTTTAGATTTTCTTTCTTTTTCTTTCTTCCTTCCTTTCTTTCTTCCTTCCTTTCTTTCTTTTTTCTTTCTTTCTTTCTTTCTTTCTTTCTTTCTTTCTTTCTTTCTTTCTTTCTTTCTTTCTTTTTCTTTCTTTCTTTTTCTTTCTTCTTTCTTTTCTTTCTTTCTTTTTCTCGTTTTCTTTCTTTCTTTCTTTCTTTTTCTTTCTTTCTTTTTCTTCCTTCCTTCCTTCCCTCTTCCTTCCTTCCCCCTTCCTTCTTTCTTTCCTTCCTTCCTTCCTTTTTAAGCTTTTATTTAAGTTCCAGTTACTTAACATACAATGTAATATTGATTTCATGTATACTCTCTTTTTTAAAATGGATTCTGCTCTCAATGTGGGGCTCAAACTCACAACCCAAGATCAAGAGTTGCATGCTCTACTGACTGAGCCAGCCAGATGCCCCTGGAATATTTTAATTTGTTAACTGACGTTGACTTCACACATTTGTCATTTTTTTGTTCTGTTTTGTTTTGTTTTTTTCATATTTTCAATAGAAACCTTTTTTTCTTCCTAGTTTGGGAAGTTGGTAGGGCATTTGCCCCTATATCAATACCCACAACATACCTAACCCAAGGTGTACTGAGGGTCATTTGAGGATCTGGTAACCCCATTAAGAGATAAAGTAAGGTTTCCAGAAATTTGAGATCATTAAATTATTACATTTGGTTATGCACACGTTTCTCTCAAGGTTATTTTCAGAATATACAGGTGGAGAAGTCCAGGTGGAATTCCAAGTAGAGAAGTAGAAGTATTAAGGGTCGGGAATCATCAATATATGTGATCATTGCAACCAAAGTTGTATCTATCAGGGTTCTTGGTTATAAACAATGGAAACCAACCCTGGTTAGTTTAAACAGGAAAATAATTTATTAGAGATAATAGGTAGCTCACAGAATCTCCAGAAAGGTGAGATACCACGCTTAGAGACTTATGATGAGAAATAATTTCCAAATCATATTGCAGGGCTGGGCCTTGCCTCTGCATCTGGTACCACCAACACTGCCAACATGTGCCATTAGACACTCTCATCAGCCTCTGCCCCAGCTGCTTCTGGATCCCAGAGATCTGTTTCCACCCTTACCAGGAGGGTTCCGCGAGATGCTCCTTCTTCCTTTACTGGCTCCCATCTCAGTCAGGTGTTGGTATAATTAAAATGCCTATGTCCTAGGTGCAAGAGAGCTAGGACTGTGACTCTCAATAGGGCCTATATAGTAGGAGGCGAAACTGTTTACAGTGAGAAGAAGGTTAAATGTGCAGTGTGGCCAAAAGGAATAAGAAACATCCACTACAAAAATAGAAAGTGAGACTATGAAAGAGGAGATGTGGAAGGAGAAAAGATAATAGTTATAGCAAATGTTTATAGAGGACTTACATGTTCAGCACTTAATATATATGAAACAGTTTACTGCTTAAGACAACTCTCTAAAGTAGGAGCTACCAGTTTGCCTGTGGGGTGATCAAACACACGCCCAAGTTCACCCAGTAAGGACAGCTGACTCCAGAACTTGTGTTTTTACTATACTGCCTCTCCATGGAGAGGATGAAGATGGAATTCTAGGACACACAGACATTTAGGGAGTAGATAGAGGAAGTGAAATAGATTGAGAAGAAATAAATGATCAGAGAGATGGAGGAACCTCCAGGAGAGTGCCCTGGAATAAGAAGATTTCAAGGAATGGTGATTTTATTGGCTTCCTAGGGCTAAAACACAAACTGGTACCACAAACAGGGTAGCTTCAACAACAATTTATCGTCTCACTTCTGGAGGTTAGAAGTCTGAGATGGTGTTGGCAGTGTTTGTTCCTTCTGGGGCTGTGAGGAACAATCTGTTTCCCGTGTCTCTCTTAGACCTTCCAGCACTTTGCTGACAATCTTTGGCATTCCTTGGCTTGTAGATGCATCGCCCCAATCTCTGACTTCACAGGGCATTCTCTCTGTGTCTATTCATACAGTCTTCCCTCTTTGTATGTCTGTTTCCAAATTTCCCCTTTTTATAACAACACCAGTCATACTGAATTAGGAGCCTACCCTATTCCAGTATGATCTCATTTTAAACTAATTATATCTGCAATGACCCCACTTCCAAATAAGATCACATGGTAAGATACGGGGGGTTAAAATTTCAACATATACATTTTGGGAGGGGGATGGAATTCAACTCATAATAGTAAACTGTACAAATGCTGCTGAAAGCTCAAGAAGGATGAAGATATAAATAAATTATTGTTATTTGGCAACTGGAAGGTTACAGTGATTTGGTATGAACAACTTAGTAGCATGCTGCTGGCAGACATAGAGTATAAAGATATGGGATAAGGGCTTAGCAGAGGATGCAGAGGAAGTACACACGGACAATTCTCTACAGAAGTTTGACGTGATAGGAAAGGTATAGCCCCCTCTATACAAGGAGGCAGACTCCTTTACCAAGGATCCAATGGTATGAATGGAAATTTTATGGTTTGGTGGTGTTACTGCCTATGTGTCAAGCCAAATCTTTAAAAATTGTAATTTAAAGTCAACCTGTTTTGGGCAGACATCTGCGTAACATGTGGTGGGATTTCCATAGTGATTGTCACTCTAAGAAATTCAGGGTAGGTCATTTACACGGAAGCTTCTGTGTTCCAAAACAAAGACATAACTTTAGATACTAAGGACCTTTACACAAATCCCTCCTGAATGTTAATGCTATTCAAATGAGTAATAGAACACTTCAAACACTTTCAATCCTTGAAAATGAAATGCCTTTCTTTCCTCTGTCTGGAGATACTCTTCTAAAATGCAAAAGCTCAAATAACTGCAAATTCAAATAGAGTTTTTGAGCTGTACAGCAGGAAGGAGTTAGGATTTAGAAGGCTGATTTCAGTGCCTGCTGTGTTTTCATTTCTCTTTGCTAAGGCCAGTTGCTGTATTTCAGAAATAGAGAAGCTCTGAAAGCAAAGATATGTGACTGGAAACATGGAATTGGTTTCCTATGTATGTTTAAAACTCCAGTTTGAAAGAAATGCTTTATTCCTTTTTAAACTTCCCTACTGTTTCAGTGAATTCATTTCTTGCATGATCCCACTGGACTGAATTTTGTGTTCCCGCCTTCAGGATGGAAATAGTTTAGTCCTATGTGCTGATGCCTGATTCTCCCCGAGTGTGACCACCTGGCCACCTGGGCCTTTTGAAGTTCCTGCTACAGCCTAGTGGCTCAGCGCTGGGCATTTTCCACTTCCTCCTGTTTCCATTCCACCACTTTCATCTACTTAACATTGTGAGAGCCCATACTGAGCATGTTGGAACCTTTGCATGACTCCTACCTCACACAAACATATCCCCACTCTCCACGTTCCACAGACATTCTCTGCTGGAGAATCAAGGAAAGCAACATTGGAATCCTGTCAAATCTCCCACTGACAGAGCCCAACAGAACCACAGAAAAGAAAAGAAAAAAAAAAAAAAACACACAGAAAAGGGGACTGAGTCACAATACACTTTCTATGAAAACATTTTAGTAAGTTTATTTCCTCTGATGAGGTACTTGAGTCAAAAAGAAACTATCTCCAGAAAGCATCCATATATGTTTAGTAGCATGATGGGCCCCTATCTTGATTGTAGAGATGATTTCAGGGGTGCCTCCATTTTTAAAACTTAAAATTGTATACTTTAAATAAGTGCAGCTTATTGTATGTCAATTACACCTCAATAGGGCTCTTAAAATGTGTGGGCTCCTGAGCAAACTTACCCTTCTGGTTTTGGGGGGTGGTCTCTCACTGCCATTGTTGTATCTCAGAATTTGGTCAGTGACGTTCACACACCCATTTATTCACAATGGGTAAGGCTGGCAACTGACTTGCCCTCCAGGGCAGGACAAAGCTGACAGAGGTCTTGGGGAGAGGCAAGCACTTCATATTGCAAACAAAGTGATTGGAAAAGCCTGAGCAAATAATCCAGTGACTCCTAGCTCAGTAGATGGAACACTGAAGTTATGTTTTGTTTTGTTTTGTTTTTAACATTTTAACAATAACAGTTGACTGCTTGCAGGTGTGGTCACTTCCCCCTGCCCACTTTTCAATGGGTAGGTAGATTATGTACATCCAGAAGTAGTTCAGAAACTTTCTGGTGTTTTCCCTGTTTTCTCCTTCTCTTCCTCTCTTTCATATTTTTTCTAGAGCTGTATTAAACCTATTTTTCCTCCTTGGACGTCTTTTGCAGGGCAGGGGGGAGAACAAAGAGGCAGAGGGGAAATGCATAAGGACAAGGTCCCTTTATAACCCAGGAATAAGAGCCTCAGCTAATATTTCACTACCCCCTTTGGGTTCCCACTAATGAAATCAAGAGGTCTTCAAGTTTTCCAGGCTTCCCTCCTTTAGTATTCAAGCAAAGTAACTCAAGCCCTCTGCTGCACAGCTAGAAATCCCAATGCTTCTTGCGTGTTTCTTAGGCCTCCAAGGACAGCGTTCACACTCTCTGGACTCTGTCCTAATCCCCTCTTTTCTCTACCTGACTACTGCTTTTCCAGGATGCTGGACTCTCTCTCTGGTTCTCTTTGTTCTAAACCCCAGATTCTCCCTAATACAGCGAGTGCTCACCCAAGTCAGCAAATAAATTGAGATGATTAACAAAAGCTTTTAAAAGTGTTTTAGTGAAAAGAGAAGCAACAGATAGGTAGCTATTATGGGGCAGAACAGGACACAAAGTGAGATGTCAGATGGGCATCTCTGTTCCTTTAACCTATGCCTCTCTCCCCAACCCCTGACCTTTGCAGGGAGTTGCTGTCTGTCTCTGGTTATTTCTCCCTAGGACTCTGGGGTAGTCACTCCTGCATCCTCTCTCCCACCATTCTCCAGCCTCAAAATTCCACCTTCAATGTACCTAAGAAAATGAAAAACAAAACAAAACAAAACAAAACAAAAACAAAAAAAACCTAAAAAGATTTAACACAAAAATAATTTCTCCACCAAAAGAAGCCAATCCTTTTGTAAAAGAGCCAACAGAAAAGTTTTAGCTCAAATTGTTTGGATTTTTCTGGATTTGACTTTAGCACAACTCCAGAACCATTCCAAGTTCTCTATTGCCACCCCAAGAGAACAGCTGTCTATCCTAGAAGATAATCCAGATGTGCACTTTTAGGGCATTGATAAAAAAGATCTGTGAAATTAACACTTTTTTATGTGTAATGTAAATATACATTCATTGGCAGGACTCAAGATCAAAGCATCTGTGCTTCCCTCCCCTGCTGGCAATCCACAGATGTGGTAGGGATGGGACGGTAGATTTATTTATCACACACCTTATGATCCCCACAATCTTTCCAGGCAAACTGAGGGGTTTGGGCTCTTTCATCCATTCCTTCCTCCTCCTTTCTGGACATTCCTGTCTTATTCCTAGGCTTCTATCTTTACTTATTTTGTGGAAGATCCTAACAGGCAGGAGTTAGATCTAAAGCTGATTTTGGTGTATCACTCATAAATTGGTGTTGGTGTAATTTTAGGGGCACTAATTGCTCTATATTAACTCTCCTTTCCAGGAGAGAGAGCACAGGCATTTGAAACTGCTGCTGGCATTATTTCAGGCAGATCCCAGGGATCTAAAAAGTTCAAAACTTGGCGGTTGTTAGGTAAACCTCTCCAGGGTACATAGGTTGGCAATATATTTGTTCTTTTCTTTTCTTTTTAAGATTTTACTTATTTATTTGACAGAGAGAGAGATCGCAAGTAGGCAGAGAGGCAGGCAGAGAGAGAAGGGGAAGCAGGCTCCCTGCTGAGCAGAAAGCCCGATGCGGGGCTCTATCCCAGGACCTTGAGATCATGACCTGAGCCGAAGGCAGAGGCTTTAACCCACTAAGCCAGCCAGGCGCCCCCATATTTGTTCTTTTCTGATATGAAGTAGTGTAACAGTGTCCCAAGCCACATCCAGAAAAAATATTAGGGGGAAAGATTTGATACTGGCTTCTTGAACTCTACGTCTTCCCTTCGAAACTCCAGAAGATAAAACTATGAAATCTGACCAGGAACAAACAGCAGCTGAAGCCTGTATAGCACAAAGTAATAAAAGTCTAAACACAACACAACAATGAATATCCACTTAAATGCAATCTAAGTAATCTGAGTCTTCCTCGATGTTTAAGTTTTAACTTAATACACTCTTTAAAGTACGTACATTCTTGTTACATACATTTAATTCAAAGGCCCAGTGGTGTGCGTAAGCACTCTGTGTTCATCAGGACTTCTGCGCTGTACAGCTCCACTGAATCCATCATGATCTCTGTGAATAGCTATCCCAGGAGTTTGTCCAGTGCACAGCCTGCATGACAGTAATGGAACCCCTAGCTTGAATCCTGGTCTACACTTATCAGCTGTGTGAACTCAGGGAAGCTTTTATCTTCTCTAAGCAACATATGCCTCAACTGTAAGAAGGGAGTGCTAATGGTACCTACCGCTCAGGATTACCATGAGGATTCAATGAAGTAAAGTAATTAATGACATGAATATAATTGTTAGGTATCACTGATAAAAATAACAAATGGGTACTAAAGTTCTAATACTCTAAGGTTCCCATTGCTCTGATACTCAGTCACTGAGAACAATCTGTAATGGTGATAAGTGAGCATGTGCATAGGGCAGGAGCATACTATTACTACCCACAGCTTTTCAAAGGCCCTAACTTGATGCAATTTTATGAATCTTGAGCCCTAGAAACTCTTTCAGAATGCCAGGCTTTTGTTACCAATCTTTACTCTCAGGTCTGCTGCAGATACCCAGTGCACCCAACATGTCACATGGTCCCTTTCCTTCTTTCTCCCAACCCAATGCCTGCCCAACATGGAGACTTTACACGGACTATGCATAGGTAAGGACCTAGGGAAGGTGGGATCCTGGGATCTAGTGTAGGGAGCTATAAGTCCTAGGACCAAGTATACTGGGAAACGTGGCTTCTGGCTTTTTTCCTCCTGCCCCCTTGAATGCCAGGTCTGGTTCCATGCAAGAAGCGACAGAGGCAGCAAAATCACAATGCAGCAGGAAAATTATAGGAATGTGAGTGCTCAAGGCTGAGTGTGTGTAGGGGGAAGGATGGAAGGGACATGGGATAAAAAGAGAAATAAATATAAGAGAAATAAGATAATAAAAGAGAAAGTGAGATGGAGAACATAAGTGATAGGAGCCAACAGTTGCTGGAGACCATGTTCCAACCTGCCCTTTATCAACCTACGTCGAAGTCTGGAATCTGGTCAGAAATAGCACTTGAGGTTATTAATCACACTCACCTTTGGACTGAGTTAATATTGTAAATAACAAGAGTCAGCAACCTCTTATTACCTGGGGTAATGGGGGCACACCTAAGGTAAAAGTGTGAAATGAGAGAGAGTTGTGTAAGAAGTAGAAAAAAGGGGGAAAAAAAGACTAGAGAACAGGAGAGAGGGGGAAAGAAAGGCTAAAATGTTATTGCTCTTGAGGAACTAATTAACAGGAAGGGTTAATCGGTTAATAAATGCATAAAGTATTGTGCAGAGAAGGGAGTGAAAGAGGTGAAGCCTACTGCAGAACTAGGACTCTTCTGTCTTCACCCAGGCCCAGCCTTGAGATTGTAAGACAGACTAGAGTAGTCCTCAGAGTGACCAGGAGGGCAGTTAGGATCCTCTTCCTTCTGCTGGGATGTGCCTCTCCAGACCTCTGTGTGGCTACCATGAGAATGTGCCTACCAGACCCTCAGCTACCAGGGTTGTAACTGATGGAGAGCTCCTGTGCTCCGAAATCCATCATCACATTTGTTCTAAGGCCATGCTTCCCACGGGCTGCTCCCAGTCAATGACAGAGTGCAGCAGGGATACTAGGGCAGACCCACTTCCAGGACACACAGGAAACTTCTGATGACTACTTTGGCTTAGGGACTCCTGAACCTTTCTTACACTAAGGCAGTCTGAGACACTTTCACCCATCTTTTCTTCCCTCTCTCCTCTTGGGGTCAGACCTGTTTCATGCACTGATGGCTCCCCTAGCCTTACCAGGCTTCCTCCTCATTTTCTTTTACAGACAGTCCTTCCTGATAAAATCTTTACATATTTAATCCCAGCTTGGCACCTGTTTCCCAAACTAACATAACCTCCAAGCACTAGCAGGAACAGGAAATCCTAATTCTCACTAAGCATCTATAATGCAATACCTTAAGCCAACGCTTTTTCAATTATACTTAGACAATCGTGATTGTGCTCTGGTGTGATGTAAAAGTTTCAGGTTCAAGGTTCCCATGCTTGAATGGAGCAGTTCTGGCTTTATCTATGGGTATTTCCTCAGTCCATCTCTGTGAGGAGGTGGGATAACCATTTTTCCAGTAGAAAGCCTTGGTTTCACTCTTCAGATTCCATTAGAAAGGAGTCAACTGCAACAGCAACTTATTCAATCCCTACATTATAGGGGTCCAACTAAGCAAGATATGGAGTAATTGCTGTCCATTTCTTCCTGGTGGCCTTGACCTTAAATTGACCCATCGAAGGGAAGAATCCTATTTGGAGTAATATGTTGGGAACTTTGTTTGTCCAGCCAATCCTGCAGATTCTAGACTTCATCATTAGATCCACAAAAAGCTCAATACTTGTACAGCTTGTCTTGGACATACAAAGAAAAAATTGAGTTCACTATAAAGCTATGCCTTCAGTTTTGTTTTGTTTTTCTGAAAAGCATTACTTTCATGAGCTTATAATTTCTATATAAATTAGAGCATATAAACAATGAACATATATTTGAGGATGCTGGCATAGTAATATTTGGCATAGAAAACATGCAAACCATAGTATTTTCTCTTGTTTAAAGAAGTCTACCCAACATAGCCTTCTAAAAAAGAAGGATTATTTTTATTTCCTTGAGAGCCTAAGATTTTCTAATTTTTAAAATTGTGGTAAAATGTACATAACATAAAATCTAGTATTTTAACCTATACAGTTCAGTGACATTTAGTACCTTCTCAGTGTTGTGCAACCATCACCACCTACCTAGTTCCAGAATGTTTTCATCACTCCTAAAGAAAACCTTGTACCCACTAAGCACTTACTTACATTTCCCATTCCTTCCCCAGCCCAAGGCAACCACTAATCTGATTTCTGTCTTTATGGATTTACTTATTCTGGATATTTCATATAAATGGAATCCTACAATATGTGGTCTTTTGTGTCTGGCTTCTTTCATGTAACAAGATATTTTCTTAAAAAAATTTTTTTAATATTTTATTTATTTATTTGTCAGAGAGAGAGAGCACAAGCAGGGGAAGTGGCAGGAAGAGGGAGAAGCAGGCTTCCTGCTGAGCAAGAAGCCTGATATGGGACTGGATCCCAGGACCCTGGGATCATCGCCAGAGCTGAAGGCAGACACTTAACCAACTGAGTCACCCAAGTATCCCTATTAAAGGGTCTTTAAACAGAAACACAATTAAGACAAGGTTATGCATTAAATAGTTGATGAAAATGTTGTAACCAGAGGCTCGTAGAAACTTAACCCTGTATTTCCTCTAGGAGCAATAGTTCAATATTCACTAATTCAGTGTTCATGGTGACTTTACACAACATAATTACCTGAGTAATGAGATTTGACTATATATTCCACATTTTATTTATTCATTCTTCAGTTGATGGACATTTGGGTTGTTTCCACTTTTTTGGCTCCTATCAGTAATGCTGTACAAATATTTGCATACAACCTTTGTTTGAACACCTGTTTTTCAAATCTTTGGGGGCATATAACCAGATGTCCTCAGTTTTTAATCAGTATAAGCCCACAAAAATGTGCTGCTTAATGGTGAAGGGGGCTTAGGGAATAACAGGTGGAGGAAGAGACACAGGATATTAAGGATACAGGTTGGGCTCAGGGTGAAAACAGAATTGGGCTTTGAGCTGCAGGCTAAAGGAGGTAATCAAAAGGAGGCCAGGGACAAAAGAAAATTAAAACCAAGGAGGCTAGGGATAGTACCAAATCAAAGTATCAGGGAGATCCTTAAGCTAATGGGCCTGGCAGAAGGCAATGGATGGAAACAGAGGAGAGCAGATCAGAGTTCTGAGGAAAAGAGAACATTTTCCCACCATTTATCTGTAACTTCTATCAAAGTCTTATTTGAAAAGTCCTTCCTTTCTGTCTCAACAAACTTGGTTCCTGTAACAACTGTTTCCCCAAACATAGGCAAAGCTCCATAAAGGCCAGGTACTCAGCCTCACCATTGCAAGTAATCACCAAACTTCCTTCTAATTGTCCTCATGAACTTGTTTCATTTCTCATTCCAGTTGCAGTGGATTTTTTCTACTCAGTTCCTGTTGGATGTGAGGCTGGGTCTGCTTTATGGATTCCCAGGTCTGACTTGTTCCCTGAATACTGTTCTTGCTTTTCTATTTGTTTCATGTCCCCAAAGCTTCAGATCAACCCTGCCCTATTTCTAATGCTAGCCCTGGTTTCCAGAAACCAAACCCATATCAGAGTACCAGGGCCCCACTGGTCTGAATCCAGTAACTGAGAAACAAATGTTTTCTCCTCATGGATAAAAAGAATAATGGGATTGACTTTATATATTTACTTTTTCTTTGGCTTCAACTATAACACATTAAATTTTTTGTTTTATTTTCCCCCCAATTATAATATAGATTTATATATAGTAATCAAAACTTCCCCAGGGACTTTTGGGAAATTTCATAGAGTCAGAGTTTAACAGATGAAATGAAAAAGGCAGAACAGTCAAATCATTTCTAAAAAGAAAAGCTACAGAGGGGCATTTCCTTATATGATCTAAAAAACATATTATAAAGAATATTACAGGGGTGCCTGGTGGCTCAGTCAGTTAAGTGTCTGCCTTCAGCTCAGGTCATGATCCCAGGGTCCTGGGATCGAGACCCAAGTCGGGCCCAGCAGGGAGTCTGCTTCTCCTTCTTCCTCTGTCCCTGCTCCTGCACTCTCTCTCTCTCTCTCTCTCTCTCTCTCTCAAATAAATAAAGTCTTTTTAAAAAAGAATATTAGGGGCACCTGGGTGGCTCAGTGGGTTAAAGCCTCTGCCTTCGGCTCAGGTCATGATCTTAGGGTCCTAGGATCAGGCCCCGCATCGGGCTCTCTGCTCAGTGGGGAGCCTGCTTCCCCCCGCTCTCTCTCTGCCTTCCTCTCTGCCTACTTGTGATCTCTCTCTGTGTCAAATAAATAAATAAAATCTTTAAAAATAAATAAATTATAAATTAATAAATAAATAAGAATATTATAGTAGTTTAAAATTTACAGATCAAGGTGCTACAACTGAATTCAATTTAGTTTTTGGACTTTTATTTTTCTTGATGGTAGAGAATGCTCAGTACTGCCTCTTTATTTTAACTCAGTCAGTTTGGCCTAAAATGTAGTAAATACTCAATCAACTCGAAGATAAGAGGCTGCCCAACTTCTTGCCAGGTGTGTGTGTGATCTAACTTACCCTGAGAGTTCATCAGACAACTTGGCATGGGGCAAGGGCATCTTGTTTTTTATGCCAGGCTTTGTCAACATGAAAGTATACCTGATCCTCATCTGCCCTGGTCTTGGGGGTCCTTTTGAACCCCAATTGAAGCTTCTTTGTGTCCTCTGGCTCTTACACTTTTTCACCTCCATTGGGAGCTCAGGAGCTTTTTGTGCCTTCTGGAAACCCCTGGAGTATGAGACTCTGTCAAGTGCCTTTTAGGCCCATTTGCCTGCACACTTGCCCCAGCATGGCTCTTTTACCACCCAGGCAGTGAGTTTCTTAGCATCCTGGCTGAACTCCCTGAACTTGGGGCTACTCTAAGAGCTCTACAGTTCCCTTGGCTGGGATTACCCAAAGCTTTCTTGGTGTTTCTATCACACTCTTTCAATCTGGGCTTTAACTCCCGGTAGGTAGCATATATACAGTGAAGGAAGTTACATACATAAAGTATATCATGTCCATTGGTTAAGCGTCTGCCTTTGGTCCAGGTCATAATCCCAGTGTCCTGAGATCGGTTCCCGGCCTTGGGCTCCCTGCTCAGCGAAGAGTCTACTTCTCCCTTTCCCACTCCCGCTCCCTCTGCTCATGCTCTCCCCACCCCTCTCTGATAAATAAATAAATAAAGTCTTTTTTTTTTAGGGATATTTGGCTGCAAGTGTTTGAAAACCTAACTATAGCTTAAACAAATAGGGGTTTATTTTTCTCATATAACATCAAATTTAAGGTAGATAATCCATGGCATTTATAGCTGCTCAGTGTAATCAAGGACCAGGCTTTCTCTCTCTCTCTGCTCTATCTTTCTTAGTTTGTTAGCTTTTACTCTTATGGTCGTACCGATGGTTGTACATCCAGGCATCACATTCTCATTTTAGGAACGAAGAAAAGGGAAGAAAAAAGCCTCATCAGCTGTTTTGTTTCCTTTAATGGGAAAGCAATACTTTCCCCAATCTGCTTAGCAAACTTCTGCTTACATCTTATTGCCTAGAACTGTTTCACAAGGGCACCTCCAGTTAGGAGACAGACCGGAAACTGATAAAGCATTTGTCTTTCCAGCCTATTATAGAGGAAGGTAAAAGGGAAGGTCGCTGGGAATTAATGTGAAGCAAGCCAACCTATAGTACCTGCATGGCAGATAAGATAAACTGGCTCTCTAAATATTCATTCCACCCACCTTTCAGTGTACCATTTCATATTGCAGAGACTAGAAAGGTAAAAACAACTTTTCCCAACTGGGATGCTGTATTATTTAGCTTTTGCTAATTATATGCACTTATGCAAGATTTGGGAGGTAGAGGTGAGTGAGGTGAAAGCCATTCTGTTGTTTCTTTTGGCCCTTTCTGCTAGCAAGCACAGTCAGGCAGCAAAGCACTGGCTTTTTATGTGTCAGCATTTTATTGGCAAGTTGCTAGCTTCCTTGGTAGTGGTGGACCTGCTGTAGAGCACACATATTTCAGAGATTCAGCAGAGCTCTGAAGCCAGCAGTGGTGCTGATGGCAGAGCCACTTGATCCTTGGCATGTGCTCCTGAAGCCAATAGTCCCAGTGATGGTCTCCTGCTAGTGGCAGAAATGACATCTCTGCCAGTGACTAGTTCTGCAAAGCTGTTCTGGGACTTATTTTTGCAGGTCTGGTCTGGAACTTAACCCTTCAACTCTACCTAAAATTTTTAAAGTTTCTAACTCCATGTGTTCAATACTTTTGTTTAAAATAGCTAGTTTATTTTTTGCAGTGGATCCTGGCTAATATAATCTGCTAGGTTTCCGATACCCATACTTATCTTTCCATTGAGTAGCTCTTCATTTAGAGGGGTCATTCCTTCCCCCAAGATTTCATCCAGTTCTTGCATTCAGTTTGAGTGATTTTTATCCCTTCCTGTCAGGTTCATGTATGGCTCCCCCCCGTGGTTAATCTACCTTCCATGTTCCCAGTCTACGATGTGTGGAGAAGCAGCAGGAGGACTACAATATAAACATGAAATCTGGAGCTGTCAGTGGTCCACAGCACACACAGAATCCTATTGGGCAGGAATGGTGAAGACTCTCTACAGGGACAGTGGAATCAGTCAGCTCGTGGTTGAATCATCTGTTTGTCAGTCCTGTTCTGTTCTCTGGGAAAATCTTCCCTTTATCCTCAGTGGCCATGTCTTATTTGTCCATTGGAGAACAATCCATTCTTACACAGATTTTGTAGCCCACCTCCTACTGACGTGGATTCAGGAGTCCAGGGATTGCCTTTGGGCCTGAGGAGTCAGTCATTGGCCTTCGGACAGCCAGGCCTGTCATTTCTTTGAAGCTTCCACCAACTTCCTTAGGAGGTTTTTGTCAATCCCATGCGTGACTAACCACAGTCAAAGACTTATTTTGAAATAGGATTTAAGTCTGAAGATTTTTTTTTTAACAGATAGGGCCTGTATGCTCTGTTCTTTCCCTTAGCTCTAAGCTAATCATGGCCACTGCCTTAGGGCACTTTCAATCAGTAGCCTCCAGTGGGGAGACACCAGATTTAATCACTTCTTTTTCTGGTAGTGGTCCCTCTCCTCCTCTCTGATAGAGAATTTCTAAGAGAAATTGCATGAGAAAGGCCTGGGGCCCTAATCTTATCTTCTACTAAAGCTGTTCTTTTCTTGACCTTAGATAACTTTCTGCATCAATAATAGAAATTGGCTTTTAACCTCTATAAAGTTCCAAATTGTGGGAGTCTCAGGAATTTAGAGTAGGCAGGAGGCAGAGCACTTCTCTAAGCAAAACTGCATTTTCTTCCATGTCTTCTTCTAGACTGGCTCCTCCTGGGCCACGTTCATCTCTTTGGCAGGACTTCGTAGAAAGTGGCATGCATTCTCAATAGGGTGTGTGTTGGGGGTGGGAGGTAGGAGGTGCATAATTTGAATGCATCGAATTGGTTTTTTAAAAAACTATCCAGAGTATTCTGAGCGACCAGTTTATTTTTCTTTATAAAATTTTCTTCAACTGAATAGATTTTCTTCCACTGAAAAGCATTTTTAAAAGTAAGGCCTGGATGATGTCACCACAATGGTGGTGTAGGAGACCCCAGCTTCCATCCCCCCAACAAAGATCAACAGTTAGACAGTTATTCATGAACAAAAACAGTTCTGGGAATGATCTGGAGTCTATGTAAGAAACTTTAGCAACACAGTGGAGCAGAAAATGGGTGAATAAGAGCACAAAACAGAAAGGAAAACAGCTTTATTTTGCCTGTATCATCCCATCCCCCAGGCTTTCATTGCTCAGCACCACGGGGGAGCTGGAAACAGTTCCCCTAGCTGGGAGAGGGAAAGTGGAGTGAACAATCAGCTTCTCCAGCTTTTTGGTGAAATGAAGGACCCACTTCAGTTTTATCGTACCCAGAGATCAGCAACACTGAGATGTATAGAGACAGCAAGGACCATGGAGGAAAAGCAGAGTATCATTATAAGCCACGCATCAGGAGCAACTGCAGTTTTTAATGAACTCCTGAAAGAGGTGAAGAAACCAATGGCTAGCACAGCCACTGCGGACTTCCTTGGGATTTTACCAGCTTTTACCCCACAGGTATTCATGACACAGACATCAGATGTCTAAGACCCTCCCAGCTTCTTCCTGACCCCAACCCTTGCCAGAGCCCAGGACCCACACTGGCAGTCAGCTCAGTCTTCTGCAGCTGCATTAGTGCAAGACACTAGCCTAGACCCTACAGTTGTGCACCATTGATGTATGCACACTCAGTATTAGCCCCTCCAGCTGTGCACCAGCATGTTGATAAATGGCTTTAGGCCCCTTTTCCCAAAGACAAAACTGAGGCTGAGAGAGATGAGATGACCAGCTGTGGTCCTTCCTCTGTTAAATGGAGCCAAAGACTGCTAACTTGTTCTAAAGTCCCCGTGTAATGTTAAACTTCCAAGAACTTAGATTAGTGGTGTACTGGTAGAATCTGTGTAAAGGTCCTTAGAAACTGTCTGTAATAGTTATTTATCCAATAAATATTTATTGTATCCACTGTAAAAAAAAAAAAAAATACCTGTCATCAGCCTCTACTGATGTACGTGCATGCATAGGAAGATCTTGCAACCCCAGAAGTGCACACTG
The DNA here is from genome assembly GCA_028534135.1 of Potos flavus. Lineage (NCBI taxonomy): Eukaryota > Metazoa > Chordata > Mammalia > Carnivora > Procyonidae > Potos > Potos flavus. The sequence goes on along the minus strand of CM052885.1, from coordinate 50,978,942 downwards.
ACTGTATTTCCTGTCACTGGCCTGTATCATGGGGCTCATCTGCAACTAGTTCCTCCTGCATGCCCCTGAATGCCCCCAGTCTGACTCCCAATACCAGCCTCCAATGCTGTGTGCTCATGGCAAAACCTAGCAGCCACAGCAGCGCACACCAATAGCCAAGACTCTCATAGCTACCAGTGTGCCTGCAGTTGTTTGGCCCTGGCCCTCTTTGCTGGCCTGGCCCCCACCACTATGTGTGTGTCTGCAACAGGCCACTGCCACTATATAGGTACCTACAGATGCTTCATTTAGCTGAATGTATGCACACCACAATCTCCAGCCACTAGCACTGCCTGCCCTCGTCCCTAACCACTGGACATGGAGGTGCTAGTGAGGGCCCCAATAGACCTTGCAGCCACTACAGGTGCCCCAAAATACTAGCCAAGGACTGCATAATTCTCAATGCTGTGGTCCTCAGCAGTCTGAGCCAAAGAGCCATCATGCCTCCCCAGATCCAGAGCCACTACATGTCCCTGTACTTGGCACCTGGCACCACTAAATGTAGAACCATAGCATGTTCCAGCATGACCTTACCCACAAGTGAAAGTCCTTCTTAACCACAGTCAGTTCATAAATTCTAGAAGAAGTGACTGCATCTTCAAATACACAAGGTACCTACCTTTTACCTACACAGGCTATAGATATCACAAAGAATCAGGGAATCATGACACTACCAAAGGATCACAATAAACTCCTAGTAACTGACCCTGAAGAAATGGAGATACATTAACTGCCTGACAAAGACTTCAAAATAATTATTCTAAAGATGCTCAGAGAGGGAGAATGACATCAGCACCACGGTAGTGTGAGTTGTTCCTCTTCTCCCTCCCCTTTGACTTACAACTAATCAGTTATCCATAACAAGAACAACAACAACAACAACAACAAAACAACACAAACAAGCCAACCAAAAAAACACATGTGTACAGCATACCAGGACACCTGAGAAATCCATCCATCTGTGCACCCCAAAGGGGGTGGATTAGACTGTGGAAAAGGTAGTAGAGCAAGAGAAGTGGCAGTGGAGCCCATGGCAGCCCTCTGGCAACAAGCCAGCACAACTGTTTCTGGCACAGGAGGTGGAAGTTGAAGCTGGTGAGTGTGTGTGTGTGTGTTGAAGGGAGGGATGTGCCTCATCACGTGTGGGCTGCCACTGGAGGGACCAGTTGTTCTCTTTGAGGAGAGATGACAGTGACTTAGGGGAGGGAAAGGAAAGAGAAGTAGGCAAAAAGAAGTGAAGAAAACTATCTCCTGCTGTCTGCCCAAGGAGGCTAGAGGACAACACAAGTAATTTGGGATATACTACTTCCCCAATTTGAGGATTCCCCTACAGGACTGTGGGCACCCAGAATGCCAAGTGCTAAGTATACATCTCCCATCCCACCACTGCCACCTTTTGCTTTTTTTTTTTTTTAACGTACTGGCTCCCAACTCTAGTGGCCAGTCAGCGCCAATGAGAGAAACCAAAACTTGTGCTATCGCGCCACCTTCTGGAAAACAAAAGAAAGATTTCTAACTATCAACCTGTTGGAACTGTTAGAATCAAAGTAAACAAAACCTTGCGTAAAATAAGAAAGTTAGGGGACAAATGTGGTGGCAGAGGCACTTCTCATCAAACACAACGAAAATCACAGTAACACAATATCATGAAAAGAAAATGACAATTTTTCAGCAACTGAACTCAAAGATATGGACTACTGCAATCTAACTGATCAAGAATTTTAAAGAGCTGTTATGCAGGGACGCCTGAGTGGCTCAGTTGGTTAAGCAGCTGCCTTTGGTTCAGGTCATGATCCCAGGGTCCTGGGATTGAGTCCCACATCGGGCTCCTTGCTCGGTGGGGAGCCTGCTTCTCCCTCTGCCTCTGCCTGCCACTATGCCTGTTTGTGCTCTCTCTCTCTCTCTCTGACAAATAAATAAATAAAATCTTAAAAAAAAAAAAAAAAAAAGAGCTGTTATGCAGAAATTCAATAAGCTACAAGAAAACTCAGAAAGGTAATACAACAACTTGAGGAATAAAATTAAAGAACAGAAGGAATACTTTACCAAAGACATTAAAATTCTTAAAAAGAGCGGCACCTGGGTGGCTCAGTAGGTTAAGGCCTCTGCCTTCAGCTCAGGTCATGATCTCAGGGTCCTGGGATCGAGCCCCGCATTGGGCTCTCTGCTCAGCGGGGAGCCTGCTTCCCCCTCTCTCTCTGCCTGCCTCTCTGCCTACTTGTGATCTCTCTCTCTCTCTGTGTGTGTCAAATAAATAAATAAAATCTTAAAAAAAAATAAAAGAATGGTATATATTAAACTCAACTATAGCATAAAGATTAAAGGGAAAGATCATGAAAAATAACTATAGTTACTACAAGTAGGTAATGAAATCGCAGCATGAAGACATCATTTGTGACATCAAAAATATAAAAGGGGAAGAGCAAAATGATGGAAACTTTATAAGTGAATGAAGAAGATAAATTGCTATCAGCCGAAAAAAGGACTATTATGATATGTTACCATGTAAACCACAAAGCAAAGACCTAGAGCAGAGACATAACACATAAAATTAAAAGAGGAGACTGAGCAAATCACAATGGAAAACCACCAACTTACAAAGATAAACAGAAACAGAAGGGAAAGGAAATGATGAAGAGGCAAAATAACCAAAAAGCAAAAGATAAAATGATAATAGGAAATCCTTAATATCAATAATTACCCTACATGTAAATGAATTGAACTCATTAATAAGGCACAGAGTGGCTGGATGGATTAAAAAAAAAAAAAGGACCCAACTATATGCTGCCTATAGTAGATTCATTTAAGCTCTAAAGACACTCGTAGGCTCAGAATGAAAGGACAGAAGCTGATATTCCAGGGAGGAGTTAAGATGGTGGAGTAGCAGGGGGACCCTTGGCTTGCCTTATTTCTTGAACACAGCTAGATCAACAGCAAATCATTTTGAACAACTAGGAAACTGATCTGAGGGTTAAGGGAACAATCTGCACAATTAGAGGGAGAGAACATGGCAGGTGCAAGGTTTGGAGATGTGAACTGGGGGAGAGAAAAGTCCTGGTGCCACGGAGGGAAGGAAGTCCTTGCAGAGAGAAGAGCAGCACATTGGTTTTTTGCAAGAAAAACACTCCCCTAATACCATTGACTGGGGAATCGAGAGGAGGTGACTAAGGCAACTTTTTGCAAACAGCAGAGTTCAAATTCTGAGGTTTTATTTCTTTTAAAATTAATTAATTAATTAATTGTGAGTTGGGGGAGGGGCAGAGGGAGAGGAAGAGAGAATCTTAAGCAGGCTCCATGCCCAGCACAGAGCCCGATGCAGGCCTTGATCTCACGACCCTAAGATTATGACCTGAGCCCAAATCAAGTGTTGGATGCTTAACTGACTGAGCCACTGAGGTGCCCCAAATTCTGAGGTTTTAGAAGTCTGTGCCATTTGCTGGAGCCAAGGCAGGTAAGCAATGGTGCTCCTGAGGAGAGGGAGGGCAGAGGCCCAGGATTGGACAGTGGACACCATAGTGTGGAGATGCCCTGGGTCACAGCGGGAGAGAATGTTCCCCTTCCTGGAGTACATTTGGAAGAGGGTATATTGCCTCTCGAAGGACAAGGGACCTGGTGGGCACCACTGAGTAGCCACTCAACATTAGGGACAGAGGCACTCAGAGGACAGATAACCTGATCATAGCTTTTTGCTGTTTGTCACCATAGACTCCAGGCACCTGCACAGCCATTTGACGGTTTTTCTGGGACAGAATGACACCAGATACAGCGCTGGGAGGCCTCTGGAGGAGGATGGGTCTGTGCCTTGCCAGGTCCTTTAAGATTTAGAGTTTTGAATCCCAGCTGCATGCCAGAGATAAAAACCAGGAGAACTGTGGTGCTGGGCATCTGATTCAGGTTGAGGGCAGGGATACGACAGAAGCCTGGGACACAAGAGGGGAGATTGTTTGCTTTTCTGTGAGGTCTTCCTGAAGAGTGGCAGGAATGAGTACCCCTCCCTGGGGACAAGAGGGTGGGGTGATGCCATTTTCCACTCCCCACCCCCTGCCCACCAGCACAGTTGGACTTCAGTGAGCAACACAGTACCCCCAGTGGAGGCTGGAGCCACTTACACCAAACCCTGCCCCCCCTGCACCTTGTAGGAGCATCTTTACTAGGGCAGGTCTGACTGTCAGCCAGCCCAGGAGGCCTCTCCCCCAGAGGACCAAAACAGGTCCCCCACAAGTACCAAGTCTACTGATCATGGAGAGCTCCAAGGCATCAACGTCAGATCTGGTGGGAATAGGAGCAGTGTCTCTCTCTCTCCTTTCTTTCTTTCTTTTCTCTCTCTCTCTCTCTTTCTTTTTTTCTTTCCTCTTTTGAATCAGGTTTATAGTTTCTTGTTCACTCATTTGTTTTTTGGGTTTTTTTGTTTCCTTGTTTTTTCCTTCAGGCTTCTTTCTTTCTTTCTTTTTCTTTGGAATCAGGCTTATAGTTTATAGTTTTTTATTTGTCTGTTTATTTGCTGTTGTTGTTGTTGTTCCTTTTCCTTTTCTCTTTTTTTGGATCAAGCCCCCCCCCTTTTTTAAATCAGGCTTATTTTAACAAACAAATCAAAGCACACCTAGTGAAAGGTCCAAACACTTCCCACTGCATATAAGGAAGAACTCTGCAGAGGACTGAGCTGTGGGAAAGAGCAGTCAAAACACAACAGTAGAGTGCACACAGCATACACTAGAAACACTTCCTGAAGTGCCAGGCCCTGAACAGTGTATGACCCTTTCTTAATACAACATTTGTCTCAGGAGCAGGAAACATAACAAGTTTTAATAACACAAAAAAGACAGAAATCTAAACAAAATGACAAGACAGAGGAATTCTCCCCAAAAGAAAAATCAAGAAGAAATCACAGCCAGGGATTTGCTCAAAACAGGTATGAGCATTATATCTGAACAAGAATTTAGAGCAACAGTCATAAGAATACTAGCTGAGCTTGAAAAAGCATAGAAGACACCAGAGAAACTCTTGCTGCAGAGATAAAAGACCTAAAAATTAGTCAGGCTGAAACAAAAATGCTATAACTGAGATGCAAAACTGACTGGATGTAATCACAAGGACAGAAGAGGTAGAGGATTGAATAGGTGATACAGAAGATTAAAGTATGGAAAATAAATAAGCTGAAAAGAGGAGGGAAAGAAAACTATTAGATCACAAATATAGACTTAGGGAACTCAGCAATTCCACAAAGTGCAATAATAGCCATATTATAGGAACTCCAGAAGAAGAAGAGTGAGGAAAAAGGGGTAGAAGGTTTATTCGAACAAATTATAGCTGAGAATTTCCCCAATCTGGGAAGGAAAACAGGCATTCAAGTCCAAAAGACCCCCAGAACTCCCCTTAAAATCAACAAAAACCGGTCAACACCAAGACATGTCATAGTGAAATTTGCAAAATACAAAGATAAAGAGAGAATTTGGAAAGCAGCAAAGACATTGAATCAGTAATGAAAAATCTCCCAACAAACAAGAGTTCAGGGCCAGATGGCTTTCAGGGGAATTCTACCAAACACTTAAAGAAGAATTAATACCTATTCTTCTGAAATTGTTCCAAAAAAGAGATACAGAAGGAAAACTTCCAAACTTGCTTTAGGAGGCCAGTATTATCTTGATTCCAAAATCAAAGACTCCACTAAAAAGGAGAATTACAGACCAATATCCCTGATATTGGATGAACATGGATGTAAAAATTCTCGACAAGATGCTATCTAATCCAATCCAACAGTACATTAAGAGGATTAGTCACCATGATCAAGTGGGATTTATTCCTTGGCTGCAGGGATGGTTCAATATCTGCAAATCAATCAATGCAATACACCACATTCATAAAAGAAAGGATAAGAACCATATGATCCTCTCAATAGATACAGAAAAAGCATTTGACAAAATACAGTATCCTTGAATTTCTTTCAGCAGTGTTTTACAATTTCCAGAGTACAGGTCTTTTACCTCATTGGTTAGGTTTATTCCTAGGCGTCTTATGGGTTTTGATACAATTGTAAATGGGATTGATTCCTTCTCTTTCTGTTGCTTCATTTTGGTGTATAGAAATGAAACAGATTTATTACGTTGATTTTATACCCTGTACTTTTGCTGAATTCATGTATCAGTTCTAGCAATTTTTTGATTGAAGTCTTTCAGGTTTTCTATATACAGTATCATGTCATCTGCAAAGAGTGAAAGTTTGACTTCTTTCTTGCCAATTTGGATCCCTTTTATTTCTTTTTGTTGTCTGATTACTGAAGCTAGGATTTCCAGTACTATGTTGAACAACAGTGGTGAGAGTAGACATCCCTGTCATGTTCCTGACCTTACTGGAAAAGATCTCAGTTTTTCCCTATTGAGGATATTTGCTGTGGGTTTTTCATATATGGCTTTTATGATATTGAGGTAAGTTTCCTCTACCCCTACATGATACAAAGAAATTGAAAAATATTCCATGCTCATGGATTGGAAGAACAAATATTGTTCAAATGTCTACATGACCCAAAGCAATCTCCACATTCAATGCAATCCCTATCAAAATACCAACAGCATTTTTCACAGAGCTAAAACAAACAATTCTAAAATTTGTATGGAACCAGAAAAGACCCCAAATAACCAAAATAATGTAGAAAAAGGAAACCAAACCTGGTGGCATCACAATTCTGGACTTCAAGCTATATCATAAAAGCTGTAACCATCAATTCAGGATAGTACTGGCACAAAAATAGACACATACGTCAATGGAACAGAAAAGAGAACCAGAAATGGACACAAAACTATATAGTCAACTAATCATTGGCAAAGCAGGGAAGAATATCCAATGGAAAAAAGACAGTCTCCTCAATAAATGGTGTTAGGAAAAGTGGACTGTGACATGCAGATGAATGAAACTGTATTTTTTACACCATACACAAAAGTAAATTCAAAATGGACGAAAGACCTCAATGTGACACAGGCAAACATCAAAATCCTAGAGGAGAACACAGGCATCAACCTCTTTGACCTCAGCTGTAATGACTTCTTACTGGGCATGTCTCTGGAGACAAGGGAAACAATAACAAAAATAAACTATTGGGACTTCATCAAGATAAAAAGTTTCTGCACAGCAAAGGAAACAATCTACAAAACTAAAAGGCAACCTTGGATTAGGAGAAGATATTTGCAAATGACATATTGGATAAAGGGCTAGTATCCAAAATCTATAAAGAATTTATAAAACTCAACATCCAGAAAATAAATAATCCTGTTAAGAAATGAGCAGAAGACATGAACAGATTTCTCCAAAGAAGACATACAGATGGGTAACAGACACATGAAAAAAATGCTCAACATCACTCTTGATCAGGGAAATACAAATCAAAACCACAACGAGATACTACCTTATACCTGTCAGAATAGCTAAAATTAACAACTCAGGAAACAACAGGTGTTGGTGAGGATGCAGAGAGAGGAGAACCCTCTTACACTGTTGGTTACACTGCACAGAAAGGGGAAACCTCTTACACTGAATGCAAACTATTGTAGCCATTCTGAGAAACAGTATGCACATTCCTCAAAAAGTTAAAACTACAGCTACCCTTCAACCCAGCAATTGCACTACTAGATACTTAACCAAAGGATAAAAAAATATTGATTCAAAGGGGCACATGTATCAACCAAATTATGGAAAGAGCCCAAATGTCTATCAACTGATTAATGGATAAAGAAGATGTGGTATGTGTGTATATAAATATATATATTCATAATAGAATATTATATATAAATAAGTATATTTGTTATTTGTTATAATTTATTATTTATTAATATAAATATATATTTATTTTGATAAGGAAAAACCGTACTTTAAGCCAACAGACCAAACCGGCAAGGGAACTCCAGTCTCTGTCTCTATTCTGAGTTTTTGTCATTTATAATTGTTCTAATTCTCTTGTAAATAAGTTTCATCTTCAAGGAGAGTCATATAAAGGACTTTTAGGACAAATACAAGTATTCAACATATTAAAATTCCTAAAACTAATACTCATTTGTAAATAAACCAAAACGTTCAACTTCTCTCTACCTGAACCCTCAAATTCAAAAGGTCTCAGTAAGTATTCTCTCTTCCATGATAATCTTAGTCATTTGCATAAATTCAATAAAAATCTGCTCTCCT
>CM052885.1:50940281-50970234 GCA_028534135.1 Potos flavus | reverse complement strand
TAACACCCCTTTGTGGATGTTAAATTCTAGATCTGATTGTTTTTAAATGTTTGTTGTTTACCTAAGTTAGACAACTTGAGGGAAACTTCAGAGAAACTACCACAGTAACTCATATGTAGACAGTTTTCTTGCTTGTTATTCTGTGGGAATAATAACAGAACCCCATGGGCACATAATTATTTAAACAGCTGGAAAATGGGATTAGTTCCCCAACAATTGTGTAACTTATCACCTTGACCAGTTCTATGTGGCTGGGATAATGAAATCATTCCCTAAAAGCCAGAACATACCCCACGCCATAGGGTTAACTATGGACTTATGGAGATAATGGATGAACCCACTTTCTTTATAATTGGGTTAAATAATGTACTTGGAAACGCCCTTAACCTCTTAGATAGGTCTTTCACCACTTGCCAGTGATTCCTTGTAGTCAGGATATTGACGCCTTACCCCAAAGAGGTTTTTCTTAACTGTTTCATCCTTCACAGTCATATTTATCCTAGAAGCCACCTCTATTGAGGTATAATTGGAAACAGAGGCTTTAGCTAAGCCTGCAACAGTGCTCCTGGTAAAAGGAGCCTCAGAGCTCACTATGGGACAGTCCCTGATTGTAATGACTTCATATCAGGGCCAGAGTGTCCTTAAAAACCGAAGGCCACCACCAATACATGTTGGAGGCTGACTTACTAAATACCAGGCTATACTTAGAACCTGTCAAACTTTAAACCTACCCTTATGCCTGGACCTGAACGTCATACTTCTATAACGCATAACTGTTGGAGGTCATTGATCTTGTTTATTCTAATCAACTGGATTTTAAAAAAATTCCTGCAGCTATAATTCACCTCAAAGGCTCTATGGCAGGCCACCCCCTGTAAAAGCGGGCTTAGAAGAGACCTCAAATAGATTGGAAACTTGGAAGTGTCCCAACACTTCCAAGCCCTGGGAAAAACTCTAAGGCACATCTCCCGAGAAGCTTTAGAAAGGACTCCCTCAAACCATGGTGAACAGGGCCCCACACTGTTGTTCTAACCACCCCTACTGCCCTCAAGGTACCAGGTGTCACCCAATGGGCCCACCACTTTAAAGCAAAGAAGGCTCACCAGTTGGACGAATCACACCAGTGGAAAGCCCAACCAGACCCTACGGACTGGCTCCAGCTCCGCCTTGGACGAGACCCCACCGACTGATGGACATCTGTTAACCGTGGTCACTGGCTTGTCGGTGTGACATCCCTCACCTCAGGAGTTGGGACTTTACGCTGCTGCCCCCTCCTGACTGGACTTTCTCCCAGAAACTTGTTATTGCTTATTGGGGCAGCCTTAGGGACCTTAAGATGGATTGCTAAGTTCATAGAAAACACTGTTACCAGGCGAACTACTGCTCAGATACTAGCCTTGCAGGGCTATCGGCCCATAGTAGATAATAATGATGCCCTATAAACTAGGTGTTTAAAGGGGCATCAAAGGGGGGAATGATAAGGAAAAACTGTACTTTAAGCCGACCTACCAAACCGGCAAGGGAACTCCAGTCCCTGTCTCAAAGCCCTTCCGGTTCTTCTTTCCTAGCCCATTCCCCTCGCGCGCCAAAATACCAAGTATGCGCAAGTAGAAGGGTATAAATTACCCTCCCTGCTTGTGCTCGGGGCTCAGATCTTTGGAGAAGGGTCTCCTCTGAGTCCACAGGTGTTTTTAATAAATATCCAATTCTCCTAATAAATATCCAATTCTCCTAGTCTCCGAGTACTGCTTGGTTTTTCTGCCAGGATCCAGTCCAGGTTCTGTTACAATTTATAATGACTTATTACTCAGCCATCAAGAGAATGAAATCTTGCCATTTTCAATGATGTGGATAGAACTACAGTGTATTATGCTAAGTGAAATAAGTCAGTCAGAGAAAGACAAATACCATAGATTTCACTCATATGTGGAACTTAAGAAACAAAACAGATGAACATAGGGAAGGGAAGGCAAAATAAAATAAGATAAAAACATAAGAGAGTCTTAACCATAGAGAACAAACAGGGTTGCTGGAGGGGAGATGGCGGGGGGGGGGGGATGGGCTAGATCAATGATGGGCATTAAAGAGAGCACTTGTTGGGATGAGCACTGGGTATTACATGTAAGTGATGAATCACTAAATTCTACTCCTGAAACCAGTATTACACTATATGTTAACTAAATTGAATTTAAATAAAATCTTGGAAGAAAAAATAAATATGATATTCCAAGTACACAGAAGTGAAAAGAAGGTGGGCATAGAAAGACTTGTATCAGACAAAACTGACTTCAAGCCAAAAAAGGTAACAAGAAACAAAGGTCATTTTACAGTGATAAAAGTGTCAATATATTAAGAAGATATAACAACTGTAACTATATACACTTCTAGCACCCAAACACTGAACTATATTAAGCAATTAATAACAGATCATAAGAGATAAGTAGACATCAATATAGTACGTGTAGGAGATTTCAATATCCCACTGTCAGTGATGGATAGATCATCCAGACAGAAAATCAACAAGAAAACATTGGAATTGAACCACACTTTAGAATAGACTTCATAGACATATACATACCATCCAAGAGCACCAGAACACACATTCTTCTCGGGTGCACATGGAACATTCTCCAGGATAGATCATGATAGGCGACAAAATAAATCTTGGCAAATTTAAGAAGGCTGAAATCCTACCAACTATCTTCTCTGACTACAGTGGTATGAAAGTAACAAGAGCAACAAGAGGAATCAGTGACAAGAGGAAAGTCAGGAGGTGTAGGGATAGTGGAAACTAAACAACACTCTTCTGAACAACCGCTCAATCCCCCCAGGGCATAGTACAGAGGAGGCAGACTTAAATGCCCAGTCTGCATGAAAGAGGCCTATTTGTTTATCTTAAAAGCTGTGGCCCAAAGGTCAGACTTTTAATTTAATTCACATGTAGGGGCTGACTACAGTCCTCTCTAGATACTAGGGAAGCTAGCGAATGCCAACTTCAAGCTCTCCCTGTGATTTATCCCAGGTTGTTGGTGTCTCTGAAAGTTGCTTGTATACATGTCTGGCAGCCCAGCTTTTGTAACTGCCACCCAGAGGACACATCCCTTGATAGACACAACTATGGTTATCACCTCAGGGTTCCATGAAAATGGAGAAGGCAGAAATGCCCATCATCCAGTCTTCCCCTTAAAGAGTTATATTTACATACTTTAAAGAAGGTCATTATATAATGATGAAGAGATCCATCCAACAAGAGGATACAACATTTGCAAAGATTTACACATTCAACCTAGGAGCCCCTGAATATAAAGAGCAAAAATTAACAGATCCAAAGGAAGAAATAGACAACAATCCAATAATAGTAGAAGATGTCAACACCTCCCTTTCACCAATGGATAAGTCCATCCAAACAAAAAATCAATAAGGAAATGTTGGACTTAATACATTAGACCAGACTGACTTAACAGACATTTACATAACATTTCATCCAAAGGCAGCAGAATACATGTTCTTCTCAAAGGCACATAGAACATTGTCCAAGATAGATTATTTGTTAGACTGCAAAACAAATCTTAATAAATTAAAAAGGTTGAAATTATACCAAGCATTTCTTCTCACCACAATGGTATGAAACTAGAAATCAATACCAGAAGAAAACTGGAAAAGTCACAAAAATGTGGAGATTAAATAACATGCTATTAAGTAACCAATGGGTCAAAGAATAAATCAAAACAGAAATTTAAAATATTTTTGAGACAAGTGAAAATAGAAACACAATATACCAAAACTTATGGGGTACAGCAAAAGCAGTTCTAAGAGGGAAGTTTATAATAACAAATGCCTATATTAAGAAATGAGAAAATCTACAATAAAAAAACCTAACTTTACACCTCAAGGAACTAGAAAAAAGAACAAATAAAGCCCAAAATTAACAGAAGTGGGAAAGTAACATGGACTACAGCAGAAATAAATGAAACAGGGAAAAAGAAAAACAATAGAAAAGATCAATGAGACTAAGTCGGTTTTTTTTTGAAAGATGACAAAAATTGACAAACCTTTAGCTGGACTTAGCAAGAAAAAGAAAAAGGACTCAAATAAACTTAGAACTGAAAGAGGAGATACTACAACTGATACCACAAAAATACAAAGGATCATAAAAGATAATTAAGAACAATTATATGCCAACAAATTGGGACAACCCAGAAAAAAATGGAGAAATTCCTAGAAACATACCATCTACCAAGAATGAATCAAGAAGAAATAGAAAGCCTGAACAGACCAATAAAAAATTAAGAGGGTTGAAAGAGTAATCAAAAACTCCCAACAGAAACCTGGAAAGATGGCAGAGTAGGAGGATCCTAAGTGCACCTCATCCCATGGATACACCTAGTTTACAGACACATCAGTGTAACTAACCCAGAAAAATGAATTAAAGACTGACAGAACAGACTCTGCATAGTTAATTGTAGAGAGGAGGACCCATAAAAAATGATAGGAAGGTTAGAATCCTGGTTGGGAACCAAACTAATCTGCAAGATTAACCACCAATGGGAAGAACACCACAAAAAACAGAGAAGGGATACCTGAGATACGGGGGACCTGTACAGGATAGAGTCCTCATAATATTTGGCTTTGAAACCCAGAGGGGCTTAACTACATGAATTTTTACCATTAGTGGGGCTTACCTCTGAGAACTTTAAAAATCAGTGGGCTCAGCTCCAGGAGAGCCAGAGGATGATAGGAAACTCTCTGCCTCCCAACCCCTGCTTTAAAGAAAGAGCATAACAAACAATCCCACCAAGACACAGAATAGAAGCAGCAGTTTGAAAGCACCTGGGGTATGCAGGAAGATTTATTTACTTATCTCAGAATGTGTGCTGGAAGGACAGAGATTTTTAGGAGATGTCTCCAAGAACAAAAGAGCTGGCGGGTACCATTTCCCTCCCCTGCCCCCCAGCCTGGATATATGGACATCAGTGGGAACCAGTGTAGATACTCACTACCCAGTTTGCTAACACCATGCCCTGTCCCTACCTGTGGACCTGCTCCCTCCAACCTGCTCCACTTGGTAGGAGTCCCTCCAAAGTGGTACCTGGCCTATCTCATTCTGCAAGCAGCCCCAACAAGGTCCAGAAACACTCCAAAGTGACTCTTGCCCTGGGGAGAGGGGAAGATAACTACATACATGAGTTTGACTGCAGCCCCAGTGGTGGGCTGGGGATAGACCACAGATCTGATGAACAGCACTGCACACCAACAAAAAATTCACAGGTAGCAGCACAAACTACAAACTACAGAACAAACTACAGTGTCCCCATAATTGAGGGTCACTGCAACCCCAACAGACTAGGGGCAGACATCTGGTCTGACCGCAGGCTCTGCCCACCTCTCAGGGGACATCACAAGGAGAGTGCCCTGCAGTTTGGGGCACCAACAGCTTGGGCAAACAGGCTGAAGGCAGGCATTTGGTCTGATCCAGCGACAACCCCAATGTGGCCATAGACTTGATCCTTACTAGCACAGAGACCATACCTTGCCCACAAAAGGCAGAAAGGGCCATTGAAGCCAACTGGACTGAAGATAAATGCAGCTCAATTACAAATAGTAGGGCACACGCAATAACATAAATTACTTCTGAAGTGCCAGGTTCTGGTGAACAGAGGACACTGCACTACAGGGTCTCTTCTTCATTAGGTCACTACTTGCAAACAGGAGACAAAGCTGACTTTCCTAACACATAGAAATAGACACTGAGTTAAGACAAAACGAGGAGACAGAGGAGTATGTCCCCAATGAAAGAACAGGAAAAAAATCACAGCAAGAGAGCTAAGTGAAACAGAGCTAAGCAATATATCTGATAGAGAATTTAAAGTAACGGTCATAAAGATACTTATGGACTTGAGAAGAGTGTAGGATCTCACTTGTGGGAAAGAATGGGTTCAAACTTATTTGACCATAAACTTAATATAGATAGCTGCATGCAAAAGATGTTATATTTACAAACCTAATGGTAACCACAAATAAAAAACCAGTAATAGATATGTAAGAAAAGAGAGAAAGGAATCCAAGTATATCACTAAAGAAATCCAGCAAATTATGAGAGAAGGAAGAAAGGAACAGAGAAGAACTACAAAAACAACCATAAAACAAGTAACAAAATGGCAGTAAGTACGTACCTATCAATAATTACTTTGAATGTAAATGGACTAAATGCTCCAATCGAAAGACATAGGGTGACTGAATGATAAAAAGCAAGACCCATTGATATGGTGCTTACAAGAGATTCATTTCAGACCCAAAGAGACATGAAGAGAGAAGGGATGGAAAAGCATCTGCTATACAAATAGAAGTGAAAAGAAAGCTGCAGTAACAATACTTATATCAGACAAAATGGGCTTTAAAACAAAGACCATAATAAGAGACAAAGAAAGATACTGTACGATCATATTTGAGACAGTCCAGCAAGAAGATGTAACAATTTTAAGTATTTATGCATCCAACATGGGAGCACCCATATACATAAAGCAGCCAATAATGAACGTAAAGGAGGTGATTGATAGTAATACAAGAATAGGAGGGAACTTTAACACCCCACTTACAACAATGGATAAATCACCCACACAGAAAGTCAACAAGGAAACAGTGGTTTTCAGTAACACATTAGACCACATAGATCTAACAAATATATTCAGAACATTCCATACTAAAACCACAGAATACACATTCTTTTCAAAGAGCACATGGAACATCCTTCAGAATAGATCACATATTGGGCCACAAAGCAAGTCTCAACGAACTAAAAAAAGATCTAATGTATACTGTGCAATTTCTCCAACCACAATGATAGGAAACTATAATTCAACCACAAGAAGAAGTCTGGAAAAAGCGCAAATACATGGAGGTTAACTAATGTGCTACTAAATAATGAATAGGTCAATCAAGAAATCAAAGAGGATATCAAAAAATGTAGGGAGACAAATGAAAATGAAAACACAATGGTCCAAAATCTTTGGGATGCAGCAAAAACGGTCCTAAGAGGGAAGTTTAAAACAATACAGGCCTAACTCAAGAAGCAGGAAAAATCTAAAATAAGCAATGTAAACTTACACCTAAAGGAGCTAGAAAAAGAAGAATAAGCAAAACCCTTAATCAGTTGAAGGAAAGAAATAATAGAGATTGGAGCAAAAATAAATTATATAGAAACTAAAAACAACAACAACAACGACGACAACAACAAAACCCCCACAAATTAACATCAGTGAAACTGGGAGCTGATTCTTTGAAAAGATCAACAGAATTGGTAAACCTTTAGCTAGACTCATTTAAAAAAAAAGAGAGAGAGTACTCAAAACAAAATCAGAAAAGAAAGAGGAGAAATAATAACTGACATCACAGAAATACAAAGGATTGTAATATTATGAAAAATTATATGCCAACAAACTGCACAACCTAGGAGAAATGTATAAATTCCTTGAAACATATAACCTTCTAAAACGGAATCAAGAAAATATAGAATATTTGAACAGACTAATTACTACCAATGAAATTGAATCAGTAATCAAAAAACTCCCAACAAACAAAAGTCCAGGACCAGATGGCCTCACGGATGAATTCTACCAAACATTTAAAGAAGAATTAATACCTATTCTTCTCAAACTTTTCCAAAAAATAGAAGAAGGAAAGCTTCCAAATTTCATTCTGTGAGGACTGCATTACCATGCTACCAAAACCAAATAAAGACACTACAAAAAAAGGAATTACAGGTCAATATCTCTGAACATAGATGCAAAAATTCTCAACAGAATATTATTAGCAAATTCATTCCAACAATATATTAAAAAAAATCATTCACCACAATCAAGTGAGATTTATTTCCAGAATGTGAGGGTGGTTCAATATTCACAAATCAATCAACATAATATATCACATCAACAACAGAAAGGATAAAAGCTATATATGATCATTTGATTAGATGCAGAAAAAACATTTGACAAAGTACTACATCCATTCATGATAAAAACTCTAAACAAAGTAGGAGGAAACATACCTCAACATAATAATGGCCTTATGTAAAAAACCACCAGCTAATATCATACCTAATAGGAAAAAACTGAGAGCCTTTCCCCTAAGTTAAGGAACAAGACAAAGATGGCCACTCTCACCACTCTTATTCAACATAGTACTGGAAGTCTGAGCCACAGCAATCGGACAACAAAAAGAAATAAAAGGCATCCAAATTAGTAAAGAAGAAGTAAATCCCTCACTATTAGCAGATGCGATACTATATAGAAAACCCTAAAGACTCCATCAAAAAACTACTAGAACTGATAAATGAATGCAGTAAGGTGGCAAGATACAAAATTAATGTAAAGAAACCCATGCATTTCTATACACCAATAATAAAGTAGCAGAAAGAACAATTAAGAAAACTATGTCATTTACAATTGCACTGAAATAATTAAATACTTAGGAATAAACTTAACCAAGAATCTAAAATACCTGTACTGTGAAAACTATAAAACAATGATGAAAGCAGTTGAAGATGACACAAAAAAATGGAAAGACATTTCATACTCTGGATTAGAAGACCCAATATTTTAAAAATGTTCATGCTACACAAAGCAATCTATAGATTTAATGCAATCCTTATCAAAATACCAAGAGTATATTTTACAGAACATTGAACAAATCATCCTAAAATTTGTATGGCACCACAAAAGACCCTGAATAGACAAAGCAATCTTGGAAAAGAAGAATAAAACTGGAAGCATTGCAATCCCAGATTTCAAGATATACTACAAAGCTGTAGAATCAAAGTAGTATAGTACTGGCACAAAAACAGACACAGAGATCCATGGGACAGGAGAGCATAATATAAAGCCATGATTATACGGTCAAATAATTATTGACAAATGAGGCAAGAATACATGATGGGGAAAAAAAAAACAATCTCTTCAACAAATACTGTTGGAAAATGTGGGCATTTACTTGCAAAAGAATTAAAATTGGAACCACCTCCTTACACCATATATAAAGATAAACTTAAAATAGATTAAGGACCGGAATGTGATACCCGAACTATAAAATTCACAGAAGAAAATGTAGGCAGTTATCTCTTTGATATCAGCTGTAGCAACATTTTTCTAGATATGTCTTCTTTGGCAGGGGAAACAAAAGCAAAATTGAACTATTGAGACTATATCAAAATAAAAAGTTTCTACACAGCAAAGGAGATAACCAGCAAAACTAAAAGACAACCTACTGAATGAGAGAGGATATTCACAAATCACATATCTGATAAGGGGTTTATATCCAAAATATATAAAGAATTTATACAACTCAACACAGAAAACCCCCAAATAATCCAATCTAAAAATGAGCAAAAGACATAAATGGATATTTTCCCAAAGAAGACAGATAATCAGCAGACACATGAAAAGATGCTCAACACCACTCATCATCAGGGAAATGCAAATCAAAACCACAATGAGATATCATCTCACACGTATCAGAATGGCTAAATCAAAAATACAAGAAACAACAAGTATTGGCAAGGATGTGGAGAAAAAGAAACCATTGTGCAGTGTTGGTTGGACTGCAAACTAATGCATCCACTCTGGAAGACAGTACAGAGATTCCTCAAAAACTTAGAAAATAGAACAATCCTATGATCCAGAAATCATACTACTGGGTATTTACCCGAAGAATACAAAAACACTAATTTGAAGAGATATATGCTCCCCTGTTTATTGCAGCATTATTTACAATAGCCAAGATACAGAAGCAACCCACATATCCATCGATAGATGAATGGATAAAGAACACACACATACAATTAACTGAATTCTACTCAGCCAAAAAAAGAATGAAATCTTCCCATTTACAACAACATGGATGGATGGATCTAGAGGGTACAGTGCTAAGTGAAATAAGTCAGAGAGAAAGAAAAATACCATATCATTTCATTCATATATGTAATTTAACAAACAAAGAAGGAGAGAAAAACAAAAAAAAACAGTCTCTTAAATATAGAGAACAAACTGGTGATTGCCAGAGGGGAGGTGGGTGGGTCTATGGATGAAATAGATGAATAGATGAAGAAGATTAAGAATACACTTATTATAATGAGCACCGAGTATGTACAGAATTGTTAAATCATTATATTGTACACTTAAAATACAACACTGCATGTTAACTATACTGGAATTTTAAAAAAGAAATAAAAAAACAGAAACAAATCTAAAAAAACAATAAAAAATCTCTCAACAAAGCCCCAGATGGTTTCACAGGTGAAGTTTCCCAAACATTTAAAGAAGAATTAATACCAAGTCTTCTTAAACTCTTCCAAAAAAATTAAGAGGCTAGTATTAGCCTGATACCAAAGTCAGATAAGGATACTACAAGAAAAGTATAGGCCAATATCTTTGATGAATCCAGTTGCAAAAAAATGTAAGCAAACCAAATTTAAGAACACATTAAAATGATTGTGTACCATGACCAAGTGGGATTTATCCCTGGGATGCATGGATTATTCAATATATGCGAATCAATGAATATGATACACCACACTAATAACATGAAAGATAAAAATAACATGATCATGTCAATAGATGCAGAAAAAGTATCTGAGAAAATTCAACACTGTTTCATAATCAAAACTCTAAACAGACGAGGTATAGAAGGAACATACCTCCACATAATGAAGACCACATATGACAAATCCATAGCTAATGTCATACTCAGTGGTGAAAGGTTGACAGGTTTACCTCTAGGACCAGGAATAAGGCCCACTCTCACCACTCCTATTCTTTATAGTACTGGAAGTCCAAGCTTGAGAGATTAGGTAAGAAAAAGAAACAAAAGGCTTTTAAATTGGAAAGGAAGAAGTAAAGGTGTTTGCTGATGATATGAGCTTGTACAGAGAAAATCCTAAAGACTGCACCAAAAAAACTGTTAGAATTTTAAAAATTTAAAAAACTTAAGAACATAAAGTCAATATACAAAAAATCAGTTGCACTTCTATGCAGTAACAATAAACTATCCAAAAAAATAATGAAAACAGTCCCATTTACAATAGCATCAAAAGCAATAAAATACTTAAAAATAAATTTTACTAAGGAGATAAAAGATCTGTACACTGAAAACTATAAGATGTTAATGAAAGAAATTGAGGAAGACACAAATAAATAGAAAGATATCATGTGTTCATGGATCAGAAATGTTACTATTAGGGCACCTGGGTGGCTTAGTCGGTTAAGCACCTGACTCTTGATTTTGGCTCAGGTCATGATCTCAGGGTTGTAAGACTGAGTTCTGTGTCAGACTCCATGTTGGGCGTGGAACCTGCTTAGGATTTTCTCTCTCCCCCTGCCACTCCCACACCCCCTCCCACTGTTTCTTGCATGTTCTCTCTCTCTAAAAATTAAAAAAAATAAACAAAAATCTAATTTTTTAAAAAAGAATTAGTTTAAAATTTTTTTAATTTAAATTTTTTAAAAATTAAAAAAATTTTAAAACATTTTTAATGTTTAAAAATTTTAAAAATTTTGAAAAAAAAAGAAATGTTAACATTGTTAAAATGGCCTTACTATCCAAAACCAACTATAGATTCAATGCAATCCCTATCAAAATTCTAATGGCATTTTTCACAGAAGTAGAAAACACAATCCTAAAGTTTGTATGGAACCTCAAAAGACTATGGGGAAAAAAAAGGCTATGAATAGCTGAGAAAGAACAAACTGGAGGCTTTATACTTCCTGATTTCACACTACATTACAAAGGTATAATAATCAAAACAGTATGGTACTGGCAATAAAAACAGACCCACAGATCAATGAAAAGAATTCAGAGTGTAGAAATAAGCCCACATGTATATGCTCAGCTAATATGTGACAAAGGGTCCAAGAATACTCAATGAAGAAAAGATTGTTTCTTCAATAAATGGTGCTGAGAAAACCAGAATATCCACATGCAAAGAATGAAAGTGGATCCCTATGTTACACTACTCAGTTGAACTGGATTAAGGACTTAAACATAAGACCATAAATCATAAAACTTCTAGAAGAAAATAGGAGAAAAGCTCCTTGACATGGATCTTGGCAATAATTTTTCGGATATGACCCCAAAAGTACAAGCAACAAAAGCAACAAGTAGGACTACACCAAATGAAAAGTCTTCTGCACAGCAAATGAAACCGTCAACAAAACAAAAAGATAAACTATGAAATGGGTGAAAACACTTGCAAAACTTATATCTGATAGGGAGTTCATCCAAAATACATAAGGAACTTGTATGACTCAATAGCAAAAAACAATCTTATTAAAAATGGGCAGAGGACTCGACTAGACATTTTTTCAAAGAAGGCATGCAGGTGGCCAACAAGTACATGAAAAGTTGCTCAACATCACTAATTTTCAGGGAAATGCAAATCAAAACCGCAATGAGCTATCACCTCACACCTCTCAGAATGGCCATTATCCAAAAGATAAGAAAGTCAATGTTTCCTGTTTTTTCTTTCTTCAGCCAGGTTTTTGACCATGAAGGTATGAAAGAGAGCTTAACAATGAGATCAGTTTGCAGAACCACTGGTGGCTCTGGAAAGGCTGTGAGTTCCCCTGCTTCTGTCACCATTACCAGCATATCTGTCATGAGGTTAGCCCTTTCCAGAAGCAGTTATCAAAGAGGGTTTGCTGTAGTCGGAAGCTAATTTTTTTTCCTCAACTTCTATTCCAAACAGGAGTAAAAATATCTTAGGTAATAATAGCTGATTGAGCACAATTAGTGACTGAGCACAAGCTAAATGCTTAATATGCATGCTTTTTAAAATCATCACAACAAACTGATGAGACAGGTACAACTACTATTCTCACTTTATAGATGGAAGAAATACTGAGGCTCAGATAAGATTTCATAGATTCCTTTCCACTGACAAATGCATAAGGATGGAGGAATCAATGTGGCTCTTAATTTATAAACTGACGCCAAGTAGTGATTCTTTAGAGGAATTACATATATCTTGAAGCATTGGTTTACTTCTTATTCTTTAAGTTTAGAAACTTCCACAGCACTTACTGTCAACTTAATACAGCACATAAAAGTGTTTATAAAAACTGCATTTGTTTCTGAGTATTTATTTACTTATGTGGTAACTTTTACACATTTTAAAAGTATTTGCTTAATGGTTTAAAAGTTGTTGTTGTTGTTTTTTAATGTAAACATGGTTAAATGAAGTGTTAAGACTGAAGAACTGTGGAGGAAATGCCTATGAAACTTATCGCAGACAAGTTCCAGGTGAGAATACCAATAAGCAATAATTAGCTAGGAAAAGCCATGATCTTAGGTAATATGGATTCTAAATGTGAGACTACAACATGAAACATTAAGAACAGTATATAACATGTCACAGACGCTCACTAACCCATATGATGGAAAGGTTTTACCTAACCCTGGTATGAGAACATCCACAGGAGCTGTTTATGGGCAATGAAGCAACGAAAACTGTACCCATCCTGCTAGAGTCTTCTCAGCACTGGCTTTACATCAGAGACAGCACTTTTGGTCCTTGGATTCTTTCAGTCTGAGAAAAACATGACTTCACTGTACTTGAAATAAAATAAATGAACATTAAAAAAAAAAAGTAAGACTGATCAACATTTTCCCATTATTCTCTGTTACTTCTTGGCTTATTCAAAGTTACTAACTGAGCTATTTGGTGTAATACAAAATAAAGACCTCCAGAAATCGCCAGGTTCTATTTAAACCTCCTTGCCAAGGGGTCTACTTAATGTTATCAGCACACAGGACTATACAGAAGCAAGAATAAAAGTTATAAAATATCATTACAAAGTGAGTACTTAAAGAGGTCAAGAATCGGGGCGGGGGGGGGGCATGAGTAGGAATCAGGCTGGGTGGAAACATGAACGAAGGTTTGTCAAAAGACCATCTGTCTCTTCCATTTGTGCAGCCTGATCTGCATTGTTGAAAGTAGTTACAATCAGTTACTTTAATTAACCTACGAAACAGTTTCCTGTGGAGTAGGATGGAAAGGAATTTATTATGAAAGCCTATTTAAAACTGTTAAACTCAGCTGTAAAGTTTAATTATCATAATTTTACAAATGAGGAAATTGAGACACAATGAGGTCAAGCGATTTAAGTAGAGTTTGGTATTTTGCCCCTGTTTACCTCCTGGCTTTGTGTTCATTTCACACCATCCCAATAAATCCCACTGGGGAACAACCAAGGCCCTCTGAATTTTGGCAATACACATTAAAAATGTCAAGCAGGTTGTTCTAAGGTAAAAATCATGGATATGTATATACTGTATTTGTAATGATCCCATTTCACAGCTGTTGAAGGCAAAAAGATCAGAACTAATATAAATATCTACCAAAGATGGCAAGTCATGGTGGTAAGAAAAAACAGTACTACAAAAAAAAAAAAAAGTAGAGAAACATAATAATGTTTTGCCCAATATCAAACTGGACAAAGGTCAATGTACATGCATGACCTTTAAAATAAATATTTATTTACCTAGCTCTGTCATAAGCAACACCAACGTCAACAGTACCATTTTTGCCTGCAACCAAATCTCATGTGGGCACCATTAACACCCAGATTTTAGTCTCTTATGCTATTCTCCATTAAAATGAACCAGGATTCTTATAAGATAGTTGACTCCATAATTTAGGGGCAGAAAAATTATGTTGCATTTGAAATATCAGGTTGTTGCCAGAAATCAAGGATCCGAGAATAGAACTGTTTAGAAGACAAAAGAAACTATACAAGGGAACCTCCCCTGAACAGGTTGTGAATATTTAAGCAACAAAAAAGAAGTGGTAACAATAATGGTTAATTGAAACGTGTTGAAACCGTAAATGGCTATGAATTCAGTTAATTAAAAGTAATAAATATATAGTTTCCATACAAAAGAGTATCAAACATAAAATTTTGGTTTACCTTATTAATTTTAATAAGTAGAAAGGCATTGATCTATACAGATTTTCTATATATATATATAATGTATATACATGAATGTATGTATATATATATGTGTTTTTCTATCTTATTAGCAGAAAGAAGTTTACAAAAACCTCTTTCAAGAATGAGACAATTCCAATTCTACTCATTTTCTAAATGTGATTATTTTCTCCGTTATCCTATTGCCAAATTGCTCTCCTTGCTTATATCTAGAATATTCTCCGCAGGTTTTGTTTGGGTCACAAATTCCTAGTTATACTTTGTGGGAAGTACCTCATCGAATTAGAGCCTGACTTTATCCATTCAGAAAAAAACATATACATAGACTTTTATATTTACATACATAAACACCATTGACCAGCAGGTGGCTCCACAGAGCAATAAAAATTACTTGAAATGATTTAAGACTGATCTATGGGTAAATCATTAGTGCTGGAAATCTTTTTTTACACGGTGTGTTTGTGACAGAGAATTGTTTTCTAATCATAACAATTTGAACTGTAAAAACAAATATTTAGCTTGTTAAATTAAGCTTGGCAAGCTAATGTTTTGATAAAATTTTAAAAACAAATATATTTTAAGAAGTTCATCATGAAGTTGTTATTGTCAATTTCTACTTCAAAATTAACTCATATATACACACAGAAGTAGTTAAACACAGATATGAAAAACAAATCATGTAGAAATAATTGCTGCTATCTTCTAAACAATAGAAACCAAGGTCAGGAATATTCGGCAATATCATTTATTCAGGTCTAAAGGTAATGTGATATCTAGGAAAACAAGTATACTAAAATCTATTTTAGTATATGTGCTGCCGAAGTGAGCACAAAATCTATTTTATATAAGGCTTTATATGATTTTTTATGCGAAAAAATACAAAGGGGGAAGGTGGCAGAATATGAGAACCCTAAGCTCACTTCGTCCCACCAACTAAATAACATTCACATTAGTGCAAATAACTCAGAAAATGACCCAAGGCCACATTAAAGACAGTAGGAGAGTGGAGATGTGGGAGATGAATGGACTTAGAAGTCATCTATGGGAGGGAGCCCTGGACATGGAGAAGAGAGAGAAACAGACCTCACACGGGAGAGCTGCCATGGGGAAAATGAATTCCATAGCATTTTGTTCTGAAAACCAGACGGGCCAAATTTTGTGAGTTCTTACAACCATTGAGACTTATATAAGCCTGAAATTTAAAAAATCTCTGGAGAGCCTGGAGGGTGATAGGAAACTGAGTCCTTGCCCTTAAAGAGACAACACAACAAACAGCCCATGGAGATACATACATACAGC
This sequence comes from Potos flavus, assembly GCA_028534135.1. Classification (NCBI taxonomy): domain Eukaryota; kingdom Metazoa; phylum Chordata; class Mammalia; order Carnivora; family Procyonidae; genus Potos; species Potos flavus. The sequence continues at coordinate 50,953,960 of CM052885.1, read as the reverse complement.
ATAGAAGCAGCAATTTGAAAAATGCCTGGTACATATGGGAAGCAGAGTTATTTGCTAATCCCAGAGTATGTCCCAGAGGGACAGATTTTGCTGGGAGATGCCTCCATGACAAAGGAGCTGGCTGGCATCATTTCTCTCCCGCATAAACATGCAGTCACTTGCAGGAACTAACGTTGTGCCAGCATTCACTACCTAACTTGCTTACACTGTGCCCCACCCCCTCCAGCCATTCCTGTCTCAGTCCTGTTGCTGCAGGTCTCCTTTACCAGAAGACTGGTGCAAACCTTGCCAACACTGAATCTCCCTACTGCACAACTTGTGGAGCTTCAGTACTGGCAGTGCCCAGTCATCTCCTATGAAGCACGCTTCTTGTTAAAACTGCATACTTTGCCCATGCATGCTCTGCAGATTGGGCTGGCCAGCCCTAGTCCCCATAAAGACACATATATCTAGCAAAGCACCACCTTGTTAAAAGTGTGGTGCCCCACCTACTACTTTCAAGAACAGGAGATGCAGCTGACTTTCCTAACACATAGAAATGGACACAGAGAGTTAGACAAAATGAAGAGACAGAGGAATATGTCCCAAATGAAAGAACAGCACAAAGCCACAGCAAGAGACCTAAGCAAAACAGATATAAGTAATATACCTGATAGAGAATTTAAAGCAATGATCATAAAGATACTCACTGGATTTGAGAAGAGTGGAGGACCGACCAAGCCACCCAGGCACCTCCACATATAACAGACTTCAAAACAAAGACTGTAATAAGAGACAAAGGGCACTATATAATCATTAAGGGGACAATTCAATAAGAAGACATAACAATTGTAAATATTAATGCATCCAACATGGGAGCACACAAATACATAAAAGGTTAATAACAAATATAAAGGAACTAACGAATAGTAATACAACAGTAGGGGAATTTAACGCTCCACTTACATCAATGGATAGATCACTAAACAGAAAATAAAGAAAACAGTGGCTTTAAATGACATACCAGAACAGATGGATTTAATAAACATATTCAGAACATTCCATCCTAAAACAGCAAAATACACATTCTTTTTAAGTGCACACAGAACATTCTTCAGAATAGATTACATATTAGGCCATAAAACAAGTCTCAACAAAATCAAAAAGATCTAAGGTTTACCACACAACTTCTCCAACCACAATGATATGAAACTAGAAATCAACCACAAGAAAAAATCTGGAAAGAGCACAAATACATGGGACGCCTGGGTGGCTCAGTTGGTTAAGTGGCTGCCTTCGGCTCGGGTCATGATCCCAGGGTCCTGGGATCGAGTCCCACATCGGGCTCCTTGCCCAGCGGGGAGCCTGCTTCTCCCTCTGCCTCTGCCTGCCTCTCTGCCTACTTGTGATCTCTCTCTCACTCTCTCTCTGACAAATAAATAAAAAAAATCTTTAAAAAAAAAAAGCACAAATACATGGAGGTTAAATGACATGATACTAGATAATGAATGGGTCAATCAAGAAATCAAAGGGAAATTAAAAAAATACAGGGAGGCAAAGGAAAATGAAAACACAATGGTCCAGAATCTTTGGGATGCAGCAAAAATGGTCCTAGGAGGGAAGTTTATAGCAATACAGGCCTAACTCAAGAAGCAAGGAAAAATCTTATGCAAGCGATGTAAGCTTACACCTAAAGGAGCTAGAAAAAGAAGAACAAACAAAACCCCAAACCAGTAGAAGGAAGGAAATAATAAAGATTGGAGCAGAATAGATCTATAAATAATATAGAAACTAAAAATACAATAGAACAGATCAATGAAACCAGGAGCTGATTATTTGAAAAGATCAACAAAACTGATAAATCTCTGAGAGAGAGAACTCAAAATCAATAACAAAGAGGAGAAGTAACAACCAACACCACAGAAATACAAAGCATTACAAGAGGATACTATGAAAAATTATAGGCCAACAAACTGCACAACCTAGAAGAAATGTATAAATTCCTTGAAACATATAACCTTCAAAAACTGAATCAAGAAGATATAGAATATTTGAACAGACTAATTACAACCAATGAAATTGAATCAATAATAAAAAACTCCCAAAAAACAGAAGTCCGGGACCAGACGGCCTCATAGATGAATTCTACCAAACATTTAAAGATCATATATATATATATAAAATTAATATTCTTCTCAAACTTTTCCAAAAAACCAGAAGAGGTGGGAAAGCTTCCAAATTCATTCTATGAAGCCGGCATTACCCCAATACCAAAACCAGGTAAGGACGCTACAAAAAGAGGGAACCATGGGCCAATATCTCTGATAAACATAGATGCAAAAATCCTAACAAAATACCAGCAAACTCATTTCAACAATACATTAAAAATTTATTTACCATGATCAAGTGTGCTATATCCCTGGGATCTAAGGGTGTTTTAAAATTCACAAATCCACAAATCAATGTGATATATCACATCAATAAGAGAAAGGATAAGAATCATATGATCATTTGATTAGATGCAGAAAGAATATTTGACAAAGTACAACATCTGTTCAGGATAAAAAAAAACCCTCAACAAAGCAGGTTTAGAGGAACATACCTCAACATAATAATGGCCTTATATGAGAAACCCACAACTAACATCATATTCAATTGGGAAAAACTGAGAGCTTTTCTCCTACGGTCAGGAGTAAGACAAGGATGCTCACTCTCACTACTTTTATTCAACATAGTACTGTAAGTCTGAGCCATAGCAATCAGACAACAAAAAGAAATAAAAGGCATCCAAGTTAGTAAGGAAGAAGTAAATCTTTCACTATTTTCAGATGACATGATACTATATATAGAAAACCCTAAAGACGCCACCAAAAAACTGCTAGAACTGATAAATGAAGGCAGTAAGGTGGCAGGATACAAAATCAATGTACAGAAATCCAATGCATTTCTATACACCAATAATGAAGTAGCAGAAAGAGCAATAAAGAAAACTATGTCATTTACAATTGCACCAAAAATAATTAAATACCTAGGAATAAACTTAACCAAGAAGGTGAAAGACCTATACTATGAAAAGTATTAAACACTGATGAAAGCAATTGAAGATGACACAAAGAAATGGAAACACATTCCATACTTTGGATTGGAAGACCCAAAACATTTTTTTAAGGGGAGGAGGAACAGAGGGAGAGGGAGAGAGAGAATCTCAAGCAGGATCAATGCCCAGTGTGGAGGCTTGATGCAGGGCTCCATCTCACAACCCTGAGATCATGACCTGAGCTGAAATCAAGGGTTGGACGCCTAGCCCACTCAGCCACCCAGGCACCCCAGAAGACCCAATATTTTTAAAATGTCTATCCTACCTAAAGCAATCTACACATTTAATGCAATCCCTATCAAAATACCAACGGCATTTTTCACAGAACTAGAACAATCCTACAATTTGTATGGAACCACAAAAGACCCTGAATAGCCAAAACAATCTTGAAAAAGAACAACAAAGCTGGAGGTATCACAATTCCAGACTTAAAGTTGTATTACGAAGCTGTAATAATCAAAACAGTGTGACAGTGACACAAAAACAGACACATAAATCAATAGAACACTATAGAAAGCCCAGAAATAAACTCACAATTATAGGTCAATTAATCTTCAACAAAGGAGGCAAGACTATGCAATGGGAAAACAGCAGTCTTTCAACAAATGGTGTTGGGAAAACTGGACAGCTACATGCAAAAGAATGAAACTGGACCAGTTTCTTACACCATACACAAAAGTAAACTCAAAATAGATTAAGGACCTGAATGTGATACCTGAACCATAACAATCGTAGAAAAGAGCATAGGCAGTAATTTCTCTGACATTGGCCATTATAACATCTTTCTAGGTATGTCTCCTGAGGTAAGCGAAACAAAAGCAAAATTAAACTATTGAGACTACATCAAAATAAAAAGCTTCTGCACAGCAAAGGAGATAACCAGCAAAACTAAAAGACAACCTACTGACCTACTGAATGGGAGAAGATATTTGAAAATGACATTTCTAATAAAAGGTTAGTATCCAAAATATATAAAGAATTTATACAACTCAACACAAAAAACCACAAATAATCCAACTTAAAAATGGGCGGAGGACATAAATAGATATTTTTCCAAAGAAGATAGATAGTCAGCAGACACAAGAAAAGATGCTCAACATCACTCATCATTAGGGAAGTGCAACTCAACACCACAATGAGATATCACCTCACACATGTCAGAATGGCTAAAATAAAAAATACAAGAAACAACAATTATTGGCAAGGATGTGGAGAAAAAGGTACCCTTGTGTACTGCTGGTGTGATTATAAACTAGTGCAGCAACTGTGGAAGAAAATATGGAGGTTCCTCAAAAACTTAGAAAATAGAACAATCCTAGGATCCAGAAATCACACTACTGGTATTTACCCGAAGAATACAAAAACACTAATTTGAAGGGATATATGCTCTCCTGTTTACTGCAGCATTCTTTACAATAGCAAAGATATGGAAGTAACCCACACATCCATCGATAGATGAACAGATAAAGAACACACACACACAACTGAATACTACTCAGCCATCAAAAAGAATAAAATCTTGCCATTTGCAAGAACATGGGTGGATCTAGAGGATATAGTGCTACATGAAATAAGTCAGTCAGAGAAAGGCAAATACCATATGATGTTACTTATATGTAGAATTTAAGAAACAAAACATGAACAAAGGGGGAAAAAAGAGACAAACCAAAAAACCGATTTTAACTGTAGAGAACAAACTGAGGGTTCCAGAGGGAGGCTGGGTGAGGGGGTGGCTGATATAGATGAGGGGGATTAAGAGTACACTTATAGTAATGAGCACTGAGTAATATATAGAATTGCTGAATCATTACATCGTACACCTGAAACTAAATCAACCCTGTATGTGAACTATATTGGAATTAATTTTTAAAAATCAATAATACAGAATACACACTTCACTCTGAAAAATCTCTCCAGGAATAAATCATCATGGCTTACATCTTAGAGATATACTAATTGCCCTTTAAATTCTTTTTTTTTTTTTTAAAGATTTATTTATTTGAGATAGAGAGTGTGTGTGTGCATGAGTAGGGGAAGAGCAGAGGGAGAGAATCCCCTCTCAGGGAGCAGGGAGCTCCACTCAAGGCTCAACCCCACAACCACAACACCATGACCTGAAATGAAACCAAGAGTCTGATACTTAACCAACATAGCCACCCAGGTGCCCCTCCCTTAACATTCTTATGTACTACATGTTGTTTTATAATCATAGTTCCAGGAATAACAAAAAGTAGCTATTGCTTTCTCTAGATTTCAATTGCAATACACTCTGTGTCATTCATTCATTGAAAAGCTGATATTTACTGAATACTTGCAATGTGCTTGACAAGCTGTTTTAGGCACAGGTAAATATGAATTCATTTAATTCTCAAAGCAACTCTATGAAGTAAATATCATTGTTATCCCCATTGTACAGATAAGGAAACTGAAGCATGGAGATTAAATAGTTCAAATTCAGATGAGTAACCAGTGGTAAATGCAAACTTTGGTAGTTTAGTTCCAATTCGGGTGGCCTTCCATGCGTTTATTCATCAGAAAATATTTATTGAGGGGCCCTGGAGTATGCTTTACTTTCCCAGATATCATATGAAAATATATGTGCAATTCCCATCTTAGGGAGGCTGAAAACTAGTTAATGAAGATAATAATATATTTACATTGGTATGATGTGTTATAGTTATAAAAGTATGTTCATATACCCATGCATATTAAATAACTCTAAGAAAATACCGCAGAAGCTGTTATAAGCTAGTATGTAATAAAATACCACATTAGAGGTATATACCCTAATTCACTAACATAGCCAGGCAAAAGAAAAGATGGCTGTGGGCTAGAGAAGGCCGATATAATTTAATGAATGTGGTGGGTTTTGAGCTGGGCATGGGGGGCAGGGGGATATGACTTGGGAGGGCAGGGAGGAAGTGAATTAGGGGATATTCTAGCAGTCCCCAGGGTACAAAGACACTGATCTAGGAACCAATAAAGAGACTTGATCAGAAATAACTCAAGGTCAGGTGAACGGATTGTGAGAAAAAGGTTGGAATAATAGGTTGGGACAGATTTTGAAGACTTTTGAATGTTACAGGAATGCTAGGGACAAGAAAGCAAGTAATTGGTAAGTAATTGGTAACAACTCAGCACATTTGTGGAAGCTTATTTAGCTGCTAAATCACTACTGCTTTTGCAGGGGAACTATTAGAGTTGAAAACACTATTAGAGTTGTTAAAGATTCTGCAATTGTTTAAGTCATTTATTGATTAATGGACCTTTTCAGAGCTACTTGATTTATGTATCTATGCTAATATTGTTCCATAAAAATTAATGCTTTTTTGGCCTCATTTATGATACTTTTATACTAATTTATCTTTGTGTATTTTTTAATTCTCTGCACATAATAGGTTTTATCATTCTGCTCTCCTCTCTCTCTCCGCAAAAGTAATTGATAAGAGTAACACTTATTAACACACACACACACACACACACACATTAATATATATGATTTTTAAAAGTTTAAGTCTCCATGACCACAAGATAACCCGTCACTCCCATCAATTGTGTGAAAAACATGAAAAGTGTTGTCTGGAGTCGCTTAGAAAAGACTGAATCAATGATTAATGAAGTGATTCAATCAGAAATATACATTAGTTGACAACATTGCAGAAAACCCACCAACTTTTGAAAAGATTAATTGACCAGCCTTTAGGGCGATGGTTTTGAGTGTGGGCTGTTGAAACACATTATCATCTTTCCTTAATGGGGATGTAACTTTCTTCTTCCCTTTCATCTTCCCCTCAAATATTTTGTTTTTATTTATTTATTTTTATATTTGAGAGAGTGAGTGCAAGAGCAAGCCAGGGAGGCAGGGGCAGAGGGAGAGGGAAAGAGAAACTCAAGCAGACTCCATGCTGAGTGTGAAGCCTGATGTGGGGCTTGATCTCAAGACATTGAGATCAGGACCTGAGTCTAAACTAAGACTTGGTGGCTTAAGTGACTGCACCAGCCAGTCACCCCTCCCCTCAGTGTTTTCAGAGATGTACTTATTGTTTAAATGAAAGGATATTAAAATCATTTTTGACTTAAGAATTTTAGTCTAAATAAAATGGTAATGCTCTTGGTCATATAAAATCACAACTTCGAAGCTTTTGGGGAAGCAGGAAATAATTTCATTTTATTGCCTCCATTTCTATGTACTGAAAATGTGTCAAAGCACAAAACCTTTGAGACTTGATTCTATTTACTGACAGAGCCTAGTTGTACTAAATAATTCGTGCTGGGATTTCTTCACCTTTAAGAGTGGGAAGTATAGAAAAGAAAGGGAGATGGAATTTGGAAAACTTGGTTCAAAACTACCAATTGTGTGAGAAGCATAGATGAAATGTTCCAGCTGCATATTAGTTAACGTTGTTGGAGAAAGAAAAGGGAAAAATGACCTTTCTGAGATCAATAGCAAATAATTTTTCAAGTTTAGCCTATGAAACCTAAAGATAAGAAAAGGCAGGAAAAACACTGCTTATGTTGGGAAGGGTTCAACTTCCAACTGTGCAGAGGTTACAGGGTTCTGAAAAAGAGTAAAAAAGAGGGGAAGTAGTTCAGTAAAAAAATAAGAAACAAAAACATAGACAAATCAGGACTGAAATTTTCAGAAACACCAAGAGAATTGCCAATTCAAACTCAATAAATGAAAGTGTAAAAGATTTTGGCACTACTTTATTTCTTTGGCTTATCTCATTTCTTTTCATTGACATGAAAGTGGGAATGAGAAACTGAAAACAGAAGATGGGTATGAAACGAAGGAGGAATGGAGAAAATGAAAAACTAGAGCACTTATATTCTCATTTCTGTCTCCTATACTTTACTTATACATTTTAATATTTCCATCCGAGACTATATATCCTTTTTATATTTAAGATATATCCCTTTCTCACTTTCTCATTAAATCAAAAATGAAACAGAAGATTTAGGATTAGGGTTGCCAGATTAAATACAGGATGATCAGTTATATTTGAATTTCATATAAGCAATGAATACTTTTTTTAGTATAAGCATATCTCAAATAATGCATGGAACATACTTAGGCTAAAAAATTATTTGTTGTCTATCTGAAATTGAAATTTAAAGGGGCATACTATATTTTTACTTGCTAAATCTTGTGGCCATAGGAAGGGCCACTAGTCTTAATAGAGATTAATATTCCTATATTTAATCCAGTTTATCGATATCCCCCACTTAAATTTTTTTATTGAAGTACAACACACATACAAAAAGTACATTTATCTTGAGTATACAGTTCATTAAACTTGCATAAAACGAACACATCCATGTAACTGGCGCCCAGGTCAAAACCTAGACTAGGTTACCAGCCCTCTAGAAGCCTCCATTGCACCCCTTCCCCCTACTAAGGATAATCACTTCCCTGACTTCTAACAGTATAGACTAATTTTGCCCATTTTGCCACTATTTCTATTTAACGTCAATGGCCTCATTCCTATATTTTAAGGTGTTTACCTACTTGGCAGAAACACAGACCCCTGGTACCAGGTTAAATGTCCAGTTGACTGGAGATATTTGAGGTTATGGGAGAGCACTCCTGTCTCCATGTATTAAGTAAATTCTCTAGGCAATGTATTCATCCAGAACCCCATGGGGGTAGCAGGTGGGCAGAACTTTCCAGGGAACCCAGGAGATAATAAAGGCAGAAATTCAGAAGTCGTGAGTCTTCTGCAATATAGTAGGTTATGACCTTTTGATTAGGAGAAGCTGAGGGCCAAGTAGGTGGTTTTGTTGGTGATGCATTTAACAGAGCAACAGTAGGAAATAGGCATTTGACATGCTTCCCCATGAACACCTTCCTGAAGGTGATCTTATGAGTCACTGTCCTCCCAGCAAGGGCTGCATGTTGGCAATGTTCATCTGCACCGGCTAGTTTTGTTTCATAAGGTGGTTGGTTCTATGAAGCCATGTAATACCTCTAAGTCCATAATTCTCTCAACCTGTAGAGAGGATCCTGTTCCCATTCTATCAGCATGCATCATAACCATCCCCATTACTAAGGACAGGTCTCAGAAAAAAGTCCCTTCTGCTTGTCCCCAGAAGTGTTGGGAGGAAGGCCATAGGAATCAAGCTCAAAGAAAGATCAGGAGCATCTCTAACAAGACCTTCAAATGTACCAGACTAGAAAAGAGGGAGGCTCCAGGGACTCACTGAGTTCACGGAGTATCCTCCCAGGCTAACCTGGAACAGAACCCACAGGGCTGAGTAATTGTGTGACAGCTGCTGCATGAAGAACTGGAAGTATATGACATGGCTGGCCAATGAGCCTTCTCTGATAAGAATCTGAGGATAGGATTACCAGTGATTCAATCTGGGAAGGACTGTCAGATATTTGCCTGGGTGGTACCATAAAGTCTGAGTAGTTTTTAAGCAGCAGCTTTCCAGGCAAAAGTGAGGTACTGATGTCATCTGCCTCTCCAACCAAGCTCAAAACAAAGGGTAAAACATGGTACTCCCGTTCCCCATCATTATATTCCTTTCCTTCCCTGCTTGGTGCATAGTCTGTCCTGTTACAAATGCAGTGGAAGAAGGCTGTTTGTTTGCAGTATTGCTCAATATACTAAAAAAGTACAATCCAACAATGAGACCTTGAATAAATACATTATGCTATGTCCCCAAAAATGTAATCCTCTCTAGTCTTTAAAATGATGTTGTGGAACAAAATGTAGGAGTAGTCATAATAGTGCTAGCTAGTACTATAAAGCCCTAAGGCAGCGTTCTAAGTTCTTGGCAAATGCTGACTCACTGAAATATTCACAACTCTGTGAAGTAACTATTTTTATTCCCATTTACAAATGAGGACTCTAGTACATGTTTCATTTAAAGAACATGTCCAAGGGTCACACAGTAAGTGACAGAGCCAGGATTCAAATCTGAACAAGCTGGCTCCAGAGTCCACACTGTTAACTGTTACATAATGACAAAGGAAAATGTTAATCATTTATCATTAAGGGAGAAAAACAAGCTAAAAAAAAAAAAAAAGGAGTTTGCGAAGTATGATTCCAATTCTATACCAAATTTTTTTTAAAAGATCGTGTGACTATAGACACAAGGAAAAATTATTATAAAGATACCTGCCATACTGTTAACAATGAGAGGCCAGAGTTTAAGTGATTCTTACCTCCTTTTTTATAATATACTATACCATCTACATTTTCTGTAGTAAACTTATATGAGTAAAAAAATTCTTAAAATGGTTTGTTTTAGTGAAATCAGCTCGACAGTCGTGACCTTTATGCAAGGCCTTCTGGTGTGAAGCTGTGGAAAGCAATAACATCCTATGGAAAGCTTTCAAGGAAGATGCCAGCCATTTTGCCTCAGAGAACAGTGAGTTTCATGCTCATTAATGCAGGCATCCAGTGTAGGCGAAGTGAGTTGTGTAGAGCACTGAGCACATGTTAGAATGTGGAAGCTGGCAGAAGCCTCAAGCTTCTCAAACCCCCCTCAGTTGGTAGAGACTGAACCTAAAGAGGTTGCCCACAGAAAGTCCTAAAGTTTGTTAACTGGGAGGCCTTTTAAAAAACAGCATTAGCCTTAGGAAGCAGAACTCAGCAGGAAATTTCACAAGTCACTTTAAATTTAGCCACAGAATGGCATGTCAATAGCAAGAGAGCATTTGAGCAGATTTTTATCTTCTTGTGGCCATGAAATTTTGCTGAGAGAAAGGCCTGTGAATGTATTGCAGCAAAGGTTTATTTACATAACTCGGGAGAGTTCGAACTTAGCTGTGATAGAGAAGAATCTCCTGCAGACGATGGTGGGAACACTCTTTCCCAGGCTACGCCCTCATTCATTGTCTCCCTGTAGGCACCTGTTCAGGTAACCCAGAGTTCTTGGACTTCCAGGCCAGTCTGGATTTCCTAGGGAAGGGTAAATTGAAAAACCAAGAGTTCTCCACCCAGCCCAATCATGGATTCACATCACGGCTCATGTGAGGATAGAGAGTGGAGAGGGCTGGCAATCTCTAGCAACATGGTTTTTCAGAGCTTGACCTTTCCAGTGGCTACAGCCAGGAACAGGGCCAGGGAGTCCTGCCAGTCCAGCAGCCACTCCTAGCAGCTCCCCGTCCCAGCTGGGTGTTGCCCAGTATGTGTTGCTGATCCATAGTCTTAGGCCTCTCTCTGGCTCACTAATGACTGATATATTACCTGTAGAGGTCAGTTCAAAGCAGGGCTCTTAATGAGTTCTGGAATGGTAGTACTGCACAGATTTTAAAGAAACTGTTCAAATGTCCTGGATTGCATTAGGGAAGCAAACTTACATTCTTTTACAGAATGTCACAATTTTAGCTGCCTCCCCAAGCAATTTGCAGGACTCGAGGAGTCCTGTGTACAGACCAAATATGTACCCAAGTATATAAACTAAAAGGAATTATGTGGTAAGTGTTGCTAGAGTTACAAAGAAAGAACTGAAAGGATTCAAAGGGAAGGTTGTTTCCAGCTGAGGTAGTAAACAAAGCATTCTTTGAGGAGGAGGCCTTTGAGCTGGGCCTCAAAGATGGGCCCATATAGGAAAGGAGGCAGGGGAGAGGGATGCCCTGACAGAAGGAAATGTCTGAACAAAAGTCTGGAGCTGTGAAAGAATGAGTCATAGCACAGCAAAGTGAGAGGTCCTGTTTTCTAGAACAGAGGTGTCCTGTAGCAAGCCAAGAACTGAGAAAAGAACCATATTTCATTGAATCCAAGATGCCAAGATTGCCATCAATCATAAGATGCATCTGATTTCAGAATATTTTAATATATTTTAATAAAAATAGGTCTTAGAGGGATGCCTGGGTGGCTCAGTCGGTTAAGTGTCTGCCTGTGGCTCAGGTCATGATTCCAAGGTCCTGGGATCAAGTCCCACATCAGGCTCCTGTCTCAGGGGAGAACCTGCTTCTCCCTCTGCCTGCCTCTGCTTGTCTGTTCTCTCTGACAAATAAATAAATAAAATCTTAAAAAAATATATGTCTTAGAATTGATGAAACACAGTTAGCAGGTATGGAAGTTCTTGAAAATCAGGTAAGAAGGACAGATGGACGGTAATAAATAGGAAGCCCTGAGCAGGGGTGTGATATCATGCTCTATGAAGACTGAATTAATTGCTCGGTGAGGCCAAGGTAGGATATGCTGTGTTAGAGCTACTGTATTCATACGGTCAGGAGAATTAGAGGGGTGGAAGTGGGAATCAAAGTGGTCACACACAAGAGATATTCCCAAGGAAAAATCAAGTGAATCAACCACACTGATATGCTGAATGAGAGAGGAGTCAAAGATAAATTCCAGATGGGTAATGAGGAAGAATACGGTAGGCCTGTCACATTTTATGTTTCCAACTTATGTTTCTTCTTGCATATTTCCTCCTTTCATGATTTTCCTAGATGGTAGAGTTTTGTCATTCTTTTTTTTTTTTTTTTTTTTTGACAGAGAGAGAGAGAGATCACAAGTAGGCAGAGAGGCAGGCAGAGAGAGAGGGGTTAGCAGGCTCCCTGCTGAGCAGAGAGCCTGATGCGGGGCTTGATCCCAGGACCCTGAGACCATGACCTGAGCCGAAGGCAGAGGCTTTAACCTACTGAGCCACTCAGGTGCTCCCAGTTTTGTTATTCTTTTTCTCCTCTCTCTAGTGTTTAAAAAGTTTTAATTCCCATCTTTATATGGCTAATGATTACCGTTACATATTTAAGCCTACATTTTCATACTGACAAAAATTAACAGGTGCTCATTCTCAAATAGAATGGGAGATTTACCTGCTTACCTCTTTTCATCCTCATCCTCATTCCCACCACTTTCAGGTTTTGTTGGTATTATCATATTTGGAATTGTATTTCGGGGCTAGAGTCATATCTAGTCATGACTGCTATTTGATTATGCTATGCAAAATACTCCCCCTAAAATAGGATCAATATCAAGCCACCAAAAATATATTAAAAGTTATGGAAACTTGTACCCCAAGGCCCACTATGAATTTCAGTTTACAGTCTATGTCATGTTAATTTCTAATAATTCCTAACTACCTCTAAATTGTCTTAATTTTCGGGGTGCCTGGGTGGCTCAGTGGGTTAAAGCCTCTGCCTTTGGCTCAGGTCATGATCTCAGGGTCCTGGGATCGAGCCCCACATCGGGCTCTCTGCTCAGTGGGGAGCCTGCTTCCCCCTCTCTCTCTGCCTACCTCTCTGCCTACTTGTAATCTCTCTCTCTGTTAAATAAATAAAAATAAAATCTTTAAATTGTATTAATTTTCAATACTGCTATAATTTCTATTTCTCTAAATTTTATTTTAGTTTTACTGTTCTTCAAGATCTCATGATTTAGCATATTTCCTATCACCTGAGTTTGCATGCTTCTAGAATAAGGTATGCAGCTTTAGTTGCTGCACCTTAAGGAAATCATGAGGGATATTTAGAAGGACAGAAAAATACAATAAAGTATTTGAAGAGAAAGGTCTGCTGTTGAGCAGGGACCAACAAAAATGATCAGGTATCTTAGGTTTAGGAGAGCAGTCATTTAGAGGGCATATGGTTAAGGCCTTTAAAATCGAAAGGGTTAGGGTAGAAGATGTGGTATAAATACACACA
>CM052885.1:50929494-50940181 GCA_028534135.1 Potos flavus | reverse complement strand
TAGCTGGGTTATGGACATTGGGGAGGGTATGGGCTATGGTGAGTGCTGTGAAATGTGTAAGTCTGATGATTCACAGACCTGTACCCCTGGGGCAAATAATACATTATATGTTAATAAAAAATAAATAAATAAATAAAATCAAAAGGCAAAAATCAGGTGAATCTATTGATAGAATCCTTACCCTGATATTAGAACATGTCTTGAAACTTTTAAGAAATGAATTTAGAGAAAAAAATCAAAGCACTTTACGATAGCTAGTTTTGTCCCTTCAGGTCTAAGTTGTGTCCTTCTCTGCCCTGCTCTGGTGCTGGGAGGCTGACCTTTATGGACTGCGGCAACAAGCTCCCTTGCCCTTTGGCTAAGGCTGGCTTTGGTGAGCGAGGTGGTGCTGAGAGGCACCGTGGCAGGAGACTGGAAGATGGAGAAGCATAAGGTTAAGCTATTTATTGCCCCTCTCTCTTGCTTCCTCTCTAGCAGCATGTTCAGGGTTACCACACTGGTTCAGCAGCTTTCTCCATATTCTTTCTGGGTTCTAGGAAACACATTCTTCCTCTCTCATTTCAAATTAATGGGAAGCAACAGCTCCTCATTGTTGTTAACCCCAGACACTGCATTAACCCCTGCTGATTTCTATAAACCGTCTCATCCCTTGTGACTGTTGCCTTTACTAACTTCCCTCAGTTACCTTTGTGGAGTACATCATCCATTTCCAGACCCCGGCTGAACCCTGACTGCTGCATGAATGCACCTACAGATCCCTATACCTAAGAAATAGTATAAGAAACTACCCCTGAATTTGTGAAATAGGCCAATTGTATAGCACTTTGAATTATTGGGTCCAAGGGGCACCTGTTGGGCTCAATGGTTGGGTTGTAGTAAGTTTTTTTCTATTAGAAAACGGATGTTCCCACTATAAATCATCCCGGGAACCAGATAATCCCCATGTAGGAAAGAAACTGAAGGAAGGACTTCTGCTTCTCTCTGGATTAGGGATCCATTTGGTCCTGGACTTTGAGGCATAGAGAGGCTTTTAGCAGGCTCGCGCTGGCAGTGAGCTATCCCCGGGGTGGCAGCAATATCAAGCTTCTGTTCTTGTCAGGAATGGCAGCAAACAACAGCAGCTCAGAGACAGAAATAGCCAGCATTTGAGGGCCTGGGGTAAGGAACGTCTGGCCTGGAAAGGCATTGTATCCACATTCTGACCCCACCGAAAAGTAGGAAGCATTGTCAAGATGCTCCCTTTGGCCCAAAGGAAAAGAGTTTCTCTTTCTTGAAGCTGAGAGGGGGGCAACAGTAGGGAAAACTGAGCCCATGACAGCCGAACTTTCCTGAAGGTCAAAGTAACGTATTGAGAAGGCCAGAGGGGATACATAGGAAAGCTCTATTTTAGAGATTTATATCTAAGGAGTACAAATAAAGTTTCAGATCTAGTTAAAAGCACTTTGAGACAGGTGACTTTCTAGCAAAAGTGGCCAGTAGGATAGAATGCTGTCATAATTTGGGTATAAAATGGAAGGACACTTTCCACTGTAGTCATTCACTGGGAAGCTAGAGACACATCAATTCATTTTCTCTGTACCGGAGATAGGAATAGTTCTTGGAGCTTTCACAGAGTAGATGTGACACCCTGATTCTTATTTTGGTTTAAAGGACTTCAGAGCTCACTAGAGGCCAAATTGACTCTCATTAGTCATATGAGACTTGCACGTTTACCAAGAACTTGACCTGGCAAGAAGGAAGAGTCCTGTGTACCAGCTGAAAGGATGTCACCTGCCGATCTCTAATATAATGTGGAGCCTGGACTCAGTTTACTAAGCAGCGCACCTAAGCATCATCCAAAAATATTGCTGTGAGTTATTACGTAGGATCAAATGCATTTCTCCAGATTTAAAAAAATATATCAATTACCTTAAAATATTAAGAATTTTGTAATAGCTCAAGAAGACAAATTTCCTAGAAATGAGAAATTGCTGAGAAATTGATTGTATTGTATTGTATTGATTTCATACAATGATTTCTCCTGTTCTTGGAAAATGTTAATCAAACTTTACGGATCTAACTAGCTTAAAATTTTAACATAAATTCTTCTGTGAGCCAAATTCTGTATATTATTGAAGCCTGAAGTGTCAAGCTCTCTTCTGGCTGCTACCACCAATTATGTACAACTGGATTCAAAAGTCCCACTGGAGGGACACTTTGTTTCTTCACAGGTATAGTCATTACTCTCTTCTCGGGAAACTGTGAGCCTTCCTTAAGGAGGGCTTTTGCTGAATGAGGGACGGAGACCCCACGTGGCCTCTTCTCCCTCATTTGTTCCTTTGCCATGTTACCAGAGTTTATCTGCAGAACACCAAGCTGCACTGCTTCCCTGTCCCTTTTTGACCTTTTTACTTAGAGTGGAAGTCATCTCCAAGAGCATGTGACTCAGGCTGCGTAATATCAGGGATCAGGCTGAACTATTACAGACACAGTGGGTTAGCAGCCAAGGAGCAGTTCCTCTGACGGGCTGCCCAGGGTTTTCTGAGGATTCATTCTCTGGCAACGATGCCACTCAGACTGTAATAGCTTCATAACCCCAAGGAGAAATTCTGAATTACAACATGGCAAGATCCAGGACGGGAGAGCTCATTTTCTGGGTTCACATTATCTCAACTATACTAACTTGAATAAAACCTCCAAGAAAGAGTAGTGGTTTTGTTTCTAATTTCTTCCATCTTAATTCTGTTACGCTTGTAATTCCATTGCACACCATGATCAGCACAGCTTGATTACACATGGGGTTACACAGAGGGTAAACTGTGTCTGTGTCATGAGGTTAGACATCCTAATGTCGCCTCCATTGGCCCTGCAGGATGGGAGTGGGCTGTTACGCAGTGTGTCTCCAATATCAATGTCACAAAGGGAAACGTCTATGGGACATCAGAAAACTGAACGGAGGCATGGATTTTTAAAAGGCCAGTCTATTTCTGAAATAGGCAAATTAGAATAGTCTTCAATGCCAATTTGCCCACAACAGAGTAAGTTTTTGGAAAAATAGACAGATGTCTTCCTATGCAATAATTAAATAGTAATTAATATGCTAAAATCAGGCAAACATTCGAAGTATGAATCCTTATGTTGACAGGAGAGAACGGGCACAAACCTGACTTCTGGCAACCTGAGACTGTTTTTCGGATTTTTATCCGAATGAATCTCATCAGAATTGGCTTCTTTGTTTAAAGCAATATTCTTAATTGGGTTTGAGGTTTATTATAGTGGCAACGTGGTCAAAGGGCAACAGGTCTGCAATGACTGAAGCATCGCAAAGAAACAACTGGCAAAAACTCACCTGGATTTGGGGGTTGATTTGAGACATCTTTCTCTGATATTTTATGCAGATCGTGCATGTGGTGCAGAGTCTATTTTGGTTCTGTCTGTCCGGGCACAGAGGTCAGTCAGCTAGCACACACATCCACTGCCAATGACTATGTGCCCTTCGATTCTTCAGGGTTCTCAGAGGTTCAGAGGGCTGTGCTCTCCCTGCTAAGACAAGTTCATTTCGTTAATGGTGTGGGTTTTCTCTTTCAGAAATAAATGTAGGAAAACAGTTTGGCAGTTCCTCAAAAGGTTAAATATAGAATTACTGTATGACCCAGCAATTCCGCTTCTAGGGTGTATATCCAGAAACATTGAAAACAGGTACCCAAGCAAATTCTTGTACATGAATGCTCATAGTAGCAGTATACACAATAGCCAAAACATAGAAACAATCCATCAGTGGATTAATTGATAAACAAATTGTGGTATACACATACAATACTCAGTCATAAAAAAGGAATGAAGTGCTGATACATGGTACAATGTGGATGAACCTTGAAAACATTGTGTTAAATGAAAGAAGTCAGGTACAGAAGGTCACATAGTGTACAAGTCCATTTATATAACATATCCAGAACAGGTGAATTCGTAGAGTCAGAAAGCAGACTGCTGGTTGCCAAAATCTATAGGTAGTTAGGGATAGGATTTCTTTATGAAGTAATAAAAATATTTTGGAACTGGATATAGCTGGTAGTTGCACAATATTGTAACTGTACTAAATGCCAATGAATTCTTCACTTTAAAATGGCTAATGTTATGTGAATTTCATCTTAATAAAAATAATTTTAAAATAAATGTAAAACACACTTGATTCAGTTCTCTGCATTAAGTACACTGCAACTCAGAATGCCCTTCAATCCTAGGACTGTATGCCACAGGTAGAGAAACAACTGTTTGCACCAGGTCCTGACAATGGGAAGCGACTTCAGCCACCTGAACGTGCCAGATTCATAAAGAGAAGCCTGGCAGTTCACCAGGGAGAGAAATGATACCTGGTCCTCATATTTGTTGGCAGCCGTTTTGCAATAGAAGAGCCATTCAACTCTCTGACAGCTACAGAGCACAAGATTAAATTTTTTCATGCTTTACAAAAAGGGTATTTCAATAGAAAATTGATAAACTGCTTTTTATGAAAAGAAATCTCACATTTGGTAATCTGCAAAAGAAAAAGGACCTATTTCCGTCCATAGATTCCATTGCATTTAAATTCTCAGTGCAAAGATAAAGGCAAGAATTCTCTACTTCTCGGGGTCAGAATGTGTCAGAATTGCCATTCATCATAAAATCAAAGGGGTAACAACAATAATTAAGTCTTTGGAAGATAAACCCAGTGAGAAAAAATAAGAAAAAAAAATAAGACGGCGGTATAGGAATTGAGTATTTGCAGTATGTCACGTGGGGTGGTGATCGTTTGTCCTCATCTCCCAGAGGAAAGAGGGAGGAAGCCTGCTGTACAGAGAGGCTGCTATTCAGCAATGACAGGTTCTTGCTGCAGGACTTCAAAGACACTGAAACAAGACATGAAGGGAAGCTACAAAGTTCCTTCAGGAAGCATTTAAGACTCTGGGCAGCTGATGAATGTGATGAGCTGTGAAGGGACAGTTCACTTCTCTGAGCCTAGGAGAGCTGCAGTGGGTCAGGATCTTTTTTTTTTCCCCCTTTAGAGAAGGCAGCCACCTGTCTGGTATCTTAATAGACCTCTCTACCTGTATGTAATTTAATTCCTTCATGACGAATTTTCTGTCTTTTTTCTTTCTTTTCTTTAAATTGAAGTATTTTTATACACAATATTACATTAGTTTCAGGTGTACGATATAGTGATTTGACAAGTCTGTAAGGTATGCTGTGCTCACCACAAGTATAGCTGCCATCTGTCACCATATAATGCTATTGCAATACCAGTGCAATTTCCGGTGCTGTACCTTTCATCCTTGTGACTTACTCAATCCATAACTGGAAGCCTGTACTTCCCATTCACTCATTTTGCCCATCTCCCCATAACTTTCCCCACCCTCCCTGCATGGCAACCATCATGTCTGTTCTCTGTATTTAGGAGTCTATTTCTGCTTTTTTTTTTTTTTTTTTGGTTAATTTGTTTTGTTCTTTAGTTTCCACATGTAAATGAAATCATATGCCATTTGTCTTTCTCTGACTTATTTCACTTAGTATAATACCCTCTAGGTCCATCCATGTTGTTGCACATGGCAAGGTCTCATTCTTTTTTATGGCTGGGTAATACTTTCTTGTTGCCTTAATCTTTTTGAGGATAAGGAACAAAGTCATTGTACTTATGAAATAACTTACAAACAGTTGAAGCTGATAGCAATAAACTCACCCCCAACCTCAGATAAATTTCCCATTCTCTAGGTCAAAGAATCTTAGTTCTTGATCATTTTTTGTGGCATTCTTATCACTATTTTAAAGCTCTTTATTATTTTCTGAAATCATCTATATGATTTGGTAACCTAACTTTAGAAAAGAAGCTTAAAGGCCATCTGAATAAATGTACAAAAATAACACAATATATTTGAGTTATTCATACATTACTCTCAAGGATGGTCACAATTGTTTTATGGGGCCACCGATGCCCTTGTTTGGGAGAGTTTGGGGTTTGCCGTGTGGGGCTCAGGAGAGGCCAGGGAGCAAGGAGAAGATGCTCCCTTTCACTGCTCTATGAGTACTTGATTAGAAAATAAAAACTGGCCCTGGAGCCAAGAATTCTTCAAATTAAATATTAAAGACTCAACTGGCCATGCCTTACTCTTTTTTCTGCTTTTATATATTACAAGGCCAAATGCAAAGAAACAACAAATGGCTTACTTACTCCACAGGGCCAATAAGCAGTAGAACTGAAATTAGAATTTAGGAGTACCTTCTTGCCAATCTAGTGCTCAGTCTATTGAACTAGGAAGACTGCTCAAATTTAGAGGCCCAGCTAGTATAGTATTTTAACTCTGATAATATTCAGAGAAGCAGTCTACAAAAATATCTTATAATCTCATCCTGGTAGTAATTTGATGTTTTGATCAAATTGACATTTTCACACTTCTTTAGTTATGAGATGTCTTTTAAAGACTTATTATTGACTTACAAAGCAATAATGCAAAGCAAGACTGTCAACTGAAATATTTAAATAACAAGTAATTTTCACTTGCATTTATTGCTCTCATGAATCTTCATGGCATAGAGGTTATGGTAGTAGTAGCAATATGAAGTCTCTGGATAACTTTTTGATGGGGGGAAAAAGTCAGTCAAAATTACATGATATGCCCAGTTTTTAGGATTCTGGGTAAAAGCCTCAGGCCAAAGTCTAGACTTGGTCTTACACTTTTCACCTTCAAGGAGAATTACAGTGCATCATACTTGGGAGCTCCTAACAAAATTCTTGGCTAGATCTGAGTCACTTAGAAAAACAAATGACCTCAAAAACAGAGAATAAAGTATGATGAAATTTATTTTCAAGTGGAAAATTATAACTGGTTCATTTCGAAGAAGAAAGAAGAATATCACTGCCAGGAGAGCAAAAGATAAACAAGAAAAATGAAATGCAGAACTTGGACAAGAAAGAAACAAGATGGGTTTATCTCAAAGCATATCTGAAATCCAAAATTTTCACAGCATGATATAAATCCCAAGTAATCAGAACAAGTCCTTTACTGTGAAAAGAACTTCAAGATAAAGGGAGGCATGGAATATGGAGGCTCTGGCAAACACCTGCTTTCCATCATCATGGCAGGGGAGGCAGTGGTTTCTAGTTCCACTCAGGCCTTTTGGAAGACTCATTAGTCACTGGGTCATGCAACAATTACTTGGCTCACTGAAACACTATGGGTATGTCCTATTGGTAACAAGAACTGGTCAATGGGACACAAGCCATGTTGAGCATGGAAGGTGGCAACCCAGATGGGCTGCAGAGTTAGTAAGTTGTTCATACAAGTAGATATCAAGATCTATTCCAGCGATGAAGCCAAAATGAGAACCAAGATGAGAAACAGATCCCAGAGCTAAGAGCAGAGCTTAAGTCCAGTAGCAACACTGAGTTGGAATCTGAGGCAGTAGCCAGATATTTCAGACAAGAGCAAAGTATAGAGTGTTGGAGAAGCAAGGAGAATTAAAAAACCTTCACCTAATACTTTGATTTCTAGCTTCAATGGCTTATTTTGGCCTACCCAATCATAGTGGGTTGAATGGTAGCCCCCTAAAAGATCTGTTCACATGGTAACTCCTGGAATTGTGAATGTGACCTTATTGGGAAAAGAGGTCCTGGGGTGTCTGGTGGCTCAGTCAGTTAAGCATCCAACTGTTAGTATTGGCTCAGGTCCTGATCTCATGGATGGTGAGATAGAGCCCCACGTCAGGCTTCGTGCTCAACAGGAAGTCTGCTTGAAGATTCTCTTCCTCTACCCCTTCCCCACTCACACTTGTGTGCTCTCTCCAAAATAAATAAATAAATCTTAAAAAAAGAGGCCCTAAATCCAATGATAAGAGTCTTTAAAAGAGACAACAGAAGAGAAAAAGAAGAGAAGAGGAGAAGCCATGTGTAGACAGAAGCAGAGAATGGAGTTATGGAGCACACCAAGGAATGCCCGGAGCCACCAGATGCTGGAAGAGGTATGGATTCTCCCCCAGAGCCAATGAAGGGAGCACAGTTCTGCCTACACCTTGATTTCAGACTTCCAGCCTCTACAATGCTGAGAGAAAACATTTCTGTTGGTTTTAAGTCGCTAAGTTTGTGGTCATTTATTGCAGCAGCCCTTGGAAACCAGTACACCAATTATGCTGTGCTTCTCATGAAGGGGTATCTTAAAAGCCTTACATGACTTCTACCACCACCACCTATCTCTGCGGGTGAACATGTGCACATGCATGCACACATACATGCATGCATACACACGCACGCACGTGCACGCGCGCACACACACACACACACACACACACACACTTCAACAGCCCCAAACAAGAGCTCCTGGGGTGGGAGATAGGGTATAAGCATCAGGGTACCGAGCAGGAGTATGCCTCTCTCAATTTCTTTCAAGACTCCTGGCTGCTGAGGTTTTTCCAGCACCTAAGGGAAAACAAATCATTACTTAATAAGTGAGATTTATTTAAAGCATTAAATTTTTCAAAACATGGCGTATAAAATTTAAAAGATTCCTTAGTAGTAAGAGATTTAGAGCCATAGTTTTAAATAATTTGGTTTTTTTTGAAGATCTCTGGGGGTGATGACAGGATCTCCTAAGACTAGGTTTAAATTGTCCCAAGATGGAGTCATTCTAGCCATTCTATATTGGAACTGCTCCATGGTTTTGTGTTTTTTTTTTTGTTTTTTTTTTTTACTGTTGCATGTTTTACTTAAGTGAACTCTTGAGAATGGAAAGTGCCTGGTAATCTGGAACTTATTAAATCTAGGGGGAAGGAACGAGATGGCAGAGGAGTAGGAAACTGAGTTACCATCAGGTCCCAGGAGTTCAGCTAGATAGTTATCAAACCATTCTGAACATCTACAAACTCAACAGGAGATAGAAGAGAGGAAGAGCAGCAATTCTAAGAACAGAGAATCAACCGCTTTCCAGAAGGTGGAGTGTGGAGAAGTGAATCTAAAGCAACAAGAAGATAGACCGTGGGGGGAGGGGCCAGCTCCCAGCAAGTGAGAGAGCAGCAGAGCACAAAATCGGAACTTTTAGAAGTGAGCTCCACTCAGGGACATCCCTCCAGAGGCTAAGTGGGGAGTGGAGCCCTCATGGGGACAGTGTGGTCTCAGGACCTGCAGGGACACAAAAAGACCAGGGGTGCCTGACTGTGGCAGAGCTCCCAGGTATCAGAGTGGGGAAGCTGGGTGCGGAGACAGAGCCGAGCAGTGGGCTCTCAGCTCAGGATAACCTTACACCATGATCCGAGGCACAGTCGGGCCACTGCTCTTTGAGCAGAGACCCCACAAGCAGCAGATCTGGGGAGACCCCCTCCTTCCTCCTCTGGGAGGAGCGGCGGGGGAACATGCTGCAGGAATCTCCTGGGTTTAGAGACTCCAAATGGGGCTGTGCGCCAGAGATAGAACCATTCGGTCACAGGCTGGGTGAGCTCGGAGTGCAGCCAGAGACCAGGGAGATGGGAGGGATTGACTGCTTTTCTCTAAGAGCGCATTGAGGAGTGAGGCCCTGAGCTCTCGGCTCCTACGGGACCAGAGATTGGGAGGCCACCATCTTCATTCCTGTCCTCCAAAGCTCTACGGAAAGCATTCAGGGAACAAAAGCTCCAAAGACCAAAACCAAGCAGATTACTTAGCCTGTCCCCTGGCAAGGGCAGTGCAATCCCGCCTGGGGCAAAGACATTTGAGAATCACTGCAACAAGCCCCACCCCCAGAAGATCAGCAAGAACATCCAGCCAAGACCAAGTGCACTGATCAATGAGAACTGTGGAACTCCAGAGCTAGGGGAAAGCAACACATAGAATTCATGGCTTTCTTCCCATGATCCTTTAGTCTCTCAAAGTTAAATTTTTTTAATTTTTTTTTCTTATTCTATTTTTCCTCTTTCCTATTTTAACGTTTTTTAACTATTTTATCTTATCAATACCTTTTTAAAAATGTTTTATTTTTTTATTTTTTTTTAAAGATTTTATTTATTTATTTGACAGAGAGGAGAGAGATCACAAGTAGGCAGAGAGGCAGGCAGAGAGAGAGGGGGAAGCAGGCTCCCTGCTGATCAGAGAGCCCAATACGGGACTCGATCCCAGGACCCTGAGACATGACCTGAGCTAAAAGCAGAGGCTTTAACCCACCGAGCCACCCAGGCACCCCTTTAAAAATCTTTTAAAATTCTCATTGTTATAGTCATATTTTATCCCTTCATTGTATTTAACCTCCTTTCTTGTATACATATAGGTTTTTTTTTTTTCTTTAAAATTTTGGGATACAATTTCTTCTAATAGATCAAAATATATCCATATATCCTAAATCTAGTGCATAGCTTTGTTCTAGCCTCCAACCCGATCACATTCTTTCCTTTTTTTTTTAACCAACTTCATATATTACCAATTCCTTTTTTAGAATCTTTTTTAATTTTCATCTTTACAGTCATATTCATCCTTTCATCATGTTTACCCTTATTTTTGTATATATATAAGTTTTTCCTTTAAGATTTTGGGAGGTAGTTTCTTCTAACAGACTAAAATTACCCAAAATCAATCGAGTGTGTGGCTCTGTTCTATTCGCCAGTCTGATATATATTAGACTGGTGAATATATATAAAATATAATATATATAAAATATAATATATATATGTACTAGACTGGTGAATATATATAAAATATATAATATATATTATATATATA
>CM052885.1:50896641-50928994 GCA_028534135.1 Potos flavus | reverse complement strand
AATCCTACACCTAAAGAAGGTGGAGACAGAACAGCAAAGAAAGCCTAAACCCAACAGGAGAAGGGAAATAATAAAGACCAGAGCAGAAATCAATGAAATAGAAACCAAAAGAACAGTAGAACAAACCAATGAAACTAGGAGGTGGTTCTTTGAATTAATAAAATTCATAACTCCCTGACCAGACTTATCAAAAAGAAAAGAGAAAGGACCCAAATTAATAAAATCATGAAGGAAAGATGAGATATCACAACCAACACCAAAGAAATACAAACGATTATGAGAACATATTATGAGCAACTATACACCAGCAAATTTGACAATCTGGAAGAAATGGATACTTTCCTAGAGACATATAAACTACCAAAACTGAACCAGGAAGAAATAGAAAACCTGAACAGACCCATAACAAGGAGATTGAAGCAGTCATCAAAAATCTCCCAACAAACAAGAGCTCAAGGCCAGACGGCTTCCCAGGGGAATTCTACCAAATATTTAAAGAAGAATTAATACCTATTCTCCTGAAACTGTTCCAAAAAATAGAAATGGAAGGAAAACTTCCAAACTCATTTTTATGAGGCCAGCATTACCTTGATCCCAAAACCAGACAAAGACCCCATCAAAAAGGAGAATTACAGACCAATATCCTTGATGGACACAGAGGCGAAAATTCTCACCAAAATACTGATCCAACAGTACATTAAAAGGATTATGCACCATGACCAAGTGGGATTTATTCCTGGACTGCAAGGTTGGTTCAACATCTGCAAATCAATCAATGTGATACAATACATTAATAAAAGAAAGAACAAGAACCATATGATACTCTCAATAGATGCTGAAAAAGCATTTGACAAAGTACGGCATCCTTCATTGATTAAAACTCTTCACAGTGTAGGCATAGAGGGTACATATCTCAATATCATCAAAGCCATCTATGAAAAACCCACAGCGAATATCATTCTCAATGAGGAAAAACTGAGAGCTTTTCTGCTAAGGTCAGGAATATGGCAGAGATGTCCACCATCACCACTGCTATTCGACATAGTACTAGAAGAACTAGCCTCAGCAATCAGACAACAAAAAGAAATAAAAGTCATCCGAATTGGCAATGAAGTCAAACTCTCACTCTTTGCAGATGATATGATACTTTATGTGGAAAACCCAAGACTCCACTCCCAAACTGCCAGAACTCATACAGGAATTCAGTCAAGTGTCAGGATATAAAATCAATGCACAGAAATCAGTTGCATTTCTATACACTAACAGAAAGACAGAAGAAAGAGAAATTAAGGAGCAATCCCATTTACAATTGCACCCCAAACCATAAGATACCTAAGAATAAACCTAACCAAAGAGGATAAGAATCTGTACTCAGAAAACTATAAAATACTCATGAAAGAAATTGAGGAAGACATAAAGAAATGGAAAAACGTTCCATGCTCATGGATTGGAAGAACAAATATTGTGAAGATGTCCATGCTACCTAAAGCAATATACATATTTAATGCAATCCCTATCAAAACACCATCAATTTTTTTCAAAGAAATAGAACAAATAATCCTAAAATTCATATGGAGCCAGAAAAGACCCCAAATAGCCAGAAGAATGTTGACAAAAAAAAACAAAGATGGCGACATCACAATTCCATTGAGAGAGAGATCACAAGTAGGCAGAGAGGCAGGCAGAGGCAGAGGGAGAAGCAGGCTCCCTGCTGAGCAAGGAGCCCAATGTGGGACTCAATCCCAGGACCCTGGGATCATGACCTGAGCCGAAGGCAGCCACTTAACCAACTGAGCCACCCAGGCGTCCCTAAACAAATAAATCTTAAAAAAAAAAAAAAAAAAAAAAAAAAAAAACCCTGATAGCCCAAGTGACCAAGAATTAGTCAGATGTAGAAGATTTGTACAGTAAAATTAGCAAGCTTCATTTGACAGTGGTAGTGTGTGTGTGTGTGTGTGTGTGTGTGTGTGTGGAGAGAGAGAGAGAGAGCTGGAGAGAGAACACCTGCTCCCAACTAGTAGAGAGTATACATTCTTTCTCAGTATATTTGTAATGCAATATTTATAAAAGCTTATCATACTATATCACAAGAGGTCCAAATGTTAAATAATTGCTATTACATGGAGCACAATGCAATTCAATTAGAAATCAGCCTTAAAAAAAGAGCCTTAAAATCAGCCTTAAAAGATACAAAATGATCTTCAAGATATATTTCCAAGTGAAACAAACAAGGTGTAAAGTAGTATCTACATTATACTAATATTTGCATAAAATCATCTGTCTCTGCTTATATATGCAGAGAAAATGCCTGGATACCTAAGAAACTATTAATAGTGGTTGCTTATGGGATGGGAAGGTAATTTACTTTTTTTTCTTTTTTTTGGTATTCTGAATCTTTTATACTATTTGTACCATTACTTAAAAAAACAACCTAGTTTAAAAATGCTGAATGGATTATGCTACCCTCAATTTCTTTTTAGTCCATTCTCAAGGCAGATTCTCTAGCTAATTTTATAGCATGCAGGGTTTTAACCCAAATGAAATAGCTACCATGGCTTACCCTATGCTATGCCAAATTTCCACTTAACCTCCCTCATTTATTTTTTCCTACATAGAAAACAATATTATAATTCCAATGTGTCTCTTTCCATTGACCCCTAAGTTGAGGTGGCTTCTGAAAAAATAAAAGCTGAGCTCTTGAACATAAACAACATTCCTGTGACCTCTAAATGTACGCTGTACTGTTGAGAATTCCTGCTAGGGATGGTAGTAATTTATAGAGCAGTTAAACAGAAACAATACAGAGGACAAATAAAATAACCAGAACAAAAAACTAAACATTAACACAATCCACTAAAATGAATGTCAAGAATGGGACACCTAAATTACTGTATACGTTTTTAAGCCAAATTCCCGCTAGCCTAAAACAGTTAACTGAGCATGCTACCATACCTGACAGATAATCATTAACATAGGGCCTCAAGTGTCAATAGCAAAGTACTACCTCATTTGACATTTCAAGTAATAGAGAAATTGAACAGAAAGCCCTGAAGCTAACAGTTCTTTTTTTTCTTAATTTTAACTTATTTTATTTAAATTCAGTTAGTTAAATATAGTGTATCATTAGTTTCAGATGTGGAGTACGATGATTTCTTTTTTTTAACATCTTAATTTTATTTTATTTTATTTTTTTCGGTGTTCCAAGATTCATTGTTTATGCACCACATCCAGTGCCCCATGCAATACGTGCCCTCCTTAATACCCACCACCAGGCTCACCCATCCTCCCACTCCCTCCCTCTCCAAAACCCTCAGTTTGTTTCTCAAAGTCCACAGTCTCTCATGCTTCATCTCGGATGAGATTATGCTGAGTGAAATAAGTCAAGCAGAGAAAGTCAATTATCATATGGTTTCACTTACTTGTGGAACATAAGGAATAACATGGAGGACATTAGGAGAAGGAAAGGAAAAGTGAATTGGGGGAAAACAGTTCTTTAACAGACTTCTTGATATGGGGAAGAATCTACACTGATGCTCACTACTTTTAGAATTCACATACAGACTCAGATACATGGGTCAGGGAGAATGGGCATGAGTGCATACACAGAGCTGCCACTCAATTCCTTGATTTATTTGTCTACAAAGCTATAAAATGACAATGACTGTTCCCTACTGGCTTACTTAAGAGGGGGTCTTAAGGGGAGGCATCCTGGCTGTGTGTAAATCAGCTCTGCACTAAGCAGATGGGGTCAGAGTGGTCAGCTCACAGGCATGTGAGCCCCTCAGCAAACTCCAGTTTTCCTTTCTCACCTGGCACGCAGGACTTGCAAGCTTGGCTGGGTGTCTGCTCAGGTTTCCATGCATACTCCACCACATCAAGGCCTTACCCTGATCAAAACTTGGGAGCTCTGGGGGTTAATAGCACGGGTTTGGGAGTTAGGAAAGACCCCTGGATGGGAGACCCAACGAGCTTGCTCCCCTCTTTGCTCCCTCTTGATCACACTCTCCGTCCTTCACCCAGCTTTCTGCCCTCTGGCTTCCTGTTGGATTTGGCCAGTGGGAATTCTGATAGGAGACAAGTGGGAGAGAGAGAGTTGAGTGAGATTGGCCAAGGCTGGGTCCCTCCACAGATGATCGCTGCTAGTCTCAAAGCAGCTTCTACACAGCACCTAACCCATCAGACCTCCCTGGAATTAAGGTGATTTCACTTCTCTGACAGTGAGTGCTGCCAGAAGCTCCTGCTGCTGTGTTCCACAGAAACCTCTCCTGTGATTTCCAGATCTTTCTGTCTCACTATCTCCACTGGAATGGCTGAGAAGTACCCTAAAATCCACTACAGCCCAGACAAAACTCATGTTCTTCCCTCCTAAACTTTCTCACCAGGTCCTCTAGTTCAGTAAATAACATCATCGATCTAGTTTTTAAAGTTAGCTATTTGGGAGTCATTTTTAACAACCTTCTGTTTCCTACAACCAACAAGCTTGTCAATTCTGCCTCCTGTAGTATCTCTGGAATTTGTTATGCCTTAAGCCTGATGCCACAACCATCACCCAGGCCTGCATTATTTTCTCAATGGGACCATTGTAACAGTCTCCTCCAGGACTCTGTGTGTCCCCTCTTCCCGCTTCTAGTCCAGACTCCACAGAGCAGCCAGACTCTTCTTTTAAAAATGTAAATCTTAAGACAAAACAAACCCTCACATCTAGTAACTCCCTGTTCCTTTGACTCCAGCCATGATGGCTTCTCAGTTCTTGATGCTGACATGCTTTTTCATATTTCTGTGCATTCCCACAAACCATTCCTTCTACCTAGAATGCTTCCTTTCCCCAACCCTTCACACATGGCTGATTCCTGCTTACTCTTCAGAACTATAAACTTCATCACTTCTTCAGAGCCACCTTCCACCCTACCCCGGACCTGGTCAGGTTCTGCTATCATAAACTCTCCTCAAATCTTATTTCTTGGCAGCCCTTATCATAATACTAATTGAAGAGTTCTAGAACAGAAGCTCCATGCTGGAGTTCATCATTGGTTGCCCAGCCCCTCACACACTGCTTTCCATGTAGTTGGCATTCTTTAAATAGCTGTCGAATTATGGATGAGTGAATGCATATTAATGCTGGTCTGGACCATACTCAAGTTTACCATACACCCCCTCCACCCTGATTTGAACTGCTGGTGAGCCACAGTGGGGGCCAATACCTGCCCTCCGGCCCCACCCATACTGGTCTGATTCACCACTGAGATCTCTCACACCTCCACCAAAGCTGAGGAAACATGGATTATAAATCCTTATAGAAAACATTCCTATTTTCCCTCTACTTTTTTATTATTACTATTATTATGAAAGTAACGTGTTCACTGAGAAAACCTGGCAAAGTTCAAAAATATAAAAAAGGACCCAAAAAATTCTCCCAAAATCTCAGCATCCAGGACAGCATCTGTTTTATTTTACTTTTTAAAATATTTTATTTATTTATTTATTTATTTATTTGACAGAGAGAAAGAGAGATCACAAGTAGGCAGAGAGGCAGAGAGAGAGGGGGGGGAAGCAGGCTCCCTGCTGAGCAAAGAGCCTGATGCAGGGCTCGATTCCAGGACCCTGATATCATGACCTGAGCAGAAGGCATAGGCTTAACCCACTGAGCCACCCAGGCTCAGTGTCCATTTTAAATGTCTGGTAAATTCGTATGGTATTTTAGCAGATTTCCTACCTATACTTCAACTTGAAATTCCTTTATCCTGAACTAACAACCCATACATCTAGCACAAGGTTTGTTATGCTCTGCCCAGTTAGAGAAGGTTCTGTGAGACATAAATAATAAACCCCAAAGTACAGACTGCTGAGTAACAAAGCAAAAACATCTGAATGATGCATTTAGTTTGATGTCATTGTTCATTGATAAACTGAAATTCTTCTCCATTAATATATTTACCTTTCACAATAGGAAAAATAATGGGCTACGAGGACCATATTTCATCTATGTTCTAACTTTCCATTAAACTAATAGACTTAAAAAATGATCTTAAGCCTTTTTTTTCTTCTCCTGCTTCTTAATGACTAAAGGGCAAAAATGCACCCTCTGAGAACCTCGTCAATACTTCCATTGTAGGTCACATTTCCTGGGGAGTCTCTCTCTTTGCCAGTTCTCCTTCCTCTACAGATCTTATTAATCATTGATCCTGACTATGTTTTCATATATTAAAAAAATCATAATTCTTTGGTGACAGATTTAGTTTCAAAATATCATTGGCAGTATTTGGGTATCTGCAAAGATTTAGAAGATAAGTATAGGACATTAGGGGGCAAAATTTAAGACTGGCTTGAGGAAACTCCAGTGGAAAAGTGGGCAACAAGGTTTCAAACTCTACTAGGGAGCAACATGACAAAGCTCTAAAGCTAACCAGTAACACTAGCCTCTCTTGTTTAAAGAACTCAATGAGGGGTTTGTTAATGAACAGTTACCCTGAAAAGTCCACCTCAGCCAGACACATGTGAGCATGTGAACCACTCTTGAAAAATCTGCACAGAGAGCAATTCATTTTTGCATCTAGGACTCTGGCTGTGAGCCTAGAAGAACTGTTTTCAGACCCACTCACCTTTAGAATTTTTCATGATAACCTTGTAACATCTTTTTACTTGACAAGTAAATTGCTTCTACCTTGAGAGCAAGCACTTTAAAGAAGCTGAAGTTAAAAGACCCTCCTCCTCAGGAGTACAAATTTCAGAAAACAATAATGTAGACACTGTCTTATTTAGCAATCCATTGTAATGAAACAGGACCTCGAGAAGAGCTGAAGATAAAATGAATGTATCTTGTAACATCTAACTATGCAAAGATATAGAAGTAGCATAGTAATGGAAGAGAAAAAAAAGGGAGAAAAAGGAAGTTAGAGGATTGTTTTATTCAAGCAGCATTTTGGCTTTTGGGAAGAAGGAAAGGCTGGTCCTATCATATCTTAAGTGCATGTGAACAACAGAATAGTCTTTCAGAAACCAGGCCCACATGTGGAGCTACATGGCTCCTATTCACAGAACTGTGCTCTGCCAAACAGTCCACTCTATAGTATCCAAACTCATGATAGTCCCCTAAAATATAAAGAAACAAACAACAGCCATCTAAATAAAATGTTGACATGGAGATAATATGACTCACTGTTGTCTAACCCAACACTGTCATAAAAGGAAATAAAGACTTCTGGCTATATGTTGGTGGTTTTATTTAAATTATTTTAATATATTTTTATTGAAATACTAATCTAAAAAAATTTTAACCTAAAACCACTTCATAACATACTACACAAAATGATAAGATGTTTTTTAAATTTCTGGGAAGTGGAGTTGTTCTGTGAAAAGCAGTTCTCGAATAAAAAAAAAGTGGAGGTTAGATTCAGTGCTTGTATTTTCCAGGTGAATAAATAGACCCAGCTAAGAGAAGTGGCCTGTCCAAGGTCACTTGGTAGCAGGGCCAGACTGCTTTCCTTGAACCTTGATGCCTCCTGATAATACTGCGGGAAAATTTGCTTTCATGCTGAAAACAAATCAGAAATATTATGCAACTCAGTTGTCTATTTTCTTAAACATGTGTAATAACTTTTATCTACTGTTGAAAGCTTCCCCCCACTCCCACCAATTTAAAAGGATATGACACTTATAACAAATTTCTGCACCATACTTAGATTCCCTATGCCATTTTGTGCAATGAAAAAAAATTGTTATCAAAAAATAAAGATCACAAAGAGGAATTATAAATTTTCTCACAGAGAATTGCCTTTTCTTTTCTTCCTGTACCTGATACTTACTCCTGGATGACTTTCTTATAATACTGAAACTCATCAAATATCGCCCTTGCTTACTTTTCCAAGTGGGTGCTTCTTTGACCGGCATTTGTTTGTTTACAAAGGGGATGGGAGAGAGAGCCAATTCCCCAGGCAGGGAGCAATTGTAGCTCAGTGTTTGTAGCAAAGAAGGTGGAGTAGTTTTTGATGCTAGGGCAGAAGTAGAAAAAGAATGTGGACACACAGACACACAGACACATGCATGTATGTATCCCCAAGGGACATTTATATGCATTATTTTATTCAGTCTTCACAGGACTTAGGAGGTAGGTACTATTGTTATCCCCAGTTTTTAGGTGAGGAAACTGACTTGTCCAAATGACTGACCTAAGAGCACATAGCTAGTAGGTGACAGAACCAGGGTCCAAACTGAGGCTGGCTGACTCCAAAAACCCACAAGGAGGAAAATTTCCTCTCTTCTGTTTCTCGATAAACAAGATAACGAGGAGGAGGAATGGTCAATCTGTATCAGGAACAAGTAATCCCATAATGATTGAAGTTCTTTAGAAGTCCTGTCTTCTTTATATAAAGTCTCCAGGACACAGATGGCCACCATGGTAAGACACATTCTTTATGGAACTGATTTAAGAGCAAGAAAAGATACTGAGAAAAGGGAAGAGAGAGAAAGGGCAGTAATAAGAGTATCATTAAAAAGTAGAAACAGAATGACTTAACAGTAGTAATTAAAGTTAAAAAATAAATTATGACCAGCTGTTGATGGTTTCACTGCTGAGTTCCGTAAAACCTGCAGACAGTTGCCTGGTCAACCTTATATTGCTGTTTTCAAAGGCATGTGGGAGAAAGGTGAAATAGCCAAGTCAATGAAAGACAAGTATGAGCAGCATTTTAAAAGACAAGAAGGAGACTTTAAAAACTGGAGGTTCTTTGCATCGCAGACTCTAGTAAAGCAGCTGTTGTTTTTTAATTGAGATAAAATCCACATAACGTACACTAACCATCAACTTTTAAAAAATGTACAATTCATTA
The DNA here is from genome assembly GCA_028534135.1 of Potos flavus. Lineage (NCBI taxonomy): Eukaryota > Metazoa > Chordata > Mammalia > Carnivora > Procyonidae > Potos > Potos flavus. Next base: position 50,920,169 of record CM052885.1, on the reverse strand, counting down.
AATTGGGTACATTCAATCTGTTGAGCAACCATTACCTCTAACTGGAATCCAAGACATTTTTCTTACTCTAAAAGGCAGTCTGGTACCCACAGTAATGCAGTTTTGCAGAAATACTGAGAAAAACCAGCAAAAGAGGAGAAAATAGAACAAATGTTTCAGGGGTATGGCAAGAAGAGAGAAGTAGCTACTTAATGAACTTAAGAGAAACAAAGTATCTTAAAAAATCTTAACAAATGTTTTGCTAAGACCTTATAATGTTTAATATGTTGTGCTAAGGGAAGGATACTTTGTAAAAAAAATTTTTTTTCTGGCAAAGCAAAGTTTATTGTGGCCTTGAGGCCAGGGCTCTTCTCTCCAGGTCCTGCTAAAAGCAGATAGCTGGGGGTAAGGGGCTCTCGTATTGCCCCCCCAACACTTTCATCACAGTCAGACCCAGATAGAGAGCAGCCCGGGTGGGGGAACATCTTGGGTCCGCAGCACACCCTGAGGAAGTTCCATTCACAGACCCTCTCTCATTCACTGTGGCTGCAGGCCTTCCTGGCTCCTCATTTCTTGGATCCTGGCTTTTTAGGTCTCAGTGTGAGTTTGACCTCACAGGGCTGTTGTCTTTATGACTAAATCTCACTGCTTCTCTGCTTTTTCCACTTCTTTTTTTCTTGGCAATGCTTGTCTCCTTCTGGGGCACCAACCTCATGACTTGCTGGACAGGGGCCCCCTCCTCCAGGAACACATCCACATCGATATCATCTTCTTTCTCTTCCTTCTCCTCTTCCTTTTCCTAGGATAGATTTGAAATGTTCTAACATTCCTGACCACTCAGAACACAGGTCCAGAGCCAGCCTAGAGCTGGAAAGTGACTGGAAGAGAAAGCCAACATCCCCTTATGCTGACCATGGGTGGGACAGAGGCCTGAAGTGGGGACATGGTGATGGGCTTCATCTTCTTGTCTTCTGGGCTTGCTTGGGGCAGAATCCCCATGATGTTCATTTCCTCTTTGGCTTTCTCCTCCAAGCAAATCATACTAAGCAACAGCTCACAATCCTGCTTCCCCTCTTTCTGAATTATGAAGGTCCAAGTCCACTTTTTGTTTAGCTCACAGCCCCGGAGCTTGGCTGCTATAAGCTTTTTGGCTGTGTTGTTATTGCTGCTGTATTAGGATGTGAGAGGCAGCAAAAATGAAAACAATCTAGCTTTTGTCTTCAAACATGCTTGTAGTTTAATGATTAATTTAGACATGTAATCAAATGGTATAGGTAAGTGAAAGAAAAGGGACTAGAGAGAGAAGGGATACGATACCAAAGGAAGGTCATAGGAAGACCACTTGCTGTTTAAAGAAGAAAACCAGTGATGGTTTTTTCCTTTAAGACCATGAAGCGCAGAAAAGTGCCAGGTAAACTACGGAAATAGGTTAAGATGTTGCAGGGGCCTCTGAACTGAATCCCCACTCTCCAGGTAAAAATGAGGAAAGAAAGGAGCTAATTAAGGCTTCACACTTTTGTCTTTATGGTGTACAAAGACACACAAGAAAGTGCAGGCCAAATCTGGGAAACTTAGGGGGAGATATGAAAAAAGGCTGTTGTTAGGCAATTTACGGTTATATGCCATCATTTAGAAAAAAAAAAAGAGCATTTAAATCATATGAAAAATAAACAAGATAAACAACTATGGAAACTAAAAAAATAAAAGTGGGACATAAGGAGGAATGAGATAGCACTGAAGATATAAAGTGTAGAATAGGCTCACACTTTGAAAAGGAAAAATATGTGACACTTGGAGACCGAGCTTCAAATTCCACGCATCTGAGAGGAAATAGCAAATCCTGCTAGAGAAATCCTGATTTGTAAATATAGAAGCGGAAAGTCTTTCCAGAAGATATGATGAAGGATCATCAGTGGAATGTGGGGGTTGAGGACCTAAAAAGTATGATAGGAAATTATCAAAGACCTCTTAAAGGAGATGTACATTTATAAAAGAATAAATAACAAAATCTGAGGTTTTTTTCAAGATTTTTATTTATTTATTTGACAGAGAGATAGAAAGCACAAGTAGGCAGAGCAGCAGCAGAGGGAGCAGGGAGCCCAATGCAGGGCTTGATCCCAGGACCCCAGGATCATGACCTGAGCCAAAGGCAGCCGCTTAACCAACTGAGCCACCCAGGCACCCCAACAAAATCTGACTATTAAAATAATCTTTCAGGGGCGCCTGGGTGGCTCAGTGGGTTAAAGCCTCTGCCTTCGGCTCAGGTCATGATCTCAGGGTCCCGGGATGGAGCCCTGCATTGGGCTTTCTGCTCAGCAGGGAGCCTACTTCCCCCCCCCCTGCCTGCCTCTCTGCCTACTTGTGATCTCTCTCTCTCTGTCAAATAAATAAAATCCTTAAAAAAATAAAATAAAATAATCTTTCAGGGCCTATAGGAAATAAAAGAATAAATATAATAAATACAGTTTATATTAAATATAATATAAAAAACTTACAAAATGTTTTAACAAACAGTGGTTCTATAATAAAAATATTAAGAGTAGGGGCAGCAACTACCATTGCGTGGGCTATAACTAAATATTTTTGGAGTCACTTCGCCAAGATTAGGGGAAAGGAAGAGGTAAATCATAGTTTTAAAGAAAAAACATATGGGTCTTATTCAGAGGAAGGAGAAAGATGAAGAACACATCACTATCTTGAACATAAAGACTCAGAAAGCAAACATGAGGAACTATGGATACGTAAAAAGTCAGAAGAATTGGACATATATGGGTAAAATATATTAGAAAGAGGAAGGGTGAAGCAAATAGAGTTGGCAGAGAAATCCATAACATTTAGAAGAGATGGAATGTTCTTGCTTTCATGATGGATAAACAATTATAAATAGGTATAAATATGTTTAGAAATAAAACATGAGAATTAAGTGAGTTAATGAGGGTAAATGTGCATGAACAATTACAAACCAATATACAAATAAAAGTTTTATTTCATTGTAAGGTAGCAGCTGTGTGCTTTCATATTCAGCCCAGACATGGAGGGAAAAAGTATTTACCAGATCTCTTGTTCAGTTACCATAAAACCCAGTGACCACTGAGAGAGCAAGTATGTTGAAGACTGTGACTCTCAGTGACTACCATCTCTCTACTCTTCAGTGCTGGCTAGACAAACCTCTGGAAAACCTCCTTGTTGTGCAATCTTCAGTTGGTATTTTTAAAAACTGAGATATAATTCACATCCCATAATATTCAGCTCTTTTTAAAATGTACAGTTTAGTGGCTCTTAGTATATTCCCAAAGTTGGGTAACCATCACCATTCTCTACTTCCAAACATTTTCATCATCTCCAAAAGAAACCTCCTATCCATCAGCAGTCACTCTTATTTTCCCTTCCTCCAGCTCCTGGCAGTCAATAACCTACCTTCTGCTTCCATGGGTTTGCCTGTTCTGGAAATTTCATACAAATGGAACCGTACAATAAATGGCTTTAGGGTCTGGCTTCTTTCACCAAACATAAAGTTTTCAAGTTTCATTCATGTTGTAGCACATTATCAGTCCTTTTTATGACTGAATAATATTTCTTTGTATAAGTATACTGCATTTTAACTCTTCACCAATGGATGGACATTTCCAATTATTATTTTTCTTTCCTGTAACTTTTCCAAGTTTATTGATATTTGGTAATTATTTTGACATTCAAATAGATATATTTCAAGTAGGTGATGTGGAATTCTTAAGATAAATTTCAAGATACAGAATTTGTCTAAAAATTGGGAAACATCACCCAAAGTATAGAAATGAATAAGGTGGTTTATATATATGTACACATATATAATATACATTTTATATAATTATGTAATTGCTGAATATATGTTACATTATACATTTTATAGATATATATATTTACATAAATACATAACCACTTCAGTATATAGATGTATATATTATGAGCACTGTCTTGTGACCAGTCATCTGACAGCTCCCACTTAGGTTCAGATTTTCCATTGAGCAGCTACTCTTTGCCCCCTCCCCCCAAAAAACCAAGGCCATGACTTTTCTCAACGGCCCACACGTAGCAGTGCTTCAAATGAATTTTTCACCTCACTGAACTAAAGCTTATATGTACCATCTGCAGAGTTAGTGTTGATCTTTCCCATAGAGTTGCGTCAGCTTTATCAAACATTTGAACATCACAGTACACAAATTCATGTGGACCTAAACCACCTCCAAAAGCTGACTACAGCACAATACTTGAAGGAGGGAACTGGATATTAATTGCTTGCTGCACCTGTAGTTCAAGTTATTATAGCTTTCTCATTTTTCTTTTTTTCCTATTTTTTCTCACTGAAACCAGATAAGCTGAGAAATTACGACATAGAGATAGAGACAGATAGATACATACATAGGTAATGAAAAAAATGAAGAAATTTCACAATTAAAAAAAATGCCCCATGAGTGGTTCTAATTGGGTTGAAGGAGTTTGGATAAGTTCAAATTTCCATGATACCTCTGACATTATTTATTCATTGAACAAACCTTTGTGGAAAAACGACTATGTGCCAGGTACCTTGAGGGGTATAAATATGGAACAGATATTCTCTGACTTCATGAAACTGATTATATGGTGGGGAAGATAAGATATGAACATAAGTATCTATAATATAGAGTACAAAGTGGTAACTGTTATGAAAGAGACACAGATAAGTTGCCACAGGTGTTCAGAAAAAAAAAGAGGGTGCCTACAGTTGAGAGAGACTAAGAAAAGCTGGGAGCAGAATCCTGGCCATAAACATTATGCGTAGGTAGAATCGGTACAGGTGGAAACAGGGAGCAAGAAGCAGCAGGACAAAGGCACAGAGCCAGAGCATCTGTGGACATAGAAATAAAGAGCAGGAAGCTTCTAAGTCTGCAGTAAAGGGAGTAATGCGCCACAAGGATGGGAAGCTGGGTTGAGTCAGATGGTACTGAAAGGAATTTGTATGCCATGAGGAGTTCATATTTTATATTGTGGTAAACAGAGAGCTATTCAGGTTTTTGAGCAGCAAAGTAACATGAGAAGGGCCATACTTGGGATTAATCTGATAACTCATGTATAAACTCATGTAAAAAGGGAAAGGAAGAGACCAGGTATGAGTCAGAAGGTGGAGCATAAGGGAAAGAAACATTATGAAAACAGAATTGAGTAAGTGTTTCATATTCCTGTTAGCATATTCCTATATATGTTAGCATATTCCTATATATTCCTATATATTCCTATCACAGGAAACTAATTCTGTAAAGTTAATATAGAAACAAGCCGTTGATTGACTGGCAACAATACCAGTCACTTACACCCAAAGGTACACAGAAAATTATCCCAGCTCTCTATAAAGAAGAAATCTATAATATCAATAGCCTCTGAGACTCTTCTCAAGGCAAAATTGTCTTTCATATAGTTGATCCATCATTAGGATTCTGCAGGGAGAGTTCTCTTAATCTAGAGGTTAAGGAACGCAGCACTCTACCCACGGAACTCTGTGCTAGTCACAGAACTCAGGCCAATTCGCCTGCCTCCAACTTGACCAATATTTAAACTAAGCTCCATTGTGGGAACTGACTCATGCGGGGCAACATGCCTGGTCAAGGCTCGCATCTCCTGATCTCTGCCCCTACCCCCTAACATTCTACTGTGGATGCTCTGGGTTGGCCAGAACTGATGTATTAAAAATTAAGTGACTCTTTTAGTTTGCTTGGGCTTAACAAGTTGGTTTCAAATAAATAGCAATCAAGAAAAAAAAAAAAAGGTATGGCTCTACTAGAAAATTAAAAATCTGCAGGGTACTGCTATCTAGTTGGAATACTGACATACCACGCCTTGCTCGTTAGGTATATCATAAAACACCAAGTTCAATCCAGTGTAGCAACTGCTTAACTTTTCTTGGAAAATTCTGGTTACTCAGGGGAAATTCCCTAGGTCTTACAGACATTTGTGGTCTCCAAACTCCCAAACATTTGGGGTGTGTGTGTGTGTGTGTGTGTGTGTGTGTGTGTGTGTGTAGAATAACAAATATGTTTTTAATAGACTTCAGTTTGGGATTTCAGAAAGTAACTGAAAATCTGCAACCTATAGTCATTGCAGAAATGAAAGAAAAGGGCATCAATCTCTCAAAATCCTGGCAGGAAAGGAGTGGCTGTTTCCAAGACCCTTTTCCCTTTACAATAAGCTGTCCACTGGTGCCAAAGAACAGCTCATCAGCAATGTCGTTTCATTTTGTAGGGATGTTTTGAGAGAGGGGGGAAGAAATTAGAAATGTGTGATGTGATTTTTTAAACCTCATGTCCCAAAGCCTATAATAATCTTCCTGCTTTTTATTTTAAAAAGGGAAACCAAATGTTCGAAATCTGATATCTGTGTCTACAGTGTTCACTGCAGGCACATTACCTTAACTTTATCACAAGAAGCAACATGTAGTTTCTTTTAATGTTGCCAAGACAGAAAAACAAAAAGTCATAGATTCCCTTAAGGACTCAGTGTTTTCCTCTGTGTAACTTATGTTACACATAGCAACAGCCATAACTACAAAATCCCATTTCCCTACCTCTCCAGTGGTAGGGGTGGGGCGAAGGATTTATTCTCCTATATCCACTATCCAACATGCCCAGGGACATTGCCTGTGTGCTCCAAGAACAGTACACTCAGCTGCCAAATGGTGTTCACAACTCTTCTTGCCTGATACAAGCAGCTAGCTGTTGCCAATCCTTCAAGCCATGTCATCACTGCCCACCCCGGGTACTGTCACCAATGTTGGCAGCTGCTGGCATATGCAAGGAGGCCGCCAAGGCCTGAAGTCTAACTTCCAGAACATCAGAGGACACCGGGGGTGCCTACACTACTGCCCCTGGCACCAGTATTCATGCCATGGACAAGGTGCACTCCTCATGTCCTAAGAAGATGAGCAAAACCCAGCTCCTTTAGCCTTAGTAGATCTTCTATATCAGACCCCTGGAGTCACAGGGCTCAGGGACAGATTCAGGAGATGCTCGACAGCTATTTGTTGAAAGAATGAATGAGTCCACCAGGCTGGGCTGCAAACAATCTGAGTGACAGACACCATGACATACTCAGACACATTCAACCCCATCTTTTGCCCTTCATGCAACCTCCATACCTTGGTTCTTGCTTCCACTGGGATTAGTTCCTGGAGGCAACTTGACTTGTCTTATAAATAGAATTCCAGAAGGCCTATCCCAATCGGACGCCAGGCATGCCCAGATAGGTCTGAATCCTGGGGAGGATAAACATACTATCAACATACTATCTTTCTGTATCTTAGAAAAATGAAATACAAATTCGTACAAATTCATTTGCTTCTCATCAGGAGCTATAAATTTGTAGTCTATGCCCAAATCCGGCCAGAAGATCTTTCTTTCTTTTTTTTTTTTTAAACCCACATGTTAAAGAAAAAAAAAAATTAGAATACATCTCTATCAGTGATTCTCATACATGAATGTGGCTCAGAATCAAGCTTGTTAAAACTCAGGTTACTGGACTCCACCCCCAGAGTTTCTGACTCAGTAGATCTGGGGTGGGGCCTGATAGTTTGAACTTCTACCTAGTTCCTGATGTGTCTGGTCTGAACCTACTCTGGTTTTCAGTTAGGGGTTAGGGGCTCTATAGTTTTTCCAGATTCCACCACCAGGCCCCATTGTATTTCATCGGGCCTACATTATTCATTTGCGTTACAGGCCTGGCCTTTGAGTTTGAAAGATCTGTGAAACTTAATATTTCAAATGAAAATCTCTTTTCAGCCTGACTCACAGAGATGATTGTATTACCCACATTGTTTCATTTGTAATACTTGGTGTATCTATGATCTTACAACAAAATGTTCAGTAAATGGTGTTTCTATTACTCAGGTTCTATTATTATTATTGATATTATTATTATGGCTACTATTGACACTTGATCATTCCTGAGATTATCACCACCTCCTTTCCCACACATATAGCTTTACTTGAAATCAGCTCAGTCCAGGAGTGGGAAATGAGAAAGGCCAGAATGCTTATGACAAATGAGAAAGCAATTTAGTTTTGTCTATTTGTTTTATCATGTCACTTTTAGAAATAAATGATTATTTTTCAAGCAGAGATGCATTTGAATTTTTAATCTGTACCTTTGTTAAAGATCAAATGTTGCCCAAACATCAAATACTGATCATGGTCATGGCTATAAGCATGGTAATAAGTGAGGGCAATATAAACCTGTCATAAAGAATAAATATTTATACATTTTAATTTTTTAACTTATCGAAGTGTAACAGATAAACAGAAAGGTACATAAGTCATAAGTGTGCAGCTCGGTGAATTTTCACAAACTGAACTCATGCATCTAACCAGCACCCAGAGCAAGAAATAAAGCAGTGCCAGCCTCCAGAAACCCCCTCATGCTCCTTTTGTAATTTTAACCCTGAGGGTAACCACTCTCCTGACTTCTAACATCATAGTTTCATTCTGCCTGTTTTTACAATTTATCAGATGGCCTACATTGTGTCTGGCTGATCAACATTATGTTCATTAGGTTCATTCACATTGTTGTATACAGCTGTAGTTTGTTCATTCTCATTTTTATACAGTATTCCATTATACAATACATTATACTATAATGTATCCATTCTACTGTTCATTGGCATTTGGGTCATTGACATTTTGAGGCTATTATAAAAAAGAGCTGTTACAAACATTTTCATGTCTGTCTTTTGCTGCATATATACATGCATTTCTGTTAAACATATACCTAAGAGTAGAACGGCTGGGGCTTAAGGTATGTGTATGTTTAACTTTAGGAGATACTGCCAAACAGATTTCCAAAGTGGTTTTACCAACTCATATTTCCTTTAGAAATATATGAAAGTTTTAATTTCTCCCCATTCCCACCAACACTCTGAATTTCACTTGTCGTTTAAAAGAACGATAGGCATGCCTACATTGAAGTCATTGGTGTTTTCATTTGATTTGCATGCATTTCGAGTTCACTGTATGACTTATATCACTTTCAAGGAATCAAGGCATAAATCTTTCTTTACTAAATGATTGGGCTTCATAACCAATTTGTAAATAGATACCGTAAGTTAGTGAACTTGCTATCTAAGTGAATTTCCCTCCTGTCATGTATCATCTAGTTTGTTTTTAAGCCGCAGAGTATATTCTGTATAGGAAGGTAGGGTTATTCTCCGTTGGCAGCTGTAATGTAGATGTGTGACAAACAGTACTTCCCATTTGGTGACTGGCAGCTCTTTGGAGTGACTCTTCCAGCAGCTGATGCTCTTCTTTGAACCATAATTTTTATAAGTTCAAGACTTCAGTCCAGGAAGTCAGAGATTCCTGGACACTGTCTGTCCACAGGGAAGAAAATTGGTATTTTCTGGCCAAAGGTCAACTCTAATGATCAGTAAAAGGTTGTTCATATCATGCAATCTCTCTTACTTTGCTGTAAGCTGATCCTTCAAAAACACTGAGACAAAGCACTGATAGGGACACTTTTTGTGGGACCATCAAGGATTAGAGAACCAGTCTCAGTCCCTTAGGACCTGCTCTTCAACCCCACCACCCCCACAGGTTGGTTTTCTCCCCAGGGTCTCTGATAACCAAGTTATAAATAAACATTTTATTTAATTCTTCAGTTGGACAGGAAATGGCCTTAGGAGAATCAAGGGTTTTTGTATTTCACTATACTTAATGTTTATTTATTTTCTTTGTTTGCCTGCTTTGAATGATTTTTGGCTTTGATACATTGCATCTTAAATTTCGTTGGCTCACCTGGGTAATTGTAATATTTACAATTTTTTTTCCCTTAATATTTAAGGGCTTAACAGTGTAACTTTTCTTTCCCTATTTGTCACTTTTAGCCAGAAGCCAGAGAAGTAGAAAAATCATTATTATGGATGATTTTATTAAAGAATAATAATATCAATTTTTTTTAAAGAAGATACATACTCGCCTAAAAAGTTCAAGCGATTAAGAAAAGCACAACACACTAAGCAATAAATACTTTTTACCACTCAGAACATAACCATTACTAACCTTAAGTGAATATTATTTTAGACATCTCTCTATGCCTATATACAGATGAAAGTTTAGACAAACAGAAAGATAAATAAATGATGTTATTAAAACTGGATCATATAACATCTGGTGGTTAATAAAAATTATTATTTTTACAAAAGAAAAGCAAGCCGAGTAATACGGAATAACTGTAGATGAATTTTTTCATCACATTTCAGGCATATTTTAGAGATTGTGATAATGTGTGCCTGAGTTTGTCTCCGTTGTGATCTCTAACTCTTCACTAAACCTAGAGGAGTGTCTTGATTGCACATGCAGCAATATTAGTCTCCTCAATCTCTAACATGTGTGTAACATGTGTGTGACATATGTATAATGTGTGTTTTTGTCAATAGCCTGTAAAAAGATAAAATGGAAAGAAATAAAAAAGGGAAAGTGGAATAGGAAAGAAGGAGGGAAGGCAAGGAAGCAGGGAGGAAAGTTTCTATTTCAGTGTGTTTATTCCAGTTTGTCATTTTAGCAGTCCTCAAAGTGCCTTGTAACTTGTAGATGATGCCCACTGAGCATTATAGGGAGGACCAAGTGTTTTGTTAAACAGGTCTGGCCTTCCTACTCCATTATGGAATAGGTCCAAAGGATCATTATGGTCTGGTCACATCAGAGCCTATGGTGACCTGTCTGATCCAAATCCTCTCACTAATGACGTAGTTTGCACTAAAAGTTTGGTTTTGTTCAACTTATTTTATGCAGCCTTATTGTGATGAGGTTTTTATCTACAAAATTCTGATGAGATCATCTTTAGCTTATCAACACAAAATTCTAGAGCAGGGGTAGCTAACAAAAAAGACCCATACAAGATGACATAAAAATGTTGATCTATTGTTTATTGCATGCTCTGCACAATGCCATGGGCTATGACCTCATAGAATGTCTGGATAATTACCAAGCAACACCAGGGAAACTACTCTCAGTCCTTGCATTAACAGCACAGAACACAATGTTATCAATTGCATCTCATTAACTGGACTCTAAAGACTCTAAGAATGCTGTAATTGAAAATAAACTGAAAATTTAATAAGAAATGCCAAGGTGACCCAGGTGAATGGGGCAAGGGAACTAACACTTCTTGAGCTTTTATTTTTATGCTAAATACGTTGCTTACATTCTTTTGATCTTCAAATAACCCTATGGAATTGGTATTGTTTGTAGCTTTCCTGTTACAGAGTCCTCAGTGGGGCTGACGTTCAGAAGGCCTAGAATTTGCATCTCGATCTGTCCAGCTCCAGTACTTTTTCTCCTAAACTGTTCTCCCTTCCTGCAAGCTGTTATCCCAACAAAATTTCAAGCTGTATACCAAATGAAGCTTGCTGGGGGGATGGTATGTGCAGCCTGTTACATGGCTCCCCTATTTGATCATTCCTCAGAACATCAGACCCAACCAACTACTTTAGTAAGGTCGTCAGTGTTCTTTCAGAGTCACGCCTAACGCTAAGTGGATTTGGTTACTGCTTGTCCTTGCCACCTGATGCTAACAGGGGAAGTAGAAGAACAGCTGCTGGAAAGACTTACTAATTTCTTTGAATAGTTTATGACATTATCTAACTTTAGATTCTAAAGCGACCTGTTGATATTGCAGTTGTTTTTTCCCTTAGTATGTCAAGATATGTCTGGAAACAAGAGAATAGGAGGTTTAGAAAATTATTTTGTTGGTATTATGTAGACTTCTCAAATAATGTATATGAAATATAATCCCAAGTTATGAATACTTGCATGACAGCTCACGGCATTAAGAGGGAGTTCTATTTGAAAGGTCATGTACGCAGTTGAGCAATTTGTTATCAAGTGATCTTATTAGGGAGATTACATCGTAGCCCTTGTGATACTAAAAGCTTTTTTTTTTGGTAAATCACGAGCTGCTTAAAGGTAAAAACTGTCTATGTGATCTTTTTATATTTCTTACAACTTTAATATCATGGAAAGTTCAGTTAAAAATTCATTCACTGCTCATCACTCTTTGTGATTTAAAAGCCCCTCTCTAAAAAAGTACGTGAGTGGAAATCAGATCACAATGCAAACAGCAGAGGTAGCCTTGATTAAAGTGTAATAAGCCACTTGATGGCAGGGACAACTGTATATCATGTTCTGAAAAAAATCATTGCTTTCTCTAATCGATGGTCACAACATGTTTCAGATAGGATGAATGGCAGAGATACAGAGAAATGGTAGAAAGAGGAAGTTATTTTTCATTTTATTCTATAACTGGAGAAACGGAGATAGAGAAATGACCCATTGAAGTTATAGTGCTCTTGGATGCATAACACTTTTATCTGTATTCACTTTCTCTCTAGGCAGAACACCTACACTTTATTGATTAAGATTAAGGAGGTTTCTGGGGCACCTGGGTGGCTCAGTTGGTTAAGCGTCCAACTCTTGATCTCAGCTCAGGTCTTGATTTCAGGGTCTTGAGATCAAGCCCCATGTTGGGCTCCATGCCGGGCATGGAGCCTACTTAAAAAAAAAAAAAAAAAAAAAGATAAAGGAGGCTTCTTCCTTGTTTCTAATCTGTGCTCTAGCCTGAAAGCTGTAATAGCCATGGAAAACCTCCCTTCTTGCCCCTGGGCCTTCTTTCATGCTGGGCTATGGTTGGGAAAGGCACTTCATTCTTTTTTTTGTTTGTTTTAATTTGCTAAAATACTCAATTTAGTAAAATTACTAAGACTCAGAACAAAACGACCTTAAAGTTGATGCCATCAAAGCAATTGGATACCATTCCGTGAATGACTATATTCTTTCATTGTGACACTTTTCAGACTTCTTTCAGTGTTGAAAGAAATTCATCAGACCAAGGCACACAGGATTCAGACTCACCCCAGAAATCTCTCTCATATATTGAAGTAAATCAGTAAATTGTAATTGCTTTAGAAAAAAAAAAAGAGAGAGAGAGAGAGAGACACAAACTAAAAGAAGGCAGCTTACATCCTAAAGAAAAACTAATTTACAATCACATTTTTCTAAGGATAGTTCTTCCAGTTTTTTTTCCCTGGAGAAATCCTCTGTATGATTTTCCCTTTTGGTTCCACAGCCTAAACAACCTCGAGAAAGCCCTCTGATTATAGAAACTTCCCATGTGGTGAGATTTTAGGTCCCCCTTTCCCCTACCCACCCCCACAGCCTGCACAAATAGTTTCACCATCTGTCTATAACACTTCCTGAAATTCCATCATTAAATATATGCTTCCAGTTACATATGTACCTGCTTATTTTAAAAATCATAATCACTTCATTGAACATTCCCATAAACCTAACACAATTATTCATATTGTTTTAACTATCTCTGATATTTTCAATGCTTCTGCAGATATTTTTAATCATTTAGACAGCATGTGAATGCATGTTTAGTTCTGGTTGTTCATCTGATGTTGTTTAATATATCCATATACCAACACAAGGTATATTTTCTTAATAATTTTTTAAAGATTTTATTTATTTATTTGAGAAAGAGAGAACAGTAGAGAGAGTAAGCAAAGGAGCGGAGCAGAGGGAGAGGAAGAAGAAGGCTCCCTCACTGAGCAAGGAGCCTAACATGGGGCTGGATCCCAGGACCCTGGGATCATGACCTGAGCTGAAGGCAGACACCCAACGGACTGAGACATCCACAAGGCATATATTTATCACATTATTTTTACTGTCAATGTGCTCTACTTTGGTAATTTACAAAAAAAAGGAAAAGGAACTTGAATTGTTTCAAGTTCTGTTTTCATAAGTCTTTCTGCCTTAAACACTATTGTACACACTGGCTTGGCTCTGACTTTTTAAGATTATTTACTTAAAAACCTTTAATTCCTGAGTCAAGGAATCCTGAGTCAAAGAATACCAATACTTTAATTAATCTCATTTCACATTTCAAATAGGGCTAAACCCACTCCCCTGAAAGACTGTATATATTTGCATTGCTACCAGCATAAGAGTACCAGTCTCTCTACAATGTTGGTTGATTACTATCCTTTTTAAATTAAAAATATATCCACAGTATTTATGTGTATGTTAGAACTCAAAATTGTTAATTTTGTATTTATTTTTTCATTAAGGTAGTGATTTTTCAGCTGTTATTTTATTATAGCCCTTTCATCTGGAAAGTCTGGAGCCTGGATATTGATTTTATAGATCTAAATTAAGTTCATACAGCAAAGAAGTAATAGAATTAAGATTTGAATTTAGGTTTATCTGACCTCAAATCAGTCCACCAATAAGGAGCAGGGATTGTGCTGGAGAGCCAGGGGGGCTAACCATAAATATAGGAATGTACTTTGTTCATTCTATAAATTAAATTTTCTTTAATATTGTGAGCTCTGGTTATGAAATAGAACATTGTTAATATCTTAGAGCTCCATGTGGGTCCTATACTGTCTTGCAGAAGTAACCCACTCTCCCATCTTCTGTGATTTTCTTCCTTTGCTTTTCTCTATAACTTCACTCTTTATGTATGCCTCCCTAAAATACATATTGGTTGGGTTTTATCTGCTTTCAAACATAATGCAAATGGAACCTACTGTCTATATTCTCAATGACTTATTTCTCTAGTTCAACCTTAGAAGTTTCATCTATATTGATACATATAGCTTAATTTATTGATTTTTATTTCTGTATAGTTGCAGTAGTTTTATATGCTGTTAACGAATTACCACAAATATAGTGGCTTAAAACACCACACATTTATTATCTCACAGTTTCCACAGGGTCAACAAGTCCAGGTGTGACTTAACTTCTCTGCTCAGGGTCTCACAAGACTGTTGTTCATTTGTCAGCCAGGCTGCATTTTCCTCTGGAGGCTTAACTGGGAGAAGGATCTGCTTCCAAGTGTATTGGGGTTATTGGCAGAATTCATTTTCTTAAAGCTTTAAAACTCATGGCAGCTTGCTTCTTCAATACCAGCAGGAGAGTTGAGTGTGCTTAAATATATATACATAGACATAGGGGTGTGTGTGTGTGTGTGTGTGTGTGTGTGTGTGTGTGTGTGTACATATACACATACATACATAAATATATGGGGAGACACACACACACATACAGAACCATTGGGGGGTAATATCGCATCACCTTTGCCTATAACATAATGTAATAGAGTAACATCCCATGACTTTTGTCAATTCTATTTGTTAGAAACAAGTCATAGGTTTTACCTGTATTTAAGGAGAGATTATACAGGTCATACCAGCAGGCACAGAGATCGTGGGGGGTGGCAATTTAGAATGGTGCTTACCACGTGATGATTTAGTATTTGTTATATGTATAAACCACAATTTATTTATCCAGTCTACCCTAGATGGACATTTAGATTTTTTTTTTCTAATTTTGGGCTGTAATGGTTAATCTTAACTTGGCTGAGCCACAGTGCCAAGATATTTGTATGTTTCTGTGTGGGTGTTTTCAGATGAGATTTAAATTTAAATTGACCGACTTTGAGTAAAGCAGAGTACCCTCCAGATATGATTCAATCAGTTGAAAACCTGAATAAAACAAAAGGCCGACTCCCCTAAGCAAGAGGGAATTCTGTCAGCAGATTGTCTTCCCACTTCATCTGCAACATTTACTCTTTCTGGTTTGCCAGCAGACTGCCTTTGGACTTGAACTGTAATTCTTTCCTGAGTCTCCAGCCTGCTAGCCTCCCCCATCAGATTTTGAACTCAGCAGGCCTCCACAATGGCCTGAGCCAATTTCTTAAATAAATCTCTTTCTTTTCTCTTTCTCTCTCTCTCTCCCTCCACACCTTGTTGGTTCTGTTTCTTTGGGGAACCTTTACTAGTATGAGTGCCATTATTAACAATGCTTCCATGAATGTTCTCCTGTATATATCCTGATGAACATGAGGAAGAGTTACTGGGGTATACATCTAGAAGTGGAATTCCTGGGTTGTAAAGTATTCGTCTATTTATCTTTAAGAGGTAGTGCCAAACTATTTTTCAAAGTTTTTTGTGCTCATTAATACCCACCAGCACAGCTGAGTTCCCATTAATACAAATGCTCATCAACATATGGTACCGTCTATTTTTAAATTTTTGTCAGCCTGATGGGCATGAAATTGTATCTCACTGCATTTTCTTAGTAACTGATTATTTTGAACATGATTTCATGAGTTTATAGGGCATTTAAGTTTCTTCTTTTGTGAAATGTTTGGTCAAGTCTCTTGCCCATTTTCTGCTAGATATTTTGTTATTTTCTTACTGATTTAAGCAGCTCTTATATATTCTAGCTATAGATCTTAAATATCTTATAGTTTGTGGCTTATCTTTGCATTCTTTTTATAATGTCTTTTGATGATCAGAAGTTTGTGTTTGTTTGTTTTTTAGGGAGAAAGGCAGGGTGAGGGGTAGAAGAGAGAGGGAGAGAGAGAATCCTAAGCACTCTCCACACCTAGTGCAGAGCTCCACATGGGGCTCAATTCCACAACCCTGAGATCATGACCTGAGTTGAAATCAAGAGTCACACACTTAACCAACAGAGCCACCCAGGCACCCCCAGCAGTTTTTCATTTTGTTGTAGTTTACATTTCAACCTTTTCCTCTCTGTTAATTTTTTGTTCTTTAAGAAATCCTTCTGTATTCTCTTTCCATGAAGATATTTTCCTATATTATCTTTCAAAGGCTTTAACTTTGCCTCTGACTTTTTGGTCTTTATTTCCTCCAAAATTTATTTTGATTACTGTGTGGGATAGAGAGCTAATGTAATATTTTCCCATATGGGTATTTTTTTTATCAAGTAGTACTTATCGAAATATCCATCTTTTCCTGCCATCTTCAATACCTCTTCTGTCATATATCTATTATCTATATATGTCAGTGTCTACTTCTGAACTTTAATTCTGTTCAATTGACCTATTTCTCTACCCAGCATCAATACTATACTATCTTAAGAACTAATGCTTTATGTCTTGAAATCCATAGGCTAAGTCCCCTAAATTTATTCATCTTCTTTAAGAGTGACTTGGCTATTTTGGTTTTTATGTATCTCCATAGAATATGGCTTTGAAGTTCCACTTTAAAAAAAATCTATTGGAGGGGCACTTGGGCGGCTTAGTCAGTTAAGCGTCTGACTTTTGATATTGGCTCAGATCATGATCTCAGGGATGTGAGATCAAGCCCTTCATTGGACTCTGTGCTGGGCAGGGAGTCTGCTTAAGATTCTCTCCCTGTCCCTCTGCCCTTTCCCCCACCCTCTCTCCCTCTCTTAAAAAAAATCTATTAGAGATTTGATTGAGATTGCTTTGATTCTATACATCAAATTGGGGACAACAGATATCTTTACAATATAAAATCTCGTAGTCTGTTTTTTCTTAAATGTTTTGGTGTTAGATTAATACCTAGATATTTCCTGGTTTTAAAAATATGTATGTGGTATATATGTATGTATACACACAGAGATAACATTTAGTAAATGGTGCTGCTATACAGAAATATAATTTTTGTGTATTGAGTTGGTATCTGGAAACTTTTGCTAAATTCACATTCATTAAAAATTTATTGGTTGTTGGTTATATGTCAGTAAAGCCAGAAAATTTTATTGGTGGCTCATTTTGAATTTTTTACCTGTATCATCACTTGAGAACAATGATAGTATTCTTTCCCTTCAAAACCCTTATTCTTATATTTTGTTCTTTTTTTTTTCTTCAGTGACAAGAACATGCAATATGATGTTAAACAGAAGTGGACATTCTTTTCTTGTTCCCAATCCTAGAGA
Organism: Potos flavus; assembly: GCA_028534135.1. NCBI lineage: Eukaryota > Metazoa > Chordata > Mammalia > Carnivora > Procyonidae > Potos > Potos flavus. Next base: position 50,902,419 of record CM052885.1, on the reverse strand, counting down.
AAATAATTTTTTAAAAAGATTTTATTTATTTATTTGAGAGAGAGAGCATGAGCAGGGGGAAGAGGGAGAGGGGAGAAGCAAGCTGCCTGTTGAGCTGGGAACCAAACATGGGGCTCAATCCTAGGACCCTGAGACCATGACCTGAGCCGAAGGCAGACACTTAGCTGACTGAGCCACCCAGGCAACCCAGAGAAAAGTATTTTAATAACTAACCATAAACGTAATGTTTTCTTGAGTTTTACTTAGTTTTAAATATGGCTGAAAAAAGCCTCTTCTATTCCTAGTTAGCTAGGAGTTTTTATTATAAATGAATGTCAAATTTTATTAAACACTTTTTTGTAACCATTGAAGTGATCCTATAAATTTTCTCCTTTAACCTGTTAATGTGGTGAATTGTATCAACTAACTTATTGTTATTAAACCAATCTTGAATTATTAGGATAAATCTCATTTGGTCATAATATATTATCTTTTCTACAAATCTATAAATCTGCTGGATATGTTTTGGAAATATTTCACTCCTGGAACACACTGTGAAGTTTATGTCATTTCTTTAAGCATAGTAAACATTTTAATTTTATAGTTAGTGTCTGAAATATATATGAACATATTTCTGGCAACATTTGTTTCTACTGTTTGTCACTCATGGTATCTTTTTTACTTGTGTGTTTTGTCATTTTTTTCTGGTGAGCTGTTCATTTTATTTGGAGTTTTACTTCTTGGAACTCTGAAAGCTGAGATTACGGTAGGATGTGCCAGACTGCATTTACATTTGATGCTGACCAGCCATATGGGGGCACTACAAATCTGGGACACTGTAAATTCTTAGCTTGAGGTTTTGGTAACACACAGTTCCTATGAATTTGTGCTACAAACCTGTGTGAGGGCCATCTTGTGATTCTAACTACTTGGTGATGTGTTTTCCTTCTCTGTTCAATGCTAAGAGCAAAGACAACTCTCTTTGTAGACCCCAAGGACAGGAAAGGGGTAAGTTTATTTCTAGGTCATGCTTATACTGAGTGTTTAGAACTTCGATGTCTCAGCTTTATTAAGTTAGGGAGGAGCTTCTATTAAACTACTACCTTTGGAGAGCCCTGGTATTTGTCTCTTGCTCTGTGAGTCCTGTGAGTCCATGATCACCAAAGTTCAAATTCATGCAATTTAGTCAATGCTTTAAGAAAGAAAACAGGCTAAAATGCTACAGTTACTTCTATGGGTTTCCTCCCTCTTTTTGTCCCTGATACGAGTATTCCTTACTTTCTTATAGTTCATTGATATTTTAAACATTTTAAAATATATAATCTAGGAAAAACCAGTTGCCTACACTGCCATATTACATGAAATAACTATGTTAAATGTTTAATATATTCCCATCCTATAGTTTCTCTGTTATGTTTCCTTTGTAATTATTGTTTATAAACAGAATTTTTCAATGTAGATATTCTTTAGAGAGATAGTGCACATTTAATTGTGAGCTTATCATGTGAAATAGTTTTTCAGATGTTTTCCTCTGTAATAACTCTGACGGGGTATGAAACAATGGGAGAAGTATATATTTTTATGACAAAAGAGGTAAGCAAAGATAAATAACTTTGAAGAATTAGGTATTATTGAAGAAAAACAGGCTGGGAGGGTGCATTGCCTCTGGGCAGTAGGTGGTTAGGACACAGAATGGAAGAAAGATACAATTCTTATTATTTCTTTATTCTTCTTTATTTTTTTTAATCTTTCTTACCTTATTGCAGTAGCTAGCACCTTTATTATAATGTTGAATACAAATTGGGAAGAAGGGCTTCCACTCCTTGTTCCCAATTTTAAGGGGAATACATCCAATGTATAATTTGTTAAGTGTAATATTAGCTGTAGGTCTTTATAGATGGCTTTTATGAAATTGAGGAAGTTCCTTCCTATTTCTAGTTTGGTATGAGTGTCTTTATAAATGTGTGATAAATTTTGACCTATGGTTTTTCTGCATTAATGAAGATGATCTAAGGGGTTTTTTTCTTCTTTATTTTGTTAATGTGATTATACTGATTGATTTTTGAGTGTTAAACAAACCTTGCATTCTTGGGCTATACTTTTCTTGGTCATGGTATAATATTTCTGTTATATATTGCTGGATTCAATTAGTATATTTTTAAAGAATTTTTTAGGTCTGTATTCATGAGAGATATTGGTAGATCATTTGCTTTTCTTGTAATGTCTTTGTGAGGTTTTAGGCTTAGGATTATAATGGTCTCATAAACAAATAGGAAAGTCTTCCTTCTCTATTTTCTGTAAGAAAGAGTTTTTATAAGATTAGTGTTATTTCTCCCATGATCGCTTGTTAGAATTCACAATGAAACCATCTGGATTGAGAGTTTTCTGTTTTGGAAAGTTTTTGACAATATATTTAATTTCTTTAAGAGGTATAAGACTAACAGTATTTTCTGTTTAATCTGTGTTGACTTTGGTAAATTCCATTTTTCAAGAAATTTACCCATTTTATCTAAGTTGTCAGAGTTTTGGTCTACATTTTTCATAATATCTTATTTTTTTTTTAAAATATTTTATTTATTTATTTGACAGAGAGCGAGAGATCACAAATAGGCAGAGAGGCAGGCAGAGAGAGAGGAGGAAGCAGGCTCCCTGCTGAGCAGAGAGCCCGATGTGGGGCTCGATCCCAGGACCCTGAGATCATGACCTGAGCCGAAGGCAGAGGCCTTAACCCACTGAGCCACCCAGGCGCCCCTCATAATATCTTATTATCTTTTTACTGTCTATAGGATTTGTAGTGATAATCTTCCTACTATTCTGATATTGGTGATTTACGTTGTATTTTTTCTTGATTTTAGGATTTTTCAATTTTGTTGGTATCGTCGGATTATCAGCTTTTGGCTCTCTTACTTTTTGCTATTGCTTTTCTTTTTTTAAGTCCTTTCAAGGTTTTGGATGAGAATACATTTTTTTCACTCATGAATCAAATATATCAGTCTTATAAATAACTGAGAAGATCTCACCTCTCCTGTCTAGTTTCATGACAGTAGGTAGTCTTAGATTAGATTCCCTAAAAGCAGAATCTGAGATAGGGATTTGAATACATGTGGCTTATTGTGAGACCATTCTTTGGAGAAAAAAAAAAACAAAACTGTAAGGGAGAGAGAGGAATGTGAAAGAGAAGGAAAAAGAGCTGTCAAGTAAGGATCTGATATTACATAAAGTCTAGCCTTAGCCCAATCAACAGAATAGCCTTAGCCCAATCAACAGAAGGGAGAGTTCTGGATATAAACAGTACCACAGACCTGTCATTCCTTGTGGCAACAGAGCTGGACTTTTATACCACCATTTTATTTGACTGTTGGTTGCGGGTTATCTATGGAGGGGGCAGAATTTCCAAAGTTCACTCTCAATGGTTGATGGCAATTTCCTGGAGAGGTCTAGTTGTAAGCCATTACCAGCCACATTCACAGGAACTGGGGTGGGTGCTTCAAGCAAGTAAAGTTGATCTGGGCAGCGTTATCATAGTATTAACTGCATCTATGCCAGGGTTAGGCAAATAAAATAGGATTTGCAGATGGGAAAAGTACTTTCTATATTTAATCATATGATTTTTAACCAATGAAATGTTTTTGATACTGTTTAAAGAACTATCCAGTAGTAATCCTTGCACAGCAGAATAATACCCTCATATATACATAAGATTTAACGAAAGAAATGGAATATAAAGTTGATGTATTAGTTAGGACATGCTGAACTACTGTAAAATTTAGACCCCAAAGAAGGCTCTCCTCTATATAGTCATTCAGGAACCTGAGTTGATTATAGCTCTGAACTCTTCAACAAGTAGTTTCCAAGATTGTGAGCATTGCCATTCAGCTGACTGGATGCATCTCTTATCTATTGCTGCAAAACAAACTTAGCAGCTTAAAACTACAATTTAATATTTATTATCTCATAGTTTCTGTGGGTTAGGAATTTGGAAGTGGCTTAGCCTAATAGTTCTGGATCACTTTCTTTCAGCCAGAGTTTGCAGTTAGATGTCTGTTGTAGCTATAGTCATATGAAGGCTCAATTAGGGCTGAAGTATTTGCTTCTAATATGGCTCAATTAATGATGGTTGTGGCCAGGTGGCTTCAGTTCCTTCCTACACAGGCCTCTCAAAAGGTTTGTTTGAACATCCTCATGTCATGGCAGCTAGCTTCACTCAGAGAAAGTGATCTAAAAGGGCAAGACGAAGAGTGCCCAGTTGGCTCAGTTGGTTGAGCTACAGCTCTTGATCTCAGGGTTGTGAGTTCGAATCCCACATTGGGTGTAGAGATCACTTTAAAAAGGAAGCAAGATGAAAGTTGCAATATCTTTTATGACCTAGATATGGAAATCACATTCTATCATTTCTGCAATATCCTATTAGTTATATAGGTCAGCTATATTCAGTGAAGGAGGGGATTATACAGGGACATAAATACCAGGAATCAAGAATCATTGGATGCCATCTTGGAGGCAGGTTACCATCCTAGAGAAGCATGTGTGGGAGATTTATACAGGCCAAGACTACTCAAATTTCATTCAAGTGAACTTATTTATATAACCTTATCTAATAGCAGAAGGAGCAAGAACATGTTGTATAGCTGGCCAGACATGTGTCTTTTTTTATAGTGGAAGAAGTGAGCGGGGCAGTATTTAGATGCACATCTGGCAGTTTCTGTTACAATTGGGAAAATGAATCAGGAAGAGAAAATATTCATGAGATAAGTAACTAAAATAAAAAAACAACAAAAGTTGATCTTAGCAAGTTTCCAACTATGTGTATCCATGCCAACATAATGGTTTTTTTTTTTTTTTTTCTGATTTCATGAAATTGTTCTCACCAATAAGATTTCACAGGCAAAACCTCTGAAATTCCAATAGGTTGTTTGAAAAGCCAATATCCTAATCTTGGCTTTAACAAATGTTTTCAATTTATTTTAAGTAACTGACATTTTAAAAATAGTGCAAGAAATTACTAACATCCATTAGTGAAACCCAAGACACATACACAACAGGGAAAACAGAATTTGTCTGCATACTCATTACATAGAAAACTAATAACTTAAGAGCAAAATATCCTACCCCTTCTTTGAGAATCTCCCTTGGAGAAGGGTTTTCTATGCACAGATTTAGGTCACAGACCAAATAATTTTCATTGCATTTCCCATAAAAACGGTAAAACCTCAGCTAGATTAAGTATTCAATCAAAAGGTGATTTCAACCAGTTTTGCTGGTTGAAAATCTCTTAGTTGTAACATGAAGCTCAGCTGGGGGAAATTTTTCTTTCTGCTTTGTCCCAAACATTCTATTTTGGCTTTGAGTCATATTTTGCATCAATGAACTGGAATTCAGAATGTTAATGATTTGTCTTAAACATTTAACAACTTAGAACTGGCCCTGCCCATATTTCCACTGAGGATAGTATATACATACTTATTATTTTTTTAAAAGTAAGCTTGCGTGACTATGCTTGGTCAGAATTATAAAGGAGCACTGTGTAAAAATGGTACATCTCTGAATTGTTGTATGCTGCCTTGTTAATATAACAATTTAAGGAGGATGTAGCCCCATTTCAGGGTCTGTCATCCTTTAATAATGAAGAATTACAAAGACCTCAATGTGAGACAGGAATCCATCAAAATCCTTGAAGAGAACACAGGAAGCAACCTCTTCAACCTCAGCCCCAGCAACTTCTTCCTAGAAACATCACCAAAAGCAAGGGAAGCAAGGGCAAAAATGAACTATTGGGACTTCATCAAGATCAAAAGCTTT